>JAOXJK010000040.1:24835885-24854960 GCA_025774025.1 Xenus cinereus | reverse complement strand
GGGAGGGTGGGTGGGTGCTAATCGCAGGGTATTGTGCAGCCACCTGGTACAGCGGTGGAGAAACCCCCCGTCCCCGCAGGCTGCTGCCGGCGGATTTCACTTCACCTGCTTCACTGAGACCCACTTGACTATTTAACACTTTCCCAGCATCAAATTTGAGAGGGTTTTCCAGACCATTTCAGATAGCAGAAGGGGTTTGAAATGACGGGTTTCCTCACATTCATCCTGTTTGGACTGTTTCTAGTTGGGAGTCTTTCCTGGATAAATCTGAGGATAAATTTGATCAAGCTTAACCCAGGGGTGCAGTGGCTGGTGTTGCTCAGCCAGCGGTGGTGATCTGTGCTGAGTTCTGGGGCTCCTGCCCCACATCACACGGGCGGCACCAGCTGTGCAGCACCTTCTGATGGCAGAGAGAAGATCCTTTAGAAGCAGAATATCCACAATATGGGACCAAACCACTTGCCCCCAAAATCTGATACCCCCTCTCCAGCAATGACCAGTGATGCTTCAGGAAAACACCTCCCCACAAACCAAACAACTGTCTGGATGTGAAGGTAGTATGAGCTGCTCTCCTGAGCCCTGGCCTTGGTGAGCCCCAGTGGAGCGTTGGCAATGGTGGGACAGGCAGGAGCTGGCCCAGCTGGCCCACCTGACCAGTGCCACAATGATGTGCCAGAGAGGGCACAACAGGAGTCCTGTCTCCCAAAGGTTATCAGACTTGTTCCTGAAGTGAGGCATTTCATCAGCTTTATTTTTGCTGGCTTAGCTACTGCACAAATGTTACGACTTTCTCATAGTATTTTGGTACTTTCATTTCAGGTGCCAGCTGAAATCGGGAAGTGTGGTGGTGGATGGAAACATATAAACCCCGGCATCTTTAAAGGCAGAGCCTGAAAATGGGATAGGTGTCAAGGCAGGTTAATTTTACAGCTTGCTGGTGTTGGCAGCATCGCTCTCGCTATTCCCAGAGCCACGCACCTTCCCTCTGACCTCACCGACGATGCTCGGCTACTTGCAAGGAAGTAAACAAAAGGGACTCATGGGGACTTCGATTCCATAGAAACAGCAGGGAAAATGTCTATGCGTGCCAAGTGGAAAAGGACTAAATTGCTGGGGAAGGAAATTTTATTGTCACAAGTTCAAAGGGGATGTTACAAACAAGAGAGTGGGGAAAGAAAAAAAAAATAGAAAAAAAAAAAGGAAAACTTCAGAAAGCAGCCCCTGAAGTCAGATCGCAAAATACTACTAATGAAGCCTTGCCTTAGAGCAGTTGTCAAATACGATGTGGTATTTACATCAACAGTGACTCAGGCAGCATTTACTACTTCCCCTTTAAACACAGCAGGATGCTGCCTGCCCTCAGAGATTTGTGGATCCTAACCCCGCAGATGGATGGATGGACGGACGGATGGACCCAGCGCTGGTGGATGGATGGGAAAACAATGCACCGGGCAAGGGGACAGGAGAGCACGCGGCCCCGTTAGCCACAGGTCTGTGTCAGGCAGGGTTTGGTGTGAGGGAAATAGGTAAACGGCCCTAGAGTTGTGGTGGGGAGGAAAAGCCCTGTGACTTTTCTGCACTGGGCGGGGGTGCCGTGGCCAGGTGAAACGCTCTCCTGGTTCCTAGGCTGACAGCTCTTGCCGAGCAGGGGGCTCACTGTGGTCTGATCTTGGGCTGACGCGCTGCCAGCAGTGCCTTGGGGCTGGGGTGGGATCGCTCTAAGCTATGCCATCTGGCCACGGTCCCCAGGGCCACCCCAAGCGGGGCGTGCTGGAGGGGAGCTGGCGCTGCCAATGCCCCTTTCCATTCTCTCGCAGTGGAAGGGATGGCATCGGGGTTGTCTGGCGTGGGCTGTAGGAGAGTCCAGGCTGGGCTCCCCTGGGACACAGCAGGCCTGAGAGTTTGACGGTTTGATTGCATCCTGGCAGTGGCAGCATTCAATAATTCAGATGTGAGCCCCTAATTTGTGAGGAGGGGAGAATATCCAAAGGTTCAAAAGGGGGAATAGCTGAGGACTCTGATAAATATCACTGTAAGCTGAATGCAAACAAGGCTTTGGATCTTTGAGAAGGAGATTTAGGGTTACAAATGCAGAGGGACGGTGTAAGTTGGCCACTGGATCATGTTTTTGTTTACTATTGCCTCCTCCAGTTGCGGAAGCCTATAAACATGGGAGCGGCAGGACTCAGCGACTCACAGGACAAAGTTGCCACTACATTTAAGTGCCACTGGTGGCAATGGTTGCATGTATCAACCTACTTCATGAAGGCTGAAAAAAAAGGAAGTTCTCATACCCCTCATCTTCCTGAGGTCTTGAAAGATGAGACAGCGAAGCACTGTGAACAGGAGGGCAGCCCTCGGGCAGGCTGTGCCCTCCAGTTTGTGGAATAGCATCGGTCCGGGTACCTCTTTCCCCCGAGGAGCCCTCAGCTCTTCACACCCCCATGAAGTGGTGACACAATTTGTGCAAGGGGTCAGCAGGGAAATAAAACACAAGGTCCCCGCCTCTCCTGTTGCCACGTAACTGCCGGTGCTCATCTGAGCTAGCCTAGAGCAGGCTTTTGAAGCAGTAATTAATTTTGATAAAGCTGCCAGAGTAGATTGCTCCTGCTTGCATCACTCTGGTGACAGGCTACAGAACCTGAGAGCGCCTCAGTCTAGTTTCTGAAAAAAAAACCAAACCCTACAGCTGATCACGTTTGAGGTGGATTAAAGGACATGGTGCCCAGTTGGTTCCAAGCTGCAGCGGCTCCGGGTCACAGCAGCAGACTCCATCTTCGCAGGGTGAAACTCCACCAAAAGCATCTGCACCCCTGTAAAGCTGCCGGAGGTGTGCTCCTGCTTGCATGTGTGCAAGCACGTGTGAACACTCACAGAGGGGCCACGGGAATAACTTTAGCAGCTCCTTCTGACCACTGGGCTCAGAGATCCTTGATTTGGGGCTATTGTGCACTGCAAGTGGGAAGATATATTCCAAATCCTTATTCATGCCAAATTCATTCTTCTTTCACCCGCAGCGCAGAGTACGTGACTGAGCTTGTTATCTTTGCCTCTCAGATGACTATTTGTTCACATTACTCATTGAAACTTCGTGGCATCCCAACACTCTCCATAAGGATCTCTAAGAATCTCTACCACAGTGTCGAAAGCATAGGCATGTGCTCTGCAGTGCCAGACTCTTGGAAAGTTGTTTTAACAGGCTCCTGCTTTCAATTAGCAAGTAAACTCCTTGGGGCACGAGTCTGGCTTCCCATTAGTCCTGACAGGCACTCTGGTACTTTATAAGCAAATCATCCTCATCCTCATCTTTCTGTTCAGGTTGGCAAAAGTCCAAAGGTAGCTGAAATTTCAGTCACCCCGATTTCCCCACCTGAAAGGGCTGCAAGCTGGTGTCCGGGGCTGGTCTTATAAAGAGAGCGATATCCTGCATGCTGCCTTCAGGACCACTCCGCATTACTTAGCATCTGAAGGAGGTTTTTTGGTCTCGTGTCTCTCAGCAATGCAAACAAGACATGAGCAAGGTGCAAAGCACACCTGTATACGAGCATCACCTGGCTAGGCTTCTCCCTAGCTTTTCCAACTTACTGGGCTTGTGATACGGTCGGGTCTGGCCAGGTCTACCCATGCTCTCACTGGAGCTTTAGCCAATTCAGCACTTGCCTGCTGGGATTTTGACCCCTCCCATCCCCCATGTGTTTGTTTGAAGAGATAACTCCTTTTATATATATACTTGCTCTTTGGAAGGGGGGGGAAACCTTTATTGTTGTCTCTGAGCTTCTGCAGCATAAAGTTCCAGGATTCCTCCATTCCCAGCTGCTGGATTCAGAAAGCTTTTCCTTTTCAAGCTTCCTGTTCACACAGGGTGGGGGTGGGAAGTGGGGGATGAGGGGGGAGGTTAGGCATTGAATAAAAGGAATTAACCATTTCCCTTCTCTGACCTTTGGGAATTTCCGTATGTGAAAGTGGCAGCTTGTGTGTCTAAGAATTATAAATGATGGGACCTTGCAAGTTACTGAATGGATGTGTGACCAAAGACCACAGGCTGCTCCCTGAGCCGGGCTGGGAGTGAGGAGGGCAAAGGGGAGAAATCAGAAGCAGGAAAGGCTGATACTGGAAGACCGCATGTTTTATAGGAATGAAAACTGCTTACCACGCTCCAGAGAGCTCATGCTATTGCAGCTTCCCTCCGCCATGCCTTAGTTCATCTTCTGTTCTCAGCGCACAGCAAAAAGGAGGCCAGGAAGTAAGTTTCCATGAGAAGCTCTCATGACTCAGATCTCCCTCCTGTAGGGTTTCATCAGTTTCCCTAGAACAGGGTCACCATCCTGAAAGGAAAAGCGCCATCCTGACTGGTGTTTAACTGCATGTGTACTTAATAAACATAGCGTGTGTGTGCACAGTCCTTCCTAGACCCTTAAAACGGACTTGTCAGTGCTTGAAAGTGGAACCTGCATCACTGTTTCTGAGAAACCAGTGTGTCTCCTCTAAGCCACCCTTTCACCCTGGTTCCTGGGTGCTACAGAGACTCTCAGTGCACTCCCCAACAGGCTCACAGCCACTCGGCCACTCCTGTGACACACCTGTGCACATACACAGATGCACACACACAAGCCAGGCAATGGCAGTTGCGGAGCGAGAGGCATCCCCCATCACCACTGCGCTTTGTATGGAGCATCAAATACCCCTGGAGGGACTTCCTGGCAAGATGAGACCTGGCGTGGGTGGATTAAAAGCTAACACAGCCATACCTGGATGCACTAAAGAGTGTGTGTACATGTACTGATGGGAGTACCAAAGTGACATCCCGCAGGGACAGGCTGCAGTGCTGCTTACATGGACAAGTGACCCTGAACAGAACTTTTGGGGGGCACCAAAAAGCACCCTGCCCCCCCGCCCCCAGCCGGCCCCCTAGGCGTTACACATCTACGCGCACCTGGAGAAGCAACTTCATCCAGGTAGGTTTTCTGCTCTCTTTTTTTCTGCTTTCTTTCCCTAACCCACAGGGAAATCTGTTCTTGAGCTTCGCCTTCTGTCTTCTCCCCAAAGCCACTGAGGCTCATGGGCAGGTGAGGGGAGTTAGATGATCCTGAAAGGTTTGGCCAGGCAGAAAGGTGATGGCAAAGGCTGGCAGCTGATGAGGGTCAACAGGACTGGTGCAAATAGCACAGATGGGGCTTCAAGCATGACCTCAAAAATCCTGGCCTCCCAGATATCCTATCCATTACTCATAGCTGATGAGCATAGCTGTGAGCATTTACACACATGTAAATGGTAGGACCTATTGCAGGACTTTGGGCAGAGTGAGCCCACAGCCCTCTTTTATTTTCAGGAAGCTGTTTGGGATCACTGTGCCTTCTCTGAAGAAAGCGAGGGTCTTGCTGGCTGAGTTTGTGAGCTACGTTATTTCTGTGCCTGAGAAGCGGCTCCAAGCTGAGCAGGCACCTCCATGCTGACACCCAAAGCACACTCAGCTCTTCCTTCTTCACCAGCCGTGGCACAGAGATTTCCTAAACACAGGAGGAAAAAAAAAAACTGCTTGTACTCACTGCTGGCTGTGATTCGCAAGGCATAGAGGAAAAAATATGTTGCTCAGCAGGGCCCCTGCTGTATCCTGTATGGCATTTCTGTGGAACTAGCCAGGCCCATCTGTCTAAGCGTTTACGAATTGTAAACCTAACAGAGATGACCTGGGGAGTCCCAGACCCTGCTGCTCTGCCAGGACAACAGAACCAGACTGAGGACGCTTTATTCCCTGCCATGCTGCCAGAGGATGGGGATGGAAGGAAGCAGGAGGCATGAGGGAAGCCTCTTGCCTTGTAGGATACAGATGCACTCCACCTGCATTTAGGGAGATGTTTAATTTGCTTAATAATAATATTTAATTTAGGGGTGGCTTGGGAAAGATCTCCTCCTCCTCCCTCCTTTTCTCCCTCGGCTGTGGGATGATGGGGACAGCTAAGAGGGAAGCTTGTTTTCGCTCTGTAGCTGAGCATCTCTTGTCTGCTGCTGCCCTCAGCACTTTCATCAGCCTGTAGATGCGACAGGGACCAGCCGGCGCATCAAAGGCTTGTTAAGTTACTGCTGCGCTGTGAAAGAGGGGGAAAAAAATCCTGTTGACTGTGACGAATTAGAGGAGTTCAGGGGTGGCACTCACCCTTTTATTGGTGAGCTGCTTGAGTCTGTGCACTGCTAAAGGGATTAGAGCAGCGTGTGGCATGTTTCTGGTTCTGACAGAAACTTGAACACGCTCTAGTAGAGCTATAAAGAGAATGGCCAATGGCGGGAGGGCTGGGGAGGGTTGTGAGTGATTAGCCACACTTGGAAGGCACCAGGGGGTTGTGAACTGTACGTGCGGTGTTAACTGTCGAGGTGCTGAATTCTCCAAAGCGGTGCATTTGCATGACCACAAGTGGGCTTTCTCTTCCCACGTGTGTTTTTGGGCCTCTGGTGGTGTTGCCTCCTGGAGAACGAGGTCCCTGGTGTGAGGCTCAGCCTCTACCTGCAACCATCTCCCCTGCCTGCAACCATCTCCTCTAGGGATGGAGAGGACTTTGAGGATGTCTCCATTCCCACATTCCCATTCACGCCTTGCTCATTTAGCAGAGTGAGAAGTGAAAGCATCAGATCTTGGTATCGCATAAGGAAATTGAGTCAATGTGACAAAAAATGGAAAAAAAAAAAGGTTATAATTTGTTGGGAGGCAAGAGAGTCACCGTGCCAAAGGCTCAGTGTTCATTTGGGCTTCCAAGGCACCAAGATGAACATGGATGATGAGCTAACTTGTATTTGGCTGCTCTGAGCTCGATTTCCTAGAGGCTTCAAGAAAATGGCCATTCTGAACATGGTGCACTGGAAGCTTGCTCTGAGAATGAGCTCAGAAACTGACCCTGCAGCCTGATGCACAATCTGAATGACAATATTCCTAAGACATCTGCTCGGTAATAAGGACACAAATTACAGTGCTGAAGATGTTAAGAGCAACCTGACACAACAGACTTGGAGGGAGGGATGGGACAGGTATGTCTGGAAGGAGCATCACAACTTGTCAAGCACTGTTTTCCTCAAATATACCCCTAAAGTAAGGTTATGCTGGAGTTCTCCCGATGGTGTGAGCAGGGCCCAGATCAGTCATTCATACAGCAAAATAGATCTACATCAGCTCTCCAGGTTATCAGAGCTCATAGTTGGGTTCCAAAGTGTCTGCAGTTTATGTCTGGTAAAACTGGGGATGAAATTTTAAGTGTAACAAAATGCTGCGAAGCTCCAGCAAAACTGCCAGCAAAAAGTTAACAGACAGGACATTGGGGCAATGGTTTCAAATCAGACTGAATGACAATTTTCAGCTGCTGCAAGACCCAAAGCCACTTCAAGAAGTCATCAAGAAGTCAGCATGTGTCACAGTCCTTCCTGCATGACAGTATCAGAGACAGCTTGGTAAGTCTAGGTGATTTCCTGAGAAGCAAAGGTAAAGTAGAGATGACTAAAAATACAGGGGACTCCGTGAAAGTAAAGAAAGAAATCAAAGAGCAAGCCCTAGGAGGAGCGCTCAGGAAATAGAGGTCTGTTCAAAGAAATAAGTTAAGCAATACCAGTGTGAGAGGTGACGAGAGACCCTCACTGATAATGCCATCACAGACTTTTAATTCTCTGCTGAGGAAGTGGATAGTAATATAATTTTCCCACTGGCAAGGTGTGAACTGGAGACAGACAAAAGCAGCGTTTTTCACATTCCTGAGAAAAGATTTGGGATTTCAAAATATGCTATTATTCCTATTTGTGTCAGCACAGAGATGAGACCTTTGGAAAAACATAATGAGAGAGAGCCAAATTCCTTCTTTCCTTTCTCTTGTCTCAACACAAAATGAGAACAGGTATGTACGTGGGACTGAGATTTGGGTTCGTGTCCTTGCATGAGGTTATCTCTGGTGAATGCACCGACCTCCCAACTGCTCGCCCATTCACCAGTCTGAGAAAAGTCGAGATGCAACTGGAGAGACTGAAGGGCTTGCGTGGGTCAAAGCGGGCCCTGGGATCCTCATCCCTCCGCTGCAGGGAGCAACTAGGAGCAGAGCTGGACACAGCCTGGCTTCTCTATCCCACCGAAAGCAGACCATGGCAGAGGGGAGCAGGTCAGCACAGTCCAGAGCACCCGGGCTGCATGGACCCAGGAACTTTCAAAGCACTTCCCAGTTATGTAAAATGGATGTAGGTTTTATGGCTAGTTTTCATCAGAGACTTGAGAAATCTATCCCACAGAGCATGCAGGAACTCAATCAGCTCTGCAAATCTTTATTTTTAATGAATCGTCATTTGCACACAAAAAAGAGAAACATTTCCAGAATATTTTCAGCCAGCTTTGGTTCCAGCAGAAATGTTTACAGTGACTCACTAATAATGAACAAGGAGAGACACTAATCGTTCCATAAGGATCAGAAAAAGAGGTAGGGAGAGCATGCACAAGGGCCACTAAGCATGCAAATGCAAAGGGACTAGTGCCCGTGAAACGGCTTGCATTGTAAGTAAAGAAGCGGGAGACACAAGCCAAAAAATGAAATCCACTAGTTGAAGGCCTGCTTAAAGGTTTGTGATGATGGATTCACCAGTAAATCCATTGTACCTTTCCGTGCAGGAGGAGAAAAGCCCATGAGCCCTTGGGAGAATGCTGCTGTGGTCAGCATTGCCGAGAAAGGCTGAATGCGGTACGTGTCCAGCTGCCTCTTGGAGTTTTTGCAGAGTTTGCTCCTTGTGGGCAGCAAAGGAGTGATTGGGGCAAAGTTAAAGCAGGCTGAGTTTTGACCTGGAAGATCAGACGCTGACCACATTTTAAAAAACATTCATCAAAGGGAGCACAGGATGGAGGAAATCGCTCATTGTTGTTGCTTATAAGAAATCATTTGCTAGCCTCCCTCACGAATTTGGGAAGTTAAAATACTAGCATCATCCAAGACATCGGTTAGCCAAAAAGGCCAGCTGAGGGAATCCCCACCCTGAGCTGTGCTGGGGAAGGAAAAGCAATAGTCTGAGGGACCTGGGGCTTGACGGTACAGGACGCTGGTGAAGAGCTGCCCAGGGCAGACACCCGGAGCCTGGTTTGGGCCTCAGGCAACCTTTGAAGAATCCAGTCTTCAGTACACGCTTTTGCTGATGTGCCCAGAAGATATTTGAAAGTCTACAAACTACTCTCCACTGTTACATAAATTAATTACTCCACAGAATACCTATTCTACACTTCCAGAGTTATGAGTTTCCTGTTCGGTTGCTACAAAACGGCACGACCAGTAGATGACTCTTTTTTTCCTTCATGTCTAATTCTCCTTTCGTTCAGCTGTTATTCATGCCACTCAAGTGAGCTCAGACTAACTGATTTACACTAGCAGTCAGCAAGAAAATACCTGGGCTTTGAGATCCTCACTTTCATTGAGCAATGAAAGGTGAAAATACACAGATACAATTTCACTTGCTTGCCAATAGCCTCAGGCTTTTGATTGGCAAGCAATCTGGCCAACACTGAGTTATCAAACCACAGACAAAAAAATTCTTGCAGTGTTTGGAGCTCTCCCCTGGGTGCTAGGTTCAACATATTTTCTGGGATGTGCTTGAGTTTGCTTGCTTTGGCAAGTTACTTTAAACCCCTCAAATCCCAAACGCCTAGTTGCAATACTAGTTGGGAAGGTTTGTGAAATGTACAGGGGATCGTCAGCTGCAGCGGAACTTGGGCATCTCTTGGTTTGTCCCCCGGCGTGTGAGATGTTAGTGAAGATCCCTTGCTCACTTATGGTCCTCCTTGGATGCTCATTTCTCTTGTCTTCCCCAGTACCATCCTGCTGGCTTTCACTCCATCAGGCTCCTCGGCTGACCCAGCACGAAAGGCACTGCCCATGGCGGTGGGAACTTTGGCTGCCTGGACTTCCCCACTGCTGGTGCCAGCACAGGCTGCAGCAGGACTTGGAATCATAGAATCATCCAGGTTGGAAGGGACCTTCAAGATCATCTAGTCCAACCATCGACCTAACTCTGACAAAAAAACCATCGCTAAACCATGTCCCCAGCACTGTCAACCCATCTCTTGAACGCCTCTAGGGATGGTGCCTCAACCACCTCCCTGGGCAGCCCATTCCAATGCTTGATAAAAATTTTTCCTAATATCCAACCTGAACCTCCCGTGGCGCAACTTGAGGCCATTTTCTCTAGTCCTGTTGCCTCTGACTTGGTAGAAGACACCAACCCCTGCCTCTCTACAACCTCCTTTCAGGTAGACTTCCCCAGAGATGCGCTTGTGCACCTCCCTGGGGGCCCAGTAATGTGACCTTCCCCTCAAGACCGCTGCACCCAGGCCAGCGCAGACCCCAGTGGCATCAGCTTCCTCGCAGCAGTGTCATCTCAGCCTGGACTGGGTGAGTGAAACCCAATTTAGGCTCAGTTCCCATCTCCAGCTTCAAACCATGAGTCAGGGCGCTCACACCATCCACCTGCTGCCGACCAACCGCCGTGGTGTGCCTCGATCTGCCCTTGGTATGGGGTGTCCTCACTTCCTACCTCTAAAACAGAGCCAGGGATGAGAAGCTCTCTGGCCTGCAATAAAACAAGAGGCTGCAGCTTAGCAAGCAGTGAATATCTCCCAGCTACATGGCATGCACTGGGCTGTGCGATATCTCATCACCTGGCGTTTGCAGCTGCTGACACAGCATGGATTAGCTGCAGACGTAAAGGATGGGATGGGTCAGCAGGCTCTGTGCATTTTCCACAGGATGGTAGGGACACCACAAGTGGGAGCAGAGACTACCCATTTAGATGTGTGTGAGCAGTCCGGGATCCTTACCCTGCAAGCTGGCCTGAGCATGGAACTTTTAGCTGGGAATGTGCTCTTATTCCCCTTCCACAGGGATTTTCTTCATCAAGCTGCCTTGAAGGCATCTAGGCAAGTAGTAGCCAACCTGGGGATGGCTGGGAAGGCTAGCAAAGGCACTTCGGTCACTCGGTGTGCTGGAGATAGCCCACTCCCACAGCACCGCAGTGTCCTCGGTCACATACAAGCTATTAGCTGCCTTCTGGCACCAGTGAAGGGTCCTTTCGTGGAGCACTCCTTTGGTAGTGCAGAAGCTGCCTGCCACTTGTCCTGCTGGCATGTGTCCCTGCTGTCTAGGCCAGAGGGGATTCCAAAGGAGCAGCTGCTCTGGGCAAGTCTGGTTGACTCTTGCCTGCTAATTGAATCACAGAATGATATGGGGTTGGAAGGGACCCCTGGAGATCATCTAGTTCAACCCCGCTGCCAGAGTAGGTCCACCCAGAGCAGGTTGCACAGGAACGCATCCAGGCGGGTTTTGAATGTTTCCAAAGAAGGAGACTCCACCAACTCTCTGGGCAGCCTCTTCCAGGGTTCTGACACCCTCAAAGGGAAGAAGTTCCTCCTCATGTTTAGATGGAACTTCTTATGTTCCAATTTGTGCCCGTTACCTCTTGTCCTGTCACTGGGCACCACTGAAAAAAGACCGGCCCCTTCCTCTTGACACCCACCCTTTAAGTATTATAGGCATTGATCAGATCCCCTCTCAGCCTTCTCTTCTCCAGACTAAAAAGACCCAAGTCCCTCAGCCTCTCCTCCTAAGAGGGATGCTCCAGGCCCCTCATCATCTTTGTGGTCCTGGTTTTTGGACCTGAATGGTGGCATTGACTTTGGCATCCCTCCTGGGTCTGCCCTGGCATCTGCAGCTGTGGGTGCACCAGGCCACCCTCTGCCAAAGACACCCTCACGGCACCCTCATGGACAGCGCTGGCTGGGGACATGGCCCGGCGGGTCTGGCTGGACACGGGACCGAGGCGGTGTCTCTGCCAGCAAGTTCTGCACAGTTTAGGCAGGACTTAAAGTTCACCTCCCCAGGGAGACTCAGAAGGGAAAACAGACGCAGCAATACCTCCAGCGGTGGAAAGGAGGGCGAGCGGAAGACCCGGGAGGTGCAGTAGGAGGTCAGCCCAGCCCACGCCGCTCCGCGCGCAGTACACAGATGGGACCGTGGTCTGTTTATCTGTAAACAGTGGCACTGCTCAGCACAAACATGCAATCAGCCTGAGCTTGGAAAGCTTCACGTCCTTCTTGGTAACAGCATGATAGAAAATAAGGCCTTGGCTCGTTGCCCTGAGTACATTGCTGAAGTGGGCTGGGTGAGGAGCGGGGAAGAGCTGGAACAGAAAAGTTGAGCTTTGATTTTCAAGTCTGGTTGCCCCAACAATGTGATCTGGGGTCTGTGATCTCATGGAAGGGAGACCCTGGAGCTGGACATCTCGGGAGTCTGCAGAGCCCTAGGACAGCTCTGAAGAGGTGCTCAGCACCCTGGTTGCAGCTTGCTTTCTGGGAAAAGCTATCTGTGACATCTCAGGCTGCACACAGGTGCTATCTGAAGCTGCTTTCTGTTGGTCATACATACTTACGGGCATCTATTACTCTTGTCCTCAAGGATCCTCACAGGTCCCTCTCTTCTCATGAAGTCAGGCAGAAGTGTCATCCCCATCTCACAGGTGGGGAGATGAGGCACAGCAAGATCAAGTGATCATGCAAGAGCCGAAGACCCAACCTCTAGTGGCACAACTGGTTAAAAATGAGCGCATCATGGACCAGAGCTGTCTGGGTGACTCCCAGGATGCATCTTCCTCTGCAGAAGAGCAGCTTTGTCCATTTGAGTTCCGCACACTGGAAATTTCTAATACTAGGGAAACTAAAGCCCAGGATATTAGTTAAGTGGTATTAAGTCATGTAGCCCTGTGTGTCCCTATGCTCCCTTTCACCATATGTGAGCATATCTGGATTAAAGGACAACCTGCTTCACAGGGAACTTGTAGCAGCAGAGCAACACCCAGTTCCCTACTGTGGATGGAGAAGGGGCATTTCAGTTTAGAGCTGGTGAGAAACTTTCTAGTTACAATCACGCACACAGACAAAAGCACTGGACATCCATCCATATGAATGTGGTAAAATGTAGGCATGGGTGTAATAAAAAACACCTGATCTGATAAAGTTTAAAATCCTGTCCCAGGGGCTGAGTTAGTGTTTTCCCTGCAGCGATTTGATTTAGTTACCAAGCTTTAAGCTATGATTTGCATTCATTAGATTCACTGAACGTGTTGGTAATTGGCTGTCTCAACACTCATGCACAGACAAGACCGCAATGTTAAGATTTCATCTGAGGCATCAGCCACACAGCAAACGACGTAACACTGACTCCTCGGGCATGTGAAAGGCTGAGGAGACTTCACAGTCCCAGGCTTGAGGGTTGATATAGCAATCCTGTTGCTGAGACCTCCAGATCCTCAACCCACCCTTTACCTGTGGGACCATTCTGGGAGACAGACTGACCAAGGTGCACCTTGGTGACAAAAAAGAGAACGATGCTGGTCACTTATTTAACAGGAAAATCTCCATTAAACCTCTGTATCCTCTCCTCCTTGGCAACCTGGCCCAACTTGTGACTGGTTCATGTTTGCCACAGTATTTTCAAGAGGGGCCTGTGAGCTCCATGGTTCCTCCCCGTCAGGAAGACGGAGCAGCACTGTGCTCTCCCTGCCAGGCCTTGAGGACAGAGTGCAGGAAGGGGGTTTCTGGAGAAAGCAGCCACTCTTCCACTCCACATACGCTGGTATTTTCCCCACCCTTACTCCACTGGAGAAGTCCTTAGAAGAAGAGACGTGCATGCAATTTGCCTCCTTACATTTACCTTGGGGAATCTTTCCAGACATTGTCCCCAACAGCATCTTATTTCTGAGACATTAAAAAGCCACCCTATTCAAATGCAAATCAAATCCTTCCTGACAATAACTGTTGAGTAATTTTGACGTCAATACAAGCGCTCTAGCCGGACGTTCCAAGAATAGATCTGGTGTTTGGGAACGGAGCAAAAAGGAAGCAACCACAGATAATACACAGGAGCAAGTCTTTAAATGAGAGACTGCGAGGGGAAGATAGCACAGCAAGGGGTATCAGGTACCAAAGCTCAGAGGTTTAAAGCAAGGGACAGGCATGGAAAGCGAGGCTGGAGAAGGCTGAGGCTCAGGCTCTCCTCAGGCCTAGGGCGAGAAAGCTGTGGCTTCCGCCTTGGATAAGTCCATTTGCCCAGAGTCAACTCCAAGCTTTTTTCTCTTAGACTGCATTTTGACCAATGTTTGTACATTTAGAGCTTGTTTAGGTGCCTCTGCCTTTTGCTATGTTACATGATGTGCCCTCTGGAAGTTTTCTTCTGCACAGTGTGTGCTGTCATGCTCCTAAAGCTGGATGCAGAGAGAGAAGACACTGAACTTGCGTGCCTTCCAAGGGAAAGTCTTTCAACCAGAACTTGATACCAAAAAGTACATTTAGACACAGAACTAGCAAGCCCACCCCAAGGAAGAGATGCATACAGCGTATATTGCTGATGGGTTGATAGAGCAAGCTGCTGGCCCCCCAAGCCTCTCCAAGGCAAATATCATGCTCTAGAGCTGGAGTGGACCCCTTAGGAAGCACGATCCAGCAGAGATGCCATTGATGTGCCTGCGTGATCAGAGGAACACATGCAGGGCGTCCCAAGTGATGTGGCATTTGAGCACTGTTTGGAATACAATGGCCTTTCTGCCTGTTTTGGAAATTTCTGACATTCTAAGTACAATCATATTTGCAATGATTACATCTGGCCTTTCTGATCTGCTTGCTCATCAGCCATAGAGAGCCCTCAGGTACAAATCTCCTCTCAGCTCTGCCCTGTTCTGCTACTTTGTCTCCTCCTAATTAATCACCCAGGGCACTCAGAGACCTTTATAGCATTAACCCGTTCACCTCTTAAATCCTTTCCTCTCCCATTCACAATGAATCACGTATTTACCCGCCAGAGACTAAGTGATCAGTGACGCCTAGAACCACCAGGTTATGGAAGGCGGTTACTATTTTATCCCCCCTCTTTTGACAAGCTGATTTATCCAAATTCACAAGGCAAATCAGTGACAGAAATGGAGAATGGTTGTGGTGTTCAAACCTTGAGTTCTCCTGTAGCCGTTGGTAAGCATTCTTCATGAAAATGGTTTCTCACTGTTTTGTACAAACCCAAGCATAACCTTGACAGGCTGGAGACCACCTTTAGTCATGGGTGGAACCAGATCTACCTCCTGATGGCCCTTCTGCCCACTTCTAGGAGACTGTGGATCTTCTCTTATTACTAGAAAGCAGCATGGTGAAATGCTAACTTATTAAACAAAAGGCTGTCATCAGTCACTTTGTGCCCACTTAAGAAGAACAACTTATTTGTAGATGCCACCTGCTGTTTTCTGTGGCTTGCTTCTCTTCCATGTCTTTGAGGACAACATCACATACCTACTTTGGGCTGGAGGGCTGCACCGTGTATGCTCCCAAATACATCCCTCTCTCCCCATGCATTTTCTATCAGCTGTGGATTTCTAGAGGGAAGAGCGAGGACATGGCCGTTGGTCATGCAGCCCCTGCTCTGTCGCTGCCTTGTGCGGCATGTGCTACAGACCATGGCAAGGGGTGACCATATAGCTGCACAACCTTCTCAACCAGTCTTGCTCTGAGCACTGGTGTTCCCATCCTGGCTGTGCTCAGGGAAGGGAAAAACACCCCCTGGGTTTCCTATTTAATCCCTCTTTTCGTCTTCAGACAGGTCTGGAAAGGTTTCAGTACGTTTAAAGGGATGGGGGAGCTGTGTCCTCCAGTAAACATGGTGTTACCGGGAGGAAAAAAAGAGAGACAGCAGTAAACAAAGAGCAGAATTCCTGAAGAACAGCTGACACATGGACCCCCAAAAATGTGCTGACCTCATACTTCCTCATTGATATTGCTATATTGCTGCATACGGAGGAGGCTACTGTCAGGAAACGGTGTACCACGTAACCCTGCTGCAGATCCTCCAGCTGCTTCAGGCTAGGGGGGCTGGCTCTGGGTGCCCTCGGAGACTCCTCACACACCTGGGTCTCTCTGGGACACCTCCAGGCAAGGTTCTCCCCTGCACTGGGGTCCAGGCTTCAGCTATATAAGGAAGAGGGAAAACAGCTCCTAAAGGCTTTGGTTGGTTTTATCTGGACCTTGTAGGTACAAAAACCATCCCCAGGCTCTCCCAGCTCAGACAGCATCTTACAAAGTTCACTTCATGTTTAAGGTGGAGAGATATCCCAGATGTCCTTCAAACCCTTGGTTGTCTACTCTGGGATGCCTCCAGCAACTCTCTCATGCTCCTGGTCCCTGGCTGAGGCCAGGGGGCCCAGTGTCCCCATCTGACCATCCCCATCGCTCCCTCCCACAGCAGGCCACCCTCCTTTACCTGTTCTCCAAGACCAGGGATGTCTGTGGCGTGTGGGCATCCCCTCCCTCTGAGACCCCATGGGAGACATGGGGATGAGTCTGGCAAATGTGGGTGGGTAGTGAGCAGGCAGTGGGCAGAAAGCAGGTGGTGGGTAGGAGGTGGGCAGTAGGCAGTGGGCAATGTGCAGGCAGCAGGCAGGCAGTGGGCAGCAGGCAGTGGGCAGTGTGAAGGCAGTGGGCAGGCAGCGGGCAGGAGTGGGCAGGAGCAGGCAGGACTGGGCAGTGGGCAGGCAGCAGGCAGGCAGTGGGCAGTGAGCAGGCAGCAGGCAGGAGTGGGGAGTGGGCAGGCAGCAGGCAGCGGGCAGGAGTGGGCAGCGGGCCGGCCGGGCGCGCGGCAGAGGAAGCACCTGCTCCTGAAGTGACGGCTCTCTTATCTGACCCCGGTCACATCAGGTGGCTTCCTTGTTTGCCTTGGCAGCGGTCCCCCGCGGCCCCCTCCGGCTGCCACTGCCGAGCTGCTCCTCCGCTGCTTTTTTTCTTTTTTCCCCTCCCGAGCGTGTCCATTGATCTGAAGAGAAAAACCGCCCTGAGACCTTCCCAGCGCACGGCTCCGGGCCCCGCTTCCCCGGCCCGGGGCAATGGTGGGGAGCAGGGATGAGGGGCGAGGGGTGCACCTCCCTCCATCCCACAGTAAAGCTGCCCACACGCTTCGCCACCATCACGTGGGTCCCTCTCCCCCATGAAAGGGCCGGTGGACGAGGAGCCCTGTGCAGCGGCAGGGGACGGTGGGTGGCCAGTGGCCCCCGTTGTGGGCAATGAGAGCGCGGCACAGCCTTCCCTGAACTAAAGGTTGCCGTGGGGGGCCGTGGCCACCCCGAGCCAGAGTTCCAGGGCTTTAAAAAAATAAATCAGCGCTTGCAGTTCCTCTTCCTTCCCCGCTCTGTCCCTCCTGCCGTCTGGGTGATTTACTGAGCAACGGCTGGTCCCGGCCGCAGGGCGGCCATGCCGGGGGGCACCCCCGGGCAGCACCGGGGGAGAGCCCACCTGGCCACGACGAGGTCATCCCCGGAGCCAGGAGCTTTCAGGAGCAATTCCCTGCATCTCCTTCCAGCTCTGCCCCAGGGGCAAAGGGGGAGGCTGAGGGGGCGCGGGCGCTCCTGCTGATCTGCATTTCAGCCGCAGAAGTTGGCCTGTCTCCAAGACGGTGCCTTTTCAGTTTGACATCCCCCTCTTAAATAATCTTCCAAATAAATTTAACGGGCGGGTTAGATATCGGCGCATTGAAATGTAGCGCTACTGCCGTGTAAAGATAACAAGACACAGAGCACACACATATTTTAAAACAGTACCCTGGTCAACAGTTCCCTGTAAGTTATAGATGTATGCTAGAAATCCTTTGGCTTTGGATTTTATGAGCCACGCAAGGAACAGTCTTGCAACATATTTTCCTTTTTCCCTTCTTTTTTTTTTCCTTTCCTAATCCTTAGTCTTAGACTCTTTTGATAAAGAGAAATCATTTCTCCAGGCACAAAATTTGCAATGAAAAAACCCACAGAAGAAACTTTTCATACTTAACCTACTATGCAAAGAGGAACAATGAGATTATAATGGGGCTGAATATTCATTATGCTAATCAAATGTTAATAAACTGTTGGACAGTGTGCAGCTCAGTTTGGCTCCCCATTTCCACCTTCCTTCCTTTCTTGCCTGCTTGCTTCTCTCCTCCTTTCTTCTTTTTCAACTTCTTCCCTTCTCCTTCTGCCATAGGAGCAGGACTTGGGGAAGCCATCTTGACCAAGAAAACAAACGTTCGGATTGAAAGCATTATTTATTTAAAACAGTCCTGCAAATAGTAAACACTGTCAAACAGATGTGCAACATCTGTGTAGTCCCAGCAGTTGGTGAATATTTCTACTCCAACCTCGGGGAAGCCTCAGATCCCGAAACAGACAATAGCCGATAATCGGAGAAGCCCCAAGCAGATGTGTGCAACTATGCCATGTCCAAGGCATGAATAATTAAAAGTGAAGACTACCTCACGTGACTGTCACCTTAAAACAAAATTATAGTTATGTTTGAGCATCAGTCATCCTCACAGTTATGTGGACAGTATTTTCATTTTACTACATTAATTATGTAAGCAAACAAAAAAACAACCCAGGGGGTAACACGCTCATGATCAGTAAGAGCAAAGGCTTGGTTATAGTATTTGTAACCAGAGATGCACCAACCTCGTTTGTCTCCGGTTTCAGATAATCGCCTGGTGTCAAATCCTTTGTGCTGGGGGTGTGCCGCGGAGCAGGGGACAGGAGACTGGACCAGCGTGCAGTGCTGAAACACAACCCAACAGGTCACCCCCTCTCTCTCCAACAAGACCCTGCCTTAGATGTACCATCATGCCTTCTACAGCAGCAGGCTCCATCTTTGCAAGCAACCAGGTGAGCAGTCACCCAAGTGATGTTACTCTGAACCTGGTGTGTTGTGTCCCAGCACCTCCGGGATGCCTCCTTCATCAGCAGCCCGACGGCCAGGGGTGCCAAGTGCCCCTGCTCCCTGGGCTGGGGCATCCTCACCTTGGGGCTGAGCAGCCCAAGTCCCCTTTGCTCTGCTGAGGCTGTACTTAGGTGGGCGGCAGCATTGGTCTTGGTCATTTGGGGCAAAGCAGAGATGTCTCAGCTGTGGCCACAATGTGCCCTTGTGGCCAAGAAGGCCAATGGCATCCTGAGGTGCATCAGGAAGAGTGTGACCAGCAGGTGGAGGGAGGTCATCCTGCCCCTCTGCTCTGCCCTGGGGAGGCCCCAT
>JAOXJK010000040.1:24816971-24835785 GCA_025774025.1 Xenus cinereus | reverse complement strand
CACCTAAACATGAGGAGGAACTTCTTTACTTTGAGGGTGGCAGAGCCCTGGAAGAGGCTGCCCAGAGAGGTGGTGGAATCTCCTTCTCTGGAGACAGTCAAAACCCGCCTGGACACGTTCCTGTGCAACCTGCTCTAGGTGGACCTGCTCTGGAAGGGGGGTTGAACTAGAGGATCTCTCGAGATCCCTTCCAACCCCATGTGAATCTGTGATTCTGTGATTCTGCGGCTTGAGGAACAATGCAGACACAGTTTCATGGGTCTTGGAGGTGCTGGAGGCTCAGGGTCTATCACCAGCACAGTCATGGGAGGCTTGGTCTTTCTCTGCTGACTGAGGTCTGGGTGGCCGGTGGCAGGGTCAGAGCTGCCTTGACCCGGACTTTCATTGCATGGCATGTTGTGGGAGTCACTCAGCAACTGCCCCGTGGGAGATGAATGTTAACCTCGCTGGAGAGGCTGCAGGGTCACTGCCGGAGCGAGCCCCGCAGGGTCGCTCAGGGCAGGCCGGAGCGAAGGTCGAGCTGGGAAGAGGTGGGCTGCAGTGGTGGCCCTGGTGAAGGCACGTGCCTTCTGCTGTCCCAGAGAAGAGAGGGAGCAGTGCCGCAGCTTGCCCTGGGTGTTCGTGTGACTGCTGGCACCTCTTGCTTCTGTCCCAGCAATCCAGAAGAGGTGGTAGGTGTGAAAGGCAGCTGCAAAACCAACCCTGAGGGCAAACCTGAAGGGTCCCATCCCTGCTGGCTTGATCTGCAGCTGCACTCAAAGAAGCTGCCTTCCCTCTGAGCCCCGAACCCCGAGCATCCCTCTCTGGGGAGAGACAAACACCGGCTCCTAGAGGTGTGCTGCCTCTGTAGCCCTTTTTTCCTCTCTAGCATCACGCACGTGACCGCTCCTCAGGCTGCCGCTTGAGAAAGGGCAGCGGGGCTCAGACACCCAGGCTCATGGCAGTGTCACTCCAGGCTGCTGCAGAGACCTGCTGGCTGTCCCGTGCCCACCGTGACATTCACACAGCCGCAGGGAGCTTTCCTCAGGCCAGCTGAAACCAGCAAAGCCGTGCTTTTCTTGATCCCGGGTGGCTGCGCTGTGCTGCGGGGACAGGACCTCTCTTGGGAAAGGTGCCTTTGGGCTTCGCCAGCCCCGTGCTGGGGAAGCTGCCCTGCCGGGTGGGCAGCCAGCAGACCGTGAAATAGCCACGATTTTAAAGCTTGTGGCTTGGTTTAAGATTGTGAGCAGGTGCCGATCAGGGGATGGGAAGGGGCTGCAGTCTCCTTTGTACTGAGGGACTCGCACAAGACCTTTGCCAAACTGACCCCAAATGAATATTTCCCGTTACTTTCAGCCTGGGACACACAGTTAAGCTGCTGCATCTGATCTTGCCTTAATTTGTCACTGGTATTACCTCTCTTGGCTGTGTTTGCTTTTCTCTCCCACCCTATAAAATCCACTTCACTGCCTGCTCTTCCCCTTTCCACCAGCTTTTCTCTGGGATCTGCTGGCTTTTTTCATGTGGCTCATGCTGTGCCCTCACCCCCATGACAGGGATTTGGGAAGAAATCAGCCCTGCCAGCTCTACACATCTTCCAAATGCGTAGGAGTCCAGGTGGATGCGTGCCATGCAGGGTGTCCTTAGGCATATATGAAAGCTGCTGCCCTCAGGATGTCCCCCAGCCCTCTCAGCTCTGAGAGACAGAGATGCTCCTGTCTTCCTTGATGCAGCTTCCAACCAGGATGCATATTTTAAATGTCCAGGTGTTTGCTTGGGAACGAACACCAGCCCTGCCAAGTGCAATGCTCTCTGCCCTGCATTGCCTCCATTTTCACCCGTCTCTGCTGGTCTGCCTGTGGAGGGGAGACCTGGGACCCCGGCGCTCCCTGTGTGATGGTGTTAACTGGCTGCTCTGCGCTGGAACTTTTTATCCAAGTCACTTGTCTAAATAGAGAAGATCCCTGGATACCAGGATCCGAAGGAGGAGGGTGCTGGTGGGAAGCCGGGTGTGAGCCTAGGGCTGCTGCTGTGGATGGCTTCAGTTTTCTTTCTCTGTTCAGGCGTCCGTGTTTGTTTTGGCAGAGCTGGGGTGCTGGTGACACTGGGGGCAGAGTTCAGGACATCACCAGAAACTGAATTTCTGAATTCATTTGTGTTGAAATAACAAAGGCAATTCCCTCTCAGCATGCCACACTCCACCCACTCAGCCGCCCTGGCTGAGGCTGTGGGGCTCTGCTTCCTCCGACCCATCCCTGGAGTCCCAGCTCTCCCCATCTGATGACAAGGAACATGGGGTGTTTCAAGGGCCTTTGCAGAGGGAACGCTGCCCGACCATCGCACGCTGCTTTCTGCCAGACCTTGCTGTTGGCAAATACGAAGCTCATCCTGGTTGCCCTGCCCCTCTTGCCAGTGGAAGGCTGCATTTTGGGGATGCTAAAGAGCCTGCTGGCTGTGACTCCAAAGGAAGTGCTCTAAGGGTGGGATTGAATGGGATCCTCCTTCTCCACGGCCTTCCTGCTGTCAGGAAAAGGGAGCTGGAGGTGCCAGGTTTCTTCCCTCGCTGGGGCTGGAGACATCTGCCTTCCTCAGCCCTGTGCAGGACACAGGAGCAGAGGAGAAGCTCAGCATGTCCTGATGCTCTTACGACACTGATCAGGTGCTTCCCCCAGGGAATATCTCCACAGCAGGAGGAAGGGGATGCAGCCGTGGCAGTTCCCTGCCCCAGCTAATGTCATGTCCCCGGGGAAGCAGACAGCTGCAGGCAGGCCATCCCCACCTTGCCCATTGTAGAGGAGCCCAAAAGCTGGGAGGGAGGAAGCCGGGCTCGGCACACACTGGCTGAGTCACGCTGCTTTGCTGCTACAGGAGGGCTCTGGCTCGTCAGCAGGACGGGGCTCCATCCCTCCATGAAAGCTGAACGCCGGCACAGCTGCTTCAGAGGAGATAGCTCATGGGGTCCCACCTGCATCGAGCACCGCGCCGTATTTCCCTGTGGTGCTTCCCCTCCACTAAAAATGCGCACACCCCTCCCCACCAAGCAGCTCCTGCCCTGTGTGCGACACATCCAGCACGATGTGACTTAGAGAAGCCCACCGGGTCCCCGAGTCCACGCGGCGGGGGCTGAGCGTGCTGTGACAGAGCCCAGACGCAAGTTCCCCGGCCAGCACGCGGGGTGACGGATTCCCTCTCGAGGCACGTGGTCCTGCTTCTCCGTTTCTCATCCTGTCAGTCTCCTCCGGAGGCTTGTTTGGTTTTGCCCCTCACCAGAATGTGCTGCTGCACGTTTGGGCCGAGAAAGCAAACCAGCCGACTCAACAGCTGCTGGATTTGGGGAAGGGGAATGGAGGGAAATGCTTTCAGTTTTGACTTTTAACCACAAAATGCACACTGGATTCTTCCTGACAAAACTGACAAGAAACAGAGCCATAGGTCTTTGCTGGAAGCAGGAGGAGAAAATGACAGAAAAGATACTCCCTGACGCTTGTCTCTCTCTCGGGTGTTTTCTGGGAATAGCAGCGAGGGAAGGCAATGGATCAGGCAGAGGTAGGTGTCGCTGCCCTTCACTCAGCTGAGCAGAAGAGGGCCACAACTATATCCACTCGCTGAGCTGAGCAGTAGATGTGAAAGTGGACTGCAGCCCACTGCACCCTCAGGCCCCCTGCTTTTCACCCATCTTCTTGGCTGTTGCTCAAAGTGGCCAGACTTGGAAGATCTGAACTTTTCACTGTAAGACCAGGCTGGTGGAAAGCCAACAGGAGAGCTCTCAGCATCAGGGCTGAAGTTTCCAAACCCTACTACTGCTCAAGAAGGGCACTACCTTGACAGCTCCAGCACTATCCAGCATACCCTGTATATGCCCGAATCTCCTAGTGGGAGAGGTGCCTCCCTAGCACTAGCCTTGTGCTGTGGTCTTTGCCAGAAGAAGGACGACCTACCCCACCAGATTATTAATTCAGGACCCACTGACACCCACCGTTCTGCTTACTGGGAATCTGACACACTCTTCACTCTTTCCTCACTCAGGAAAATCATGTGCCATTTGAAGGCAGATGGACCGCGTTATGCCTGAGTAAGGATGGAGCCAACTGTAGCTCTGCAGGGGTGCTGACTTAGGGGTGCTTCTAGAGGGGTTTGTGTCTACAGATGAAGCTTTGCATCTGAACCCCCTGCAGATGCCACCCTGTCTCCACGGCAGTCAAGGCTTATGGAAAGCACCAAGCCACTTAACTAGTGAGGGTGCTAAGATGAGCTCAGGTAGAGTCTGTATGGATATGAATGTGCTCATGGACTTTCTTTCAAGAGAGGACCAATACTTACTTTGTTAGCAGGAGAAAAAGCCTTCTTCTGGGCAACATGTCCTTGACTGTCTCAGAGAAGGTAGCGCTGCTCAGTGGGAAATGCTCTTTTGGATCCATTTGCTCTATAAACAGAAACAAGGAAGGAAGAAAGGAAGGAAGGAAAGAGAGAAGAGAGGGACGTGGTGGATGTGTCATTAATAAAGCTACTCCTTAGAGCATGTAATTCTTTTCCAGCTTAGGGTGAGAGCTGCCTTGCAGATGTGGAGCTATGCTTATGTACAGCAGAGCTCAACCAAGTCACTGTAGCTTCAGTGTCGACAAGTCAGGCTCCCCATGGCTCACTCCCAGTCAATTTTCAGAGGTTCTCCATCCTCACTCATGGCTTACTACTACAGTCCCCAGCAGCACAGGATGGCTTGTTGTTCCCACAGGTAACAGAGGGGCTACGTCCAGGCTACATACTCCAAGGATGCAGAAGACCTTTGTGGCCAGTGAGGAGGAAAAGGAACCTGCCCAGGTCTCAGGTGCTCTGCAGCTGCCCAGCAATAGCAGGGGTTATTCTGGGACAGGGGTGGGCAGAGGGACCGTAGTTTTGTCAGACCTTGGGAGTGTGAAAAGGTGTGGATCCTTGTGCCCTCTGTTCCCCTCAGGCAGCAATGCAACAGTCAGGTGTAGCCAAGCCACACGTAGCCCTGTCCCACAGAGGAACCTTTCTCATTGTCCCACTATTTTTTTTTCCGCCACTGTAAATTTTATTACCTCAAAGGTATGGAATTAGGAAATGAAAGATGTGGAAAAACCAAAGCACTCATTTCCATCATTTCCACCTTGCCCTGGATTTCCTTCTCGATTAGTTCCAGCAGTGTCCTTGGTTCAAGCCTTGGAGTCATTAAAGTCCTTTTGAAGCTCTAGTGCCCCACACTAGTTCTCATTGCTCAGCAGAATGATGCATCAGGAATAACAAAGTCCACTTTGATCAACTACTTCCATCCTTTACAGCTGCTTCTGCGGGAGTGATTAATCCCAGCCCTTCCTCCGCTAATAATAAGTGCAGAGAATCAGCTACATCCTTTGTTGTTGTTATTTTCTCTTTTCATGTCCCTTTTTGGGGAGAGTTGTGGAAGGGACTCGGTCACTTTGGTCCAGTTTCTGCTGGAGGGGCGGCTGTGGCCACGATGCTGGTGGAGAGCACGGGTACCTGGTGGGTTTGGGTGGACCGACCTCTCCCCCAGTCAAGGCCATGGGTTTCCTGAGCACCGAGCTCCCCATGCACCTGTTCTGGAAAGCTTCTCAGCACCACTTGTGCCTGAAATCCTACCTACGTGCAGGAGATTAGCGTTTCCTATTGGCAAGGAGCCTTTGGGAGAGGCAGGGCCATTCAATAGGAAACACTAGGCACAGGGACTTTGCTGGGAATTAGGCCATTTTTGAGTAAACCCCGCAGTCCCCTGGGCTGCTGAGCTGGCACCTTGCTCCTCCGTGAACTTCTCCTTACAAATGAAAATTATTCCAGGCCTTCGGTTTCTGTTTTAAGCTGACACTGAGCCGGAATTGCTCTTGATTTGCACTAATCTAATTGAGGAAACACACTGTTTATTTAATGACAAATGCCAGCTAAAGAAGAGGAGGTTGAATTACCAGTGACCACCAACTTTTACAGATAAGATTTCAGCATCTAGACCTATAGTCTGCTGTGTTTCAAGACCTGCAGAGACAAAAGCCTCAGACATGGGAAACACCCCTGTGGAAGAGCATTTCACAGCAGAAACAGAGCTGCAAATGCCCTGTATCGCCTCCTGGTAGAGGCTGATGCAGGCTGGGTTATGCATGCTGCATAGCAGGAGAGGACATTGTACCTTTAAACCTCACCTGTCTCTTTACTGAAACGGTTGGTGCCTGTGAGATAGTGGGATATCAAGCTCCACGCAGATTGGCCTCCGTATGGTGAGGGAAGGATTGGGCACGGATAGCAATGGGAAAGTGAAAGAAGAGGGAGATGTCGGTGCCGCTGGCTTCTGCCCCGAGCGCAGGGCTGGGAGCCACTGAAAACTGTTATGATAAGAAAGGTGCTATGAGGGGAGCAAAGTCCAGGTGCTGGTTTGTGTTTTCTGTGAGATGTTGCTTGGGGAAGTGCCAGCTCAGCCAAGGGCAGACTGCGGCATCAGGCTGTTGCTCCCCAAGCTTTCTGTTCCCTGGCTGCCAGCCTGGCTGCTCAGCACCTTCACTTCTGGGGTGGCTCATTGCATACTGAGGAAGAAAGAGCCTCTATGGGCAAGCACCTTTGATAAAAAGTGCTCAGCTGCTTCCTTGATTTCTTAACGCTGTTCCCCTCCCAGGTGTTACAGTGCTGGGTGGTGTCATCTGTCTTTCTTTGATGTTGGGACCTTAGGTTTGATGGTTGGCACAAGCAAGGCACTGTTGCTGCAGCAAGGAGCAACACTGGTACCCAAATGCCTTGTTCAGCACGTCCCGCGTGCAGCACATAGACGGTAGATCAAAAACCCCTGGAGTCAGAGTCAGGCAGTGAGAGCCCTGCACTAGCATACCCCTCCCTAAATCCACCTAGGACTGCCTGTTCCTCCAAAGAGCTCCCTCGGGCATTATGTGCATCACTCCAGCAACACCTGGAGTCCCGAAGAGCCATGCTCAGCTCTGTCACATCAGTATAAAATCAGAACAACTCTCTCCGCACCGCAGATGAACATCTGTTGCATAGTCCACTCCAGCAGAGAGTCATTGAACCGCACAGGTACTAATAAGGGCAGAATTTATCCCAGAATGAATTTATGTGCTTTTTAAAATCTTTGGTAGGGTTAAGTATGTAAATATGTGAATGAAATCTCAGTGAGTAACCTGTTTGGGTTTTTTTACGGTATTTTGACGCTTTTAAAAATCTCCAAATCCCAAGGTCTCAGACTCTTCTGCAGCTCTGCTGATAGAAGCAAGTTGAAGTCCCTGCGTTACTGACAAGTGTAATCCAGCACAGCCCCACGGACATTGCTGATTTTGAGACGCCCCAACCACACAAGGAATTTTGTCTAACATATGCCTCAGAAGTGCACTGACAAACTAGACAGGATTTAATCAGGTGGCCTAAACTGAAGCAAATAATTTGCTGTTTCAATCTGAATGGAGCAGATATGCTTTGCTTTCTAATGCCATTAGGTCTCTGGAAAGTGGCTTCAGATTCTGAGAAATCAGCAGAACTATGTAAGAAATGTGTAGTTCTTCCCACTGAACTCATCTAGTCGTAAACTGGTCTAGACATAAACAGATAAAGACAAACTGGCCTGAAAAAGCAGGCTGAAACTTGCAACTGCTTTGGAAGAGCAGCCCAGGCACCCTTGGCAAGGCTCATGGCCTGGAGACCACACGTACCTCTTGCAGGGCTGGAGGTGGCTGGGCAGAGGGGGTGAGGAAGAGGGCACCAACAGCCCTGAGAAGCATCTCGAGGAAGAAGCCACCATCATGGCATGGGTTAGAACTATTTCACATTCCAGTCACATCTGGATTTCGCTTCTCATTTCACCGAAAAGGCATGCTCTAGCAGCAAAATGACCAAGCTTTCTCAGGGATTTCCATTTAGACAAACTATTTACAGTGCACTTCACATCACCAGGCAGTAAAGCCATGCGTGTATGATTCCTGTGTGCGTGCAGAGACATGTGTCCCAACAAATATTGTGTTACATTCCTGTGCATTCCTACATCATTACATAGATCAGGTGTGTTAGGCTGGAAGATGGGGACAGAGTGACAAAGTATAATCCAGATTTATCCCTGGTCATCTTTGAAGCCAAAGGGAAGAACAGAATTTAGACCTGCCCATCTTATTTGGTCTAGTTTACAGAAAAAGGCCTGGCTGATTTCAAATTGGGGTCCCCGTTGAGCTTCCTCTTGTGCTAGAGGACATTTGGGTCGAGCTCCTGCCCTGCTGCTGGCAGCACCTGGGAAAGCTAGTTTAAAGCAGTATCAGCTGGGTGGACACATCCTGAGACTCCTACCCATGCCCAGCAGCCACCCGTTTACAGCTGTAGCACCTTCTCCTGAGATTTTCGGCTGAATAAATTGTCCCTGGAGTTGATACTTCACAATTTTATACCTGCGCTGTGCAGCGAGAGGGTGGATGTACGGAGGCTCATCTCAGAATTGCTGCAGGACTCCTTGTAAGGCTTGTTTGCAACACACAGTGGTGTTTCAGCTCAAGTTCCTCAACCGGCATGCAATATCATCAAGGTCAGGAGCCATGACAGGTAATATACCTACCTGGGTGGCATCTGCAGCAGCCCCTGTTGTGCGACAAGCTATAGACAAGCTGAGGAAGGTGTGATTGCAACTCTCCTCCCTTCTTATCAAAGCTTGGAAACAGTCATAAAGTCAGCTCAGGAGAACAGCAAATGTACTCCCCTGGACTCTGGTCCACCTTGCACGCTCCTCTGCTATGCTGTCATGGATGACCCGAGCCTCTGGTCCTCTCTAACCCTCCTTGCTCTCATCTCCAGGTGTCCAAAGGAGCATCCCTACCTTCCCATTTGCTGCACCATCTTTCCACACACTGTCCTCATAGTCTCAGCTCCCCTCACTTCCTACCACATACTTTATCCCTTCTCTCTGTGGCTCCCTTGGTCCTGCTCTTACAGGGTCTTGGGCTGGCTGGGCTTTGCCATGTGCCACAGCAGGGGCATCACGAGAGCTGATGCTTTGCACAGGAGCGAGGGCTGCTGCTCAGTAGAAGGGCTTGCCCTGAAGTCGGCAGAGGAGGCTGCTGCCACCAACATGTGCCACTTCAGAGCTGTTTGTACATAACCAGCTGATGCAAGGCACAACTGAATCAGAGGCCAAACTCTCTCTGATTTAGGTACTTACTTTCATTGCACTGTGCAACCAAAAAGTCCACTTTCCAAAGTAAAAATAATTTAAAAAAAAAAATCAGGTTAAGCCACAGCCCATCAGCCGAGTACAGCAGTTTTCAAGGGGATGACAGAGCAGGAGAGGAGGAGACACCATCGTGGCCAAGGATGGAAACACTGGTGCATCAGTTGCTACCTCTTCTGGCCTTAGTTCTGCAAACTCAGGCAGATATTTAGCACCACTCGCCAGGGATGGTCTCATCACAGTCAACAAAGTGTAATGTTGTCACTACAATTATTGCCATTTCTTTTAAAAACCGTGGCATCCTTCTGATTATTTTTTTTTTTACCGAATGCAGCTCAAGTTAATTCCCTGAGCTCCGTGGAACAACTCCCCCTCTGAAAACAGGACTGAGAATAGAGACAGGCCGATGTGTGTTTTTCTATCATGTGCTAACTTGTTTTGCCATCCTGTGAATGAGCTGCTTGTTTTCTTCTCCTTGATCAGACAGTTCCACCTAAACCAGGACTGGACACAGAAGTAAATCTGGAAGGAGAATACACTTCCTGTTTATAAAAATACCTTTCCTGTGTGGAAGAGTCCTCTTCCTGCACACACTCATCTGCGTACAGCATCCCGGACCTGTTTCTGTGCAGACACAGGCAGAGCCACTGGGGGTGGGGGGTACCGCTATTATGAATATTTCATCAAGTTGAAGTACCAAAAAAATTAACAAATTCATTGTAGCATCTCTGTAAATCAAACACAACCCCAAGAAACCCCAAACTGTGATCAAGATGTCATCCTTCTGAAATGAAGGGCTTTATCTCTTTGGCTTACAGCTAAATCTATCTGTGAATTTCCGGAACCGGTGTCTCATTGCCATGAACTTATTTAGCTAACTTATAGACAGTGTATCCGGCTCTTGTGATTTGATTGTGGTTCATGGCTCACACGTTCACAGCAGCTGAGGATTTGAGCTTTGTACATGAATTGATAAATCTAAAAAAAAACCAAAAACAAGTCTCAAAAGGCGGTGAGCTGTATGTTTCTATTCATATCCCTCACTATGTGTTTTCCTGTAACTTATTCTGAAAGGACCTGGCTGAGATCTTCATCAGGGCTGGATGGGTTAATCCAGTCTCCCCTCAGGTGGCCTCTCCTCTCACGCACATCAAGAACTTAATGGTGAAAGGCCCAGATCCCTCTTTCTGCCATGACTCCCAACAGCATCCCCAGACCCTGCGAGACTTCGGGGATCATCAGATGGACTTCTTCTATAACAGGCTTACAAAAGGCCCCAGCTGTCATCCCACCTTTCCCCCATAGTTTCATCATCTCCCTTTCCCTGCTTCAAAGACTTCCTCTGCTTTGCCTCTTTCCAAGACCTTTGATGCCCGTGCAGCATGCTGTCTGTAACAGCTTCTCATAGGCTCATATGTTTTGCTTTGCTTTCCCTCTTGGAGGGGTTCCACTGTTCCATGTTGGAAGGCAACATTTGCTGTCACCACCTAGACAACACGTTCTGCCACTTCATCCCATGTCTGAGCATCACTCGGACCATGCTTCCTCTTGATGCCTACAGCAGATTTCATGTTACCTATTCCACGCTTATCTACACCTTTCTTCTCTGGCCATTTCCATCACAGTCCTGGTCAAGTGCATGATTATTGTCACGTGTCATAAGAAACTCCAGTGCAAAAGGATGTGCTCATGGAGAAGGTGGTGCTAACACTGGGCTTCATTAAATCTATTTCTTTTGTCAGTCTCTGCTAACCCTCCAGTCAATGAAACCAAAGGATGGTTTTACAGACTACCCCAGAACATCCCACACTCATACGCATAAGCCACAAAATTCATATTTCTGGGAGAGTCCCCCATAGCATCTGATTACAAGAGTGCAGTCACCTAAACCCAGAGGTATCATGTGCAGGGTGGTTTTGTCTCTCAGCCTGGGAACTTGTGAGTGAGAGGGTGGGTGCTGTGGAGAGAAACCTGCTCAGTGGGGAGGAGGGCTGCTCCAACCCCCAGGCATCTTGCAAGGACCTGCAACATCAGCCTGTGCAGGTGAGAATTGGGGTTGGAGAGGAGCCACATCAGAGACGAGTGTGGCTGCTGGGGACACCGTGAACTGGAAAGGATCACTGGAAGGCTTTCTTCTGGAAACTCTGCTCCCTCCTCTGGTAGGCAATGCCACCTCTGCCCCTTGCTTTGCACACCATGAGGTCACCTTCCCAGCCTGAGTGACGACACGATGATTAATCTGTTATCTTTTCCCTTGTCACAACAATGTTCTTTTCTGCAAATTCTTGTTGCCATACAGGGAGCTGGTGACCTCACTGTACCAGCATTTATCACTTTTATGGCCACGCAGTGTTGGGAAGAGATTAGCTAGTTGGAAGGCAAAATAGTGGGTTGAGGAAAGTCCAGCTGGCTGGGGCAACGCCTCCTCTTTGGGTCTTCTCCTGCCTGTGCCACCTCCCATTGGTGTCCCCACTCTCCCCTGAATGCTGCTGTGCCGGGGATGAAGCTGTCTGATGGCGGGTCCCCCTGGCTGGGGGCTCCTGCCCTGCGGTGGCCAGGACAGGGGGCAGCGGGCAGCCCCCTGGGTCGCACCTGGCTGGTGGGGCAGGTGTGCATCAGCCTGCCCTGCCGCTGCTGCCCGAGCCCCGCCGCGGCTGCCGGGACCCCCCGGCGCTCTTCCGCCCCGCTTGCCCAGATTTCCTTCGCGGGGAAAACAGGATACAAGCGGAGGGGGAGGGGAGCGGAGCATGCCTCCGGCTCATCCTGACACGGAGGTGACAAACACAAACATGCCCGTCCGCACGGGCAGCACCCCTGGGTCCCACGGTGGAGGGGGGACACGCTCATCCGCTGAGCCCAGGCAGACCTTGCTCCTAAACTGGGCACCTGCGTTATGGCTTGAGGCTAGCAGTACAAACATCCCCTTTCCTCTTCTCTTCCCACTCCCCGCGCTTTGAATAATTGGCTCCCCATTCTGAGGAGATGACAATCTGAAGGGTGCTGGCCACCATCTTGCCAAGAACCATCACAGCGTTCATGGGGCTCGGCAACAGAGCCGGGATCCAGATGGAGTCCGACCCATTCCCACGCCTAAGGAGATTGAGCAAGCTGGCTTGAGGGAGGCCAGGGCTGGCCAGTTCTCCTGTTAGATGACATCTCTCAAGTTCCTGTCATGCCTGAGTCTGTTGACGATGCCCAGGGAAAAAAAAAAAAAAAAGAGAGAGCCCAAACTTCACATGGTTGTTTGTGCACAGATCAGAGGAGTAAGAAACCAGTTTGACTGTGTTTTGGCTCCTGAAGTCAGCGGATCTGACTGAACGCACACGGGGATCAGATTGGGCAAAGACCTATTTATACAGAAGCGCTTTGCAGAGGATGACTGCACTTTAACACCATTCCTGTAAAAAAGGAAGGAAAAAAAAAATTATGGCCTGAACATTTGAAGGAAAAACACTCGTTTCCTGTAAGGAGGCTCAGCCAGTGGAAATCGTACCTCTGCCGCCTGCTTCTCACCAGTGTACTTTAGCCTCAGGTATGACTGGCAATGAGAAAAGCAGGAGCCGTGTCATCCTCCGAAAGGCAGCACAAACATTTTCTGGTGACCATTGGGCTGGCGACCTTTGCACTCATCATCACGAAATCAGCTGATGTTATGCTGAGTTTTCTAAGATGCACTCCCGTCCCAACCTTTGCTTTGGCTTTGTGACCTTTGCTTCTGCTGGTGACACCTGAGCCTTCCTGATCCTCCCGAGAATCCTGCTCAGTCCTTCCTGGAGACCTGCCAAGCTGCAGCTTGGAGAAGGAAAGCCATGGAGTTTGCTTGCTGATTGTTCAAAAGGCCCAGGGCAACTTCTCTGAACCACACTGATTTGAAAATAAGCTGGAAGTACCACAAGCTCTTTGCAAGATGTCTTGTACTTCCTATTCCTGGTCAGGCTGGAAATATTAAAGCAGCTCCCCTTCAGATAATTCTGCTCCCCTGCCCTTGGCTCAAAGAGCAAGAAGGGCACTGAGTGATGTGGGTAAACTGGAGCACTGAGATAAGAAAATCTAAATTTGAGGTAAAGATATGTTTTATTTAGTTGGAGAAAGCAAGGTTGAGGCATGAAAACACACCCGATACCAGAGTTTTGCTTTTGCAGCCAAAGCCTTAAGCTCTGACTCGCCTGTGATGCAAAGTGGCTGCAAAAGCAGTGCCAAAGTTTTACAGCTGCTTGGCCTCATCCGAGTAATGCAAAAATAGCCAGGGCTTGAAAGCAAACCTGCCCTTTGTGTCCTGGCCAGCCCCATCCCTACGTGGTTCACTCGCAACTCCTTTGCTGGGGACAGATGACAAGGCTGGGCTGAAAATGCTGTGTCTGAAACAAGGTGACATGACCACTTTGCTGTCACAGCCGAGGCAGCCTGTCCTCGTCTTGTAAGAGAGCCGTGGGACTTGTGGAGGTCCTTCCAGCTCCTCCATACGAGCCATTCCCAGGATCCTGCTCTCTGAGACCTTGTGGCTCCCAGGCTCCCGAGCCATGGCAGGACAGTGGTTGGGGGATGCATCTTGCAGGCATAGTCATTCGGGCCACCATGACACAGGGCTTGGGACTGCAGGCGGTAATCTTCTAGAACTGGACAAGTCACTTATATTTCCCATTGTTTCTCAGTTGCCCTGTTGATAAAAGATGTAAATTTGTCATCCACCCTCCCCTCCACCTCTTAGCCCCCAGCCAGGAGGATTTCCCTGAGGAGCTAGCAGAAAGAAAGTGCAATATACTGTGGAGAGACTGTACCAGCACCGTGGTGGGCTCAGTGGAGCTAGGTGGGACAAGAAACAGGGTGGGAAGGAATAATATCCCTAGGGTCTGGAGAATGCTCCTTACACCGTAACAGAACCATTTCCCTAGCTCAGTGAACTGGGAAAAGAGCCCCAGTTTTGCAATGACTTCTGTGACTCCTCCAATAAAAATATTGTGTTACAGAGGCACCACATGCCCTGCTGGCCCTGGAATCCTGCACCCAAAGCCCTTGGTCTCTCTGCTCTGTGAATAAACAAGGGAGACAGGAGTTGGGGGAAGGGAAGTATTGCCTCCTTCCCTCTTTATTTTGGGAGACACAGACCAAAAAGACCAAGAGACCAGCCCAGATTCCCATCACAGATTGGTGATGGAGCTGGGAAAGGCCCCCAGGAGTCCTGACGCCTGGTCTCCTCTCTCCGCCAGAGATGATTCCAGCAAAAGAGTCCACTGAAAAGCTTGTGATATAAGGTGTATCTTTTATTCTGTCTGTAGTAATGGGGCAGGAAAACTTCTCTCCCCAAATCTATCTTCTCTGCTGCTGAGAACTGTGGGGCAGCTGGTGTGTCCCTCGGCCCTCTCAGAGACCTGGGCTGCAATTTGCTCCTGGAAACAGAAGGAAGGGCTGAGCTGGCCCTAGGCACAAGCATCTGCAAGACTGCCCACATCTGGGACCAGAGCAAGGGGAAAAAGACAAGAAATTTGCCGCAGAAAAGACATTTTAAAGCTTACCACTAACCGTTACCTGGGGGGACACATTGCTGAAGCACAACCCTGCCAGAAGGACAATGCAAGATGTGTCCCTTTTTAATTCAAAGAAAATTCTGGGAGAAACTGAGTAAAAGGAGCTTTTCCTTTGGATTGTCCTCAGAAGCTGTTTGACAGTGTGGAGACAGGAAATGTTGTAGCGTAGGCAGCCAGCCTCTCCCGCCACAGCCACGAAAAGAGATATGAACGCATTGATCCTATGAGTAAAAAGTTGATCCTTGCTTGCGGTATGCTAGTTATGAGCAATTAGGATAGATACTGCACGGAGACCGGGTTGAGAAAAAATGCTGGAAGGGCAGCTCCTGCCTTTTCATATGCAAGGGATTACATCAAAATTCCTGGCCACATTGCCACACTGAGACCGTCCCCCAGTTGCTTTTGGGAAGTGGGACCATCTGAAAAACCACGGACAGAAACATCTGGGAAGTAAACTGGCCTGTCCAAAGTTTACATTTCAGTTCAGCACAACCCATTCAGATAAAGTTAGATCTGCCTCGTGTTGTTAACCTCAGGGGCACTTGGAATCAGACATTTGTGTCAGATCCAAATAAAATAAAAAACAAACCCAAAATGCAGCCTAAAATGCAAATTAAACCAGAATAGAAACCATTTGTTTAAAAGAGTAATCACATAAACAAAGGACAAAAAAGGCAGAAAAATCACGTATTTACTTGAGGAACCGTAAGAGGTTCCCCAATCATTTCCTGTATCTAAAATATTGAGATGGTTTTCACCCTGCAGAGCGAGGCAGAGGGGGCTCCGTGCTGGCCCAACTCATACATGCCACCCCTGGCTCAGCTGCCACATCTCTTATCACTGGATCAGTGATTAAGGTTGCTGGGCCTTAATGATGCCCTTTCCAGGAGGCTGAATGAGCAAGTCGGCAGTCCCAAAATTTGAACCCTGAGTCCCTCAGTGTGAGAACTGAGAGAACAGTCAGAGGAGCTTTACGTAACAAAAATCCTCCCCAGTACCATATTGTATGGGCTGGGGGCAGCTTTGCCTGGCACGAGGCTGCCTATAGGTATGGCTGCAACGAGGCTGCAGCTGTGAGGGCCACATCTCTGCCCGGTTTAGTTGTGAGAGTGTGGGTCTCCAAAACAAGCAAGCTGCAAGAGCACGGAGCTTGGTGTGGGATGAAAAAGCTGGCTGAAAAGCTGGCAAAGCCCATGCTCCTATCGCTCCAGCTAGTCTGCTACCACTGGCCGAGCCAGCCCACCACCACCACTGCTGGGTCTGCATCACATGGTGGCATCACTGGGGTCCCTCCAGCATGCAACCACTCCAAGACACTTATCTTGCCATGGGGTTACGGTACCAGCGGGGTTCATCCCACAGCCCTCCCTCTCCCAGCCCACCACTGACTTTGTGAGCGTTATCCTACAGCCTGGATTATCTGAGGGCGTATTCTGAAGGATCAATACTTCAAAAAGTGCACATTTAGGCATGTGAAAATCCAGGACTTGCTCTCTACCGCTAACTCCACCCAGATGAAACTCATTGGTGGCATTCCTGACTGACGGCAGGCTAAGGAAAAGGAGACTTGAGTCCTCAGATTCTACATGCTTAGAAGAATTTCTGTTTTCCTGCACAGAGGGAATGTTTGAATGAATTGTTACTCTTGAATAACATGATGCTGAAGTGCCTTTTGTCCACCATATAACTCCTAGATGAAAAAGCAAGGTTAGAGTGAAGTTACACAATATACGAGCAAAAGGAAAATGTATGAGAGAACTGCAGAAAATACCCTTATAACACATTAGAAATCCCAAAATTTTGAAGTTAGAAAAACATAACAGAACTCCAAATGCATTCTGATAAAGAAATGCACCCTCAGGACACGTATGCACCCTTAGTGCTGCCCCAAACGCCTGAACAGGGAAGAGTGCGAGAGAAGTGAACAAATAACAATTTACTGTAGGACTTTTCCTGAAAAATGAATTTCAGGTAAGTATGAATCGCAAACACTCCAATGCCATTATTCTAACTACAGCTATTCATGGATCCGGTGGATGCAGTGGGATGACCAAGGTGTTGGCAAACACCATCACCCTTCCTTGCACTAGGAAATGTGCTCCTGAGTGCACCCATCCACCGCCCGTGCAGCGGGTTCTGTGCCACTGCCCTCCCCAGGGCACAGCCCGGGGCTGGAGGAGGACCAGGAGACACGGACCCTTGTGGCTGCATCCCGTTCCTTGGTTTACGCTCCCCAGCTCTCCTTCTCCTCAAGGAGCCAGAAGATGCTGCTCCACTTCCCTGCAGCCTTATGAGGGACCGAGGGAGGAAACGCAGCCCTTCTGAGGCCCTGTGGTTAGTCTGGCATCAACCACCCCTATTTGCCTACAGTCCCACAGCCAGGCGTATGAAAAGGACCTGTCTGCTTTGGCTGGGTACTTGAGACACATCCTGAACATTGCTTTCCCAGCTGGGCCCATCCCATCCCGGCCGGTGACTCAACCGTGAGAGAGATGGAAGTGTCGCAAAGCCCCTTGTCCTGAGTCATCAGCTATTATTGTCGCGCGCAGGTGGACAATGTCGGCGAGAGGAATTTCTCCAGCGTTGCCAGAAAAAGCAGCATCGCCTTCTCCACATCACCACCGTAAAAATAGACCCTTCTCTTTGGGGATTGATACTTCAGATTGATTTCTGGAAGCTTGTGGCCTCCTGAGAGAGATGGGATTAGCGTGTCTCTGTATAAAGAAAGCTCAGGGAACATGTGGAGGGACTAAACCTTGCGGAAAGATATGCTTGGGGGTTCTGCCTGGGTTCTGGTTCACTTGCCTTACACCAACACCCACAAAGTGTGTACATCTGGACGCTGTATGGGACACGTGTGCTGTCCACAGAGCAGCTCTGGAGTATCAGGTTATACATGGCTTCAGCAAAGTTGCCTTTGCCAAACTGAAAACTTCCTGCTTTATCAGCTTTGATCTCTTTGGCAGAAGAGCATTTCAGCGGATAAAGTTTTGCAGGAAAGCACTGACTACACTGGTTTCTGATGACATCCCATACGTTTTCATTTTGGGAGGGATCCTGTTCTGTGCTCTCCAAGCAGCCCAGTGAGAGGTGCCCAGAGGACTGTTTGTCAGGAGGGAACGAAGAGGGTCGTTTCCCCCTCAGCGGCTGGGGACTTCCAGACAAACCTACTCCTCTCAGGTGTTTTCATCCTCTTGCAAATGCCGAGGGGAACCATCCTGCGGCTGCCGAGGTCACAGCAGCGCAAAAAGCGGAGAGGGGAAGCAGAGAGGAGCAGAGTCCTGCCCCGGGTCCAAGGGCCTCGCACCTCACGTCCCACAGGGACCCGGGCTCTCAGGGAAGCGGCCTCTCTGCCGGGCTGGCATGGAGGAGCACCCCCATCCACCGGCTGCCTATATTGGTCCCAGAAGCACGCTCCCTAAGGAGGTGCCAGGGAATCCCGGGCTCTATTTCCTAGGGAAAGGTTTAAATTTGAAGAGAAGGTTTTGGCTGCGAGCTGCTCGCAGGTTCCCACCGTTTCCTGAGGAAATGAAGGCTAATGGCATCGCTCAGCCGCCTTTGGTCCCGTACTTCCTCACCACCAGGACATCTGGTGCCTCCGGCTGCGCCCACAACCCCGAGAAACAACCCCAAGGACCCACCGCCTCGAGAAACACCCCCAGGACCCACCGCCCCCCGGGCACCGCTCCTCCGCCGGGGGCTGGGGTGCGGGCTGCGGCCCCGCAAAGCCCCCCCCGCAGCCGCGGCGCACCGGAGCCGCTGCCCCCCGGCAGCCCGCAGCGGCTCTGGGGAGAAGGGGCAGCCCGGGCGGCTCCTCCTGCCCCCGGGAGAAGATGCTGGGGCAGCGGGGCAGGGGCATCGCTCCCGCCGACCCCCCCCCGCCCCGAGCTCCGCCGCCGGCCCTCGGTACCCACCTAGTGGCCACCCGGCCGCCTCCGAGCCACCCCATCCCACGGCGGCCCCGGCTGCACGCCTGTCTGCTCCTGCCCTCTCTTCTCCTCCGAGCTCGCAAGCATCAAGACGCCCTCACCTGTGGGGCCGGAGGGGTCTTCTGGCTTCTGAGGGGAGACCTTATTAATGCTGACAAGTATCTAAAGGGTGGGTTGAAGGAGGATGGAGCCGGACTCTTTTCAGT
>JAOXJK010000040.1:24781678-24808532 GCA_025774025.1 Xenus cinereus | reverse complement strand
CTTCAGACCATTTCCTCTGGTCCTGTCATTATTCCCTTGGGAGAAGAGGCCAACCCCCACCTCTCTACACCCTCCTTCCAGGTAGTTGTAGAGGTCAATGAGGTCCCCCCTCAGCCTCCTCTTCATCAAATTAACGCTTTTAATTCAGGCATTCTATTATTAAATGAGAAACCTGTGGCTAATGTGTGCTGATCCATGTGATTACACAGCGTACCCAGGTTTTTTCCTTCCCATCTCTACTCCCACATGCAATTTACTAACCTCACCAGGCAAGCGGGTATTTTTCCTTCATCCCAACCAATCATATTCCAATTACAGAGACAACACCTAAATTGACATCGCAATTCTGGACTGCACGTTCAGTACATGTTCCTTGGGGTCTCTGTCCTGCTGGGACATAAGCACTTGTGCCTGCCAGTACCCCCAGGAAAGCTGTGTGCTTACCCCAAAGAAAACAGAGTCCCATAATCTGCAAATATGTGTATACGCACATTTAGTAGGAAAACTATCAGCTCTTTCTCAGTAAGATGAATTCACAGATAATATTTGATTCATGGAAAAGAAACAGGAAGGATAATAGGAGAGGACTGCTGTAAAACAGCGGTTTGCTATGTAACATCGTCGCTTGGCCTGCTGTCGTCAAAGGTGAAAGTTTAAGAATGAAGTATCCTTGCCTCCCTGGGCTGCATGAGAAAAGCCGGCGTCACGGGCTGCAGAAGGCAGTTGTTTTTGTGCAGGGTTCCTGTTTGTTACTCACTTCCCCTCCCTGTCCCAACACTCTGCCTCTTTAAAGCTCTTCCAAGATTCCTTATAGGAGAAGGTTTGCTGCCAGCTCAGAGCTTCCTGTTGTACTTTCAGAGCACCTTATCTCTGCAATCTTCATGCAAACTGCAAGGGGATTTTATGTTTGTTTGTTTTCTACAACCCGAGCCATTTCTATGGACTAAGCAGTCTCTGTGCTGCTGACTGAGGTGGTGCACTTTCTCGGAAAATTCATTAGATAAATTTGTTTAGTTTGCAGGTTCCAAATTAATCTCGGTCTCTGCGATTTCTACAAAATGAACGCTTCCAGGTTGCCTTTTTTAAAAGTCCTTTAAAAAGCTCTTTAAAATCCCCCCAAGAAGACACCTAGGGATCTAGTGTGTTTCCCAGATCCTCCTTTATTTCTAATGTCTCCTTATGTCTGCACTTGTGCATCTTCACATAGAAATTGTAGGAAGGAGAAGCTTTTAGAAATACGATTGTGTCAATAAACCTTTCTTACTGAGTTCTACTCTGGCGCGGATAAAGATTGCTGCTGTGTCTGACGTGAGGTACAGGTATCCTTGTGTTATGAGGATATGCTGGTACCTCTGCGGTGGCAGCTCGGCCAGCTGCCAGCAATGGGGTAGGAGCGCTGCCTGTAGCTGCCAGTGCAACTTTTAGCCAGGAGAAATCACCCTGAGCAACAGCATGAGCTCCCTGGGTCAAACTCCAGATGCTAAATTTAGTGAGAAGTAGGTAGTATCTCTAGGGACACCTTGGTCTGAGCCTCCAAGACATCCCACTGATTCCAATAGCTATTAAGCATTGATATCCTGGAGCATCTGGATTGTAAGTGGCAGTGAAGTGACCAGCAGGAGGGATTGCTCTTCGGAAAGAGTCTCCCAGAGAAAAGTTCAGAGCAGGGAGTCCCGAATCTCGGCTCTGCCCTGTGCCCACTTCTCTGAGGCCAACAAATACACTTCATACTTTAAGATGAGGGGTTGCACCTGGATATGTAGACACTTCTCATGCTGATGAATAATTAAGGACCTTCCCAGACACTCAGTCTATATTAGGAAAGGATCTCTCTGCTATTTGGGTGGGTTTTTTATCTAAAATAAGAACAGCAGGTGAAGGCCTAATATCCTGGGCTGATTGTTTATGCAAGATGAGTCAGGCTGAGCTGGCTTTGCTCTCCACATGAATCACACGCTTGCTGTTGTGGTTATGTCTAGGAAAGAGGCAGGGCTGTCCCAGGGGCTGCTCTTTGGGCAAAAGCTGCAGTGTCCCGGTGCTGACACGGAGAAGGTGCTTTCCTATTTCTGTTCTTCCAGTGAAACTGGCAGCAAATAACCTGCAGCGCATGACCAGATGACACAGTTTATCACCTGAGATGCTGCAACGAACAGGTTGGGCACACTCATGGCTTTGGTATCAGAAGAGGCAGTGTTGTCAAAGCACGTCAATACAATGACCCCAAAGAGAGAGACAGCTCAAGAGAGGTTGAAAGACCTGAAGAAGTGGCAGTCTGCTCTGTGTTTGCATGAGAAAATGTTAAATTCCAGCTTGTGTTTCCACGTGGCTGGATCTGACAAAAATTGTTGTGCCGAGTGATGGCTTTCCTTTCCCTCTGTGAGGGGAATGAAGGAGTCAGAGCTGCTCGTGACACACAGCATGGATGAGAAGGTGAGCAGCATTTCTGTGACCCAGAATATGACAGTGACAAATGCTGTACTGTGTGGCCACATGGGCTAGGGAAGGTGCCAGCTGATGCACAGGGTGGTAAACACTCCCTTGCCTTCAAATGGAGAATGGAGAGCTCTGTTGAAATCAGCAAAAGGAGAAGGAAATGACAATCTGCTGAAGGAAAACCCTTGAGATCCTAACTGGGGCTTGAGAGAAAAAAAGAATATTGAAGAGGTGCGAAATGTCCTGCTGGTGCTTGGGAATAAACCAGCACGATGCTGTGTTACATCTCCTCAAGTGAACTCTCAAAGCAAGAGAGCAATATGTAGCTAAGAAGCCGGATCTGGTCTCCCAGCCCATGGCAGCCACTTAATAGCCCAAGGGGTGATCATCATTACCAGGAATTCATTTGTGAGGGCATGAGAGGAAAACATTAGCTTTGAACAGACCTGTCCAACTAAGGACGTTGGCCATTTTGCCTCGCATAAAAAAGACTTAGAAACCTAGAATCATTTCGGTTAGAAAAGACCTTTAAGATCATCAAGTCCAACCGTTAATCTAGCACTGCCAAGTCCACCACTAAACCACATCCCTCAGCACCACAGCTACCTGTTTTTTAAATACCTCCAGGGATGGTGACTCAACCACTTCCCTGGGCAGCCTGTTCTGATGCTCAACAACTCTTTTGGTGAAGAAATTTCTCCTAGTATTCAATCTAAACCTCCCCTCTCACAATTTAAGGCCATTTCCTCTTGTCCTACCACTTGTTACTTGGGAGAAAAGACCAAGCCCACCTCGCTACAGCCTCCTTTCAGGTAGTTGTAGAGAGTGACAAGGTCTACCCTCAGCCTCCTTTTCTCCATACTAAACAATCCCAGATCCCAGTTCCCTCAGCCGTTCCTCGTAAGACTCATGCTATTGACCCTTCACCAGCTTTTTCTTTGGACAGGGTCCAGAACCTCAATGTCTTTCTTGTAGTGAGGGGCCCCAAAATGAGTGGAGCCTCACCAGTGCCAAGTACAGGGGGATGATTGCTTCCCTAGTCCTGCTAGCCATGCTATTTCTGATACAAGCCAGGATGCTATTGACCTTCTTGGCCACCTGGGTTCATTGCTGTCTCATATTCAGCTGGCTGTCAACCAACACCCCCAGGTCCTCTTCCGCTGGGCAGCTCCAGCCACTCGTCCTTCCCCAGGCTTGTATTGCTGCATGGGGTTGGTGTGAGCCAAGTGCAGGATCCAGCAATTGGCCTTGTTGAACCTCATATCATTGGCGTCGGCCCACTGATCCAGCCAGTCCAGATCCCTCTGCAGAGCCTTCCTACCCTCAAGCAGATGAACACTCCCACCCAACTTGGTGTCCTCTGCAAACTTACTGAGGGTGCACTCAATCCCCTCATCCAGATCATTGATAAAGATCGTGGACTCCTAGACAGCAATGGCCTTACAACGTAATTTCATGTACAGTTAGGATCCTGTTTCCCTATAGACTCATGAAATTGGCAGAAGCGAATTTTACTTTTAATTTCTGAACTCTTCTTTTCTAATGAGGTTGTTTCAATTGTCCTCACGAGAGATCTGTCAAGCCAAATCTGGGCAGACTGTGACTATGGCAGTGTCAGATGGAGATGGGAGCAGGTGGCCATGCCCCTAAGCTCTTTTCTTCTCTCACTGCCATCCTTGGAGAATGGTTAGCAATGCAGCAGCCTTGCTTTTGGCATCAGAAGTTAATTTCCTAGCAAATTATTGAAAACTCAAAATTATTCCCATTTCCCACGCAGCAGCAAATAATAAACTATTAATATTATCCTGACTTGAGATCTATGTGGTTTGCCAAAGCAAGATAATTATTTGGCTACTTTGAGCAGACCCCACCAGGTAGCCTTTTGTGGCACTTGTTTACTGCTGGGCCCCCAAAGCCTCATTATATGATGTCCTGGGGAAGGTCTAGAAAACTCCTCTCTCTCCACTGTCCGCACGAGGCCATGTTATGTGGTGCCAAGCTCATGGTTCTTCAAAGCACGAACATGGTTCCACCCTCTGGCTTCAGACAGTTTTGGAGATGTTGATGTTCCTTGGGGTGCTGCTATCCCCTGGCTGCTCTGGAGATCAGTTCAGACACTTTATCTATCTACACCATAGATACCTACATTTGACCTAGTTTTCTACACTCCCTTCTAACAACTGAAAACATGGAGGTACTTCTAAGGTATGGTTCATCTCGCCCTAAAGCAGAGAGCAGGAACAGCTCACATTATTTACTTTCTCTCCACTTCTCTTAAATTTGGGGGGATAAGTTTGCTCTGTCTACCAAGGACTAGCTCTGATAAAGCGCTTACCTGAGGGTCATCAAGTCTAATTTTAATGTGAAGTCCTGGGGGAAGCTGAGAAGCCTGGGTTGGGGTCCTTGACTTCCAGCACACACGTGGGGAGAGCAACACACTTCCCAAAGGAAAGCTGCAGCACCACAGCCTGAGCAGGGACACCAAAGTGGCTCAGCTGGTCACACATCTAACTCTGCCACCAGCTGCCACCGGTCTTGCCTGGGTGGAAAAAGGAAGATGTACTGAGTGAGAGAGCAAGATAGCACAATAGCCCAATAGCCCAGCCACTGCTGCCTACTTCTGAATGCTTTTGAAAAGCTACCACTATCACACCATTGGTTTTGCTTGGTCGTTTGTAACCAATCCTTCTTCTACTTCCAGCCACTGTTTGCCTGTTACCCTTGGAGGTTTCCCTTCCAAGCCTGAGCAACCTATCTGCTCTGGGCTAGGTGTGACCCAGGCCGGCCAGCCCATGGAGGACTGAAAATTTATGGCAAGAAAGGGACAAAGAGCGGTTGAAATGTATGGTAAATAAGAGTGTCTCCTGGATTGTCACAAGAGCACTTCATGTCACACTCCCAGCTCACATTTTCTGTCTGCCCAAGCTGGTCATCCCTTCATCTGAGGCAGTTTTCAAACCTGCCAGCAGTCCTGTGCTGTCAACTTCACCGGCATTACAAACTTGCCACCACTCCAGGCCCCCCTTCACAAATAATAACCTAATGGCAAAAGTAGGAGAGCAACAGAGTTCTCCTCTTCCAATTCTGACCAGCATCAATAATTTTGTAACAATCCTTAATTTGTTGGTTTTTCGTTTTGTTTTGTTTTTTTTTCCAAGCCAGTTCAAGGCAGGGAGGGAGATGTGGCAGGCAGTATTTTAAACCCATCAGTGATGGCGTGAGGTGAAACTGAAAAGTTTCTCAGTAACTGAAATGTCTAGGTGTCCTTCTTGAATGTTCTTTGGACACTCAAAACCCTAAATCTCAATGGACATCAGAGGGAACGATTGTCTTAAATGTCTACATCACCTAAGCAGGGGATAGCAGCACATAAGTCCACTCCGATGCCTTGCAAAATTTTGCCCATTTATAAATGAGCTTTTTTCCTGGCTTTCCTCGGTGCCAACTGAGTGCAAGTGTTGGCAAGATCGGCGCTAGTTTGTCTGGACTCCGAACCACTTTGCTGAATGCTTAATCAAGCTGCTCGCCTCCCTCTCCCAACAGAGGCCATTTATGCAGCAAGAGAATCAGCTGGTCGATGAAGCAGACAAGTGGAGCGGGGGAGAGGGAGCGAGCTCTTTGAATGGGATGAGAACAGAGCCACCGGCACCTCAAGAAAGTTTATCTGCCTCCAGTGCCAAGCACACACAGTGCTAATCTTTTGTTGCCATGAATATTCAAGCCCAGCTGCCAGCAACAGAGGGAGCAGCTGCAGTGGCAGAGCTGGCAGGTCCCCTCGTGGTGCCCTCGCTTGCCGACCCTGGCATCTGGGTCTGTCTGGGGGTGGGGAGGGGGAGATGCTGCTTGTATGGCAGACGATGAGCCATTCGGCAGCCCAGCCCCACGCTTCCTAAGCAGAGAGAAGTCAGGGACACGCTCACCCTGGAGAGCCCAGGACTGTCCACTCTTGCTGACAGGGGTATGCCAGATGCTCCAGATGTTTGGGGCCATGTGAAGTCCTGGAGGGAAGGGGTGAGTCTGGGACAAGAAAGAACAACATCTGGGGCAATCTAAGATTGAAGAACCCCTGCTGCTGCTTGGAGAAGCCAAAGTGAGACAAAAGCCTGCAGGCGCCATGGAAAGCTAGATGTACAGAGCCCTAGGCAGGTCGCAGTTCCCATAGCATATTTGGCAAGGGGGCATATTTGGTAGCAGGGCTTAGCAGGCGGGTGAAATGCCATTAGAGGAGCGCAGCACAGGTCACAGACGAGCTGGCAGGTGACTGTGCTGCTGCAGTGTCATGGAAGAGCTGGAAGGCTTTTGTCACTCGAGGTGACTGGCAGCAGTAGGAGGAAGCCATGAACTCTCCTCAGATGGCCAGCTGATGGCTTCTCCACAATTTAGGGCAGCTTTTCAGGGACAGGGTACAATAAGATCAGCTCTTTGACAGGGAACAGGCACACCACCTCCTAACCAGGAGTGCAAAGTCCCTGCTCTCTGGCAGATAACTTCCCATCGAGCACAGGCACACAGCCACGAGACTGACCACTACTCCAAGCTTTCCTGTTACAGGACTCAGAACTATACAGCAGCTGATATTGCTAGAAAACCTACCAGAAGCAGAGATACACAGGTCTCCCAGGTGAAAGAACAGCCTTTGGAGGCTAGAGGTGGATATTGTGACATTAGCTATTGATCCTCAAGAAAGGGGGGATCAGGATTTTTGAGAAGATGATCAGACCTGAGTTTGCATCCCCCAGAAGGGTTTCTATGGGCAGCCCACAGAAAAAATGAACCAGATGCCTGCCTTGGGACATGTTTCAGGATGCCACACAGACAAGGGTAAACACACTTAAGCAAGCAATTATTCAGCACTAGTCAGAAAAGTCATCTCGATCCTGTTGAACTTGCCAGTTCTCCATCCTGTCTCTATCCTTTCAAACTGAGAAAGAAAGTCTGTCCTAACTGTATCAGTAAATAAGACATCAGGCAAGCAGGGAAAGTAGGGATAAATGCAGGAAAAATCACATCTATCAAAACATTTAATTTCACTTTATGCTTTCGTTGCCTTTTTTGTACAAATTTTGAGAACAAAAGATAATTTCAAACAGTTAATGAAATATTTTAGATTTAAGGAGGAGACATATTGGTCCAGATAAACACAAATGTAACAGCATCTAATAATCTAATTTTTGTCTAATCGTAATTTACCCAATTTTCTAGCACACTTCACAGAGTAAGAGCTCAGCCACACACCATGGTCCACTTGCCTGGCATACATCCCATTTGGAATTAGAATGGACACAGAATATAGGTGCTTCCCATGGATTTATGGCTATCTTTGTCCCTAGATTGATATTAAACGATAAACAGTTTGTGGATAAGAGCTTTATCCCCAGCAAATCCACCGCCTCCTGCTGCTGCTTTTTCACACTAAGAGGTCAAGGGTTTAGAAACTGATTTCAGACTCCCAAGCTGTTACTGCCAGAGTGCTGATATAGCAGAAGGAAGGGCCATGGTCACAAAAGGTATCTTTGTTTGCAAGAATTTTAAATCACTTTTCGTATTCCACCAGTACTGTATTTCCTTCCTCCAGGTTTCACCTTGGATTGAGCTACATCCTTCTGGCCTTAGTATCATTGCATATATTTTTCTGACTTTTTTTTCTATATTAGAACACATCGGTTCCCATGAAATCCAGCAGCACTGATCTGTGCAACCTTGCTCTGGGAGGCTGAATTACTTTAGCCAAAGTGGTGTTGATGAGCTCCCGTTGCTTTGAAATGCTGGTCTCTGCTCTCAAACACCGTGGCAGCCCCGAACCCACCAGGTGTGCACCCAGCGACCCTGCTGTGCCACACAACCGCATTATAGACCGGATAAGCATAAAACAAGGCTCTAGCTAAACGACTGGCAGCTAAACCACGAGGGACAAGATGAGGCAGATTCCCCTGGGGAAAATGACAAGGTGGGCAGAGCTGTACCTGGGCTCTCCTTGCAGCACAGTGCTCCGGGACAGACTCAGCCTGCTCCAGATGTGGCCAGTGTCTGAGCTGGTACTGCTCAGCTCCACAACGGGCAAATACCAGAAACTGACACAACGTACAAATTGATGTAGTTGGATGCCTGGTTTAAGACGATATGAAATATTCAGGGCTAGGCTACTTTGGGATAGGAGAGGGGCCTGGTGGCTTCAGCAAGATACATCCCAAACTGAGAAAGTCCCTACAAACACTGCCAATACTCTCGCAAGACTCCGAAGAGTGAGGTTGGGAGAGCTGAGTAACTCTCATCACAAAGCACTGCAAAGGTGAGAAGGGTTTTATTAGGGAGACAGAGTGGGGAAGCTGACAAAGCCAAGAGGAAGGTTTAGGGTCCTGTGTATCAGGAGTTTAAGGAATATTTGGACATCGTTATTTACTATTGAAAACAGAGCTGAGATGCTACCAGGGTATACCCAGCTCCAGGTGAGTCCTGAGTAACCCCACCTGAAGGAGGCTAACAGACTCAGTGCAGCACAGCCACATCTAACTCCCTGATACCCCACGTCCAGGAGGGAGTCCAGATCCACAGCCTGGGAAGGCACTCTGAGTCTCCTCTTCAGAGTGCTCCACCTTGCAGAGGTAAACAAGATTCTGGGTTCACCATCTGAACTCAGCTTTCTGAATTCTGCTAAACTCCTTGTTTAGACACCTAACTCTTTACTTAGGCTAAACAAATACCGAATACAGTTAAATGACTATATTTCCAATCTGGCAATAGTTTGTGCGTGTGTTGTGGTGGGAGGGAAGGTGTCACGCAGAGACTTGTGGACTTACTGTGTTTGGCATACGTATTAAAATTTCCCTTCATTCCTCTAGTTTGACATAAGATGAATTACACAGAATAGAAGCATCTAATTTTTTGGTGATGTGGAAGTTCTCAGCTCTGCATCCCACCCTCTACTGGGTTCAAGCACATATGCTCCTGTGGGCAGTCCTTGCTTGAACCCACCAGCTACCACGGCATACCTGCTGGTCCCAGAAGAGGTTTGCGGAAGGAAACTAGACATGACAGTGGCTGGAAGGACCCTAACAAAAGAGGAAGGAGAACTGATGAGAGAATAAATGTGACACATACCTTAGGTGCCAAGACATCTCATTGCAGCCCTGACTTGAGGGCAATCAGTGAGAAGGGGACTGATTCAGGTGGCTTTCCTCCGGTATGCTCAAAGGCAGGAACAAACAACACCAGCAACAGTCCATTCTGCCCCTTCTCCCCTGAAATTCAGGCCATGGTGCCCTTCACAGGGAAGGCTGCACCACTCTCTGAAAGCCCCTTTTCCCCAGGGAGGCTGGAAACACTTCCTCAGTTCGCTGCTGTCTCCAACCCACTGGCCATTTAAGTTTGCCTCCCACTGCTTCCTGCATGTTTGATATCTTCCTCTGCCAGGCTAGCGTCTGGCCTCTTCTCCCTTTTTAAATACAGCCAAGATGTTTTTCTGGTAGTTGTTTTGTAACAGTTTCTTAAGATTTTTCCTTTTTTTTCCCCCCCTTCCTCTCCTTCTTACCACAAATTAGTTTTTCATTCCCATGTAATTCAAGGGAAAAAGCTGCCCAACCCACAGTAGCACTATTTGGTGCACCTCCTCAGCTCTGATCACCTACATCCATTCTTTTCTGGGAAGCAAGCCTGCCAAGAAATGCACTGAGCCTGCGGAGTTGTCTGCCGGAGTCTGCAGGCAACCTGAGAAAAGTTTTGGATAGAAGGACCTGGCTTGTCCCAAGAGCATCTGTCTTGTTTTGCCAGATGCCAGAAACAGCAACTGGACTCTACGCACTGCTTGGTGGGTGGCAATATTCCTTACAGCTTCTACAGCACTTCCAGTTTCCAATTCTGTAGAATTTCCTCCGAGTCCGCTGTATCACCCAGATGCTGCTGCAAATCTCTCTGGCGCTACTCTAACATTTTTAGTCCTTTGCACCAGAGCGGTCCAGAAAGCAGAGGGTCTTGCTGGCAAATTGAACTGAGGGTCAGCACAGAAACCATAAAGACCTTAATTCTAGATTTTCAAATGACGGTAGGGACTTCACATAGTGTTAAAGGAGATATGTCCTAACATCTGTAAATCCTTCTGTTGCACCCTCATTTGCAGTCCTTCAGGATATTTGTGCCCAGAACAACAAACATGGCTAAGTCCTACTATAGCTGATCCTATTCAAACCAAAACCAGTGACATTAATCTCTAACCAAGACTCGTGCAAAGAACCCAGTTCTCTCCAAAACAAGGACAGACAGAATTCCTTGAGCCTTTCCAATGTCACAGGAACAGCCTGGTGCTGATTGCCCAGACTGTGACCTTCTGTGGCTTTTGCCCTCAGATGCTGGGGAGAACAGCCTTTACAATGTGCATAAATAAGAGAAAAAGCTAGAGGATGATCCTTCTGTAGCCCATGCATCAGGCAGTACCGAATCCTACACTCGCTAGCGGTCAAGCCCTTCACTACCATCAGTTGGCTGTTGGGTCACTCTTTAGGAATAGGGTATCATGAGCCAGCAGCCACCCAACACACATGCTAAGACAGCTCAGGGCTGCCCATCTCAGAATCACAGAATATTCATGGTTGTAAGGGACCTTTGAGATCATCGAGTCCAATCTCACGTAGCACCCCTTCAGACCCAGCAAACTGCTGCTGCCTTCTCCATGTCGACAAGCAAGCAGAGTCTGCAGTCTCGTGTCCTGCTCACAATCCAGAAAGCAGCTCGAGACTCTGATGGTGGTGGTGTTTCTTAAATGAGCGCTCAGATCTCAGAGGTCTGTGCAGCAGCAAGAGGAAGGCTGTGCAGCTGCTCCAGTGCAGGTTCAAGATAACCGCCTGCAGCACACAGGAATTCCTTGGAGCCTTGAAAAGTAACAAAGTTTCAGTTTAGGCATGAGAAAAAGATGATGGTGCATCCCAGGGCCAGAAAGGGATATTTCAGATCCTCTTTTGCCACCCCTGCCTATTGATACCTGCTTTACAGGTGCTTAACTGCTGATATAGTTCTTTTAAGGTCTGTGTTCCTTAGGTTTGTGTTTTTTAACCTGCCCTCATTGCCTGCGCTCTGTGTTTGGCTCCACGGTTTCCCCTTGCTCATGGCAAACTCATCAATAAGAAAAGCCTGGAGACATCTATAGGGCAAGGACCTGAAACTTAACTCAGGCCCAGTTCACCAAAGTACTTAGAGTGCTTGTGTTTAAGTAGGGCCATAAATCACAGTATAGTAAACTCCTTCTGGACAGATCCTTGTCCAGCGTAATGCTGAGCCATGCCATTTCAATATGCACACTGTCTGCTAGCCACACGGATTTTGCCTGCTTCTGTGGCATTTACAGCTTCAAAGGGAAGTGGGGAACCCAAACAAGTGATCATGTCTGAGTCTAAACAACAAAAAATCCAAGTCTCTATTTTGTTGCTCTCTTAATGTAATCGTGGCCAGATGTATGTTGCCTATTTCTTCAAAGTAAACTGAATTTTAGAGAAAAAAACCCTCATTTCGCAATTTGCTGATGCATCAAGCTTATGCCAGAGAAGAGCTGGCTGACATGCAAATTTTCCAGTTCATGCATCTTATGGGTAAATTATCTTTTATTTATGCTTCTATGCTTAGTTCAATACAAGAAACTTTTCTGCTGGGTCACTGAAAAACTTTATACCATGCCTGAACAGTGATTTTCTGTATGCACAGTGATACTGCCTCTCAGGACGGCATCACATGTGTGTTTAGATACAGGTCGGTACAACAGTACCAGACACAAAGCTGTGTCCCACTCGGGTCCTCTACCTGGGATGCTCGAAGGTCCCAGCAGTGGCAGGTAGTAAGAACCTGGCTCAGGAGGTGTGAATGAACTACAGAAAGGCTAAAGGCATTTCCTGACATGACATGGCTGCAACAACACGCACCTGAGCAGAGCAAACCAGGGAGGGGATTGAAGCTGGACTAGTCTTGAGCTGCAGTGGAGCTATAATCCCAGCTGCCCCCGTGGCAGGTGACAACTGAGGCAGAGCCTGGGGTATTTTGTGTGCTTGTCAGTCATGTGCCATCGCCACAAGAGCAGATGGGGCAGGCACGGCACGCAGGGACCTGCCTGTGCGGCGAGTAAATACACAGAGCTCATTCAAGGCGCTTTCCCTGAATACGATCGCTGGTTCACCCTCAACCCAGTCCCGCCTGTGGACAGTCGGCAAATTTGGCCTCAGGCCCAGCCTTGAGGCTGCTCTTAAAATTCAGCGTCGATGCAGCGACAGCGTCAGCTTTAGCATTGTCATCTCTCAGGAACCTGGCTTCCCCGTGCCCACCGAGCGGGACCACAGGCTCCACTCCATCACGCGGGTACATCAGACCAAATGCCTTCCCAAGGTAACTGCTGCTTACTCCTGAGAGGGCTGCAACTGCAGGGCGGAAGGGACCCAACTCTTCCTGACAAAGTAAGCTGCACGGAAGCAACGCGTGAGCTCACCCCAAACTGTGAATCACTTCTGAAAAGGCAGACCTCTTCCTGGTGTGTTTATACATATAGCAAATCTGCATAAACATGCCACATGTCTAAGCACATGGACTCAGCCATATGCACCCATGGATACACACACGCTTCCTCCCGTGTGCGTGTGTGTGCGTACGCATCCCTCTGCCAGCACCAGATTTCTGGCAGGCAGCTCCTTCTGCCCTTGCCCCACAAACAGCAGGCACTAATTCTCCCATCTGCAGACTTCACCCTTCTCCTTGCCTTGCTTTCCTGCCTGCCAGCAAACATGCCCTCTTTACCTAGTCAGTCTTGCAGCCTCCCCACCACTTCCTAAACTGGTTGCTTTTTAATCAAGCAAATTCTCTGCTGAAGCCTGGTGCCATCAGGGGAAGAGCTAGAGGGACCAAACGCCGCAGTGACTGGACAGCATGACCTGCTGAAGCCCGTTCATGTCCCACCTCTGACTGACAATCCAGTGGCACATCTGGGCACACCTGGAAGCCCCAGAACCACACACTATGAGCACACAACATACCACTTGTCTCTGCTTTGGCTTACGGTGGGCTGCATTGCATACTGATGATACAAACACAATAGCAAGAGATCACAAACAGGGGTGTCAAATATGCCGATTTCTATTTTTCTTTTGTTTTCTGAATTTGTCTATAGGTTATTGTAATTCCATGTAGCGATGCTTTGGCTCTAAGCCAAAGGCAGGAGTATTTTTGAGACAGCTGACTGCAAGGTTAAAAATTGGGTTAATACATTTTAAAAAACAGCTTTAATATTAGGTGGTCATCTGCTTTCCCGATTAGATCAGTCTTTTACACCCTTTAGCTACGCTATTTAGCTCTGTGCTATTCATGCGATTTAACAGTTATTTGCAGACCTGACTTTGTCCCAGCACTTCTATCTTATGTGTTTCAAGAGACAGCAGCAAATCCAGCCACATCCACTGCAAAGATTAAGCCTTCACAGAGGACTGAATTAGGTCTGATTAAAGAAGAAATGCAATTACACTTTCCCCCCCCAACTCTTCACAGAAGTTTTTTAAACCCATGCAAGTGTTACATTCAATCTGGGGTGGAGGTGATACCGATGTTTGCTCTGAATGACTGTTCGCTTATTACCACTTTCAAACAAGAATGACAAATTTGAGTCCAAGTCCCGTCGCATCTGTTTTGACAGTGCTGTTGAATTCAGAAAGCTTGAAAGAACATCCTGATGTCTGTCCAAACCACCTTTGTATGATTATATCAGGTACGATTACCTCTTTCTAGCACCTCCTCTCTAAGAAAAACAATCAGACAAAAATGAGAGGCAAAGGAGGGTAAAAGGAAAACAGAGAGTGTAGAGGAGAGTAACTCTGCACTTTTGACTAAAAGCATTCTTACAACAAAAATAGTCTCAAAGCCGGCCAGCATGTCTCTCCCACACGTTTTATCCCCCTCAAAATCCTTCATAGGTTGTGTCATTTTAAAAACCTGCAAGCTGAGACATCAAAGAGAGGCTAGGCGTAAGAGGAAAGCAAGGACAGAAGCACTGTAAAGAATTAATACACAAAGACCTGTGGGATTAGTGGCTGGAGATTTAGGTCTGTGCACAGTCACAGAAGAGACTGCGCAGACATGGCACGCAAAAAGATTTGCCTTGAATATCAGAGTTTCTTGGTCAAGGGTTTTGTGAGCTCTGCGTTGCAGAACGGGAAGGCAAAGGCAGCACAAGCAGATCTACACCGAAACAACGGCTGAGTTACTGCCCCAACACCAGATCCCTTCCTCCCTGCCAGGGCTGTCACAATGGCTGGTTTGGTTTTGTTGGGGCAGTTTGTTTTGTTTTTGGAGGGATACACTTTGTCCTTGAGATATTTTTTTTTTTTTGGACAACCAACATTTGGGGCGATGCCATAGATTCCATCAATGCAGGAGCCTGCTGCGCCTTTTCTTTCTAGACTGAGCCCCCAGCCTGCGAGACCAGCATGGTGTCTCTTGATCCTTCCAAATGAAATTAGGAAAATGGGCCGGCTGACTTGCATCTGCCCTACCCTGCATGAAACAGCATTGCTGAGAGGGCGCATTTGCTAGGAAAAGTAATAAATGTAATTTCCTCCATGAATTAGCTGTGCCACACTGGCTCCAAAAGGGGTCGAAGGGAGAACAAGAAAAGAGCCACTGCCTGTTAAAAATACCAGCCCCTGACTTATCAAAGGAAGCGGTATATCGGGTCACACTTCAAAACCTAATGACAGCAGTTCAGGGGATTTGCTCAGACCCATTCCCTTAGCTCAATTTTTACGGGGCACTGGGTACCTTAGAGCGAGCAAGGAGCCCTCTGTTCCTTTGAGGAGAAGGTGACTGGAGGATAGACCATGGGGACAGAGGGGAGGGCAAAGCAGGGCACTGGGTTGTAGCCCTGGCTCTGGCGGTGCCTAAAGTGACCTTGTGTAGAAGCAGGAAGAATTTCAGGTCAGCAGAATGTAATTACTCTGGTTGGAAAGTCGCCAAGATTCTAGCATTAACATCCCTACCGCCTGTAAAAAATGCCACGGGGCCAGAACTATAGATTTCTCCATTGCTGGAAAAACAGTGCTGGAGAGGTAGAGAAGCCTGTAAGCTTTGTAAGCAGCTTGAATTGTTATAGTGGGGGCTGAAAAAGCAGTTAGACTTTCCAAATCTCTCTTTTAATTTAAAAAACATGGCTAAATTAAAAGGAAAACAAGGGATATTTCCCCCCTTTCCTCTCTTTTAGAAAAGGAAGAAGAAATTTCCACAGAACTGTGTCAAACACATCCTGGCGCAACAGCACACACAGACTATTTGTGTTTGCACCAGACTGTTTTTTCCCCCCTCTCTTCCCCCACCCTCATTACTTTTTGCAAATCAATCTCATTCGGGAAAAAGTCTACAGCAGACAGAACAACACTCGCTTCTAGCACTGTCCCGACACCAGATGAAGACTGAGGACCTACACTGCCCCCAACAAAACAAAAGGTGAAGTTCCTTTTTCTAAGCACCTCCTTCTGCTTTGCTGCCGTTCAGGGGAAGGCCAAACTGAGTGCTCTGCACTTTTGGCCAAAGTTTTAACAGGACCCTCTGTAGCACAACAGGCAATAATACTAACACAGAGTATTAGGTCCTGCTGAATTTCATTGCAGGCAGAAACATTTTGTACAACCAGGTGTGGAGATTTCTGATACAGGTCTTCAAAACCCAGGGGCCTGATCTGGTGCCGGAGGAGAGGAAGGGACATGCTCACACAACAGCTGTATTGGATTTACTCATAATTCTCAGAAACGTACAGAAACACTTGCCAGCACGCCATCACTTGCGTTTCAGGATTAGTCTTGAAAAGGCAGAAACTAATTCTTCGCTTTCCTGGCACTCTCCCCTTGACCCACTGGGGACCAATCAGCCTGTAAACTGCAGAGGAAAATTTGCACACAATAAAGATTCTTTTCAGATACGGCATTTGGCAGGGGCTCATTAGGGGAAAAAATGGCATCGCTTTAGTCAAGGAATGGCATTAACTTTTATTTTCTGCAAAAGGCAGAGGGTATCAGGTCCACAGAAACAGGCATGAAGCTGCGAGGCCAGGGGGCCTGAGGGACTCTCAGAGTAGCTTCTGTCCTTCTCTGCTATATAAAAAAACCCATGTAACAAATACTGGAGGCCCAAAACAGAAGCAAAAGAACCTCATCTTTTAAGTGTCAAGATTTCTTGTTCTCATGGTATTACAGACTTGCTCTCTGAATGGTAAGATTTCTTGAAGGCCTTGAGGCCTTCTGCCTCAGAAGCTTGCCCATCCTACCTGAGCTGCAACATCTAAACACACATGCAGGAACACTACGTTCTTTCAGTGCTTTCCTACAATTTTTGCTTGTATAGTTATTCCTATTTTATGAAAGTTAACAGCAGAAATGTGTAGTCTACCTCTCTATGGTAGCAGTCTTTTCCCAGGGCAAAATCTATAAGCTACACCCACAGTGGTGATGTTCTTGTTTGTACTCAAGAGTCAAATGGAAGTCAACCACCTGTGCTCAGATTTTTGGTGGAAGCGCAATTGATATTTTTTATAACAAGGGAAACCAGGGGCAGACTGCCAAATAAACTCATGCAACTGCAAATGAAGCACTCCGTGCTATTTCTTGTATATGCACAAAGTGGATCAGTTCCAGCATGCCCAATCCTCAGAGCAGAATCCCCCCTTCCTCTACTTTGACTCACTCCAATTGCATTTCACCTGTAGCATCATCCCAGATTGAAGCCCAAGCTGTTCTGTGTGAAATAGAATAGTTTCACTGGACATATTAAAAAAAGACAAAAAAAGACAATCATGAGATGTCTCAGAATATGCAAGACAATGCTCTGCTGCAATACAGAAAAACACCCCAAGGAGAGGATAAAAATAAGCTCAAGTGAAAAGAGAAGCAGGAAAAACTGGCCACAAGCTTGTCTTTTGGGCAGGGAAAGGAAGCTCAGCTGGTGTGGCATCCCAGTACAGACCAACATTATTGCAAGCACAACACATTTTAAAAGATGAAACAAAGCTGTCCATGGAAATCACTGCCTTCCTCAGGGCACTGTGTAGGTTTGGGCCCTGCTGAGACTGTACAACAGTAATTGTTTGACAGCGCCCAAGCAACGTATCTCCACCCTGAACTCCCATGCCTGTAGCTTAGGGGAGTTAGATAATTACTGTAGGTGCTGCTTTTATAAATAAAAATTTTCAAAGACTTATGCACACCTAGATCAAAGTGAAAACGTGCCATACACCTAAGGGAGCAGCTGCATTAATCTATTAAACCCGGAATAGGTGAGTTGCCCCTAGACAAATGAAGACATGACGCAAGAGCAGGAAGAACCACCAAGGAAGGACTAGGTGCTCACAGTGAGGTCGCTGGATTGCGACATGATAGTCCCAGTGGAACATTAGGAAAGAGTATTTTCTTTTTTAAAATGGCAACAGTCTAATTTTCTCATCTCCTCATGCATGATTGGGGGTCTCACATTGCTGGATTATCTGGATTAGTGTAACTTTAATCTGTCTCTGCACTCATTTCATCACCGGTTCCGGCAGCAATCCAGGCAGAGGACAGAAAACCTCCAACGCACTTCCTTTGGGAGCCTTCCTCCCCCTGTCCCCTTCATAGACATGGTGATGGAGTTTTTTCTGACTCAGAAATATGCCTGTCTTATATTCCCATTTCCTCTGAGAGCCTGAAATAACCACACAGCCATCTGCCATAGGTATCATTCTTCCCATTTTACCATATTGTATCATTACATGACTCAAAGGCAAAGTATGAGAACCAGGAAGATGTACTAAGTTTCTTACACCTTCAAAAAATAAAAGCATTAAGCAAGTAGCAACTTATCATGAGCTATTTTATTTGGTTCTAATTTGTATCAATTTTGAGAAAAAGGTGTTGACTGCATGATGAATCCTTCACTCAGTGTCACACTGAAAAAAGAGGGGGAGGGAAAAAAGTTATCAATACTCACTTCAAAATAGACTCCTAACTAACTTTTCCTTTGGTCAGCCTAGTAACTAAGAGCAGGAAACGGAGTCCTGCTGAACAAAAATGAGAATTGTGGCATTTCTCATTGCAGATTAAACTGCTAGTCACGAAGCAATCCCCTTCCCCTTCCTGCAACCACCCACCATGTCTCCCTTGACTGGGGAGCAGCATCCCCACTGCAGGATCAGCTGGTAAAGAGGCATAGCAGCTCCTCTACCACCATCGTGTATCAAAGTTAACTTCATGGTGTGTTTTTCGCTTTCTGTAAACTATCAAGAGCTAAGATGCTCCTCACCACCAGATCCTCTTTCCTATTTAGTAGAGCTGTTCAGGCTGGCTCAAGAAGAAATTAAAAGTTGTTCTCTAAGAGCCTGAGCATTGATTTTTCTCATCGACTCAGATCCTCCCCGGCCAATAGCACTGCAAGGCAACAACTTTGGGGAGGGACAGAACAGCTGGGGATCCTAATCAGTTTCAGCCATCTCAGCTTAATCTGCTGCTTATACACTAACTGCATCATCCCTATTCTGCAGCCCTTAGCGCTTATCTAGAGCATCTGAGCACTGAGAGGCTTACAAAGTGTCCTCCCTCACCATGGCCTGTCCAGGAGTCAGGATGTACAGCAGAGTGGAACATTTTGTGGGGGAGACCCAAAAACTTAGACCATTTGTGCTTACAATGCCTTCTAGCTCTTATTAAAGAGAAGGATTAGTGTCTACCAAGTATCCAGTCCTCTCTCGAATTACTCACCACATCACATACAAAACACACTCAGATTCACTCTAGAGCTGGGGCTGCTATGAAAGAGTCCCTTTAAAGATAAATTAAAAGTATGCCATCTGTAAATAAAGCAACCTGCACCTATGAAGCCAAACTTTTTCACTAGGAAGAAAGGGCCTCAAGCCGAAGGCAATAAAGTATCTCAGTAGGACTGTTAGAGTTTAAATTCCCTCTTTGAAGTACCACACAGTACTGTTGTTATGTGCACTAATGAATAGCTCCGCATTCTCAGACTAGTTAAGTGCTACAAGGAATTAGAGATGCCATGTGCCAGCCACTATTTTCTGTGAAGTCACTGGCAATGCTTTTGCTCTAGTTGACTCTGAAGCCTTCAAAAAGTGGCATTGCTGAGGGTTTCCATAGAAGGAGGGAGGGAAGAAAGTGGAAACAGGTGTACTGGATAAAGAATAAAACCCCTGCCATTTATTTCTGAATAATAAATATTAATAAAATATTGACATTTCCGATAAAATGGAATATTAATAAAAATATTTCGTATTTATTTCTCACCAGTTGCAGAAGCAGCAAACCCAAGTGCTCAGCAGCGCTCTAGATAAGCACGAATAAGCATCAAACAGACATGTAGAAATGCGAGTTGCCAATTCTATAATCCCTCTTGCTCCTTTTGCTTATGTTCATTTGCAACAGAATAAGGCCAGAGGAAGCTTTTAGGTATACTGTAATCAATAACAAATAACTGCTTTTGAACATAAACCCCCGCACCTCTCTGCTGTCTTAACAAAAAAGACTGCACTGGGCATCTTTCACAGGAGGTGCACAGCATTACCAGGTGGACCAAAGCCAGGAGTCAAAGCCAGGACAACAGCAGAGAGAAGATAACTGTGATAAGCTATTAACAGCAGCTCAGCGACTTCTAAGCTTAGCCTCTCTTGAACCAGCGGGAAAGGTTCTGGACACTGCTTCATTGAACACACTGCCTTAAGCAACGCAGCCTCATTCATTTGAGCATCTGTTTCACCTGTTAAAGAGCAGCATTTTTGGTCTTGTATGGGCTTGAAGTGACATTGCACTGCACAGCAGCCTCCAAAACACTTTCAAGGAAACTTATGGAGAGGGATCCTCTTAAAAACATTAAAGCCCCTCTTCTTTTGTTTCTGTACTCTAGAGGCATTTCTACTTGTCCCCAAAATAAACCCTCACTCTCCATTCCTTGACTCAAAAGGTTGACGTAGAAGCTCCAGTACATCTTGTGAAGCTTTGTCACTAGTGTGACAACCTCAATCTACTTGTGGTCCCTGGGAATTCAGTGGTAGGAGCAGTCCTGCTCAGTCTTCCTCAGGAGGAACCAAGCTCAGCAGCATTACCCTCAGCCAGCAGTGAAGGAACTCAGGTCTACCAGCCAACAAATATAACTGTCTTTTGGAAAGATTAATGGGGTGGGGGGAGATGGACACAGCACAGATCCCAGATTCTGGAAAGCCTCCTTTCCCCACATACGCATACCCCTAACCCAGCTAAAGATGGGGGCACCTCTCCCCGATCCCTGCTGCCTGAAACAGAGCTCTGCCCTTTACCAGCAGCCTGTGCTGTTACCATCTCACAGGTGGCCTGTGTAGACTCAAAAGAAGCAATCCTGCTGCAGTGTGCCTTAATCTCCCATGGCAGAGAATCCTCAACCCTGCAGCAATACTGCACCCTGAAGTCTGCTGATTACCCTGGAATCAGCTAACACCAGGCAGGTCTCTGGGTAACAGCAAAGAAACAAGAAGTATTAGAAAACAGTGCTCTTTGGGAGAAACATAAAAAACAAAAACAACCTCCCCCCCCCGCACACTTGTTTTTACTTACACTCCAATCAGTTCCAAGAAGTCTGTTTTTCACCCAGCATGCTGCTGTCAGGATACACACAGTCTCGCAGTTGACTACCATTTGTCATGGTTATTGTTTCCACCAAGAGAGATGCTGCCTTAGGAATACACGTTATCTTTACATATCCAAACTCTCACCAGCCTGAAATACAGAAAACTAAATAGCTCACCATCACCCAGTCCTTCTCTTTTTTCCCACCTCTTCCCTCCCTACACATTCCTTGTCAGGTCTTATTGCCCACTAGTGTCATCCACAAGCCAGAAGAAATGAATGCCAGCTCAGATGCACATGAAATCTCTGCCTCAGGCTTTTCTCCCTCCCTGCAAGGCTTCTGGGCGAGACCCAACTTAATCAGGGGTCACCTGTTCAACAGAATGGCTAAAAGCTCCCATGTCTCTTTAGAAACATCAGTCGCTCTAACACAGGAAATGATTCGGCCGTTCTCTACCCAGAAAATAAACAGAACACATTAATAAGTGTCTCACAGGCACCTACAAGGGTAGCCCAGTGCTAAATTAGGACAGTTGTAGGTAGTTTCTGAAAAACACTAAGAAATCTTTTTTCTTTTCCCCACACCAATTACTGTGACTAGTTTTCACAAACAGTTGCAGAAGTCAAAGTAGAGAAGATGGCTGTTATATGAATTAGCGTTTGGACTTGCATGCATCTAAAAAGCCCCATCATCAGATGAAGCTTTTCCTCTGGCCACAGCCTCCCCAATTTTTCTTTCACATGGATTCTCTACTATCTCAAACTTTGAGCACACACCATGGGTGTTGTCTATGGAGCCACCAATAAAAAACACTCCCCATCACTTATTTTCAGGGAACTTATAGGGCATCAGTATCTTTACAATGCATGTGTCAAATAAAACTGCACTTGGCAAATAGGTTCAGAAATTGTAGACAGAAAACACAGGGGGAAAGAAAAAAAAAAAAAGATACAACAAATGTGCATGAGCTCAGATGCCCAGGCGTCGTTTCCTTAGAAACCAGGCAATAGACAGGAAAATCCTGTAAGCAACAGCAATGTCTGTACCAGAGCATCAAGATTTGATAGTAAAGCCTTGTGCTTTAGAGTATAAACTAAAAAATGAAAATCCTCCCTTTCCTCCAGATTATACAGCTGCAACACACTGACAGGAATAGATAGTGACTGCCTTGTAAGATTCAGACACTAGAATTATTAGCAACAAGTACATGGCTGTGCATGACACAGATGAGATTATGATCAAGATCATCCTTCCAGAGAATTGGCAGGGGGCTGCTCTATTATCAGCACCCAGAGTAAAAAGAAAGGTTTCTCAGGGAAACTGTCCTACTGTGTCTACCAGCCCACCTGGGGAATAAATGGAGAACAGTCCATCATTAGCACCTACTACACACATGTAAGGCTACTTTTTGAGAAAGTTCTTCAACCCAAATCCTTTGCCAAAATTCACAGTGAATGGCACCAAGATGACTTTTGGATGAGTGTTACATGTCTTGTTTCATATAGGGACAATTACTAATGGAAATGGTCTAAATTCATAAATGGTCTAAATTCATACAAACAGTAAAAATCACTATTACAGATATTGCATAGCATAGGAAAACACTGAGGTGTAACTCCAGTAACACTGCTCTTGAGTATATCCCAAGACTTCTTCCTGCAAGGACTCCAGAATAGATGAGGTGTAGACTTCTATGTGGCAACAGTGCGGCTGTCTCAACGTGCAAAGCAGCAGAATTGGGTTGAAGAACTCCAAAACACATGGAAGTGAAAAGTCATTTTTTCAGAGTAGGCATTGCACTGTGCAGAGATGATGCTGGCCCAAGGGGGTCAAGGATCTTCCTACCTTGTGGTAGAGCTGGGGAAAATTGTCCCAGAAAAGAGAAAAGGGAAAGTATTTCTGACCACATTGGTTGGTTAGAGGTCTTGATCACAAGAGGACTGAATGTTCATTCCTAGCGCTCTGGGCACAATCTCTGACTCTCTAGATAAAATCTTAATCTGTCAGTGGTGGAGAGTACATGTATCTTCAGAAATCTTAACAGTGGCTAGAAGAAATGGGCTCCTCCATTACTATTTCTTTAACTCAAAAGAAGGTGCCCGGTTGTCTGACAGTGCAATCTTTGAGCCAGTGGAAACAGAAAAAAACATGAAACCTGTTCACAAGCTGATTATTATGCAGATCAGCAATCGTTATCCTTTCTCTCATTACCTCAAATGCTTTCTGCCATCTGTTGGTAACAAACCTGCATCTGGCAGATTACCAGAGGAGCCCTAATCAATGGGTAATTGGGGTAGAGGATTTTGTGGACAATCCTGGCAATGAAAGCACAGAAAAAACTTACAGCAGGAGAAGAAAGTTTGCCTGTCACAAGCGTGAGATCCTACACCCAGCATTTCTCTACCATTCTGACAGAATTTCTTGTTGGGAAGTGTGTGAAGGGGGGGAGACACGGATTTGTCACAGGCAATGGGATAAATTATACTAGCCTCTGTAATGATACCTCAAGCAAAAGGTTAATTTCCAACAGATTATGCCAACGAGTGCTGCCAGGAGAGACACAGAGCAGAGCAAGCACAAACACGCATGAGTTTGCATTTCCACGGTTGCCTCTTAAAACCATCTGTTAATGAGACGTAGAGGATGCTACGGACTCTTTCAAGTAATGGCTTCTAATCTACACTCTTAGTGCCTTCTGATAAGAACTGCTCAAAATATGTCCCCTGCCGGTTTTCCTTCTCCAGCTGTGTATTCAGGGTCCTGCTCCATTCCACACCGCCCTTCCAAGTCTTGATTACAGCAGCTCAGATATAATATTTACATTATTCCCCTGACTTCCAAAGGAAACAAAGCTTTTTAAATCACACTTACTGGTGCCGAGCTCCCAACAGAGGCATACTGACAGATTGCAACTGAATTTCAGAATGAGGCAGAGTCTCAAAGTTACCAGATTCCTACAAGTTTTGAAGGAAACGGCAGCTGAGTGGAACAGAGGAACCCAGCCAGCGCCTCCGCTAAGGGAAAGCAAAGGGGGATTTGCTGCTCTGCATTCCCATCACCAGCTGGCTGGTCAGTCAGCAAACGCTCTGAAGCTACTCTGCACTCATGGAGCTGTCGTCAAGTCACCACCACTGTGGCCATCCTCTGCCATGAGCACCTACAGAGCATGAGATGAAAGTTGAAGTGGCAATTGTAAAGACCTCTGTAAGAATCGGTCTTTATTGATTCATCTTTCAAAGAATGAATCAAAATGAAAACAGTCCTGTGCTTTTAGAAAGATCCAATCCATGCTGTCTGCCCTTCTGCCACTCTGTATAGACCCAGAGGACAATTTCAAGCAGAAAAATGTTCAGAGCATTTGACCTTCTCTAATCACATTATAATAGCACTCGAAATGTCAAGGTATCAGAGTTTAACAATGACACAATAAATCAACAAGTCTAAGTAATCTCCCAAAATTAGATGGAAAGGGGTTAAAAAGGTAGTGCCCTTTTTTGTTTTGTTCTGGTTTTATTTTTAACTTTGCCTTGCAGGCCACTGTTGTGTTTTACCTGCTTGCACTGGCCCCAGCAACCGGGAAGGTACATACATAACATTTACTGCCCAGACACCACCCTGGGAGTGTCATTGGAGCATGGAAGGAACATGGAATTCTTGTAGTAAGAAAGCAGCCCAAAGAAAGGAAGTAAAGAGTCCTATAAATATCCAAATGCTGCCAATGCCCATGCACACTGGGCTGGGCTCCAAAGTGTTTTGGGGCGATAAGAATCCTTAGTAAGACACCTGAAGATGGGAGAGGAGCACCAACACCCAAGCTAAGACGTTAATGAGACTGCGACAGAAAAACAACATCCTCAAGTGATCTAGTATCCAGGCTGCTGTAACTAAAAAGTGAGAACGTAAATCTTTACTACGCAAAGGGACTAAAAGGAGACACAGGAATGCAACTGAAAGTTGGTTTCAGAAGCATGTTCCCAAGAGATACAGATCTTATTTCCTTCCTGCTATTAAAGGAAAGGGGTGACTTTGATACGTATTGGATTGCGCTCGGGCAGAGAGGAACACCTCCATTTAGTCAAATCCGGCAGCTTTTTTTTTTTTTTTTTTAATTCAGCATTTCAGGGACATTACTGCAATCTCCATCTAACAGCTGCAGCCTGCAACATGCTAGTTCACTTGCATTTGCATCCCCGCAGACAGTAGGCATCTCGACACAGTAACTTTTTGTAGGCTACCAACTTGGGCTGGGACCAAAAACCAAGGGTTTTGTATGGTTTGTGACCCAAATTAGATAACTTAAAGCTTTCAGAGAGGAAACAGAAATAGTGCTGATAGAGATTTACCACATGGCTTTTTTGGGTTTTGTTTTCATTTTGAAATGGGAATATTGTGTAATGCTCATCTTGAAAGGGGGAAAAAGAACTCAGTCTCTTCTGTGCGAGACCAGATAGATATTTGTCAATTGAAGGTATACTTTCTCCAGCCACCCTGAGCCTTCCATACACACGAATGATATAAGTCAGAAAGAAGGGGGCACAGCGAAAAGCCAAATCCCCTTCAGATATCATTTGTGGCACTGGAAAAGCAGTGAAAAAATACAAAAGATCCAGGCTCAATTTTTCAACATGACTGTGCTACTGTGGGCAATCTCTTCAGATTTTAATGTCAAGCTTTGTTAAAACAGCCATCCTGTTGCTTCACTGCTTAGACAGCTCTGAACAGCTACACTGGACAAGTGAGAGGTGGCATCAGTTCAAAGACATGACACTTAATTGTCCTGCTGACACCTTAGTAGTGACTCAGCTGTGTAAGCATCTAAGAGCATTTTAAGGATCCTGAGTATTTCAATATACAGATGGGGTAGTTTAGGAAATGAAAGCACCTGCAAGCCAGGTATGAGACTCAGCAGCATCTAGAAGACTTGTAACATCAGTAGCCCTCTTGAGTCTAAAAGTATGCTCTGTCCTACTCTCTAACTCCTCCTCATTCCACCAATACAGGTTTGTAGATCATCGTCTGTGACTCAGAGAAAAGTAGTACACCCTTAGGAAAGGGAGATTGGCCAGAAGCAAGTATTTTCACAGCCTGTACTAATTCAGCTGTATCAGAATAAAGACTGCAGGTTACTTTCAACACACTGCCCTGGTACAGCTTTGATCCGTCTCCCAGTTTCATCTTTCTGAAACCTGCAAGCCAGTGGGCCTCTTGTTACCTTCTCCACATAATTCTCTTCCCATCTGCATTAGTCTTCAAGCTTAGTGTCAGGGAGTTTCACCATTCACCCCCTATTAACCCTTCCTATATTTAGTATTTATGTCAGAATCGAACAGTTCTTTGCTAAAGCAGTGAGCAAAGACGGTGAAAGAAGCGAGTGGGAGACAGAGGCAGCTGCTGAGCTGGTGCCTGTCCCAGTGACAGAAGAATGAATAAAAAAAGGTACAAAATGTCAGGCCTCACAAATGACCACTGTCACTGTTAATTCAGGGTCTCATAAGGAGGCAGTCAGCGCCAGAAGTGTTCTGACTTCTGAAGAAGGGGATGAGAAGAGAGCACTTCGAAGATCTGCCCAAGACCCCACCTACAAATTTTGGCTAAGTTATAACAGGGAGCATTCAACAAGCTCGCTCTGGCCTAGCATTATGCAAATGTCCTTAAGGACTGACAGTAACATCTAATGTGTGCAGAAATTCTTCTTACTTCCTCATTTCAAGCTAAGTTCAGCCTGAACTTCCCAAGTTGTTTATTTTCTTCAGAGCATACCTCCGGGCAGGACAAGATGCCTGGCAGGCAAATAATCCACAGCATTGAGTGAGCAACTCACTGTAGCTCAAAGCTG
>JAOXJK010000040.1:24762008-24776634 GCA_025774025.1 Xenus cinereus | reverse complement strand
CCTTTTGGTTACACTGTTCTCTAGTTGCGTTGAGCTAAATGGTAGGGGTTATTCACACAGACAAGGACAAGACCCAAGGCCACATCATTTCTAACAGCTGGTACACAGTTCATTCACAGCTAAAACAAACAAACAAAGAACTGTGATTTCTAAAATGTAACTGTGCTGAAATTAACAAGGAAAATAGATAAGAATGCTATTCTGAAAGCAAAGAGGAAGAGATCTTGCAGATTAGATTTCTGGGAGAACAGCAAGCAGTTCAATTCCCTCCACCTGCCCAAAAAACCCTCTTACCTCTTTCACCGAGTGATATTGCAAAATTGCCAAGCAGCACAGGTGAGTGGTTATTGAAAACTTTTGAAGCATGTGTCAATGTAAGGAAAGGTATCTTCATGTAGCTTCCTATACTACTGATACTAGTCATGTAATCAAGACTGCTGGGGTCTTTGCAGGCGTTAACACTCTCCACAGTCAATGTCTTCAAAGATTTTTCAGCTAACAGTGGTGAGGAAGCAGGAGATTTGTGGTATATTTGTCTGGTGCACAAGCCTACAGCCCTCAGAGAAAGCTGCATACTAGTCATTAAAAAAACGCAGCTAGTTCTAGTTTTGTTAACTGTGAGATATTGATACCCAAGACTGGAATAATCAGTAGGTTCTTGAAGTACCTTCCCCTATCACCTCATCTCAGGCAAAGTCTTGAGAGTTTTTGTTTCCTTGCTATGCCTCAGCTCCCACACACATGTGGTTCTTCCAATATTATGGATGAGCAGATCTCCCTGGAATGGTATGCAAGTAAATAATATTGCTAATCTTCAGAGCACAACAGAAACATTTAGTGCTGTGACTGTTCTGTAGCACTAATAGGAAAAGAATGAAGGACTACGATGACTCTAATAGACCAGGAAAGCATCCTGTAAAAACCCAAAAGAGATGGAACAAGTATTAAGAACATCCCAAAGAAAATAATTAACTTGAAATTACTCCCTGCATCAGAATGAGTTCCTACTCATGTTTCTGCTACAGTGCAGAAAAATAGCCACTTGCCTTTGACCAGAAAGCGGTTTGGGTGGGGGGCTACTGTTGCTTTATGACGATATATACAACATTCAACATCACACTGCTTACATGAAGAGATGATGATTCAGGAGTGGCCAGTTATAACAGGTTTAATGCTGAACTTCAAAAGACATGACATTCAGTTTTCATCACAAGTTCTTCTGCCAGAAACATCAACTTACTCAAAGCGTAAGACTATCCAGAGCCAAAAAAAACCCTGCAGCATGTGGTGTTTCTGAACCGCTGCTTAACAGAACCACTGAAACAGTGGTTTCTGATAAACTAGCAAGAAACACCACCAGGTGGTGATGAGACTGCCTATCCCATGGCTCCCACAATGAAAAGAGAATTTCAAAACCTCCGTTCTTCCTACCGTCAGCTCCAGTTTTCATTACTCCTGTCATTTTACACAGATAAGATAAAATTCATTACTTCCAGGCTGAAGCTCCCAACAAAAGGCATGGATGTTCTTCTGGAGCTCTGAACCATTACAGAATTCTTAGGTCAGCTCCTTAAGGAAAACAACTTATATTTCCTTTCAGTGATGTGAAGACCCATTTCTACAACCGCACAAATGGGGTAAGTGACTAGCAGATTGACAGAGGTACTCAGGACAAGCACATACATTCATGTGAAAGAACTGAAGAGGTTTTTCAGAAGACAATATTTTCTATTGCCTCAATGAATCATCATTGTTCATTTAGATCATTCCATTCTTCTGCCAACTACTACCTTTGTGATTCAGCCCCAAACAGTAGAACTCCATTAAAATTTTAGTGTCTTCAAAAATAAAACAAGGAACCCTTGCTAAATCACTGAAGAAAAGTTCTTGTTTCCTCACTCACAATGTATGATCGCCACCTTCTGGGAAGAATTTTCAAAGTGAGAGCAACAGACAGGGGCATTGACCTGCAGCCATCTCCAGAAGGTATCAAATACTGCCAGGAAGGTAAAAGACTGCCTGGTCACAAGGTACTGGCTTCAAAAGGCAAAGCAAATTTCATACCATCAGAGCTTTTCTGTAGTCAACCCTTGAGGGAACCTACAACTAGATCTCTTGTGCAGCTTCAAGCACAACTTGAAGAGGACCACAGCATGACTGTACAAATAGGCTGTGTTCCTGCTTGCAGAGTTATCAGCTGAAACATTACTCCTGCATATATCAATTTTGGTTTGGGGTGAAGACAAAACCAAGACCCACTATACAAAGACAGTCATAATAGAAATAGGATGGAAAGAAGGAGTGGAGGATAAACAGGCTAGGAAGCATTGCCAGAAACAGTACCTAGAGAAAACTCAAATGTATGGGCTTGTCCATAAAGCTTGTGGGAAAGAATTATACACCTTGAATTGCAGGCAAACAACTTAAGTGTATTATGAGACACTCCTGCTTGAGAACTGTACACATTTTTATATTACATTGTGTAGAAACGTGTGTTTGTGTAGCATGATGTTCACAAAATATATACGCAAGAGCATTTGTCCTTTCATGTTCTTTCCATGTATGAGGTTATAGATTCTCAACAAAAAGGAAACAGAAGGCAATTCTAGCTTTGGAAGTGATGAATGAAGACTACACTGATTAGTGTTCTTCAATACCTTTCCCTTTAAGCTTGTCTTCACTGAAACAAACACCACACAACAGGGAAGATAAATCACAGGCTGTTCCCAATTCCTTCTGGACAAGGCACTCCATTAGCTTCACACTGAGAACCTCAGAAGAACTGCAAGCAGCAAACTCTGCTAAATATATTCCAGTAAGTTAGCTCTAACTATTGTCCAAGTTCTTAGACAGCCATAGCTACGTCTCCCCATTTTTCAAGACTAGTTCACTGTAATCCTGATAACTAGACCCCGCTACTCTTTCCTTAGAGTTCCACCGAAGCCACTGTGTTCTTGCTTCTGGAGGTTATATTCCCACCACAGAAGCTTCACAGGTTGTGAACAAAACCACTCTGGTCCACTAACAGTCGCAGATTTGGAAAACTACAGCCAGCTTTGCATCTCCTCTTCATACTTTTGGGGTTCAATAAAAGGCTTGTCAATGGACCGGATCATCAGCTCACCACAGTACACGCATTCAGCTGCCACAATATCATCAATGTCAGCTTTGATCTGTTCCCGGCTCTGCTGCCCCTTCCCCAAGCTAATGGTATCTGCGTCCTTGGGACGATGGTGGCTTTTGGAGGGCTGACTGGTAGCTGCCAGTTTTTTCTGAAGATCTTCGAGTTTTGCCTGCTTATAGGCAGGAAGGTTTGGGAAAACTGCTTGGAGGAGACAGTCATAGTGAAACATGTGACCACACAGGAAAAGGTAAAAAGGGCGGTTTAGAAGCGGAAAGTCACAAGCAGCACATTTTTCCTGAGGCTCCACAGAGCCATACTTATTTCTCATTTCCTGGATGTCCTCTCGGATTCTCTTGGCACTCTGTGTGGCTTCCTCCATCTCCCTTTTCAGCTCCTCAATGTGCTTGTTGTAGTCCTCTAGGGAGTTACAGATTGCCTCCTTGAAATGGTCAATGGTGACAAAGTCTGGAAAGAATGGCAGGACATCTTCAATCTTCAGCAGGGCACAGCTGGAGAGACATGCCATTGCCTTCTTGACATCCTTCTCTTCCTGAACAACATGGCGAGCAATCTTCAACCAGAGCTTCTTCCGGAGCTCCTCATCATCCTCAGGGAGATCTGCACAGGACTTGGCAAGATCAACATCCACCTAGGAGTTGGACAGACGGGGAAACTGAGTTAAGCTTCTCTCTGTTTATCCACCACTCAATTTCAAAGCCTGCTGTCCATTATAGGAGGCATTAACAGAAAACTTCCATTGCTATCTCATTGCCTACTGGCCTGCCCCTTGTTTACATGTCAAACACTTCTCCTCTCCACCAGTATTACCCCCTGAAGATTTGCTTGCTACCCAGCAGAGAACAACAAAGCCCAGTACTGCAATAAGGGCAAATCCATGTTACAGTATCTTTGGTGGCCGCACATTTCAGCAGAGACATAGCAGTGATAATAGAACAAAATCCTACATCTCCCTGAAGCTCAGACTAAGCTAACAAAGGGATTCTTCTGTGAAAATTATCACAGCTAGGAATAGGAAGTAATTAGAATCCTGAACAATAGCTACACAAATGCAGATATGTTAAAAGTAATTTATGTTAGAGACTGAGCTTAAGACAGACAGTATTCCCCCTTGTACTTTCCCTGCCCCTACCTTCAATTATGGCTTGTCAGTCAGCTGCCTACATAAAACAATTGTGAAAGCACAGAAGTATGTTAACAGAGACAGGTCTTTCTTCCTAGACTTAGCTGCACAACTCCTATACTGCTGAGTCTGTCCAGTTCCTCTCAATGCTCGATTGTTCAAGATATCCTGAATAAGCTATATTCCTCTATATCATAGCATGCACGCACAGAAACACACACATACCTGTAAGGCAAGATCCACAGCCTCCTCATACAGTTCCATCACTTTGTAAATATGGACACATGCATGGTGGTGCCCATGCTCTGCACACAGGCGCAATGCATACTTCAGGTCATAGTGGATCCTGTTTGGGTTGGTTCCTGCTTGCTCCAGGTATGACAGCAGCGAGTCCGGCCGACACAAAGCATAAAGAGACAACAGGTAGTTGTGAATGGCTTGCTGGGTTTCCTCCAACTGATAGACACAGAACTCCATATATCTAATGGCTTCATTGATCTGTTGGGTGCTGGCACTCTGGCTGTAGTTAACAAGGGCTGGAATGAGGTTCCTGGCATCTAGTCTAGAGCCCATAGAAATCCAAGCATCAACTACCTTCTTGGGAATATGCTGGATGAGGACTGGAGAGAACTTGTAGAACAGCTTCTCATCTCTGTGCCTGGACAGCACGTTTAGAGCTTCATCGTACTCATCGTGCTGGCAGTGGTGAGCTACTACGCGCTCGTAGTCCTGCATGATGACTGCAAAGTAGACCATGTGCTCTGTGTCCCCATGGCTTGCCAACAGCTCATAAATAGATGCCCGGTTATTAAATAGACAGTCTTTGTTTTTAGGACTGCTCAGGAAAGTGCGAAACTTCTCCCGTGTATCCAAATAGAGATTTCGCTGTGAGGGATCTCCTTCCAATATGCCCAGCCAGTTCAGGTAGAGCTCCGTTAACCACGTGGTCAACAGAGTGGTCTGTGTCTTCTCAGAAGGCTTTAGGTTACTTAGCTTCTTAATCAGAAACTCCATCAGGGCCTCTTCTTGCTTGGCTTCAATGAACTTAAGGGCAATTTCCTCAAAGTAGTTCTGGGTCAGCGCATAACATTTGGCACTGTCTAGATACCTCTTATTTTGGAAGCAGTGCTCTGCCTCTTTTGCCAGCACAATATCTAGGCACTCTGGACGGTCTTTACAATACTCTTTGGCTAAATCAAATTTGTTCATATTCATATACATCTTCCACACATCTCTAGATTCCCGCTGGACATGGTAGCGGAACACTACTTTCTCAGTGTGGATCCAGATCTGTTGGACTGTGGGATCTTTGATCATGCGTGTCAGTAAGCCAAACTTCTCCTGGAACAGATCTTGAAAAACAACCTGCCCGTTCAGAGTGCATACAGCCTTCACCCGATCAGGCAGCAGCAAGAGGAAGTGGAACTGGGTAAGCACAATGGATATTGGCTTGTTCACAGTTATGTCAATATCAGAAGGATAAACCCAGACCCGTTCATCACTCAAAATTGAATCAGGACGGCTATAATCCAATGTACCATATAAAACACCATTTCCCATCATCCAGGCAAAGGAGCGTGGGTTGGAGCGCAGTTTTGGGGTGTAAAAGGCTATCTCACTGAAACCAAGGTTGGCCGGAAACTCCCGGAAGCTGGGCAAATGGTCAGCATGCATAGCAAATATGGAGCCGAAGCCTTGCTGCTCTGTCCCTTCAGGCACTTTGCCAACAAACTGGAAGAGTCTCTTTCGAGTGGTGGCTATAATAAAAAATTTCCCTTCTATGCCTCGTTCTATCTCCAAGCAGCAGACTGGGGCAGGTCCCGATTCCTCCTCCAGAGTGTAGACCTGTCGGAAGTACTGGTCGGGGTTAGTGCTGAAGAGGCTTCCCTCGCTGACAGAGATTTCAGCCTCATAGATCTGCCCCTGGGCTGTCCCCACCAGGATAGGCCCAGTGTTGGTCTCTGAACCAAGAAATTTGTTCCAGCCCACACTTTCAATCAAGTGGCCTTTCCAGCGGGAGAGCGCTCGCACTTTCTGAACGCTTCTGTTCAGGTAAAGGCATTCACTGGTGTTCAGAGCAATCAGGAGATGAGAGCCTGCCAACAGGAGAGGGGCATGGGAAGAAGAAGGAGAAAACAAATTAAGACTGTGCCTAAACAAATTCCTGAGGTTTCTAATCCTCACATCTGATAAGCTCTGACAGCAACATACTAAATCCAAGACTTTCCCAGGCTTTCATAGGAATGTGGGGGATTTCCATGCTGGATCAGAATGGTAGTCTATATGTTGCAAACTTAAAATACTAGTCCCAGATGCTTCAATGAGAAGGTATTCTTCTATTTCAATAAGCATTCTAAGGGTAAACAGTTCCCAGAGTTCTCTCCTATCCCGGGCAATTGGTGACAGATATGAGCATCTCTTCCCAAATTTTTGTTTTGTTTTTTAAAGTCAGTCAAGGCTACAGTGAGCTGCAGATGTCTTACAGTCCTTTTTAAAAATTCTTATATAAACACAGCACAGGGTTATTTCCTTTTATTGGTTTTAGCAGCCTTGCTCAGAACGGCCTAATTGCGTACGTTTATTTCAGAGAGTTCAAAAGCAACAACATACACACAGCAAACCAGTGTTTTCCTAATAGCACAGGGGCAAATTAGTAGGCAGGACCCCTGGGCAATGGAGTCCTGCCCACAAAAGAACCACCCGTTCTCCTTATTTACAGAACAGAAAGCAAACTCCTTCACCAGTGCTTGTTATGCACAATCAATTGCACCTGCTGCTAACCACTCTCTGTAAATATACATAGTCCACCGCCTCACCTGTGTGGTCCAAAAACATCTTGTAGACTTTGGCTTCATCTTTGCGTCCCAGCTCTACCTGATTAGGCTCATCTGGCTTCCCAAGATCAATCCTACAAAGAGAAACCATGAAAGCATGCTTCCAACAAAAGCTCACGTAGGCGTAATTGCTCACTGTTTTCCATATTGGGTTCATGGCTTCTTATCCAGTTTGTAATTTTAAGTTCTCTAACAACTTACAAAAAAATAAAAAGGCAAAGGAAAACAAGCAATAACTTCAGGTCTCTGGCAGCATTACCTGAGAAGGGTGTCCTTGCCAAGGCTCATACAGAGCTGGTTAGATGAGACCACTAAGCTGTTAATTTTCTCTGGAGGAGCAAAATCAATCCTTTGCTTGTTAAATATTGGTGTTTCCTTCTCCAGCCGTGCATTCACGTATCCTGGAGAAAGAACACGAACACTTAAAACCAAAACAAGACAAAAACCCAAAGCAACCACCACCCCACTCTACAACAAAATCTAACATAAAAGACTTGAACGATCATCGCCTGCTCTGAGTTTTATCGAAAAGAGAGTGTGCTGCATGGAGCATGAACACAGAGAGCAGCACTCGCGTAGATATGCATAACAGGAAGAAAAGTAGTAATACGCTTTACTGTCTTGTCACAGAACTGCAAATTTGTCACAAGCTTTAATTTGAAAGCACACAAAATTCCAGGGGAAGCCACAAAACTGCCACATAAACTGCATAAAAAGCTGAAAATGAGAGTAGAATCACAAGTAATTTGTTTTTCTTGGTTGACAGTTTATTTGTTCAAGATGGGAAAGAATGGCTGGTATTACATAAGACACAAAGGCGGCTCTGGTTTGACATTCCCATACAAACTACCCAAGAGACCACTGTGGCATTAATTGAAATATATTTCTCTCTTATTCCATGAGCTACCATACTTGACATCCATCATTCACAAGTTGAAGCTATTTTTAAAGCCCTGTTGGGTTTTTTTTGTATCCACATAGCAGACTTCATCATAGAAGAAGTCTGTTGGATTATTTGCTGCAGGGAACACAGCTGGAGGTCACAATGATGCTTTTACCATAACTCTGTTTCACCAACCATAACACTATCCTAATTGCAACTTTCCAGTTGTTGCTGGAAGGCACGTGAACTACTCATTAGAGCCAAAACAATAACCAAGACCTGGTGATTGCTGAATCAATGCTCCAACCTTGGCATAAATTGCTTCCTGAGCCAAAACCCATTCAGATGTGTTTACTGTTTCATGGTAAATCCCAAAATGGAGCCAGACTAATCTAATCCTCAGATCCTTTTGAAAACCATGCTTGAATTCTAAGAAATGCACGATTAAATTCAAATTAGAGTTAAGGGTTGAACTTTGACAAGATGCGGCCACCTTACGGGACATACAAGTTGTGTTTTAAGACCACCAAACCTGACAAATCAATGAACTGAAAATGGGAGTGTACAACCAGAGCAAGTGAGCTCATGCGACTACTTAAGTATTCAGCTAGTCAGTTTAGAGCCAATGAGCTTGGGCAACGTGGCATCCATAGGAAGGCCTGTTGATGGATTACTGATGAAAGACATCTCTGTGGGAAAGGCAGAGAGTAAAGAAGTAAGGTCTGACTTGAGTGACATGACATACCTCTGGAGAAATATGTTAATGAACAAATAAAACTTAAAAATCTATTGCTTTACAAACCTCTTATAATTTTCAGTGCAGATGGGCAAAGCACAAGATGCACTTCAAACTTATTCCTTTGGCTATGACAAAGGCAAAAGCCCAGCCATAGGCAAACACTCAACAACCTGAAACTTTTAAAACAAGTGAACCTGTAACACCATGTGGCAACATAGAGAAGCAGGATGACAGATTTAGTTTTCACTGAAAATGGGTAGACCCCTGCACTCAAAACCATGGGATTTGCAGAGACCACGCCATTCTATTCCTAAATTAGGACAGCAATCTTTATGGTCTTCCTATGAGGAAGCAAAAGAACCTACAAAATAGCTCAGATGTGCTGAGAACTGCAGAATAAGAAGGCATTCATACAAAACCAAAAGCAAGTGATGATACTCATTAGCAAAATCCTGCAACATATGTACATCCACAAACAGATGTTATCACAAAGCTTCATCCATATCTGTCCCATGAGACTAGTTTTCCCAGTGACTGAATTTCCCATACGCACAAGGTCTTACGTAACCTTCTGACAAAGAAAACAGAGAGGATCCCAGTTCTGCACACTACATCACGCTAGAAAGCAAGACAGGTAGGTACGCAGCTAAGTTAACCCATCTGCTTCACTCCACGTGCAAGTAAAGGACATCTAAAGCAAGCAGATCCACGCAGCAGTTCGCCTGGACAGGAAGATTAAAAAGGAAAAGAGCTATAGTGAGGCCACTCATGGCTAAAGTAGCTAACTAGGAAGACGTAAACTTAAAGAAAAAAGAAAACTGGCATTATATCTCAGAGGAAACAGACTGCTGCCATCCTAAAGAGCACAGGCCTGATGCTCTCTAGACTAAGAGCACCACTTCGAAGCACACTCAACACCTATAGCCTCCCCTGAATTATCTTGAAAAACTCTAATTTGAGCTCTGTTACTGTTGAAAAAGCCAGTGAAGTAGTGGAAAGCAGCTGCTGAAACTATGAAACCTTTAATTACCTATTCCACTGATGCCTTCTCCTTGCTTTGGCCTCACCACTAGACCAGCTGCAGGATCTTTAAAGGATTCTTGTTTTAGAGGAAAGATGCACATGCAGGAACAGACAAAGCAACCACATTCCGAGTAGGCAGCCTTTTGCTCAACATATACATTACCCGCTTATGCAAATGTGCATTCCTTTATTCCCAGTTAAGCAAAACACATGTTCTTCATTTCAGATTAGGGAGCTGCAATGCCATGGTTTAAATTCATTGGTATAAACTGCGGTTCAAAACATGCAGACAAAGCTCCCAAGCTGCAGATTTACACGATGTCCCAGATAACCAATAAATATAGATACATATTTTTATATATATATATAAAAAGGAAGAATTACTCGATGGGAAAAACCCAGATACGAATGAATTGCCAAGTCACATTCATTCAGGCAATCCTGACTTTTTGTCTGATTGCCATCAGGCAAAACAAGGCTGATAGGAAGAAAAGCCAAACACAGTAAGGAAAAGGAACAACTAACACCTATACACAGGCAAGGGTTTAGAATTCAGGTAGGGTTTTTTGATTCAGTCATAGTTCAAGCCAATGGGTTGGATTCCAGCATTCTGGACTCTTTAGGACTGTATCCATTAACGAATATAACAACTGTAGGATCATCATTGCTAACATGAGGATTTTAAGTAGTGACCACAACAGGAGAAGGATTAATTTATTTAACTTGCAGTTCTCTATACAAAGGAGATATCTATTTTATAACATGCATTCCCTTCAAACAGTCCCCTCCTTCATCCTGACCACAATGTCCTTCTTCTTTCCAGGCAAGATTCCACTGCAGCATTTCCCACCCATTTCTGGGCAAATTTGCATTTTTCCTTAGAGCTTTTAATCTGTTCAAAGATCTAAGCTCACCAACATCAGTGAAGTCTAGTGGATCAAAGTAGGTCTTTTCATGCTGGAACTGCAGTACTTGAAGTTTACAATGCAGCACTACTTTAAGTTGGCAACAGAACCACTGCTTGGTTACCTACAACTTTGAGAAACAGTACCTGCAGTTTAACAGGCACAGGGAACAACTAACTGAAACAGAGGAATACGTTTTAACATCTCCTAAAATTTCCAACGTAACCTAGAGGTACTGCTTTCAGTAAGTTAACTATTTACTTGCATCGTTTTTTGCCTCGGTCGTCACTGGTAAGAGCTCTAGCCACACCGCTCAAGTTGAAGAAGGCAAAGGCAGGGAGTGGTAGAATGAGGAAATACCCACTAGAGGAGAAAACCAGGTTCAAGACCTGGTTCAAGACCTCAAGATCTGAGGAACCTGAAGATGCCCAAGTCGATGGGACCTGATGAGATTCATCCACTGGTCCTGAAGGAGCTGGCGGATGAAGTTGCTAAGCCACTATCCGTCATATTTGAGAAGTTGTGTGAGTCCAGCGAAGTTCCTGCTGACTGGAAAAGGGGAAACATAAGGCAATTTTTAAAAAGGGGGAAAAAAGGAAGACCCAGGGAACTACAGGCCAGTGAGTCTGATCTCTGTGCCTGACATAATCATGAAGCAGATCCTCCTGGAAACTACACTAAGGCACATTGAAAATAAGGAGGTGATCAGTGACAGCCAATGCGGCTTCATTAAAGGCAAATCATGCCTGACAAATTTGGAGGCCTTCTATGACGGTGTTACAGAGTTGGTGGAAAAGGGAAGAGCAATTGATATCACCTGCAAGGTGATCACCTACAAGGATGTCATACAGGACATACACTGTCCTGTATGACATCCTTGCCTCTAAATTGGAGAGATATGGATTTGATGGATGGACCACTCAGTGGAACAGGAATTGCCTCAATGGCTGCACTCAAAGAGTTGTGGTCAACGGCTCAATGTCCAAGTGGCAAGCAGTGACAAGTGGCATTCCCCAGGGGTCAGTACTGGGACCAGTACTATTTAACATCTTTTTTGGTCTCACGGATGGTGGGACTGAGCGCACTCTCAGCAAGTTTCCCAGCAACACCAAGCTGTGTGGCATGGTTGACACACTGGACGGAAGGGATGCCATCCAGAGGGACCTGGACAGGCTTGAGAGGTGAGCCCACGTGAACCTCACGAAGTTCAACAAGGTCAAGTGTAGGGTCCTGAACCTGGGTCACGGTAATCCCAAGCACAAATACAGGCTTGATCGAGAACAGATTGAAAACACCCTGAGGAGAAGAGCTTGGGGGTGCTGGTAGATGAAAAGCTCAACAGGAGCTGGCAATGTGCGCTTGCAGCCCAGAAAGCCAACCACATCCTGGGCTGCATCAGAAGAAGCGTGGCCAGGAGGTCAAGGAAGGTGATTCTACCCCTCTGCTCTGCCTTAGTAAGACCCCCACCTGGAATACCATGCCCAGCTCTGGAGTCCTCAACACAGGAAGGACATGAACCTGTTGGAACAGGTCCAGAGGAGAGCCACAAAGATGACCAGAGGCTGGAGCACCTCTCCTATAAAGACAGGCTGAGACAGTTGGGGTTGTTCAGCCTGGAGAAGAGAAGGCTCCAGGGAGACCTTACAGCAGCCTTCCAGTACCTGAAGGGGCTACAGGAAAGATGGGGAGGGACTCTTGATCAAGGAGTGGAGTGATAGGATGAGGGCTATCGGTTTTAAACTGAAAAAGGGAAGATTTAGATGAGCTATTAGGAAGAAATTCTTTCCTGTGAGGGTAGTGAGACACTGGAACAGGTTGCCCAGAGAAGCTATGGATGTCCCATCCCTGGAGGTATTCAAGGCCAGGATGGATGGGGCTTTGAGCAACCTGGTTTGGTGGGAGGTGTCCCTGCCCATGGTGGGGGGATTGGAACTCAATGATCTTTAAGGTCTCTTCCAACTCTAACCGTTCTATGATCTTTTTCCAAAATCAATTTACTTGAACTTCAGATTGCCCACAACTTCTACCAGCCCAAGATTTGTTCCAAGTTACCAGTGTGGTCTGATTTAAGAATAATTAAAATCCTAATTAGTCTGTGCCTTTGCAATCAAGTAGTTTCCCAAACTTCCTTTGCCAACATCAATTGTCAGCAAACAGGCAGATTTCTCAACAGTAAGATAGCGATGACTGGAAACAGTGTTGCAGCAGTCAAAAAGAAAAGCTGAGTCCCTGAAAATTTATTTTCAGTAACACAGCTTGTCCCAACACTGTTTTGCACAACACCTATTCAAGACACTTATTCTTTATCTAACATTACACAACAAAATAATTATGCATGTTAAAACAAACACAGGGAACGTATTTACTTCAGTACCTAGACTCAGAGTAATTTTGTCTGTGTACTATACTCAATAATATACATAATATGACAAAAATCCTAAATTCTTGCCACACATATAAAGCTCACAACCTGTTTTCCTCAAAGATTAACAATGTGCAGCACTATATGAGGAAAAAAACTTGAAAGAATGTCTCCATGCATTTCCAAACTTGTAACTCTAAACTGCCAGCTTTGCATAGCAGCTGGTACTACCATGACAATACCAGGTGGTACAGAACCCTCTCATAACCCACATCTCCCTGCCACGCTCAAATGTTGTGAGGTGGCATCTAATAGGAAACAGTTATTGACTCTAATAAACCTTGAATTTATCATGGAGTGTACCTGCCATCTGTTTGCTTTCTGACATGAAACAAACAACTGACGAGTCATCACACCGTTACTTTACATTGATTGTACACCTCTCCAAATAGTGCAGTATACCAAAGCTTCACAAACCTTGACAGAAAAGTTTAAAAGTGATACAGACTGCTTTCTTGGTAACCTCCTTCAGCAGTAACCTTACCATCATGTATTCGGCCTAAGGGAACCACTCTAAAAAAATGAAGTCTTTGTTTAATTGCCCCTGGGTTTGGAAACGAACTGCATGCAGGTACAGCTGTGCAGCCAGCCAGAATACCGTGGCTGTAACAGGTGGCTTCCTCAGCATGGAGAAAAAAATAAAAAAAAAAAGGAAGCAAGCTGATGAGATGATCTCAGACAACTACCACAGCTCTGAACTGAATAATGCTGAGGTGTGGTTATAATTTGTGACTACGAAGGCATGCCACTTCACATACACACGTTTCCAGCACACACCACTTCACTGCACAGGGACATGGTGTATACCTTACGAAGCCCTCTCACTGGTAACGAGGGCATCAGGTTGGCAAAGATAACCTGCATCACAGAATCATTCAGGTTGGAAAAGACCCTTGGGATCAAGTCCAGCTATCAACCTTACTCTACATAAAGTTCTCACCCCTAAGCTTCATCAGGTACCGAGTGTTCCCTGCATCAAAACATGGAAAAACAAATTACAGCCCAATGTTATGCTACAGACACAGCGATACACCTTTTAGTGGAAGCACTCCTCACAGCCTGACATGCCCTACTCCCCACCCTGCTCTCAACTCACGAGCTGCCACCTTGTCTCCCCTCTCCCAGCAGGAAAACCCACAGCGGGAGTCCCCGCATCCCCGAGGCCCAGCCGAAGGGCTAATGGTTGCGGCAGCCCTCAGGACGCCCGGACCCCGGGCCTAGTCCTCCACTGAGGCGGAGGGGAAGCACCATGTTCCCAGGGGCCTGGCTGCAACCACTGCGCCGCGCTGCCCCCGGGGGCCGGCCCGGGCCGAGGTTCTGCACCTACCGGAGTGGGGGATGCCCACGCTGGCGCGGCTCTGCTGCACGGAGGCGGAGCGGTAGAGGGAATCCTCATACTCGTCCAGGATAGAGGCCATGGCCACTAACGGTCACCCGCCAACGGCCACCGGTTACCGGTACCACAGGCCCGCGCCGGCCGCTTCCGCCAAGGCTCAGCTGACCCGCCTCACGTGGCCACGCGGCGGCGCACTGCGCCTGCGCGGCAGCCCCGTCC
>JAOXJK010000040.1:24746544-24761908 GCA_025774025.1 Xenus cinereus | reverse complement strand
AGCCCCGTCCCCCCGCCCCTCCCTCCCGGCGCGCGGGGCGGGAACCCCTGTGAGGGACGGGGCTCCCCAGCCCTAAAATGGCGGCGGGAGCGCGGCGGGTGTTGCCTTCGCCGTTGTTAATTACGCTTATGGTCGCAGTCCGGACTTTCGTGCCCCTCATAATACCCTGAAGATGGCTAATCTGCCTGTGCCCTTGATTCTGGGTCAGACACAGCAAAGCTTACAGGCCCTGTGCGTCCGTGTGGTGCCTGCGGCCTCTACGCACTGCTGTTCTGTGGTGTGCGGCTGTGTGTGTGTGCTAACTCGCCTGAGAGTCCATCAGTGTGCTTCAGCGCAAACACGCCTAGCGACAGCAACCAGTAATTGGCTGGGTTCAAGCACTCTGTGTCATGATTTTTCTGTAGCGCTAAGTGGTAAAAGCTTGGCTTTATCGCTAAAATAGGGATTGTGGCAAAGTATATGGGCATCCAGCTTAAGGCTGTGCTTGAGCTGTGCTAGATCTGCTGTGCAAGTTTGTCCCAGCTTTCTAGACACGGCGTGTTGGGCCCAGTTTCTGTGTCACTCTAGTACTTCAGAGCAGGGGTCTGACGTACTAAATAGAACTTAAGAGCCGTTCTGATGATGCCGATAACTGCTATTTACAGCTTTACTCTCTAGAAAAAAAAAAAAAAACAATTTATAACAACAGCATTAACAAAAAGACTAATCTCTTATAAAAAAATTTTGGGTTTTATCCTATATAAAATGAATATGGATATACATACTATATGTGTACCAAATACTGCATATTATACGTAATCTGCAATTTCTGGGAGGAACAGAAATGTTGTCTCACGGGGTAGAGGACAATTTGCGACACAGGGATCCATTACAAAGCGAAGGAGGTCTTCCCAAACTCAGTTTGCACATCAGGTGGCAGCGAGGCACCACCAGTAGCAGTGCCGTGTGGTAGGCTTGGCACAAACAAGAAAATTACATCTCCTTTTTCTCTGCTCTTTTTACCGGACACCTCATCCCCATACACCAGGGCTGCAGTCTGCACCGCTCTGCCTCGGGCCGGTTCCCCAGCGCTCAGCCAGACGTGCAGGTCCCACGCTCGCTGGGTTCCTGCAGGCTCCCATGGTACAACCATCCACGGGGTCACCTCTGTCTGCTTTGCTGAAAACACGAGATGGCTCCTCCTGACTCAGCCTGCCCGCAAGCACTGGCAGGAGCCGAGACCCAGCTCCAGCCTCTGCTGTTTACCCTCTTTATGTGGCAGCTCTGAGCCAAAACAACAAACCCACATTCCTTGGCTCTCCAATCATCCTGATCATCGTAAACAGCAACTGTTCTCTTTCAGCTTCTTAAAAAGTACACACAAATTACATTAGGTTTAGGGTAATGAGGTAGGAAGGGAATTGTTGGACTATCAGATCCATTCTCCCACTCTTGTAGATACCACATCATATAGTCCTTTCTCTGTTCCTATCAAGCTCTGTCTGAAAGCGTGGGTATTTTTTCCCCTGACTGCTCCAGCTCGTACCTGTTCCAGATGCTGATTGTTCTCATGATTTCAAGCCCCGATTTCAGTCTAATGTAAGCTGTGGCTAGTCTGAATCCATTTTTTCTTGTTCAAACACTGTCCTTTAGCGTACAGGACATTTTAGAGCGTTCATTTCCTTTGCAAAAAATAGCCTTCATTCAGATGTATCAAATCCAGGATTTACCAAACCAAGAAGTTCTTGCCTTTCTCCTCTTGAAAAGAGGAGGTGGTTAATTTCGTACAGCATCCGAGTAGTCCTTCTCCGCATCGGTTGCGGCTTCAGCTCATGTTTACCTGAGCTTGGGTGAGCATAGTTTGACCCCTCATTTCAGATGAGGTCTCTCCCTGTTGCCTTCAACAATGATGCTTATGCTTTTTTTTTCTTTTTTTTTTGTCACATTTTTAGCAGTAAAAGACTGAAGCGTTTTTTAGTAAGGAGGAAATAAACTCTCTCAAAATTAATCTGGAAATGTTGCTAAATTGAAATTTGTGCACAAATTCCTTAGTGTCCCGCTCTATGGGGTGTTTCCATTCAAAGCCTAGATCAGGACATAACTTTATAGTTATTTTTCTTTCTTGGTCAGGTCCAGAAATGGAAGATATTTTCTTTCTCATCTGGCAGGTGTTATTGCTAGTTAGGACTGATACCTCATGAGAAACCTTTGTCTGATTTTAGTGTGGTTAAATTGGTAGCCAGTTCCTCACCTTATTTGGAAATGAAACATCAGCCTAAAGCTAAGCCAGGCCCACAAGCCTGCTCCGTCCATCTGCGCTATCATCTGCTATGACTATTTAATTTACAAACATGTGCAATAATTATATCCCAGTGCAGCATTCACAGATTTCCTGTTCTGAAAAGAAGGGGAGAGCAAGGGTTGCCGGCAAAAGATTTATCACCTCTTTGATTCACCAGGAATGTGTGGAGAATCAGATGATTACATTTTGTGTGTAGAAGTGGAATAAATCCCTAAGAGGGACTTGTGGGGAAGACTTAAGGGGAGCAATTTTGGTGATGGGTTTGGATTAGAAACCTAAATTCTGATCCTGTTTTTGTGTGGCTGTGACCACACTTGCAGTAACTTTGGGTTAAACAGCATTTTCTCCAAGATATGAACACGGCTGTGGACATCTAGATGGTATATGACACTCTAATCTCTTGAGCTGCCTTGAGAAACAGATTCTAGGTAATGGCATGGACAAACATATACTGTGTCCAAGGTCCGGATTCCCAGCAGATTACGCCTGTGTAAATCTCAGCTTCCACAACACTATGTCTCTGTCACTCCCGGCTGCCCTGTCCGGCCCGTACTTTGTGCCAGTGTGTGTATGATTGCGGAGTGAGCCAGCTCCTTGCCCCACAGCAGATGACTGTGTGAGCCATGATCTAAACACGAGTGCTGGTGCAGGAGGATGTGGCTGTGGGAAGAGGTAAGGGCAGAACAAAGGCAGCTCAGATTTAAGTGACTTGAACTGCCCCTGAGATAACCTAGCGGCACAATCATAATTTGAATTAAACCCCGGACTTCCTCACAGATTTCCACTACAGACGTGGCACTGATCATCACTCCACCTCACTGTCTATAGAATATTCCTTCACTGTGATCAGTGAAAAAATACACGGTGTTCATAAAAGCCATAGGTGAACAGGTGTATTTTCCTAAACACAACAGTCTCCATAAAATACCAACAAAGGTGTAATACACAGCCAGGCTCTCAGACACCTCGCTTTGAGCAAAGTGCTGCAGATATCTAAGTCCCCCACCCAACCAAGAGACCATCTCCTGAGAGTGGCACTTCCCCGGTGACACAGACGGTGTCTTTGAGTGACCGCTTGAATTCTATGTACAAATTTAATACAGTAAAGAAAGTGCCGTGGCTGTGTACCTATGGGTGTCACGGTTACCCATGAGAACCTGAGCTGGAAGCTACGTGGCAAGCCGTGCAACAATTATAATTTACACTGGAGGAGATCCAAGCTGGAAATGAGTCTGCCAGAGCCCACCTCCTAACCGTTAACCAGCCTCCCAAAGTCTCCCAAACTCCTGGTCAGAAGCAAACTTCCTGCAGACCAGCAAAGGGTGGGTGGAATCCTGTTATGCCACAGCAGCCATCGCAGACCTGCTGACCACAGCTCCTCTCGCACCTTAAGAAGATTTCCCATAAGTGAACACTCAAGGTCTGTTGATGCTACAGGTGGACTCCAGAGCAACGCTGCCCTTTAATAAGCACGCCAAGTGCCCCTGTGGAAACTCCGCGGGTGTAACCCCTCAGTCCTCGGATAAGCATACAAGCACCTGAGGGAAAGGACAGAAACATGCTTTTATGGAGAGGAGACCTTCTTCCCATCACCAGCAGGCTGTGGCTGATCCCTCAGTTCTGATCCTCAAGGAAGATCTGTAAATGATAAGCTTGAGAACTGGTAACTTGGCAGAGACAGTGGTCTTACAGCATTTTATGGTTTTCCTGGCAATCCCTCTTCAACCCAGCCCCTCACTACTCGGTGTTAACTGCCTGCCTTTCCTTGGTTCACACAGGGGGTGTGAACCTTATCACCTTCCTCTTGATAATTCCCTCACCCCTTCCAGTTAAGTGTTAACTCCTCTTTTCACTTAAAGTGTCTGATTGATTGACATGATTAAATTAAGCTCAGAGCATTGTCTCCCAACCTATCCTTAGTCTGAAGTTTGCCGTTTCTGCTTCTGATTTAAAGAAAGGGCTTGGAGTCCCTTAAACCTTGCCCACTGTTTTAAATTTACGTTGATTTATTAAAAGATGTACTTTCTCCAGCAGGTGGCAACATACTTCTAAATTATTTATAGAACATCTGAGAGGTAGGTCTCGTTCCTGAGCAAGTCAGACTGGAGATGAATTTGTCTTTGAGAACGGGGCCGAGTACAATATACACCTTTTCTTGTAATATTTAAGAAAATATTTTTAAGCTAGTGGCGTTGTCATTTCATTTGAACTTACTATTCTGTAATCTTAAAATGTACTATGATATTGTTGTTGTAGCTCTTTGCCTCCGCGTTTAACTAGAGTGGCAAAGAACAGATGAACCAGAACATCTCTGTGCACCCCCCATGGCATTGCTTTATTTCCAAGGAGCAATAAAGTAGTTCAGAGGCCGGGACAGTGGGAGCTGTATTCTCACGTTGTTTCTCTCCTTTTTTAATTTTCCTAAAAAGCATTTCAAAATCACACATCTCCAGTGCACACCAGAAATACCCCTTAGCTGCTATAGAACTGTAAAGTGTTCTTATTACTTTGGACTCAGAAACTCCGGAGCTCCTATCAATCAAGAGTTCTATAGGGGAAAGCAAATCCTAGGATCTTTCTTCCTTTGATTTCAGCTGTAGTAATTTTTCCATGAATAGCCAAAGCCTGATTTTCCACTGCCTTGTGCGTTGTGGCTATTTCTGCCTCTGCGAGGCTGATAGAAGATGATACGAAGGCGCGTTTGACATCACTTCCTGCAGGTTGCAGTGACTAGACGAGGTACACCTCGAGGGAAAACCAGGCTCGGGCTCTTGTCTTCACCCTTTTGTCTGTCACTTCTTTTAAGTGGTAATTACGCCTGATTTTTCCCAGGGAGGATGCACACTCAGGTGCACGGCAAAACGCCGGTGACTCAGCACCGGTTGTCTCATCCCTTGCCATTAGGAAGGCGACCGGCGGGGCAGCGGCTGTATCTCCACTTCTTCACCTTATCTCTTGGCATCGCGGCACCGGGTTTGCTCTGGCACCCGCGCTCCCGTTTAGCCCCTCTCTCAACCCATCACCCGGTGGGTGATGGCGTTGTTGCCCGTGTTCATCGTCCCGTCCCCCCACCCCATTTCTCATTGTTCGGTGTTTGCTCACAGAGGCAGCTCCGTGAAAGGGTTCAGCCATGTGATCCGAGGGCATCGTTTGCGAAGGGAGTGTGTTGACGTAACGCAGCCCGCTTGTACAAACGCGGGCACAGCTGAAGGTTTGCTCGCTTGCTGGGTGAAGAATGGCTGATAATTTTTTCTCTCTCCCGTGGTGAGAAAGGAGCCCTGCTGTTTTTAAAACTGAGGTCTGCCGACTCCCACGACACGCGATGCTTTTTCTGAGGCAATGTGAGTAGTTCGCCAGGCCTTGCAAAAGACTCTGAGAGTGGCTCCCACTCTGTGGCTTTCAGGCACAGAGGGAGACACAGGAGAGGTGCTCCAGCCCTTTGAGGATTTTCAGAAAAGGAAGGTGATTTTCCAAGACCTGGAAGAAAACACTCTCTCCTCTCATACCTATCTTTATTTTCCCCACTGAGCAGGTCAGGTCTTCTTGCCCACCCCAACCTCTGTCACTCAGTGTCCAACCTTCTGCTCTTCTGAACTGCTGCCTTCATAGAATCTGAGGTGGCTCCAGCTGTGCGTAGGTGCAAATAAACCACCATAAAGATTTGATTTCTGGGAATTACTGAACTTAACCTTTGAGTAAAGGCTACCGTAGAAGAGAACAGTGCAAATACAACTCCTGTCCAAGTCAGTCAAATTAGAGCAGGTCTAAAGATATCAGTGAGAAGACTTTATTGGAACGTGCCAGCCACCAAAAACACAAGCCACACATAGTTATGAAGTTAGAAATGAGATCAGCCAGGGAGGCAGAATATGATATTATCAAAGATGTGGTATTGCTCAGGAACCAGTGAAAGGCAGGACCACTGGCTGCAAAAAAATCCCAGCATCACAATTTCCCACTTCTCCAGTAACACTGCATGTCAGAGGGGAAATTAATATGGAATAGTTTGAGCTGATCCATAGCTTTGTCATGTCCCCCCCAGGGATCAAGCCCTAGTTTCCTCCTCATACAAATTGGCTTAGTTACTGTTTTTAACTTGGTCCATAGATGGACTTCTCCTGCCACAGCTCCAGCAAGAAAGGCGGCCTACAATTATCAAAAACTGGCAGAAAAGAAAGTGTCTTCCTCAAAATAACTGTGGGTTTTTTTAATATTAGGACTTCATACAGGTGTATAATGTTTGTTTGGTGGTGATTTCCACTGTAAATCACTGTGTACTCTAATGGAGCAGCTTTTCTGTTTAAGAAGCTGTGCAGCCCAGCGGAATAACGGGGAAACGCTCAGGGCACCTGAAATCCACATTTGCCCTGCCTGAAAGGAGTTTGATCTCCTGCACGAAATTCTCAGTGGATGGGAACTCACATCGTGAGGAGTACCGTCATAATTGGGGCTAATTACAATTCCCGGGAGAGAGGCCAAACACAGCCTTGCAGGCTGCGCGTTTCCCACTCCCTTGGCAGAGGAGGCACCACGGCGGGGAGGCAGGGCGCAGTGGGGCTCCCCTGCCGTACCCCCTTCAGCAGCTCATAGGAACGGGACACACTTTCACTCAAATTAAAAAAAAAAAAAAAAACAACAAAAAAAAACAAAAAAAAAACCCACAAAAAACCAAACTGTACAAAAAAATCTCGCAAAACCGACGCGTCTGACCCCTTGCTGCGTCATGAAGCTAAACCTGCGTCTTCTGTTAGCTGTCAGGAGCAAGGCAGGACCTGAGAAACCAACCCGTGGGAGCTGCCCCGTTTGTTTGCTTAATCGCTTAGTTTAAATATAGATTAAAAATCACTTAAGCCCCATCCACAAGTTTAAGTGTGTGTCAACCAACGGCTGTCAGAAACTGCAAGGGAAAAAAGGAACGCTGTCACAGAAGGAAGAGGTTTTAAGAAAGGAAGAAAAGAAAAAGGGATTCAGTCTTTGGAGGGGGGCAACAGTGTAGTTTCTTAAGGAACATCCATTCCTAAGTGCATGGCATATAGGAAGCAAGAGCTGCCAGCTTCTCTTTGTTTCTTCCCCCCTGCCACTAGCACTTTGCCAACAGTGAGTAATTTGGTGAATAATCCCTCAATTTACATTCATTTCTTCCGATGAAATGGAAATGTCATAGTTCACAGAAAGTCAGCCCCTGCCTGAAATGCACTGGGAAACCCTCTGCCGGATCCTCGCTCCCTGTGCTGCCTCCCCCGGCTGCCGTGGAGCCTCTCCTTGCCCCGTCCCGGCGGAGGAGATGCATCTCACACGTTACGGGGTGTCACCTGCCTCTTCTGGAGATGTTCAGCTGTCACCTGCCTCTGAACGAGTTTATCATACCAGCTGCCTGGTTCATAATACCATCTCTGGGGTTTTTTTGTAGCTATAGAAAGTTTAAGTTTGTGCAAGTAAGAGCAACTAAAGCAAACTGCTAGAGAAAAATGCAGAGAAGAAGTCTTCTTGCTCTTCCCAGGAAGCTTGTGGGCTGTCTCCAAAGAGTGGACATGCTTTGGTGGTGATTTTTGTTGTTTTGTTTTGTTGGGTTTTTTTGTGGTTGGACTTGATGATCTCAAAGGTCCCTTCCAACCATGAAGATTCTGTAATTCTGTGATTTGTCCAGCCAAGGCTCTTGAACCCAAAGGGTTTGCAGTGTTTGTCACCTCTCAACCACGGGGAAAAGTTGGTTTAGATGGGGGTCTAAACCACGGGGTTTAGACTGCGCCTGACTTAAAGGTGTCTTCTCAAGGGTAGCATGAGTGTAGGTGAAACACCTGGATAGCTTCTTAGTATGGACGGAAGGTGCAGGGAGACAGAAGCTTTGGCACTGCTTAGCAATGACTCCTTGGAGCATGGGTCTCCCTTGCTGAGAGCATGATGAAGGACATCATGTAACCAAAGTGGTGGCATTCGGCGGCGGCCTGAGTTTAGCTCCTCCATTAGGAAATGGCTCCTCTTTCAAAGCTGATGTTGCAATACTAGCTATGGCAAAAAATACTAGTTGGTTTTTTTGGGTTTTTTTTGTGGTTGGACTCTCTGATCTCAAAGGTCTCAATCTCTCTTCCAGCCATGAAGATTCTGTGAGTCTGTGATGGCAAGCGTCAATACTTTGTTCCCAGTGTTTTCAACCCCTCGGTGGTGTTACACTGGGGGGCAACGGTTGCTGTGATAGTGTCGCCATATCTCTTCTTTTGAGCGGTGTGTTCCCCCTCTTCTATTAGTTTAGTCTTAATCAGTGAGCTCCCCAGGGCAGGGACGGAGCCATCTCCTCACCTGCCGAGGGCACGGTGTGGTGTGCGAGCGACCGGCGGTGCGTATGACAAAAGGCAGTAGGCTGGGAACCCCCGCGCGTGTCCGTGGAGCTGGGAAAATAACGCTTCGTGGCTTTTGCCGGCGCGTAGCAACAGCTCGGCCGGGTCAGAGGAGCTCAGTGATGGCAATGGCATGGTTAACGAATGCCATGCGATTTCTGTCACTTGTTTTCCGTTGTCCCTCGGGATGCTGGCCAGCACTGTTGGTGTTACCCCCGTCACGCCAGAAATTGCAGGGGCTCCAGGTGGGGCTGCTGGGCAGTGGAAATAAACGCATCGGCGCGTTTATTACCAGGACGATGGGCAACGGGCACAAGTTGGAACATGGGAAGTTCCACTCAAATCTGAGGAAGAACTTTCTGGTGAGGGTGCCAGAGCCCTGGAAGAGGCTGCCCAGGGAGGGTGTGGAGTCCCCTTCTCTGGAGATCTTCAAGCCCCACCTGGATGCTCCTGAGGGATGTGCTCTGGGCAACCCTGCTTTAGCAGGGGAGTTGGACTAGAGGATCTCTAGAGGTCCCTTCCAACTCTGCCAATTCCGTGATTCCGTGCCTGGAACCCGGGTTAGTGCAAAGAAACCACTGCCCCCCAGTTTATCCTCCCAGCTCCGGAGCTCGGGGGTGACTGAAGAACGTAACGAGGAGAAGGTGCTGGCACCGGGAGCAGGCAGGGCTGGGGCTTGAATAATTCAGGAGACAGATAAGGAGTGGATAGGCAAGTTCTAATGACCTAAGGAAAGGGAGCAAGACATTTCAGAACAGAAACCTTATTTATAGTTGGAGAAGATTATCTTTTACCCCCCAGCTTGTGACAGAAAGGGGACTGTCCCGCAAGGCAGCCAGCTCAGCAGCTGGTCTCGCATCGCCCGGCCGGGATGGCAGCGCGTGTGACAGGGCAGAAATTCAAGGATAACGCTCTTCTGCTGAGAACTCTTTTCAAAAAACACTCTACGAAGAAGATACATCCACTCGATGAAGGGGAAACAGAGCCTTCCACCCACCCTGGGAGCTGCAGGGGGACCTCCAGTTACTGCTCCCCCCCCAGCTGCCGGGGGAAGCTGCTCCCTGCTCTCTGGCATTTACAATTGAGTTTCTATTTGCGGCAGAGTAAATAAGCTGGCAGCGTCACTAATTTGTCACAAGATCTGCCAAATCTACATGCTCAGGTTTCCCTGTCATGTCCAGGTTCTGCTCCCCACCTTCCACGGTGCTGGGAAGCAGCAGCTCTGAGCCTCCTCCTCCCCCATCCCCAAGGGGCCCTGAAGTTGTTATTTTTGAAGACTTTTCTGAGGTTGGGCCAAACCAAACTAATCCTTTATGAATCAGCTTAAACGTCCCGATGAAAGAGATTTGGATTTGTCGAAGTGAAACGTACCGCAAAGGTATTAGAAAACTGGAAAGGAAATTAATGGTTTTTCTCCCTCAACGTCGCTGCACTCCGCAGGGCACCGGGAGGAGCAGGGGGGTGACATTTCTCCAGCTGGACGCCTCAGTTCCCCAAGGATTTGTGTGTTAAAAGGCCATTTTCCAGCCTCGCAGAGAAGTGCCCGAGCAAGGAACAACTCATGAGCTTTCAGAAGAGCTTCCCACCTGAGAGGAAGGAGGAGAACGAGGTCCCACGCACAGGGCTTTGAGAGCGAGCGGTCAATGGAAGCGTGAGGCGCCGAGGAAGGCAGGAGCATGTCGCTCCTGGCACTGCAAAAGGGTAAAATGATGCAAAAAATGATGCAGTCAGAAGGTGAGCGGGGCATAACTGACCCGGAGTATGTCCAAGTGCTCTCTGAGGTACCACCAGAGCTTTGAAAGGGGATCAAACGCGCCCCTTCCATCACCCACAGGAATTCAAAGCAAGCGTCCGAGGGACACCGGAGCCTGAGGAAGATGGTTCTGGGGTCTGAAGCCCAGCCTGGTGCCATCGGGTGCCCCTCCATAACATCTCTGTCCCCTGCATTGCTCATTCAAGCCATCAGGTTTCAGCACTCCGTACCCGGTACCCTGCAGACGTCCTCCCAAGAGGGAAGAACAGTCATTTGACCAGTCCTGCGTTTCATCCGAACAAGAGCTGAGTAATTCTGCTCTGAATCAGAGGAGAGCGGGGAGAGAAAAAGTCACCACCCGCCTGCCTGCGATGCCACCCTGGCTGGGACCCACCGGTACGCGACCGAGGGGAAGGGGAAGGAGAAAGGCATAAAACTCGCACCAAAAGAGTCACTGCTCCCTCGCGCACTACCTCAGCTCTCCTAGAACAAGTACTCGCCCTGCGTTCAGCTGGAATTTCTCCCCAGACCCTTTGCACGCAAGGACAAAGTGTCTCCTCGCTCCCGTATCACCCACACGCTCTCCCTTTGCCCTTCCCACCGAGCAAAGCCATGGGAGAGACCTCGGGGCGATGGTGCTGCCGAAACCACGCCAGGCAGAGAGGAGGGCGTTGAGGGGCTTTGAGCCGCCGCCGGATGAGGAGAAGCTGCTTTCCCGGCACTATGGGCACTCAGCAAAGAGAAACCTGGCAAAATACAGCCTGAGAGGGGAGAAGGGCTTGTCCTCCCTGGTGGGAGTTGGAAAAGGAGACTGGGAATTCGGCTGCGTCCTTCCAAGCGGACACCCTGGCTCCAGCAGCAGGTTTTCCTGATCAGAGCACAAAGCGGCAAAACCCAAGGACACCAGAGAGAAGAAAGTCTGACTCTGGTTCCCAGACCTCTGCCCTGGGCAGATACTCCACCGGTCCCTTTCTTCCCGTAAAGCTCCATCTCATTTAATGGTTTGTCACCCTTCCAAGCCTGCCCGCAGCTTCGCCCAGGACACACAGACGTCCGTGGCTGCTCCACCACCAGAGACACTTTAGCTAATTGCAGGGAGGAAAAACCACGCTCTCATCAGGCTGGCGAGGAGCGTGGCGCTCTGAGCCGCACTCTAACTTTACACAGGAAGAGTGGGAAGGGACAAAAAGGACAAAAACACCCCAATGTGAAAAGAAAAACCAGTCACCGCGGTAAAAACCCTGAGTCTTCCAGCAAAAAGGATGGAGATTTTGTGCTTTGCAGGCAGAGCTCTCCAGGGAAGGGAACAGGCTGCGACTTGTGCTGAAGTGCCAGAGGAGGAATGCACACATGGCAGGCTGGTGACATTAGCTCAGATGTTCCTTTACGCATCGCAGAGCCACCAAACGAGTGTCATCCTCTGTTAGCAGAGGACGGTTGCTCTCAGAGCTGGGGAGGGGCGGGGGCGGCATTTAAAGAAACCCCAAAACGCAGCAAAAGCAAACCACAGCCCAATCATCTGGTGACAGTGACTCTCCCGACAGCAGATGTGGCATTTTGAACACAAAGCTTCCTTACGCTCAAGCATTAACCTCGATGAGCGTGGCTGCCTCGTCACCGAGGCCACCAGAGCGCCAGGCAGGGCCACCAAACCCTGCCACGGGGCAACTTATTTCACTGAGGCTCCAGTGCTCGCCTGCAGGGGAAAAAAAGAGATTAAAAGGGGAGTGGGGGGGGTTCGGTTTCAGCATGTCCCAAAGGCTTTCAGCCACCCCTGCCCACTGGAGGTGCAGGAATCGAGAGGTGTTGCACGGCTGCTGTTAAATGTGTTACTGCCATCGCCAGGAGAGCCGGGGAAGGGCTGGAAGAGCTGCCGAGCGCTGGGTGCGAGGTGCTGAGAGCATCCTCCTCCACACGCCGCCATCCCCTCCTCCGGGTGCTGCAGCTGAGAGCGACACCAGTCCCTCCCGCAGCATATGGCCGTGGCCACCCAGCAGCGTTATTTCCATGCCAGCACCACCCGCCCAACAGCTTCTTCTCCGGAGAAGTTTGACTCCTGGGAACCGTTTCTGTCCTCTCGAGGACGAGGATGGAAAAATCATTTACAATCTGAGTCACGCATCCCTTCCCCGCCGGGATGCGATGGGGCACAGGCAGCTTCTTCCCTTCTCCGTGGGGATATTCCAGCCTGATGGCACCGGAGAAGCAGATGAAGAAGGGTTTCACTGATTTATTTTGCCCCGGCAACCCACTCGGGAGTCTGTTGGCCATTTGCTCCCCATCACAAAGCCCCAGCCTTCGCTTTGGTTGTGGCAGCTCCTGCGTGAGGCTCCGGCTGCAGAAAAGCTCCCGTGCACTTAAACTGGGAGCCTTCCTGGCAGGACAGCCCCCACCTGAGCGGAGAATTCTGCTGCTGCGAGCTGCAAGGTCCCCAGGGGGGGTTCGTGGGAAGCAAACGCAGTAAAACACAGCATTTGGGTGAAATTCAGACCTGCGCTGATGCGGGGAGAGGTGCCGAGTGGAAACCACCTCACCGGTTTCTCTAAACCCCAGTTTGAGGCTCTGGGATAGACCCCGGTTTCCCAGTTGGCAATTCCAGCTCACGACATGGCTCCCCAGTCCAGACTCCCTAAGCCTGCAGGAGGCTGTTTTGGAAGCCCAGTCAAACAGGTCACTGCTGGCAAAAATCTTAAGTAGAGCAATAATAAGTCCTTGTTCCAGGAAGTAATTAGGCAGCATTACAGGATTGTGGGGGTGGGAACAGCACCCAGGACTCCAAATTCCAAACATCAGGACACATATTAGGGGTGAGCTCACGCAGATGTACGCAGCAGGCTGATCTGGAGGTCACGGGGACACACTGGCTCCCTGCCCGCCCGGCCAGCGTGCCCGAGCACCGACACACAGCGTCCGATTCACCGAGAGGCACAATCCCAGTAACCCCATAAATCCCATTTACATCACCAGCAGGAGCCCCGTCTGGTCAGCACAGGGTTAAAGAAACCATTTCAGAAGAGGGACCAAAGTTGTCACCAACTGTTTCTAGAAAAATCCACAAAACCCAGAAGGTAGATTTGTCTAACGCTGAGGCAGGACAACGTTGAAAACCAAATCACCCAGAAATGAGCATTAAAGTGCTCTGTTTATTCAACACAGAGGCCAACGCGCGCCCAGGGCAGAGCAAGCTGGTAAAAGCAAACCAAAGAGAATCTTTCCAGAGAAATGCATCCTGAAGTCTGGCACACCAAGCCAGGGAAGAAAAAAAAACAACCCAACTTTGTAACCCTTAACCCTGCTGCTTTCTTTTTCCTTCTATTAAAAAAAAAAAAAAAATCAAAGAAAAGTTAAGAAAGAAAAAAAAAAAACCACCCTACCGAACTGCTTGTCAAAAATCAAGCCCCGCAGCAGAGTTCCCGATCTGTTACTTAATTCAATTTTAAATGATTCCAACAATAAAGCTTTTACTGCCTCCCTCGGGAAGTCAGCTCTCAACTCCACCAGATTTCTGAATTACACATCAAAGCTTACACTTACTCCCACACTCGGCTTCTTTTAGCTCCCAGAGAAGCCACTAAATCTCAGCTTTTCTGCCCGAAACTAAGCGCAGGACAACGTGTGGGGTGACAGCTACAGCTTGGGGACAGAGGAGGGGGAAGTGGCCCTTTCTGATTGAGCCTGGACCTCACGGGCTCAGCAAAGCACCAGCGAGAAGACACCCTTCTCCCTGACTCGTCATTCACCTTCCTCTGTTCCTTCCTCATCACGTGTTTGTCTTCATCCTTCCAGTAGGCATCTTCCAGCTCCTGCTGGCGCTTGGCATCGGCTGCTGCCTTTGCCTCAGCTTTCCTCGCCCGGGCAGCAGCCGACTTGGTATTTTCACCTTGGAACTTCTTGGGCATCACTCAAGGTGCTCTGCGGAAAAGAAAAAGAGTTTCAGCTCCTTGGCCTGGACAGGATCCGGGGTTCGCTGTCACCCCAGAAAGCAGGAACAGCTGGAGCCCACACCAGGACACCAGGAAAACCCCTCTTTTCTCATTGCCTCATACTATTTCGAGATGCTGGGCAGAGCAGATCTAATTATCTCCCAGCTCACCCAGGAGGAACTCTGCTCACTCCGCCCCAGGTCCTCAGCTGGAGACAGTCCCTCTCGCTTATTTATCGTGCTGCCACAGCAGAAATGGAGCTGCTGGGTTCCTGGTGCCGAGTCAAAACGAAGCCGGGTGCTTTGGTTCCGCACCGACAGGCTCCGAGGGGAATTCCCTGCTGCCAGCAGCGCAGGATGAAGCAGCACAAACGCTGTATCGCACTGTCCGTACAGAAACTCAGCCCCGTGGCCCCGTTTAACTCGGATAAAAGACCCCGGAGACGTGCTGTAGTTATTTCCCCTACGTCGCCAGGGTAGGAAAACTCCTAAAGCCAGGTGTAATGGGAGCCAGAAAATGAACTGGGCACTAAGAAAGGCCCTTCTTCTCAGCACGCCCCCACGCAGACACCACCTTTTGGATCTTAAGTCTTTATTTTTAATGGCAGGCGGCTATTTGCTAAACCAGCAACGTCAGAGAAGGGCTGCTGTTTAGGGCGGGTGCCGAGTCCCAGGCTTTTCAAAGCCCGGGCTGGATTAAACCCCGATACGTGCTCTGACCCTTCCTGACGAGCAGGATCGGGGCAGTGCCCGGGGCAGGGCTGCGGGACGGCACCAGGCACAGGAGGGTGAGGGACATCCCTCCCCCCAGCCCCAGGGGCTGCCCTGAGCCCCGCTCCAGAGCCAGCCTGCCCCCCACCCGGGGGGGCTGTCACCTTCCCAGGCCAGACCCCTGCTCCGTGCCACGTCCCCAGCACCCCGCCTCGCCTTGGGGTCCCACAGAGCCCCCCTCCCGTCACCGAGCCGCCCCCCCCCCATCACCCCGCGGGCCCCGTTGCTGGGGATGCAGCCCAGGTTGCCGGGGGCTTTCCAAGCTCCGGGTGAGCTTCTCACCCCCTGACACCCCCAAATCC
>JAOXJK010000040.1:24728400-24746444 GCA_025774025.1 Xenus cinereus | reverse complement strand
ATGAGGAGCGGTGCCGGGCGGGAAGGAGAGGGTGGCCCCGCACGGCAGCGCCCAGCCCCGACGGCAGCTCGCCCGCCCGGGCATGGCAGGAGCCCCGCCGCGCCGCTCCTCGAACTGAGCCCCCCGCTGCCGGCGCCATGCCCCCCCAGGAGCTGCTGGACTACTCGCCCGCCCTGCGGAGACATAGCCCCCCCCGGGGCAGCGGCCCGGAGCTGGGCATCAAGTGCGTGCTGGTGGGCGATGGCGCCGTGGGCAAGACCAGCCTGGTCGTCAGCTACACCACCAACGGGTACCCCGACGAGTACCAGCCCACCGCCCTCGACACCTTCTCCGGTAGGCACCCACCCCCCCGGGCTCCGCGGTGCCCCGGCCGGGTGAGGGGGGCGGCGGGGGAAGATCCTCCCCTCCTTGGGACGCGGGGGTCCGGGGGGCGATCCCGCATCTTCGGGACGCGGGGCTCCCGGGGGGCGATCACCCCCATTCGGGACGCGGGGCTCCCGGGGGGCGATCCCGCATCTTCGGGACGCGGGGCTCCCGGGGGGCGATCCCTCCCTCGGGACGCGGGGCTCCCGGGGGGCGATTCCCCCCACTTCAGGATGCGGGGCTCCCGGGGGGCGATCCCCCCCTCCTCGGGACGCGGGGCTCCCGGGAGGAGCTTTCCCGGTGGGACGGGCTGCCGCCGGGGCTGCGCACCGGGGCAGGGGCGGGGGGGCTGTGCGGGTGTGGGGGTACGGAGCCCCGGAGGGTGTCGTGCGGCGCGGAGCGAGCCCCCCGGGGCCTTTGTGAAGTTTAGCAGGTCCCAGCCCTGCGCTTTGCGGCTTCGTGTGTCAACAGGGCATGTGTCAAACTGGCTTGGAGTTGTGGGAAATCGGGGCACCTTCCCGGTTTTGTGGTGTTATTACGGATAAATGGAAGAGGACTTAAATTTTTTTTTGGTAGTGGTGGTGGGTTTTAGCCCCAGAAATATCGCAGCATTGCACAGTGGGCTTTCTAGCTTCAACTGATATTCGGAAAAACATCCTTTTCTCCCACGTGTCCACTGAAGCTGACATTGAACAGAGGTTGCCAAGAAGTTGAAGAGCTTTCTAAGTCTGGCTAGAATTGCCTTCCCCACCAGCTGATGAGCTCTCGTTAGTTTCCACTTTTGTAAATGCCATCTTTGTTCTTGTTCTCCTCTCCTCTTCTTTTGGGCTCCAATTTCTAATATAAACCCCAGGAGAGTGCAAAGCCCTTTGAAAGATTTCTGATCTTCATCCGATACAAAGGAACACAACAGTACATGACAGTATAGATCAGTAGATTAGAGATGGGCTTAAGTCAGACCAGGAATGAGTCTTCTAATGTGTCATAGTCTCAGGGGTTCTTAGAGGGAACTCTAAAACCTTAGAGGGAGCATTTTGTTTGTCTGAATGTCCCTCCAGTTGCTCACTCTTACACCAGGAATTTGCCTTGAACCTCTCCAGACTCTTCCACTGTCCCTTGAAGGAAACGAGCTGGGAACACGCTGCTGTTCGGGGTTCAGCAGCCCTTTGGGAACAGATGGAAGGAGCCCTCTAGTCCTCCAGGGGAAAGATGACTGCTCTCTCTGCTCTCTTTACACTGATGTGTACAGTTTGGGCTAAGAAAGGCTTGAAATTACCATAGTTATTAGCCTCCTCTCCAGAAAGTTGAGAGACTCCCCGATTAGCAGCAAGGAGTTTGAAGATAGCTGCATGGGGGTTTAGCCCCGCTCTGACATCCAAGTACTAAGCCAGGCTTGAGAAATGCATAGCATTTGCAACTGATAGAAATCAAAATCATTAAAACCAGGTCTTCCAAAGTTCACTTTCTGCTTATTGAGAGGAAATGGGAGAATAGAGATGTTTCCCTTCCCACCCCTACTCTTAACCTGGATAAGCTTGAAGAAACCCCCTCCTCGGCTTCACGAAGCACAGTTCAAGATCCCTTTCAGAAATTTCAGCCCCGTTCTCCCCACTCTTGGAGAATACTTGCAATTGGAATTGCCAAGCAGAACCGAGCTTCACGGCTTACATCCTAACCCTAGTTCTGGTCCATGGGCTGCAATGCCAATACCAAGAGAGGAGAAACCAGGGGAACGGTGCTGGGACTGTGACCCAGCCACATCTGTCTGGGTGCCACCTCCCCCTGGGTGTCACTGCCAGGTAGAGCGGCCTTGAGTGTACCTGGTGACCTTTCTCCAGCAGGCTATCCTGTTCTGCCGGCCCCTTCGCTATTGTACCGAAATCCAGCCTCATCCTGAGGGTGTGGACCTTGCGAGGGCGGCATTTGGAGGGCTGTCACGGAGCTGCTAGCTCAGGTTAGCAGCAGGTACAAAAAAAAAAAACCTTGTGCAAGCACTGGAGCAGCAGGTAATATACGTGGAGCCTTTCTTCTGAAGGCTGTAAAACATTTCAGAGATGCTAATTCCTTCTCCCAACACGCTGGTGAGACAGAAGAAACCAGATACTAGAAAGGCAAATGCCCAGTGCCTTGAAGATCAAGTCAGGATCTAGCAGGTTCTTTGATCAGGAACAGGTTTCTCTTCCTCCTCTGGGGCAAAGATATGGTAAAAACCCAACCGTTTCCCAGTCACAAGGAAGAAATGACTTTCAGCTCTGCCGTGAGGAGTGGCACTGTGGTGGACGCACCCACCCCTTCGTTTTTCCCTCAGCCTCAGTCTTCCACCAAATTTCAGTTCGTCTTTTGTCTGTGTCTCCCTCCTCCCCAAACTGCTTTCAGGGAGAAGGAGTGTTCCCCTCCCAGAACTTGTGTTAAACTCTCCAAGTCCGTTGTTTCTATCACTTTTCTCACCTGGCTAATTACTTTAAGAATCACAAAAGATTGATCCTGCTTCTGGCTTGGTTTTGTATTGGTTATTTGGTGGTGGTTTTTTTTTTTTTTTTCAAAAAGGACAATAAAGCCTCCTCCCTGGGCACAGTAGGGCGTTTTGCTGGCTCATGTCAAGTGTCAGCCATTGTCACCTTGGCCAGGATGTCTGCCTCTGTTCACCAGAGCACAGCTCCATCCACCTTGTCAGGAATTTCAAGGGATTTCCAGCTCCCCCAACCCCTTTCTCTTTTTCCGCGGTTCCTAGCCAGTCTCTGTGGTGTCTGTCTGCTTAGACATCTAACAGTTTCATTCCAGATTTCCATCAGAGGTCCTGCCAGCCCTCAGTCTGAGTCAGCTGATACCACATGAAGGCTTACTGTGATTAGGGAGTGCAATGGGAGCAGACCTTACATGTGTAACTCAGCAGTTTTTCAGTGTGTGGATAGTCTCCGAAGGGGGTTTCACTCATCACTGTTTCCTTAATAGCTTCTTCATTTCAAAGTTGGTTTTAGGTCTTTGCTTTTCCTTAACTGGGACGCTTATGGAGATGCTTCTCTTCTTCTCTTTTTTTTCTTCCCCCCCACCTCCCCCGGCCTTTTTTTTAAGGTCAAATTTCTGGCCTGGATGGGAAAAATCTTCAATAGCTTGTTTAATGGAGACTGATTTGAACTTCCACCCTGGGCCAAGAGGCCGGGAGCAAGTTGCTGAAGTTCTCAGTTTGTGTTTATCTACTTTCTTGGGGTGTGGAAGAAGAACAAGCTGTTCTCAGGGTGCCGTTTGGCTAAGGGCTCTTCTTCTCCAGAGAAGCAGCTGTCCAGTAATATGGAACAATTCTTTCAAAATACTGGAGAAGAGCCCAAAACACCTGAGGGCTAACCAAATCAGAAAGTCTATTGCAGGTCTCATAATGTTCCCGGTGCAAGCCTCAGCTGTTTCAGTGAGGCTGGGGAGGATGCTCAGCAAAGAGGACAGACTTGAGTGACTTCAGCGAGTCTGCTCATTGGGATACAAACCAGAGTGCTGTGGGGAAAAACCTGTATGAGTGTAGGTGTGTGTGCTGGACGACTCCCTTAGGCTCAGCCTTGTTCTCTTTCTGCTACAGTGCAGGTCCTGGTGGATGGAGCCCCAGTCCGGATCCAGCTGTGGGACACCGCTGGACAGGTAAGCTCTATCAAAGCAGCTCTCGGCTTTGGTTCTGTGGGACGGGGGCTGTTTGCAGGTTTTTTGAGGAAGGCAGCGTTTAACTGGGAAGGAAGGAAATGCTCTAGTCCAGGATCAGGCCACCACAGACTTCCTCAGCTCTGAAACTTGTGCCTGAACCATGGCATGGCCACAAAGTTAGCATGATGCCCTGCCTCTGAGGGTGTTGCTGTCCTAGATAACATGTGAAAAGCCACTGCAGCGTCATGATCTTAGAGTTCAGTCCAATGAAAACTTTTTTTTTATTATTTTTCCCCTCCATTTTCCACAGGAGGACTTTGACTGCTTGCGCTCGCTTTGTTACCCCGACACCGACGTCTTCCTCGTTTGCTTCAGCGTGGTAAACCCAAGTTCTTTCCAAAACATTACTGAGAAATGGATCCCCGAGATACGAACTCACAACCCCCGGGCACCGGTGCTGCTAGTGGGGACACAGGCAGACTTGCGGGACGATGTCAATGTCCTCATCAGCCTGGATCGCTACCACGTGAAGCCTGTGCCCCGGCCTCAGGCAGAAGGTCTAGCTGACAAAATCCGGGCTGAAGCCTACCTGGAATGCTCAGCACTGACCCAGAAGAACCTCAAAGAAGTGTTTGACATGGCCATTGTCAGCGGTGTTGAGCACAAAGCACGGCAGGAAAAGAAGATGACTGCCAAAGGCATCAAAACTCTCTCCAAGTGCCGCTGGAAGAAATTCTTCTGCTTTGTCTGAAGAGGGGAGAGGGAAAGAAACACCCGATGCCAGTATTGGTTCTGCACTTTCTTGGAGTGACTGCTCCTATGGCCCCAGCGAGGAGGGTATGATAAGCTCCTGGGCTTGGAAACCTGGCTTTTGCTGGGTTACAGAATCAGATGCCTAGGAGACACGAACTGGATTTCCATTGTGCTGGGATGTGGAATGGTCCAGGCAGCTATAAGTACCTGCTGGCCATGTCTGTAGTGTCCCAGGCTAATGGGAACCTTTAATACACCAAGACTGGGTACCCCAGAACAAGCAGGATCCTTCCATTGTTCAAAATAACCAGTTTTCTGTCTGAAGCTCACACACTATTGGGGTCCTGACGCAGCATAATAAACGTGAGGGACTTTCGAAGGCTGCCTGTGTTTTGGCTGATTTACAGGCTTGGCAGAGAGTAGGGCAGGGGCAGTTACAGGTGACTGCAATGTGGTCAGACGTGGGCTGCTGAGTTCGTAAGGCAAGACTTGTGTTCCCCTTCTGATTCTGCTTGCCAAAATAGGTAGAAATCACTTGGCTGTGAAAAAGCAGTGCCCTGTATTGTGAGTACCCTTGAGAAAGATTTTTCCCTAAACGAAGGCCATTAGCAGGCTAAAGAGAAAACGCACTGGGAGCTACAGTAATTCTTTAAGCAAAACATTCTCTGAAGAGGATTCTGCACTCCAACGGGTGCCAGTGCTATAGCCCTATCTTAAGAGGTAGTCATGAACGTGGGGACCTGTTTTGAAAGGCCTTTTTGTGTGTGTGGTGTTTTGAGAGAACGAACGGGTGAGGAACAGCGCTGAGTGGCTCTGTCTGTCCTGCAGAGACCAAACTCTGTCAGCGAAGGGTTTGTAACTACCAAAGGGTGAAATGTAGATGGAGAGCCATGCATGTAATGAAAGAAGAAGGGAGAGGGAAGAAAAGGAAGGGAATAAAAAGGAAAAAGAGGGGGAAGCGAGGGAAATGGAGAAGGAAAGAAGAAAGAAGATTGTTAAATGAAAGTTGTGATTCTACTTAGCTGAGATGCTAATATTCAGGGAATCTTGTAGGGACCTGGAAAATTTGCAAGTGATCTCAATTTCAAGGTAGTATTGTCCATACATTAAGTTCTGAATCTAAAGGAGGGGGTTGTAAGGAGAGAGAGTTCCTCTTGGTCAGTAAAATCCTCAGTTTCAGATCTATGCAGGAGAAGAGAATTTACCTTGTAGTGTTCTTCCTGAGGCTCCAGAACAGGAACAGAGGGCTCGGGGCTTCTTTCTGTTGTGCTTCCCTTTCTTAAAAGTCACTGCTTGATCTGCTGAAATCAAAAGCAAAGGAAATCCATGAAGTTCCTGCCAGAGGAAAACATTCACTATGTTTGCTCTGTTGCCCTCTCGCCTGCTTCTCAGGAGATTGATTTCCCTGTGAGTCTACTCACATTTTATTACAGAACTTGCACCAATTTCTAAAACTTCTTTCACAGAGACATTTCCTTCTGGTTTATGTAGCAGAGACCGTGACAGGTCTGTCAAACAATGCTTTTGACACTCAGGGGGTTCTCTGCATCTGCCCACGGCCCATCACTTTGAGGACGCTCTGGAGTGATGTGACAGAAGGGGATATAGCTGTGGATTGTTTGCCTGGCACCGAAAGCAAGCGTGCCTGAGCTCGTGGGCCTGTAAGAAACCAAATGCACTATGGCTCTGGATCCAAAAAAATGCCTGCACAATCTCTCACAACCACCTCTCTTTGTGGCGGAGGTCCTGTAGTCCCCAGGACATGAGACAAGCCTGCTGTCTCCCTGGGCAGTATCACAGTATGAAAGAGGTGGGCAGGTCTTCTTGCCGAGGGAAGTGACCCACGGCCTTGGAGCTGCCTGTAGGGTAAGGCTTAGAGACCTGGGAAGGATGGTGGGGCAAAGAGAGCCGAACGTTCAAAGGACTCCCCCAGCTGATATGCCATCCAGGTCCAGTGAGGAGTCCTGAGAGATGGAGAGGACAAAGGCGGTAGCTAGAAGTGACTTGTCCTACATGCCTCTAGGTGGGACACCACTTCTTGAACAAAGCTCTCACTCAGCAACACATCCCTGTGTGTATTTCCTACCTGTGTAGGCACCTTGGCTGTATCACTAGTTTGTCTGATGGGTCTTTACGCATTTCTTTAGCCTGTGAGACCAAGGGGTGTGTTGTGAGCTGCTAAGGAGCACGCCATACCCCTATGGGGCAAATCCACAGGTGGGAAGAACACCAGCCTCCCCTTCTGCTGGGGAGAGCAAGGGTTGTCCTGCAGTAGCTTGGTATGAAACAGGGATTATTTCTTTCTGGAAAATAAACTGTACTGAGAGCTGCTTTCTTCCTCTGTGATTGTGTCTAATATTTGTTCGAATAAATTTTTTTAATGTCTGCAATATGTGTTTGTAATTTTGTCAGGGCAAAGTAAGCTGGGCTTAAAGATGGAGGTGTTATTCCATCTTATTGACAAACACTTAAGAGGGAAATTGCCCTACTTCTCCCTCCATGTCCTGACCCCCACTAGCAATGGTAAAAATTCCCTCATAGCTGAAACCTTTCAAGATCCTTCTGTTGCCTCAGTTAATTTCCCTCTCTGCTCAGGGTGGATGCTGCCAAGGGGGATGGAGCAGCAAACAGCCAAGGCTTTCAATACCTCTCCCCATAAGCCACCATCCAGGGGCCAGTCAGGAGGCCCTCCCAGCACTCTCCGAGACAAGCCCATGTAGGACTTGCATTTGGAGCCTTAATAACAACAGGCTGCTCTGTCATTAGGCTGGTGGGTAATTTAGCCACCAGCCTTATTTAACTTAAATTGGTGGTTAAACCCTACCCGAATGCTGAAAAATTTTGTCCGTGCCACATAAGATGCAAAGGCTCGATCCAAGATAGCTCACAGGAGTCATCCTTTAGCCTTAGCATCAGAGGTAGGTCATGGCTCTGTCCTGACCTATCAGGACATGTATATATATATATCTCCAAATCTGATATCTGTCCACATCTGGGGCCCCATAGCTGCTCCAAAGGCTGGGGGTGAGGCTGCTGGGGAAGCTCAGCAGAGAGGCAGGAAAGCAAATGGACAGTGTAGCAGAGGTAATGAGCAAATGATTCAGAAACTAGAAGGGTATAGGAAATTACTGCTGATAAAGCGTGATTTGGGAATAATTGCTTTCTTTTTTTTTCTTTGACAAAGTCTGAGACCGCACTGTCCTCCTGCAGTCTGCTGGTTGCTAGATGTAAAGTGGCCTGTGGGATTATTTGGAGCTGGCTCCCAGCTTCGCAGCTTCCCAGCCTTAAAGCTTACAGAAGAACCTGTGAATGGAAATAGCAGCAAAGTGTGAATTAACTTTACAGGGGGGTGAGTCATCCCACTGAGCCATATCCTGTCATGAGCCCAACAAGCACCTTAAAACTCCCTGAAACCAGCGAACAAAGCCGAGCTCCTGGGGGTGGGGGTGAATCTATCTCATTAAATGGTGTGTCCTACCAAAGCCACCGAGCCATCTTTAAAGCCTTGCTCTGCTCCTCTCCGTGGTGCGGTACTGGACCTGTGCTACTACCTGGCTCTGGCACAGTTTGGGCTTGTTCCTGCATTGCAGTGCTGCTTGACCAACCTGTATGTTCAGATGATGCTGAGAGCTGAGGAGAGTTCCTGGGAGACTGTTGCTAAAACAAACCACCCCACCAGGCTGTGTGAAGGTAGCCAAGCCCATTACCAGGCCAGCACTATTCCACACGAGTGTCACTTAATTTAATGCCAGGAAGGATCCTTACGATTAGTTGATCTGACTTGCTCCATAGAGCAAAGCTCTGCATCAAATGCTAAAAAAAAACCCCAAAGTTCCTGTAAGGTAGAAACTCTCTTGTACCTTCTTTCTTGCTCAGGTCCCTGACTTGGATCCTGGTCAGCAGACTCCTGCACCCAGCAGAGTAACTCAGCAGGGCTTTCCCACCGGTATAAGCAACACAGCAAGTACTTCAGTACTGGTACACACCACGTCGTGTAATGCTGCATGAAGCCGGTGTGCTAGATGCCACTCTCGCTGCCATCTCCAAAGGAGCTGAGCTCAGATGTCAGCAACGGCAGGAACACGGCGTGGAAAGGACCCTTTTGTTTCTTTTCTCTAGAGGCAGCACACCCTAATTAGGCTTAGCTGTGCCAGAAGGTTCCCAGCTGGCAGTGCTTTCCCGGGATTCCACTGAACCCTGACTGGGAATTAATCCCCAAAATAATACCAAGTTTCATCTGACTCATCACAGCCTCCTTCCAGCGCCAGAAGGGCAAGTCTGAAGGGCCCCTTCGGGAGATCTTTATGTCCTGTAGGTTATGTCCTACTTACTTTGAAGGGACAGGCTGAATTATTACCAGGTCAGGAGCTGACACGAGCCCAGAGGCAGGGACCCGGCTGTGCTTGAACCCTGTTGAAATGCAATTACCAGGGAATGACACCCTCCCCCATTTCCTGAGAGGGGTATGATTGCCTTAACAGCCTTATCGCATTCTTAACACCCCCCAATTTAATCCTCAGGTGCTAACTGCCTTTTTTTTTTTTTTTAAAACTTCTGATTGCTATTTATCAATTAGGCAACCATTTCCAGCTTGGAAGCAGGGCCTGGTTTGAGTTTTCCCAGCTACAGCTGGGACAGCTAAGTAGCCTATTTTGATTTTGCTCCTAACACCTTCCCGCTCCTGGTTTGGGCTAGATTTGTCCCCTCTCATGGTCCTCTCTGTGGCCTCGCAAAGAGCAGTGTGGGAACAGCGGAGGGGTGGGAGGGAGCAGAGGCGCTGCTCAAACAGGCACCGGCACCACAAGAAGCGTTTGTCCTCTTGCGGCCCGTGCTTCGATCAAGCTGCTGCTCTTCCAACCTTGCCAAGAGTCCTCTGTGGCCAGGAGGCTCTCCTTGGCCCGCCTGGTCTGCTTAAACATCTTGGCTCTCCTTTACACAGCCAAATCAGAGGGCTGGGGCACCTCTCCTAGGAGGACAGGCTGAGAGGGTTGGGGTTGTTCAGCCTGGAGAAGAGAAGGCTCCAGGGAGACCTTATAACAGCTTCCAGTACCTAAAGGGGCTACAGGGGAGATGAGGAGGGACTCTTGATCAAGGAGTGGAGCAATAGGATGAGGGGGAACGGTTTTAAACTGAACGAGGGGAGATTTAGACTAGATACTAGGAAGAAATTCTTTGCTGTGAGGGTGGTGAGACACTGGAACAGGGAAGTTGTGGATGCCCCATCCCTGGAGGGGTTCAAGGCCAGGCTGGATGGGGCTTTGAGCAACCTGGTCCAGTGGGAGGTGTCCCTGTCCATGGCAGGGGGGTTGGAACTCGATGATCTTTAAGTTCCCTTCCAACCCAAACCACTCTATGATTCTACGATTCTATGACTGATGTCCCGCCTCCAAGGTGGCTCCACACAGCAGCCCCGGGAGGGACGTGGGGGCCCCGGGGAGGGCTGCGGGGAGCCCCTCCTGTGTGACCGACCCCCTGTAAGTTTAGGAGAGTGTTTGCAGGTCTCGCTGATTCTTTCCCCAAACTTTATTCAAGTTTAAAGGGCTCCCTGGTTGGTGGGGGGTGTCCTGCCCGCCTGTCCCCAGGTGTGCCTGGGCTGGTGGAGGGGCTGCAGCTGCCGATGGGGAGCTCTGGGGTCGGCTCCCGGTGACCCCTCGGTGGTGTCCCTCAGGCCCAGGCGATGCTGGGCCTCGCTGCTGGCTTAGGGTTTGGGATTCGCTGCTCCGCGCTCCCCCCGCGCAGGGGGGCTGGGGAGGCCAGGTTGCACATGGGGCTGGGGGTCCCAGGGGCTGCTCTGGGGCTGGGGTGGGAGCCTCCGGCAGTTTCGGCTTGGCCAGCACCAGCGACCGGAGAGCTTCTCGGAGGGCTGGAACGCTCAAATGCACTCCAGGGAAGATGGATTAGAGGGGGAGATACCCGCGGCACTCGGAGGCCCTGATAAACACAAACACCCGTCATTCCGCAGAAGATCACCCCGCTATCACTACAAAAATTTAACTCCGGCCCCTGATAAGAAGAATGGCTCTGCAGGAGTCTTAGGAACACACAAAGTATTACAAAATGCCGCTATCCTGCTGGCAGTTTTTCCAGAGATAGGCAGGCTCCGGGTTGTACTCCGTTTCGCAGGACAAATCCTAACGTTGTCTCTCCCACCTGATTGTGGATGCCAAGTTTTCGGACAAAACCATGCCTAGCTTCTTTGTAGCGAGGAAGTCACAGGTGCTGCGTTTCTAGAATCTGTACAACTTAATCCCAGGCACAATAAAGGGAGGAACTAAATGATTTATAGTCTTATATGAGGATTATTCCCTCAGACTGATGAATTATACCTTTTCAGTTGCCGGGAAGTTCTGTAAGCTGTGTTGGCTAAGCCTCTCTACACGCTACTGACAGTTTGTAAAGCCTTGTTACTCCGGAGAAACCTGACCTCGCCGCGGATTACACAAGGGCCTCGGAGAAGATTTGCTTTCAGCGCTTTTTGAACCGCTTTCAGCCCGACGTCCCTCCAGCGCCTCTGTGCTCTGCTTGGAAAGCTGCAGGACGGCGGGTCCTACTCACGGGTCTCAGGAGGACCGGGAACTCAGCTGTCGGGGGGAACAAGAGACTCGCCGGAGTCAGGGAGGGGAAAAAAAAGAGGCCTCACACAAAACAACCATTCAGGAGTTGCTGTTTTCTTCCCTTTGGCATTGCACCAACTGATTTTTGGTGGGGATGCCGGGGGGAGCGGAGAGAGAAGAAAGCTGGAGGGTTGGTGCGGTTTAGTGCAGTAATTAATTCTACAGCAAGAATAAGAGCTGGCTTGCATCTGCTCTATTTAATATTAAAACTGGTATAATTTACCCTCTTACACCAGAAAAGCAATACCCTGACTTGTTTGCACTTGGCTGACTGTTTTAAAAAGTGGTCGTGGCTGAGCAAGCTGCTCTCCTGCTGCGCTGCCGGGGCCCATCCAGCAGCTCAAATCCATGGGAGGTGAGCCTGCTCCATCCGGAGCGGTGCTAGGAGTCACAAGGCAAATCTGCGCATCTCAGCCAGACAGCCATGGCGATGAGTGTCCGTTCCTGTGTCCGTCTCAGTCCTTGCAGCCACGCCAGCACGTGTGATGGGGCTGCCCAGCTTTGGTGGAGGGAGGTACAACCACGGCAAGCTGGGACCTCTGCTAAGTCTGGGCTTTGGAGCAGCCTTGGGGAACCCTTTGCCAAAGCCGCAGTTTTGGGCAGTGGAAAATCCTTGTTCAAGGGTGAAGAAGTAGTGAGCAAGAGTGGCTCACCAGGCAGCTGAGCACCAGGACCCGGCCATCGAGTGCAACAGCCAAAACCTCACATACTTGACCCGATAGATGAAAAATGCTGGGAACTCAGAGTGGCTGGAGTATGTGACGTGTCTCACTGCTATTTGGGCGTGAAGATTTTGGTTCCTCTGCCTCCCAGAGGCTGAAGTTTCCCATGGGCCTCATACTTGTTCTCAGTGTGTAATGCTGCAAAGGGAAAGAGACGAGGGCTGCTCTTCCCCCGCGCTGGCGCTGCTGTAGAGGATCAGGATTTATACAAAAATGCAGAGCGAGGAAAGAAATCAGCAGTCTGTTTCCCTGTGTAGCCTTATTCATGTAGGTCTTAAGCAAGAGGAAGCTGACTTTAATCCCTGGAAATCACAGAAACAGCAAAATGTCCCACCTCCCTGTCATTCCAGGAGAATTTAAGCTTCCGCTTCCACATACCTCAGTACGCCAGTAAAAAGAATTTTTCCATATCTGCGCACGTTTCCCTGTAGCTGCAGTAATGAGCAATATTCATTTCCCCCTCCATTCTGGCAAAGTAACTCTTAAAATCTCAATACAGATCTGATTTATTGGGATAATATGACAAAACCTGTTGCTGTGTGTATTTTCTGCAGAACCAGGCGATCCTTTTAATAGGTACAGGCTGAGCAACACCCTGCAGAGATGAAACACGCTATCTTTTATTTATGCAGCTTAGCACTCTATTGACTTACTGCTATAGCGATATACTGAATACCGTCTATCATGATTTATTACCGGTCCTGGTTCTCTTCCTATTTTCCATCTTGTCTTTCTACTGTTTTGCTTGATTTACCCCAGTGAATCATCAGACAGTTTCCATTATAAAAAAATCAATTACTTTGATGTACAATGGGCAGCACATACCTAGTTCCACATTTTGCATGATAAGCAGGCATTTTGGGTGGCAGATCCCGGCAACAACGAAAGCATAAGCTGAAAATAGCTTACTACGGACCGCTGAGATTCGGCCCCTTTTCCTCCCACTTGGGGAAGAGAGGTCTGTGCCATGGGACCTTCAGTCGCTGCCCTTTCTTTCTGAGCAGGACACCCAGTGGGCAGCAACTGCCCCCTCGCTCACCGGCACCAAGTACCGTGCTTTTACATAATCCGTTGGGCTGCATTGTTTTCCCACCCTGCTTGAAGCGTTTCCCTTTAGTTGCAGCATTACACACACACACAGACACACACCCCCCGCCTGGTTCCAGGGCTGTGCTGCTTCACCAGGGCTGCGGCTAGGGGAGGGCAATTCCTAGTGCAGATGACAGTGGGGGGTCAGTTTTATTGAGCTCTCCTGATTACAGGGCTGGCCCATAAAGATTAATAAGTCCTATTGCAGAGTAGCAATAATGATGCCCCAGGTAATGGGGGAGGATCTCTGCTCTTCCCGGGCAGGAGCTGAGGGTGACACAGGCAAGCGCCAGTCCCACCGACGGCGGCGTGCCGTTTCTGCACCTGGCTTGGGAAAGGTGCCCCAGCTTCAACATGCACTGGGTGAGAACTGCCATGAAAGAGAGACTTGCAAGTTGATGGGAATGGGGTTTGCGGGTGCATTTGCCTCCTCGGTTCAAGCCAGAGGCAGACACTTAGGAAGGAGCCTGATCACGAGCTGCAGCCTATTCTGACTGGGGCTCCAACCCCCATGTTTGCAGACAAAATTCAAACAAATCAGAAAGAACTTGTGTCATCCTCTGCACGGGGCAAACACTTCTTGAAATGGTGAAAGCTTTTTCTTATGGGATGAGAAAACAGTTTATTGCTCAGCTTTAAATGCATGCGGTATTTGTAGTTTGGATTAGCGCTGAGCACTCATGCTCAATTAACCTCTTAAGGATTACGTTTAGTTTCATTTGAACACCGCCTGGGTGCTGCATTCAGCCAGGATCATTCAGGCAAGGAGGGCACAGACCAAAGTCCTGAATTTTAGGCAGGTGTGATCCTCAAATGAAGGTATCCTGGGTTTTCTAATTCTCTCTCTTGTTTCAGTTGCACACCTAACAGGTTTCAGTCACTTGCTATGTGGAAAAAGGACCAGCTCTCCGTGCTGTCCTGAAAGCTGGCACACAAAAATATCTCCCCCACTGCGTGCCCGGCTCGGGGAGAGCATCCCCTCTCCCACCTGGCAGCTATCCCCCACCAAGGCAGCCATGCCTTAATGTGAAGGCAAACGTTTCCTGACGAGTGTGTTATAGCAGGTTTTCTTGCAAGGTGCCCCCGAGCCGAGCCGCAGCAGGCAGAGAGGGGATTTGCAGCCCCCAGCGAAAGGAGGGATGGGGTCAGGGCAGGGACAGGGGCCCTACAGCTGCCAGGGGTGGGATGCACCTCTCTGGAAACCAAGGGTAGGAGTAACTTCAGTAGGGTTCCTAGGTCTGTTCCTCAAAAGCATACTGCATCTTTCTCCTGGGGAACAGAGTGGAGCAGTTTTTGACTTGTTCTCCCATTGTAGGTTTGCCCTTTTTTTTTTTCTTCCCCAAAACGGAATCTTGCTTTTATGAAGATAAAAAGTAATTGTCTTGCATTTGTGTTCACGTAGAAAATATGACCTAAATGTAACCGACAAAGTAATAGCTCAAGGGTACTGACTCCTGAATGGATTCCAGCGGGTGTTAATGCCAGCACGGATAGGAGCTTATAAATTTGACACTTAATGTCATTATTCCCTAAAGAGAGCAAGTTTGTTATACTGTTATACAGGCCTTCATTCCTCCTCCGAGTGATGTCTCATGTTTAACTTCTAATACCGTGTGGTGGGGAGAGGTTATGTTTGCCTTAATTTTCAGAAAAGGGAAAGCAACTTTGCAAATTGTGGGAAACGAATCCTAATTTAAGCCCTCTGGGGAAGTTGCTGTAATTGCCTGGAGAACTTTACACAGCCTTTAAGGAAGGCCAGGCGGGATTCTGAAACAAAACCTAAGTCAGATCGTGATGACAGCCGAAGGAGGAGCAACCTATATTCCCGAGATGCAGAGATGAAAAAGACCTATGATTTATTCTGAAATACAAAGGACCAGACTCACTCCTGATGTGAGTCTAATGAGGTCAAAGGATCTATACCAGTGAGGAACATATCCTACCATCTACTGAATGCAGCTTCTGAGATATAAGATTAACTATATGTATAATTGTTTGCAGGGTGCATAATAAATGAAGACTGCCAGACTTGACAGGATTCATATTAGTGCTACCAGCTGTGTTTTGGCTTGTGGGCTCACAGGGGAAGGTAATTCTGTCTCTTCACTTGGCCCATTTGCCCCATACACGAGCCGCTGTCTGCTTGTGTTCAAAGGAACTCCACTTCTCAGACAAGTCTTTACATTTCCCGCAATGGTTACTTGCAGGTAGATTTGTGCATGCTTTTATTTAACTGCCTCTCTGAAAGCTTAGTGCTTGCACTCACAACCACACAATCCCGTAGTCCCTTGCTTCGTGATGCAAAACCAGGCTTCCCTTCATCTGTGAGCAGCAGTATCCCTGAGAGGAGACATCTGAAACCATAGTTACCAGTTCCTCTCTGAATAATGACTCTTGAAGAATTCCCAAATCCAAGGGTATATTCTTGCCCACACTAATTGCAACAAGAAGCTGAGAGTCTCCCAAAATACTTGAAATTTAATTAAAGGATTTTCTGTAAGCCATCCAGCTTCTCAGTCACCATCAGTCCCAAAAATGGAGAATGGCTCCTTGCAAATGCTCAGTTGTGCTTCATAGGGACAAGAATCTTAAATCTTGTAAATTCTTCTGCTGTCTTCACCTTGACTCAGTACTGTACATGCCTTTCCAAGGCCATTTGCCTCCTTGCTTGTCTGCAGGGTGATAACACAGGCTCGTGTTGTGTTTTGTTCAATTTCTTGCTTCTTAGAAAGTGTCCCAGTTGTGGGAGGAGTGCTTTCTGATCTTGCTCTCAAGCAGTCTATGGATAACTTGGAGAAGAGCCAGGACTTTGTCTTTTCCTGGAAACGTAGCTGCAGGAAGAATGAATCACCAGGTTGAACCTGTATAACCAACTGAAAACAAAAGCTCAGACTTCTGTGTCTCACTGTTGCAAATAATGGGGGGAAAAATAGGCATCCTGTTTTGAAATCCACTAGCAGCTGACAGGACAAAAATATTGCATGCATGATTGTCTTTTGAAGCTGACAAGTAACATAAGACTATGGCCATTTAAGGGAAAAAACCTGAAGCAAAACGGTAGTTAGGGAAATAGAAATTTCCAATGTTTTCATGGACGAAAGTAGCCAGCAAAGTTGTTCGGAACACATGAGGTGGATATTCAATAGCCCTGAATTTTCATACTTTTGAAACATTTTCTGTAGTACCCTTGGCTAGTGGTGAATACATGCAAACCGGGGCCGGGAACCTGTGTTTCATAGCATCAGGACAGGCTGCAGTGCTGGTGTCATTGATTAAATCCGTCCTTTTGTCTCTGCAGCAATCTAAGATGTCATTACAGGCAATGCAGAGGCTTCCTGGCTCGCATGCAAGCATGTGGATCGCTGCAGGGATACCAACAGCACAAACATAGAGGAGTTAACGTGTCTTTAACTTAGTTTCTCTTTTTCTCTACCTTCATTTTGTCTTAAGGAAAAATAAAACTAGCTTTGCAGTTTTCAAAGGCTAAGGTAGCGCTAATGGAGACTTAATACCCGAGAAGAGTATTTGAGATGTGATGCTGCTGCCAACAAAGGCCAAGGCCTGCAAAGCTGTGCTGTGTGCGCTCCTGGGCAGAGGGCTGGCAGAACGACTACTTTGATGTACCAGGTGTTAGAAATAGCTGTTACTGCTGGTCATGGATATAAATTTCCTATGAGGAAAAGGAAAATGCTTTCCAGTATTTTAACACAAACATTAACATGGATGCATGACTTCATTCAGAAAAGTCAAATTGCATGCATAAGCCCTGCAGTAAGTTTATTTAGGGCAAACTTCTAAAGGTTTAATTCAAACCCTGGGCCACCAAAGCCTAGAGGGAGGCTCTGAGGAGCACTTCCTATTGGCTTTAAGGTACCTGAAACTGCTTAGACTTGACTCTTCTTTCTTCTCCATTGTATTCTAAGGAGTAGAGGAGAGAAACAATACCATTAGAAATAACACTAAAACCCCCACATTCCACTGGGAGGAATACAGAGAAACTGCCTGAGTGGCCAGGAACCAGATTAGGCAAGCTAAAATCCAGATATAGAATTAAATCTGGCCAGGGACATCAAGGACAAAAAGAAAAAACTTCTATAAGTATGTCAGAGATAAAGGCAAGACTAAGGAAGATATGGGTCCTCTCCAGAAGGAAACAGGAGACCCAATTACCTGGGATATGGAAAAGGCTGAGTTACTGAATGACTTTTTCCCTTGGTCTTCACTGGCAAGGGCTCTAACCACACCTCCCAACTTCCAGAAGGCAAAATCAGGGTCTATGAGAATGAATAACCACCCACTACGGGAGAAGATCAGGTTCGAGACCATCTAAAGAACCTGAAGGTACATAAGTCCATGGGAGCTGATGAAATCCATCCATGGGTCCTGAGGGAGCTGGCAGATGAAGTCACTAAGCTGCTTTCCATTATATTTGAAAAGTCATGGCAGTCTGGTGAAGTTCCCACTGACTGTAAAAAGGGGAACATAACCCTGATATTCCAAAATGGAAAAAAGAAGACCCAGGGAACTATAGGCCAGTCAGTCTCACCTCTGTGCCTGGCAAGATCATGGAACAGATCCTCCTGGAATCTTTGCTAAGGCAGATGGAAAATAAGGAGGTGATTGGAGATAGCCAACATGGCTTCACCAAGGGCAAATCGTGCCTGACAAATTTGGTGGTCTTTTATAATACTGCCACAGACCTGGTGGACAAGGGCAGAGTAACAGACGTCATCTACCTGGACTTATGCAAAGCGTTTGACACTGTCCTACATGACATCCTAGTCTCAAAATTTGAAACTCCATTCAATGGATGGACCACTCGGTGGATAAGGAACTGGCTGGATGGCCGCACTCAAAGGGTTGTGGTCAATGGCTC
>JAOXJK010000040.1:24699429-24725673 GCA_025774025.1 Xenus cinereus | reverse complement strand
GCAGGGACACCTCCCACCAGACCAGGTTGCTCAAAGCTCCATCCAGCCTGGCCTTGAACACTTCCAGGGATGGGGCATCCACAACTCCTGTCAAAGGATGCTAAGCCTGAAATACGGGGACTCCGTGCTAACTAATAAAATACAACCCTACCTTGGGAGGAACAGGACGTTCTGCAGCACCTGGCTGGTTGCCTTATGAGTACCAGTAACAGCAGTGTCCTGCCTTTCCATGGAGTGCATTTATTTACTATCTCCAAACATCTCCTTTCACATGATACAAACACTGCATTAGGTGCTGGGAGAAAGGGTAAGTTTAAATACAGTTCAGGTCACCAGAAACCTGGAGGTGCTAACCCCAGGCTTTAACATCATTTCCCTGTGTGGTTTCGGGTGAGCAACTTTCCCTTTTCCTTTTGCAAAAGGGAGCTCCTTCCCCTCCATGGGGTGTGATACACATTTATTAACTGGCATTCACCGGGTGCCATAGCAGAGAAAGGGTTATTGCCAGGAGCATCACAGCGCTTCTCCTCATGGTCCTCAAAATGGGACAAAAGCTCTGAGATGTGTCCAAACACTAGTCTCAATTATTGCCTTCTGTGAGTTGCCAGAGAGATCTGGAAAACCAAACACTGTGATTACAGCTCCCGCTCTGGGGTTCATGCAATTAAGGGAGAAATTCAATATTCATTTAGAGCAAACGTCTCCAACCTTCAGAGCTGTTGAAGGAAACAGGAAACCCCATGGTCTGGAAAATTAGGAGATGATTAAAAGGAAGCCCTGTACATATTGCTACTTAAATGGTACATATGCCACCTTGGTGATGTGACAGAGAGGAAGAATGAAACGTGGTGTCTTCATACAGCTGGTACTATCGAGTGCCCAGGGAAAAATAGGGGTGAACCCAAAATGCAGATTGTGGAACATTTGTGCCTGTAGCATAGGCAGAGCTGTCTGAGCACAGCCACAGCCCACGCGGATGAGGGCCCACCATGCAGGAGAGCTGGCAACCCAGCAGCAGCAGGAACCGTTCCCGAACAAGACTCAGAATTAGCTTTACTTATGGATGGAGAAACAGCATCCCACCCTCAGTCTGTCATGTTGTAGAATGGGGAGAGGAGAAAGAGGGGTTCTGACTATCGAGACACCTCTGCATAGTTTAGGAGAGAAGATCAGCGAGATGAGAGCAGTGCACGTTTCCAAGCAGGCCAGCTCTCCGGGTAAGCAGCCGATGGCCCAGGCGGGTATGGCTGAGCCCATGCTGAAGTCTGTCCTGCTGGGTTGTCGTGGTCCCTGATGCGGCTGGATGGAGCCGGCTCACCCCCACCAAGCTCTCATCACGCTTCCTAACCGAGGTGCGAACAGATGCACCTGAGGGGCTTGAAGCCCTCCCCCTGCCACGTGCTGTCCCGTTTCCTTCTCCCTCTTCCAGAGGTGAGACCGGAACGGGGCTGCTGAGCACCCGGAGTGTTCGGGGAGAGGGAACGGCGCACTCCGGAGCCCAGCCTTCCTCCCACCTCATCCGGACTAACAGTTGGCCAGGAAAGGGGCAGTTTTGCTTCTGCTAAATGTCAGTGCTGGCTTCACTGATGCCACCCTTCTGTGTTTTATTGGCACCCACTGGAAATCTCTGGCCACATCTGTGGTCTAAATAATTATAGCCTCCCAGGAGGAAAGGATGAGGGGGCAGCACGAGCATTTAAATGTTACAAATGGGACTCCACAGCAAGCACTGGTTGCTCTTCCCTAAACTCCTTTCCATACGTCAAGGAGCATAAAAGAGGAGGAAGAGACCGAGTCCTGCTCTCAACCCTCCGTCCTAGAGCATGGCTTTATTGGTAATTAAAAACTACATCTCAGCTTAATTTTCTTCCCACACTTGGCTGTACTCTATCTTACCCCCATCTCAAAGAGGCATGTCAGTCCTTTCATATCCTCACTGGAGCTCACAGAGGTTTGCCAGCATTAATCAGAGGCAATTACCTCTGCCTTCTTTAGGCAGGGATATCAAACCTGAGCCTAGAGTGACTCATCCCAAGATCGCTTCCCCTGCAAGGTTCTTCCAGACATCTCCTTTGCCTGGAGACGTCAGCTGCCTTTGGTCATTCCATGCCTGGGAAACTCTCCTGGCAAGGAGCACGCCCCAACTACTACCCAGCCCCGTGTACTCCACATCCCCATCTTTTCATCTCATCTGGAGGAACCGATAAGAGGGTCACAGGCTGGTGCTGGCCAGGAACTATCTAACTGACATTTTCACATTTTGATAGATTAGCTTTTTCCAATGGATGCTTGGGTGGAAGGGTCCTGTTTTGGTGACCCCACCCACTGCAGTGCAGCCAGGGCTGCTGGACCACTGGCTGCTCTCGGCAGCGGGTCTGGATGAACCCTGGGGCATCCCAGCCCCACTGACCACTCCTGGCTCTGACATCTCCAGGATTCCCACCTTCCTGCTGAGAAGAAATGAGTTGGAGCTTAAGCCCTTGCAGCTCTGATGCCCTAAGAGCCCTGTCTGGAAGGGGATGCCTTTCGAGATCCCTTGGCTCTGTGGGAAGGGAGACCCTCAGGGGTGAACAGACCATGCTGCTTCTTTCATTTAGGAGATAAAGGACTTGTGGTTTCCTAGAGGGAAAGGTTTTTCTCCTACAGAAATCCTAGTGTTCGGTGTGGGTCTTAACAATAATCTACTCTGAAATATTAGCCAGAAATATTCCAAAGAAGTAGAAATAAACGTACCAGAGAAGAAGTGGAGTTTCAGCAAGCTGTAGCACCTGAAAAGAAAGTGAAATCTATTGATACTATACACAATATGAAGTAGATACTTTGTTACCAATAACGTTGTTGTTACTTACTAATAAATGTTTTTGTTATTAAGCGCAGCCTGCCAACACAGACCCTCTGAGAGTGTTGGCTGTGAGCATCCTCCCCACTGAAGCCTGCATCAACCTCGTAGAGATCCTGACTCTGCAACTAAGTGCTCAGGTGGCCCTGGCCCGCTGACCTGTGCATATCTCCAGGGCTCAAAGCAAGCATTTGCAGGAGAGCAAAAGAAATCTGGTGGTTTAGAAGGGCACGGCCTTCCAGCACAACCTCTCTGGCTGGGTCAGGGAGCAGAGCATTTCACATCATGCCTCCAAACGAGGTTGGAGAAGTTTGAGTGATGGGGGCCTGGTGGGACAACTCCACGAGGATCACTCCTATTTCTTCCCTTCCCCTCCAAGCAGCCCACCAGCTTGGAGACCTTTCTGCCATTCTCGGTGGTTTGGATGAGGGTCTGTGGGCCTGGCTTTGGGGGGGCTGCTGTGCAAACACACCAGGTTGGTGCTCTGGGGTGGAGAAGGAAAAATGAGCAAGAAGGAAAGCAACCGACTGAAAATAAACCATGCTTCAGTAAGCAGGTGAAAGACACTAAAAGATAATCTAGTTTTGTGCAGAAGGGCCAGAGCCCTCGGAAACCCAGGGAGCTGGAAAAGGGCCTGCTCCCAGCAAGGGCCGGGAGCTCCCGGGGGGGGGACTCACCCCACACGTGGGGTGCTGCCCCCGGGGTCCTGCCTCATCAGCGCTGACTGAGCAGGGTGCGATTGCTTTACGCAAAGCACTTCCCTGTGAAATAGGTACTGCTCTGGCTGTAAGGAAGCGGCTCGGCTGTCGTACACATCAGCGATTGCAAAGTTGCACAAGAAGAAGCCGGTTCTGGAGTCGGCGAGAGCGGCTCGGCGAGCACCCTGAAATGGCAGGGGCTGGCCGGGTGGCACCTCGTGTCCCACAAAGTTTTCCAGATTGCACAGAAACGCAGACTTGTTTTCAAAGGCTGCAAATCTCTACTCGGTAAGCAGGGAGGGAAAACGGACACTGAGGCAAAAATGCAAACGTCTTCTGCAGGCTCCTTCACGACAGGCACGGATGTGCTCGAGTCCTGGCAGCACAGGCAAAACAAACAAGCTGTCACTTCCATCTCGGGCACTGCTGGTGACAGGGAAAGCTTCTGATAATAGGGACAGATTTCCAACAAGGAAAACAGCCCTTGGTATTGACTGGCACTTCCCTTTTTGCTGAAACCTCTTTTCATCTCCTTAGCCAGCGTGTACATCCCCGGCTCCTGGTCTTAAAAGGTGGACAATAGCCTCCTTACCGGTAGCAATTACCCCTGTCTTATGAAGAGGACAGGGACATGAAAAGCAGGCTTGTCTGACAGGGCAAGCCTTTCCATCACAGCAAAACACTGCGGTGCATAACAGGCTGCAACACTGTTTTGGTGCCTATTGTTCCTTTGCATAAAAGCCTTTGAACCGGAGTTAGTAATTATGGGAGCTGCACCGTGCACAGCTCCTCAGCTGCTGATATGTTTATCAGTGGAGCATCAATCTGACTTGCTTCCAGGAGGTTTAGATGGCACAGGGTCATGCTTGCATCAGCTCATAAACTCCTCGGAGCTGGGATGATCTCTTTCTTTTGTACCTGTGAAGCAGACAGCACCAGTGGAGTCCCCGTCCCTGATTTAAATAGCTGCCTCAACTCAGCAATGGCCACGTGTAAGGCTTTAAAGCTTGGGGACTGCGGAGGCGTTGCAAAGGTGCAGTTGGACCTGGAGGTTGGAAACAAGAGGGGCTTTTAAACTAACAAATAGATCTGGCTATGCTAAAATATATTTTGTCATGAAAACACAAAGGTTTGCTTTCCTCTCACCTTGCCTGAACTTTGGCTGAGTACTGCTGGCAAACAAGGGACTTAGAAACAGTCACTGGCCACAGCAGGATCCTCTTTGGCATCTACCCTTACCTGGGAGGAACAGGGATGCTTGGGCAGCAGGACAGTCCCTCTGATTTGTCCTAGGGTGAATCAGCAAGTCTCAGCCTCATTAGACACCCTAAGTATCTCTGAAATCTCTCTTATTTTGTGAGATTTATTGCTAATCCTATGGAGCTAGAAGATCCAGCACTCTAACCACCAGATACGTGAATTACTGCAGTTTGGGATGAACTGCAAGGAGGGGTTGAGACATAGCCACTGGCTTCCTCTGCACTAGATTCTCAGCTTGCTTATGCTAGGGGTAGAAAACCAACTTGCAAAAGATCAATTTTTGACACAATTTAAATGGGTAAAAGCTGGACAAAAGTCAAGTCAGGTTGGAAAGTAGAAGGTATTTTCTTGGTCTCAAAACCTGGAGATTCTGGAGAGGTTTTCAGCTGGAACGGTGTGAGGACAAACCCCTCCTGTTGAAGACTGAGCATGTCTTGCTTATGAAAACTACTAGATTACGAAGTTGTCTAAAATAGAAGGTAAGTAAGTGGACATGAGTCAGGAGGCCCCTTCCAGCCCTGCGTTCAAAAGCAGTTTCAAAGGCCTGCCATACCTTACAATTACGATCACGCTGGGGATGGCTCCCGAGCTTTGCCCAGCTCCACAACACTCATCTCTGTGAGAAATTTGGACCATACGGTGTGCAACATGTATTACTCCACTCTAATTGCAGCACAGACAAGCATAGACTTGGTTAGGAACCAAGCACGGTTTGTCTCATTGCTTTCAGTGGCCAGTTTTAAGGAGCACCCGTGCATCGGCTCTTCCCTCGTAGCGGAGTCCTTGGTCGGGCCTCTTGACCATCACTGTTTTCCAGGGACAACTGGGCAGAGAGCAGATTTCCTTACTGCCTGGACTGGGACAAGGACCCTGCCCCTATTAGCCACAGGTTTGGGCTCACAAAAATTGGCCCAAGAGACCCGGGGATGGAAGCACAGCACCTCAGCAGACAGCCCCAAACCCGTGTCATGGGGGCAGCAATCTGGTCATGAGGAGGTGGCTGGTCAAGCTCTGAACCTATTGAGGAGGAGGTGTTTTGTCCTCTGCTCCAAGGAGATGAAAGGCACCCTGGAGAGGACAGTTTGGTTCAGCTCTGCTGAAAAGCACCATTAACCCCGGGTGAGAAGGCAGCCGGGTCATTTTTACCCCCACACAGCGGCTGGACATCTCCCACGGCTGGGAGCTGGAGTGTGGGTCTCACGTAGACACACTGGGGTGAACATGTCCTTAGCTTGAATTCTGCTGTAGGACGCTCTTCTGAAGTTAGCTTTCCTGGAATCAGAGGCACCGGTTTTTGCAGCCAAGGCACATTTTCAGTCATTAGGGTTCCCCTGGTGCTTTCTGCAATGCCCAGACTGCTCTTAGAGTGCCTTGCACAGTGCCAAAAATCTCCTCAGTGCTTCCAACTGGAAAAAATTCTTACCGTTTCCTTTCCTGACACCGTTCCGCCCGGTGCGGAAAGTTTACAGGGTCCCAGGAACATACAGGGAGGTCAGGTGCTCCTGTGACTGGAGAAAGATGCTATCATCTGCCTGCCCGACGCTGCGCTATTTGGATTGTGCCACACGGTCTGGCGGTTCCAGACATCTTGCAACGCGTATCAGAAGTCTCTGAGGAAAAAAAAATACTAATAAAAAAAACAAAAACCAAGAGAAGGGAGTGCTGAGAGTCAAACAAAGGTAGAGTTTATGGGAAAGTGAAGGGGAGGGGGGCAAACAAGAGCAATAGGAAGTCAGGCTTTGAACAAGCCCAGTCATGCCTCGGGTACCGGTTCTACCTGCCCGCCGCCTGACCACAGCCCAGTCTGCCCAGTGACTGCAGTGGGAACTGGGGCGCGGAGCAGCTCCGAGGGAGCGGGGTTTGTTTGCTGGTGGTGTTCCCGGGGAGGGGAGGTGGCCGAGACACGCTGCCATCAGCAGCCCTTGCTCGCACAGAGGTGGCTCTGGAGAGCAAACGCTTGTTCGCCCCCGAGGTCTCTCTTGCAGGGCTTGGGAAGGAACCGGCCGTGGGACGGTGACAGAGGAGGATTTGGTGATCTCTGCAGCTGACCTGGGGTTGCGTGTGGTTGCCGAAAGAGGTGGCAGAAGAGGTCCTGGTGACAGGACCAGGTATATTCACAAGTCATCGCAGCTTAGCATCATCCCCGCTTTGCAGAAGAGAAATGACCCCCCCATCCAAACCATCTGCTTCTCTCCTACCCTACAGACCATAAGGATCTAGCCAGGCTCTGAGCTTGGTGAGAAGAGGCAGCACTCAACCACAATAGCAAACACCTGGGCACACCAGCCCTTCTCCATTTTGAAACAGAAGTAGCAGACTCCAAAGCCAATTACAAACTGAGATTAACTGCTTTGGATTTCATTAGTTAGGTATCAGTTAGACCATCCCAGGAGGAAAGGTCATGAGGAGCCACGGAGTAGAAAGGGCATTAGTTGGACAGAGTCAGGTAAGACAGTTATCTCCCAGGAAAGGACACGCACCCTCATTTCCCCAGTTACTTCTCAAGGTCTGGAGGTGACGACTGTGCATTTCTGCTTTGTTTCTGCTGAAAAGGGCAAGTAGAGGGAGGCTTGAGTACCCGATCTGCAGGTCGTCCTAGACTTGAGAGCACCCCAGCTAGTAAAACCTTCAGGAGCAACTTCACTGGAGTGCAGGGAGTGGAGCATGGACACAGGGCTTGGTTCCCTGCAGCCTAGAAACCCGCCGAGCTCTTCAGAGCTACCAAAACCAAAAAGTGCTACCACCACTTTTTTTTTTTTTTTTTCCACCCAGAGGGAAATAAAGGCCAAGTAGCCTTTTGTACCCAGTTTACGTGCGATGCAATGACTGTGTGGATGAAATGTTGGAGCGCGCGGTTTCAGGTCTGCAGACCCTACGAGTCAGGGCCCAGGATGTCTCTTCTTGGTTCTGGGAGCAGCTTTTCTCCTGACCTACCCATGGTCGTATGCACAGCCCTGCCAGGCAGTCCTCGGCTTGCTGTTCTCAGGCGACTTATGCAAAATAAGTGACCACTTTTGCCCCAAGCACAGGTTCTGTTGGAGGTGCCCTCCCGGGCTGCCCCAGCCCGCTCCTCCTGCTGCCGAAATCCAGGCTCGAGGGAGAAGCTTCTGCAGTTTTACACGAGGGCTTCACCACTGCCGTCTCCCAGCTCTTTCCTCACAGCCTCTGTGGAACGGGCTGTCAGAAGGGTTTCCAGCCCACAGCCGGCTAATCACGCACAATTAACATAAACCTGAGCGCAGTCGGGAATAAATGAAAGCTGGGAAAGCCCCCTTTTCTCAGCAGCTGGATGAGGCAATTTTACAGAAAGCCTGGAGGCACGGGGAAGAAGGAGCCTTTCATGAGGTTGCGGGTGAAAGGCTGGATAAGGGCAGTTTGGGGCAGCGCTCCCGACCCCCTCAACCTCATCGCCCTGGGCCAAGGCAGGACAGCTGGTGAGCCTCTGCCCCAGACACCAGCCCTGCTGCAAACGGTGCAGGGAAAAGCTTCCCGAACCACAGGGAGGTCTGAGAGGCGTGATGGCAACGTCACTCCCCATCTGCCGTTGAAGGGATGCGACACCAAGCAGGGATGAGTCTTGCAGGACAACAAGGAGAAGCTGGACGCAGTTTTCTAGACCCCCAGTCCGGTGCTGTAGAACGGGGGCATGCGGGGTGAGGGGAGATGTCAGGGCTGATGGGTACGGTTTGACGTTTCTGGGTTAGCTTCCCTCAGAGATGCTCTCCAAGGCATGCTCCTGTAGGTTTTCTCCTGCCTGCTCAGCTGATGCCCTGGGGAGTTGGTTCAAGAAGCTGCACTAGCAAAATAACAAATTCCTGAAAAGCAAATAGCTTTTTGCCAGGATGTTTCGGGGCAGGGGAGAAGCGGCTGTGCTAATGTAATGAAAGAAGCCAGAGCGTGGGCCTCCCCCTTCAGCAAGGGCTGGCTGTAGGACACATTGAGTTGTGATGCTGAGCTGTTCCCTTGGGCTCAGTTTTCACCATCAGCTCTGCAGGGGTCTGCTCACGCAGGGGTCCTGCCCTGGCTTGCACCGTTGGCTGGAGGCTTCCACCAACACAGAGGAACAGCCTGGCTGAAAGCTCACCTAGCGGAAAATGAAAATGTCCATTCCAGCCTGTCCCACCAAGCAGACTGGGCTGACACTTGGCGACACGAGGACCAGCACCCACGTGAGGGAGCCCAGCTCACCTCCAGTGCATGGAGACAAACACGTCCAGCAGAGTCTGGGAGAAGCTGCACCAGATTGTGAAACATCGGCTGTGAGATACAGCACGTGAGATCTTAGACCAGTTCTTTGCACCCAGGGCCTTGCGGAGAAAGAACAGCCCTAGTAGTAAAAAAATACTGGTGATAACAAATAGCTATTTTCTTGGTACTTGGGCTTCCTTCTGGACCTCACCCATCGCCCCAGAGTTGGCCAACAGTGGGAAGTTTCCCCAGTACACAACGCTTTTAGTATTCAAATGGCAGTATCTGCCTTCATGGACTATTTCCAAGCAGAGCCCTTCAGATGCCTACTCATTTTCTTGATGGCCAGGTATTTGCATGGGTTTTACAGCCTTGTGTGCTTAAGACAGTAATGTGATGGGAATGCAACAGAAAAGGAAGAAGATAAAGCCTTGCTGGCTGAGAATGTGCGTATATAGGAGGTGATGGGAAGAATGATATTGGGCACACAGGTTGTGCCAGCTCTTCTCTTTATCTACGGGGTTGTGCTCTGAGCAGATCCTGTCCCTGACCCGTCCCTCCGCAGCGGGGAGATAGGCAGAAAGAGGGTGGAATTCGCATGGCTGAGCAGCGGAGGGGTGGTGGAAGGATCAGTTAGCAAAAGGCATGGCAGGCAAGAGGCAATTCCTGGGAAAATCCATTTTCTATTTAAAAGAGATGAGCCCAGGCTTTGGGGTAAAGGGGAAAAGGCTTCCCCCTCTCCCCAAATACAAGGATGAGAGGGAAAGGAAGATTTGTTGACAGGGTGTAATTCCACAGCATAAGAAGGGATAGTTTCTAAATATGAGAGAGAACCAGTTCAAACTGGTTTAACAGAAACTTCGTGCACCAAAAACCTCCAGCAAGGACATTAGAATAAGTGTTGTATCCTCAGCAGCAGCTCCTGCCTGCTCAGCTCTGGGGCCACACGGTCCACGGTCCATGCAACGACCCCACAGCTCCCCAAAGCATCTGCCTCTCTTGTTGGGCCTCCTCAAGTGTGTCACAAATGCCCCTTCATCCTCTAATACAGATTTGCAGCTGCCTCCAAGGCAGAGAAAAGGGTTGTGTGGCAAAGCTTGGCAGGCATGGCTACCAGCTTCCAAATTTGATGACACCCTACAAAAGGACTGTTTTGGGTTGCTTTGGTTTTAATGAAGGCTCTTCTGCCTGAAGTCCTGTGATTACACACACAAAAAATCTATTATTTCTGTCAAAACATCATGTGTGTGCTGGGGGGAGGAGTAGAATTCAGCAAAAAAATCTGGGAAACTGATCCAAATAAATAAAAACAAGAGGGAGAAGCACCCACATACATGTTTTTAAAAGACTCACTCGCAGGTCTTTGCTGCTGGACTGGTGACCCCAGATATATATATCACATATAAAACCGAGGGGAAGCAGCCCCAGGGCACGGAGGACCCACAAGAGGTTTGGGAGACCTGATGTCAATTCTCTGGTCTTCTGAAGGTTGTACCAGCTCTTCCCTGCCTTGCAGGTGGATCAAGAGACCAGGGCGAGTTCAGATATGGTAACACGGACCATTTCTTTACCATAGACGGGGAGGAAGGAAACAGGACCTTGCATCTTATGGGGCTCAGAGGGGCGTGGGGCATCTCACCCTCTTATCACCCATCTCCAGCAGCACGCAAAGTCCCTGCTGGTTTGACAGTACAGCGGCCAAGGCAACAACAGCAGGTGGGATGCAAAGATATTGCTGCCCCCTCCTGGGGACACCTCAAGGAGGCTGGCAAACCACACTGGGCAACTGCTCTGGCTGAACAACAACCCCGTAATAAATAAGAAAAATGAGAAAACGCAGCAGTTGGTGCAGGCGGCGGGCAGCGGAGGCGCAGGCAGGAGGCAGGCAGCGGAGCTCGGTGGGAGGGAAGGGCTCCCACCATGTCTACGTGAGAGGGATGTCAAGAATTTAAAGCAGAGTTTCTGGCTGGGGGAGTCTCAACAGCTCAAATTCCTGGGCCAACGCTTCACTTCGTCCGGTGTCACAAACATTTTTTAACAATCCTGAAGCAGCCGGCGTGCGGGCCAGGTGTGTCAGGGCAGGGAACGAAGACACAGACGCTTTGTCTGCACCGAGACCTGTGGAAATTTTCCCCTCTTCTCGCCGGAGCACCTGGCTGGCTCCAGCAGGGCTCCTGGCCTCTGCAGCTCCCATCAGCTCCTCGCTATCATCCTGTATATTCTCTCATGTAGGCTGGCTCTGGGCAACTTAGCGAAGATGGTAATTAAATGTTGGGTCTGGCCTGCACGAAATCTCCCAGAGCTGTTACAGGAACCGACGGTGAGTTTCAAAACTCCTGACACAGCTGGAGATGAGGACATCTCGGAGAGGCAACCGTTGACTAAGGGCCACAGAAACTCCGTCACGCCTCAGGTGGCACCTTGCCCAGGAAACACTCATTTCCCCATGACACTGGTCAGCCAAGCTTCCCTGCAGAAAGGTTCCTCCGTGCCCTTTTACATGCTGCAGAAGAGATCGGATCTAGAGCTGACTGCATTTCTCTGTGACTATAAGCTATCACAGTGACATCCAGCTCTGTGCCTGATGACCAAGGGAGAGTACTTCCAATTTCTCTCCCCATTTCTGCAAGGGGAAAAAAAAAAAGTGTTTGGGAAGTTTTCATAAGCTATTTCCCACATGAGCACTACTTCAGCAAGCAATGTTTGCTCACTACGTTCTGGTCTAGCCATGGCACTTCAGATCTGCATCTGCTCCGTTTGGGAGCTTGAAGCACACTTCAGTAGAAGGAAGTCTGGTCATTCCTAATGCTTGAGGTAAGAGGTGGAAAACAAACATTCAAGATTTCTCTTTACATTATGCAGAGCTTGCAGACAACACCATTCTTTCCCCCCCCCGCCCCTCAAGTTTTAGCACTCTCTTTTTAACCTGAATGAACTTCTTGACCTCAAAGCCTTCCGAATCACATCACTTTGGCTTTTTTATGGGGGACACTATTCCGGCCTGCCACTGGGAAGCCATCCCTTGTCATGCTGGGGTGGCTGCTGTGTTTATCCGCAGAGCCACGGTGCCACGGGGAAGCTGGAGACACACAATATTTAGCTGTGAGCTAGTGCTTCCTGCATCCAGCCCGGCAGCCACACAAAGCCCACCAGGTCCCCCCCAGCCCGCTGGGATGAACTCAGCCGAAAGCTCAGCCAAGGCCTCCTTCCTCATGGTCAGAGCAAGGCAAAGGTGAATGGCTTTGCTGGCCCAGAGAGGATGAGGGGCTCGGTGGTCTTCCTTCTGCAAAGGTGGAGGCCACCAAGAAGTCAGACCAGACAGTTGCAAAGAGGTGGCAGCTTTCCCTCAGTGGAGCATCGCAGTGGGCAGCAGCTCCCGGGGCTTGGCCGGAGCCTGGCTGTGTAAGCTGTGCAAACATCCCACTCGAAAACACTGACCTCAGTGGAGAAGACATCGCCTGCACCCACTGCAAGGACAAGGGACCAGCTCCGGAGCCCCGGGACCCTCATGCACCACAGAGCAGCTGCACTGGAGTGATGGGCTCCAGAGCTGGGGAGCTCCAAGCCAGGAGGAGCAGCTCTGCCCCAAAACGACCAGCAGCTTCGCCTAACTGCTTGTTTCTGGACACAGCTGGGGGAAGAGCAAGGATTTTTCACTTTCGGGCACAGCCGGTGAAACAAAGCAGCTCAGTTTTCACCGAAAGATGTGTTTCTTAACCAGATGATAGCAAGGCGGTTTTCAGTTCTGGTTTTTTCTTGGGGGAAGAAGGCTTTAATTTTGCAGAAAGATTCAACATCTGGGCTCCCATTCCCGTCTGAAAAACAAAACCCTTTTAAAGAGCTGGGATTTCCCAGAGAGTGGACACCCTTGTGCCTCGCAGCACGGAGGGGTGGGATGTCCGCCCCGGGGGGTGTCTGGGGGTGGCAGAGGTGCAGGGCCTTTCCACAGCCACCCCACATGGGACCTGCTGGTGCAGCCCGAGTGACCCCACACGGTAAAACCTGGGGAATGCAGATGCCTGGTGTGCGCGGTTGCAGGCGTGGGCGTGCGGAATGGCACGGCACGGCACAGCATCACTGCCTGGGGTACAGCACAACACAGCATCACTGCCTGGGTACAGCATGGCACAGCATTGCTGCCTGGGGCACAGCACAGCACAGCATCACTACCGGGGGGCTGTCCCCGCTGCCAGCTGCGCTCCTGAGCTCCCCTGGGTCCCACTGTACCGAGATGGTGGCCTTGCTCACTGTCCCCATGACGCAGAGCAGCAAGTCCCCTTGCCACAGAGGGTGCCTGCCCGCTGCCAAGTGGGAGCCAGAAAGTGCTCTGCAAGCTGCAAAAAACAGGGGAGGGCTCTGGCCAGACCTGCAGACCTCACCATGGTGACCTGGTGACCATGGTGTCTCCACCAGGAGAGGCCAAGATGCTTGATGTGAAAGAGGCTGGAATGCACGTAGCCTTCTCTCTTTGGAGACTCTCAAGAGATGCAGCTTTGGTTTCAAACAGGGCCCCCCGCACCCTGCCGGGACTGGTGACCCCACCAGCTGAGCAGAGACCAGCTCCTGGGGATACAGGGGATAACGTAGACACAAGCAGGCAGGATGGGAGAGCTGGTGTAGGTCAGGAGTGGAGGAAGAGAGAGGTGGCAGTAGGAGAGCAAAGCCCACAGTGCAGAGCAGAGGGCAGGGGGGAAAGCCTTCAAAGCCCCGGCGCTGCCAGGTCAGTGATGTAGGGGCAGGTTCTCCTGGTTCCCATAGGTATTCATTGCCGATTAGCCAAATTTACATTTAGCTAACTTTACATTACAGTGCCTGAACGGATCACCAGCCTGGAGACACAGCTAGAGCAACTCCTGTTTGAAGAATAGTGTCTGCTTTTGGTTTCAGACCCAAACCAGTCTGACCAGCTGGAACCCAGTTTCAGGTTACACCCTGCCTTGCTCTCTGGGTGACTGAGCGGGTGATGATCTCACTCCCACCACACCTGATGCCATGGTTGTCTCTCCAGGTGTCCAGCAGGCTGCATCCCCCTTCCCAGCCCTCCCCAAGCCGTGAGACTACCACCGCTGCTGCAGTGAGACCCGATGGCTCTCCCCTGAGCCCCGAAGTCCAGGCAGATGAAAGGGTGGGGAGATACCAGGCATGGGAACGGTACCTACCCCCTCTGCGGGTCATTGCTTCTCAGACACCACTCCCAAGTCAGATAAGACAAACAATTCCTTTTTATTGCAACTCGTATTATCAGAGTGAGCGCACAGAAAAAATAAAATAAAAATAATCAAGATGTTAGGTTTATTGTCTAGGCCATGATAGGCTGTGGGAAAAACAAAGAGATGGAAGAAATGATACAAGACAGATCATGAAAAGCCGTGGAGGAATCTGACCAGCCCCAGGGACACTGAGGCAGATGCGGGTGATGGGGAGAAGTGTGCAGTCAGATTGCCAGCAGGCTGTGGGCAGCGGCTTCTTCCCTTCCAGCCCAGGCACTGGCCCAGGGTGGCAGCTCTCCTGAAGCTGCCCTTGAGAGGACCTGAGCTTCACCAGAGCCTTCCAGAGCCACTCTGCCCTCAGCCCTGAAAGGGTCCAAGAGTATAAACTAAAATCTGTACATAGATTTATGCTTCTCACACACACACACGCACACATGCAAACACACACACACACTGTTTCCCTTTCTCTTCACAGCAGTTTCCAAGAGCAGCGGGCACTTCCAGTTTGGGGATTGTTGCCAACCCCACAGATGACAAAACGTACCAGGCACTTCAGAAATAGCAGCTTCTGCCCCCAGAAGAAGTCCTCAGCTCCCAGGGGGTACAAGCCTGCACAACAGAGATGGGGCTGTACAGAACTGGGGAGCACCTCACTGCGAACAGTCTACAGGAGAACACACGGGACTTCGCCGAATGTCACCCCCTGCCATGGGGCCAGGGATGAGCTTTGGACCTCCTGGGGCTGGGCTCATCTTGCAGCAGGAAGGATGGGCCAGCAGGAGCAGAGATGCCCAGGGACATTAGCTGGTGGTATCCATCCCACTCCCGTGCTCTGGGAGATGGTGGGGACTCAGGTCAGGCTGCACGCTCAGAGGAGAGCACAGTAAAATCAAAGCTACAGCAAAGGTCCAACTGCGAGGGAGCTGAGTCCTTCCACCTTCCCCTCACCATCAGCAGGAAAAGTAGGGACATTTCCTTTTTTTTCACGCTGGAATAAATAGGTATTTTCTCAATGTGTTTGGGTTCAAACAACCAGGAAAAGCAACCAGGGCAACTCGGACAGAAAATGGTGGACATGTACTGTACACGGGAGGCTGTAACATGGCAGCCAGGCAGAAAAAAAAAATCTAGGTGTGCTTTTCTGGTAAAAAGCAAAGCCTAGTGATTAAAGCAGGCATTTCTGTTTCCTTCCATCTCAAAAACAGGAACCACTGGAGAGTGTCACAGAGCCCTTGGAACAGGTCTGGACGGTTATGTGAATCTCAGGACTGCTGGGAGGCAGGGCCACCTTGCAGAGGACTGGGGGAAAGGGAGGAAAATACGAGGTTGGGTGGAAGAAAGTGGCACTGCAAACAAAAAATTGCTGGCTCTGGTGAGCTTTCACCATTCACCAACGTGAATGCTACACAGATCCAGACCCCGGGTCCTTCAGTAAGTTGAGCGGAGTTGTGCTCTGGGTTTGAGCAGGAAGAAATATGTAATTCAGAGTTTTGCTGGACTGTTTGAAGTTAGGAAGGGATAGACATCACAGAGCATCAAAACGCTCCCAGATCCTCACTTTCCCAGAGCAGCCATTTAGCCAAGACAATCACAAACACTAGTAATGCCAAATCATGGCTAGATCTTGGCCTGATGCTACAAATGTCTTCAAAGAGAATGAGTCCTTCAGGCACAGGCCTGTGTCCGAAAACAGAACTCCAGAAGCTTTGGGGAATGCCCCAGTGCTGGGCTGGAGAAAGAGAGGCTGTAGGTCAGACAGGTTTGGTGGTACTGCTGTAGAACAGACGCTCAGTGTCCTCTGTGGTGGAGAGGGTTGAGTTGGTAGCAGTGGTCGGCTGACGGCGGCGGCTGTTCTTCTTCCTGTTCTTCAGGAAGAAGTAGCCGATGATCGCCAGGACCACCATGATGCAGATCCCGAGGAGCACGGCAATCACTACCTCAAAGGCACCTGCGGGGGGTACACGAACAGGTTGGAAGGGTAGCTCCAGGAGCTCTGGGGCAGCAGGAGCAGTCAGGAAGAAGCAAGCACAAAATTCACTGGCAGAAGCTGTGCTGGCAAAGAGAAGAGGTGGGCAATAGCTGGCCTGACAGCGGAGTGGTCATTGCACAACTCGGCAAAGAAGAAAGGAGGCAACCACATGGCATAAGGGAATGGCCAGGGTATAACCAGCCCATCTCTCCCTAATTATGGTTCCCATCATTTCCCAGATGCACCACGCCCTCTAAAGGCTATTCGGTGTCTTCGGCAGGCTTGCCTGTTTGACACTCCCATGAATATCCAGCCCTTTTGCAACGCTGGCCTTCCTTCATTATGTCACCAGGGAGGCCACCAAGGGGTGGTCGCAGAAAGCACCTCCCTGTTGGGATAACGCTGTCAGAGTGAGCTATGGTGGACAGGCTGAGTTTGTGGGGAGAAAGCTCGCAGCAGTGCTGTGAGCACTTGGTCTTCCTCAGCCAACCAAATTCCTGCATCATCAGTGGAGACAGTCAAACGTGATGCATTTGAGGGCTGGTGTGAATTTGAAGATTAAATCAATCTCTAGGGTTGAAGAACAGAAGTATAAAATTGCAGGAGTTCACTACGGAAGGAAGAAGCCTTACAGCTCTGTGGTGAAAGGACACTAACCTTAACGTGATATTCTTTTAAGAACTTGTAATTCAATAGCTTTGATGTTCTTTACAGTTGTAGAGAGGGTGTACAGAGTCACCATATTTTCCCATGGTCTAGCACCCAACATTATTCATATGCCCACTTGGGCCTTCTTTCTTGCAGAAGTTAGTGGCCCTTATGCGAACTTGGCCCTTAGGAAGAATTTTACATGCCATTTTTTGATGTTGAAGAGTGGACCATTCATGCAAGTTGATGGAAGGAAAAACAAGAGCCTCTGATGTGAGCTACTGATTCAGAGACAAGGGAGAAATTGGACCACAGATGCACAGAAACACCTCTTGCCGCTGCTAGCATCCCACAAATCCCACACTGCTCCCTTGGCTTCAAAAGTGGGGTGGAAGAAGGCTATTATTTGCAAGGAAACACAAAATATTTTTCAGGACAGGGTAAAAGCAACAAGCAAGATCTGTAGGAAAAAACTGTTACTCACTTAACATAGCGCTTTGTGACTCAAACAATTCCCATCTCCGGCCAATGGCATCTGCTTCTGAATTGGGAACAGACGGGGGAAAAAGATTTTACAAAGAAGGTTGGGAACAAGGGATAAGACAGGTTTCTGAGGAGCATATTTCCAGTGCTCTGAAGTCAGGGATGCATACAGCATCCCTCTTGACAGCCATGGGACTGAGCGCTCAGGGCAGGCTGCGAAGCACAGTGCAGCTGAGGGTGGCACTTTGGAAAAGCAGCAACAGTGTGCCTCCCAACAGAGACAGTTTGGCAGAATTCCTCCTGTTTCGGTTGTTGGCCTCTACAGCACCATGTACAAAGCTCTACAGGGTAAATCTTTCCCTCTTTTTTGCTTAAAACTTCTGCCTAACCGGTGTCATTGAGGATTTTCCTAATTTCTCCCTTCCCACTTAGGAAGAACTGGAGCCAGGCTAGAAAGTTAGATTCTCTTTAGAGAGGCCATACCATATCTCTGGTTAGTTTTGTCATCCTCCTCTGTCCCTTTTTCAACATCAGCACCCAAAATGTTTTCCAGCTCTGAGAAATGTCAGGCTGCATTGCGGAAAGATGCTGGAGACACACAGCGTTCCCCGTGAGGCATCGCTCCCACTGAAGAATGCTGTGGGGCACGGCCAGGGTCTGAGAGCAGAGCTGCTTTGGCTGAAAGCCCCCAAGTCACTGCCTCTTTGGGACAATCTCGGGTGATTGTCATAGCTGGACCTGTAAAACTCCAGCCCCTCGCGATGTCTGCTTACTTGTGATGCCTGAACATGATTTCATGCACTCTTCCTCTTCTTCAAAGTTGTTGTTGTTGCCGCCGCAGCCCCCGTAGGTGAAGGGGTCACATTTCTCAGAGAACGGGTTATAGTACCAGCGGGGGATGCTCTCGGTGCACTGTCCAGTATCAGGCAAGTCCACGCAGTGACCTGGCAAAGCAAGGGAGAGGTACTCTAAGCCCAAGCAGCATGTTCCCAGAACGGCAACATTTTCTGCTCACAACAGAAGAGGACAAGCACCATGGCAGAGGGAATTCATGGCTCTTGGGTCCCCACCGCCTAGTTGCCAGCTGCTCAAACTGGCATTGCCAAGGTGAGCTGCCACCTGCCCACAAACCCAACCAGCAAGGAGGAAAATGGAACATCGGAGTGTGCGGTAATGCTAGACCTTGGATTCAGTCCCCTGCAGAAATGACTTGTCCTCCTTGGGAGGCAGAAGGGAACACAAAGAGCCTGGACACACAGAAACCATAGTTTGGCTTGGGTCTCCCCTCCAAGCAAGCTGCATTTAAACTGATATACTGGGATATACTGTTTTAGCCCAGTGACAGTGCCACCGTCTACTCTAGCACAAACAAGGCAAAGGTGTGGGATCAAGCACAGTAAGATTACTCGTATTATGCCTTTGTTTTGTCCCCCCCATGGCTTTGGTTTGCACTGTTTCCAGAAAAAGCGCCGCAGGGTTTTGTACAGGGCAGGTGTATGTTGCCCAACAGGCAACAGGCATGAGACCCGCTCGGGTGGAAAAAGTTTTAGGCAGGAGAGCGAAAGCCTGCTATAAACAGCTGTCCTCAAGGTCATTTTTGGTACAGGGACTGCCCAGATGCTACACCTGTTTTTGGAACTATACAGGGAAGCATTTTTACCAGGAAGCACCAGACTGAAGATAACACAAAAGCTGGTAGAAGTCAGCCTCGGTGCTCTGGACGGTACGTACCTTGGTTATGCGTGACATTGATTTTCTGCAGTCTGTTGAACTCACGAGCATCTGCCAGAGAAACATTTCACGTTAAAACTTCTCTCCCAAGTTGAATACAGAAGAAATGCCTCCGTCCATGCAGACATGGGCAGGCAGGGCTTCCCTGCACATTCCTGTGCTATCACAAGCCAGGGAAAGGGAGATGTAATTTGAGGTTCTTAAAGATCTCAAAGCTATGAGAGGAACATGGGAAAAATAAAATGTAACAACGAGAAACTATTCTCAATTTCCATTCCACAAACACAGAGACAAAACTAAGGAAAACAAAGACTGCATTCTTACATTCTTAGGTTGTTTTTTTTTTTCCATCAAAAAGTATGGGGAAACTGCTGTCACCCCGGGTTTTAAGAAGTGTGAAAGAGCACTAGTGTAGGATATAAAATAGGGCAAGAGAGATGAATCCTATGCTTGCAACCTAAAAAGGCAGAAAAACTCCCACATATAGGAAAGAGATCATGGGAATTCTGTCAGAAGAGGGAAAGAGGGAGGCAGGGAGGGAGAAGGGATTACAGACTTGGGCAGCTCTCCACTGTGCATTTACATTAGCATAACGTCAGGATGCTCAGGGAAATGTGACCCTGGGCAGACTGGGAGAAATCATGGTTTCATTTCCCATCTCCCAGCTCTAGGAGAGCAGGTAAGGTCATTCAGTGAGAAAAATATTGGAAGGGGAGGGGAGGACAGGCTCCGAAGTCTTACAGAGAGGTGCAGAGAAGAGAGTCGAAGAGTATTTAAGAGGCAGGCAGCATCTCAGAGGGAAGATCAGCTCTTGCCGTCAGCAGAGATGTGGGAGACGGCAGAACCTGCAAACGCAATACTGCGGAAAGAGGTAATGCAGGGTCAGGCAATAAGAACAGAAGGCACCAAAAAGCATTGAGTCAACACCTGTAACTTACACCGCACTCGTCTCCGGGCAGACACTAAGTCGTCTAAGCCAGAATTTGGAGTACTTACATTGCTCACAATACATTTCGTCTGATCCATCAGCACAGTCGAGAGTCTCATCGCACTCCAGATAGGCATCAATGCAGCAGCCATCCTTGCATCTGAAGAAGGGGGACTGACAGTTCCCATTGCACACTGCATCAGAAACAGTTCAGAGGACAGAATGAATATTAATGAGCTTTCCCCTTGCCACACAGGTGCTTTATGAAGGACTTAAAAGCTGCTGATAGGGCTGGCAAACAAGAAACAAGACAGATCGGTTAAGGTCTCTCTTGAGTGCCACCCTGGACTCAAAAAAAAAAGAAAAAATATCATTTCTTGTTTATAAATGAAACACTGCTCTGGGAACGGCCACGCTTCCTCTCAAAATGATATACACAGAAGGTGAAAGCAAGAATGAGCTACTGAGGAAGAATCTGGAGACAATGCCCAAGCATGGGGGGTTAAATTAGGGAAGCCAAACTGAAGCCTGCACACCAGGCTGTGAGAGCCAATGGAAAGAACAATTATTGCCCCTGCTCCAGAGGTGGTCCCAAGTGCTAAGTATTTTGCCCAGTTCTGAGCTCCCCAGTGCACAAAAGACACTGGCATACTGGAGTGAATCCAGCAGAGACTCAGCAAGAGGCTGGAGCAGAAGAACTAGCATGAGGTTATGGAAAAGACAGAGACAGACTCATTTTGGAGGTGCACAGCAATAGGATGAGCAGTGATGGACACAAGGTGCAGCGAGGGAGAGTGACTGGATATAAAGGGAGCAAAATTATAACAAGGGTCATCAAACACTGGCACACGTTGTCCAGAGAATGGGTAACATTTCCTTCTGCAGAGATACCCAAAGCTGGACTGGATGCAGTCCTGAGCAACCCGATGTGACTCAAAACTGGCCCTGCTTTGAGTAGTGGGTTGGACCAGATGACCTCCAGAGGTGATTCCCAACCTAAATTGTCCTATGACAGAAAGTGAAAGGCTTGGTAGAGAAATTAGTCTCCAGTGCCTCACTTTCCACGCTGCCTGAGTGCTAATCAAAAGCCACAGGAATGGATGTGAGACACTGAGCCTGAGCTCACAGCAGGGTTACACCATGGGACAGGAGACTCACCTGGCTGTTGTCGCCCACCAACAGAACCTGAAGAGACAAGGGGAAAAATAAAATAAATATACCACACATCATTTTATCAGCTCAAGTTCAGCTTTATAATGCCTTCGTATCTCAACTAAGAAGTGCATATTTCCTGGAAGCCAGCCCTGCAGGGTTTAGGGATGTGAAATACGGGTGTCCACCACCCAGAGACCCCAGATGAGTAGTACCCATATGAGGCAGGCCTGGAGGGGCACAGGGAACTTCCCACCACTAGCCAGACTGTGCCCAAATGGTCCTTCTTTTCCAAGGCTTTTGCCTCCTCCTTAAGCTGTGCACCAGAAAGGTCCTGGCAGAGGCTCAGCCCATTTATCTGAGGTAGCACTCAGTCATTCTCAGGCTTGGCTAAGAGAGTGCCAAGGGAGAAGATTAATTTAATTTTTGGAGTGAATCACTTCTGTCTCCCCCACAGTACAGTGCTACCCTCTGGATTTAGGTTTCAGATGTGATGTGACATAAAGATTTGGTGAGGGTTTCTGCAGCCAGAGACACACCAGGGACACTGACCAGGGGAGCAGTGCTCCAGGAGTTGGGTCGGATATGTTGGCAGTGTGAGACTAGGACTCCCCATCCATAATTAGCCTGGTCTCCTCAGCTCTCTGGGCTCTTACTAGCTGCCAGCCAAGAAGCTGCAGGACCTGCCCATGGGGTCATCCCAATCCCATGAGAAAGAGAGGGCTGATTTTCGAAGCAGACTCACCTCTAACATTCTTGCAGGCGAGTTGACACTCCTCTTCTCGTAAGTAGTTATTCTTGTTGGCCTTGCAGCCGCCAAAAATGAACTCCTCACACTGCTGAAGGCTTGGGTTGTAAAACCAACGTGGAAAAGATCCCCGACACCAACCCACCTTCTTAGGAGTCAAACAATGCTCTATCAAGAAAGTTAACATAAAAGGCTGTGGTTAGCTTGCTTTGCCTTCACGTATACAAAGGAGAAAATCTTCCAAAGCAAAGTTCAACACTTTGGACACTTCTCTGAAAGATTTATAAAATCTTAAGCGGTGTGGAGAAGGTGAGCAGGGAATCATGGTATATATTTTCTTATTTGAAAGGCAGGATCACAAAATCAAATTAGAAAGTGCCACATCCCAAACAAAAGGAGCTGCTTCTCCACACAGCACACAGGTAAGCTGTGAAATTACTTGCTTCAGGAAGTTGCTACTGTCCAAAGATTACATGAGGTCAAAAAGGGATTTATCCATGGCTGTTAAACACAAAGACACCATCTTCTGCTTAAAAAAATCTCCCAGCTGCAAATTCCTTGGAGACTAGCCAAGAATAGTAGGGATTTACTGATAACGCGTCATGTTCTTGTACTGTGTCTGAATTATCAGCCTCTGGACACTGTTGCATGCAGTGTAGTGGATTTTGGACAGACCATTAGAGTCACCTGATATGGCTGTTCTTACATTTTTATGGTACCTGCAGGAGGAGGAGAAATTCCCTGCTTAGTTACTAGTCAACCATTTGTCCAAGAACTCCTTGCTCCTAATGCACTTGTAATGCTGAACATTTTGATCATTAAACAAGGCCATTAAAGTGAAACGTATAAATAAAGCCAAGGAGGCTTTGAATGATGGTTTGATTGTGCTCTTTTCCCATCCACCCATCTGAGAAGAGCACCGGTAATGCCAGAGCAGCACCCAGGCTTGGGGACTCCAGCTAGTCACCCGTGGGCTGTGGCTCACCTTCAGTCTGCTCAGAATTCAGCACCACGATGGTGATGTTGGTGAAGTCTTGCTGTTGTGCAGTGTCCGTGACAGTAAGCTGGAAGACGTAAGTCCCCGCCTGTAGGTTGGAGATTTCTACCTGATCTTCTTCGTGCTTCTGAGAATGCAAAAGAAAGGCTTATGCAAAAGAAGGTACCTCTGATAATAGACTGAGTGAAGCCATGAAAAGCCCATGTTCCTGCATTGGGTAGGAAGGAGCTTGGCTGGAAACCCCTAAGCATGAAAGATGTCTCCGTGCTATACAGTCCCCCCAAATCCATGGGCTGGTACCCAGCTGGAGTAGCAGAGAGAAAGAATATTACAAGACTAATTAGATATTTCATATTTTGGGGCATTGTGAAGGCATGAAGGAAAATTAAAATCTTTGGATAGGATGGAAATACCTGCATTTTTTTTTTTTTTTTTTTAAATAAAACCCATTATGAATCATTTACTTACTACACAGGGAATAAACTATCTAAGTATCTAAGTAATATATACTCTTGCATTTTGAATATGACAAGTATATTCAGTTTTAGAGATGGAAATGAGTACCTATTTCTTTGTCTACTGAGAGATTTCTAAAAGAGAGTGAATTATTTTGTCAGAATAGAAAGCTGTGATTATATTGACACAAACTTTTCCCTATATTTGTTAAGAATATTGGGCCTCTGTTTTCACACTATCTGCCTTTTTGGTTAGGTTTCAACAGAACACAGAGTTGCCATATACCATCTTAATGTAGTTAACATAGCATAATAGAGGAGTTTTTTCCCCCCTGAAAGTTGCTTTGGTTGAGCTAAGGGGAAGGGAAAAGGGAAAGGAGCAATTCCAGATTTCCACAGCCTCCTCAGCACCCTAATGATAGCCATTTCTGGTCTTTGAAATTAGCTGGAGGCCTGACACCCTTGTTTGCTAATTCTTCCAAAAGGTGCCACGAGAGCTCTGTATGAGCTCCAAGGCTTTCCCAGAGCATTTTATGGAAGTTTATCAATAATCATTGGTCTTCTAAAGCTACAATTCACATTTAACATCTATAAGATAGGCAGTGTTCATGACCCAGAGATCTTGGAGCCAGTCAGGAGACATGACTTCTGCTCCAGCTCAGATAAAATAGAAGGAATTTATGCTCTAAAGAGAGGCAAAGTCCAGGAAAAGCCTCAGGAGAACAGAAGAAGAGCCTGAAACTGGATTATTCAGGGCCAGAGGAGGAGAAGCACCAAAGTGGAGCAGAGTAAAACTAAGGGCAGGCCCCTCACTGAAGTACAGGAGCTTGGGAGCAGAGGCAGCTTTTGCACCAAAGTTGCTGCCCTTGTGGGTCCTCCCACCCAGGCAGATCAGGCATTGCTTACAAAGGTTTGAGATGGTGTCCTGGTGCAGGGAGCCCCAGATCTGATGAGGCCAAAAATGCCACGTCCCAGTAGCGTGCGAGAGAGTGGGGGCAATCGCGAGGAGTGCTCCATAGCTTATGGGAACAGGCTCGTGGGTGGACCAGCTTGGTGAGGGAAGGACAAGGTGACCTCTAAGTCAGTGGCTGTGAGAGCCCTACCTAGTGCAGATCAGAGGTGACGATGAGCAAGCTGCTTCCTTCCTGCAGCTCCCTACCTTCATCTCCACGGAGGGGTCGCCGAGGATCTGTTTCCACTCATAGCTGACGATACCTCGGTCATCCGTGCTCTCTGCGCCTCTCAGCATCACCGGCTCCCCGGGCTGTACCCGCATGTCCATGCCCGTGCGGGCTATTGGAGGACGGTCATCTGCAGAAGAGATGCAGAGCAAGGCTTAGGTAGGAGGCTGAAGGGTCCGGTCCTTGCCTCCATTACAGTAAGACAAGGGAGGGGGATTCTTCCAGTCAGCCACTGAAAGGGAAACACTTTTATACAGCTGTGCTTCTTGCAGCCGGCACAAGCAACATGCAATCAATACCATTATTACTGCCCTCACTAATTTAGTAAGTCAGCAACTCACTCTGGCAGTGCCTTTGAGCCAGGTGGCTCCCTGGCCACTTCTGCCCACAGGAACCACCGTTAGAGAGCGTCCTCGTGGCTACAGCCATTGTGCTTCTGACCATGGGACCACACGCTCGCGAAACAGCACAGAGTAATCTCCACCCGCCACTTAGGGAGATGAGCTGCTGTGGGTGTTGAAGAATGTGGGACTGACTCTCATTATGCCTACCACCACCTCTAAGTGCTACGTTATCGTACTTAACCAGAGCTATGCGATGCAGGATTTGGATGGAAAATACCGCTCCTCAACCTCATCTTCCACCCCACTCTCTGACACGCATGCCTTAAAAAAAGCACACAAATGCCGTTCATGAGATCGTTATTTTTGTGCCACTTCCACGGATTAGCTTACTAGCAGCCTCCGCAATCCATTAAACGCTTTTCCAGGTTGTAGGTGTAAGAGACAAAAACCGATCCCCGCCTGTGCCAGCAAGAACAGCCTAAACAATGACACCATTGAGCCTGACTCATAACTCCTTTCAGACTGAACACCTCTGACCGCAGGCTTCCTGCATAGCTCAGCCCATAAAACTCCACCTGGTAGCACTTGTACCAAGTCCGAGACCCAGTGTTCAAGTTCAATCTGAGTCTTCTATAAAGGCATTGATTGTCATTTAGAAGCTAGATAGAAATCACTCCACCATTACACTGTTGTGTAGACTGCGTCTAAAGAAGAGGACTAGCGCCCAAAACCCTTGGAAAACTACTCCACCAGCTAATTACTTTCACTGTCATGGTCTTGGTCCTCATTTCCTGTCTGAGTGTTTCTGGAATCAGGTCCCAGCTGCTGACACTTGCTAGAGCCTACTGAAGGGGGACCTTCAATATAAGGCATATATAAAAACAAATGTGACATTCAAAACAAGCTACTTTTTAGTTCTTTCATCACTAAATTCAGTAGGACAGAGGACTTTGCAACACGTATTCCACATCAGAGTTATCACAAATCCACCCAGAATCTTCTATTTTCTCGTATCTTCTACCAAATGAAGACCTATTCATTCTACCCACGTCTTAAGAAATGCTGCTGCCGCCAGCAAGTCACAAGTGAAATAAACCTTCCTTTGTTTACACATCCGAGCATTGTGCTCAGCCTGATCAGCTGCAGAATCAGGGAGGGTATGTATGTGGGTACCAGCCCCCTGAGGTTCCCCTGCAGCCTGCTCCCCAGCCCCAGCCCTGCAGCTTACCTTCCTCGTCACCGAATGAGGGGGCTGCAGTTTTACTCTACGGGAGGTCAGCTGCCTCTAGCTTGTGCAGCTGCAGGGATTCTGCTGACATTTATCATAGAATGGTTTGAGTTGGAAGGGACCTTAAAGATCATCAAGTTCCAACCCCCCTGCCCTGGGCAGGGACACCTCCCACCAGACCAGGT
>JAOXJK010000040.1:24681591-24693640 GCA_025774025.1 Xenus cinereus | reverse complement strand
TGTCCTATCCCTGGGCACCACTGAAAAAAGACTGGCCCCATCCTCTTGACACCCACCCTTTAAGTATTTATAAGCATATCCTGTGGAAAGGTTTTTGAGCCTGGAATGGAGACGCAGGACAACTACTGCAAGCGTGAGATAGAGAATTACCAAAAGGCCCTAAAATGGAATGGGAAGCAACTAGCAGGGACAGAGGACAAGAGAACCACTTCTGCCACATCGCTGCTCAAGCCAGTGACACCCAAGGGCCACTCCAGAGGAGCCATGCCCTCCTCCAAAACCCCTGCTCTGTTACTTAGGATGGACAAGAGGAGTCAGTGTTGGGTTTGGTGCCATTTCACACCTCCAGCACCTCCAGGGCTCACAGGCTGGCCCATCCCAGCAGAAGATCAAAGCCCTATTCAGCTCATTCGGTCCAGGCTAAGCCTATGCACCCATCTGGCTGCTCCCCTCATCGGCTTCACAGATCCTTTTTGTCCCCATCATGGAAGGGCCAGGAGGGGGCATAAGGAACCCATACAGATACCCCCTAAGCCCTGGAGCATAAGGACTACCCGTACAGATACCCCCTAAGCCCTGCCTATGCATCAACATATAATAAACTGGTTACGGGTGCCAAAGACCCAGCCAGGCTAGAGACATCCTGGCCTTGTTAGGCTTCCTCCTATGGAATAAGGAGGAAGGGAACATGGAATAAGGAGGCAAAAGGAGGGATTGCTGTGTTTTCAGCGTTTCTGAACACACACTGCATTTCTTTGGAGGCAGCAGAGCATGTGGCAAGCGGCCAGCTCCAGATTAGCTTGTTTTCCACCTGGTTTTCTGGGCCCAGGTGCAATCTTTCAGAGCAGGGAACCAGGCACTGGAGAAGAGAAACCCACCTCCAAGAGGAGAGTTTTCTAATCAGCTGCTGCTTCCTCTCCCTCCCCCAGCAGCAAGGACCAGCCCCAACAAGCAGAGCCATACAGAGACACCTCACCATCCAGGCTGCTGCTGCTCGCAACATTCAGGCTGTGGCAAAATGAAAGGTAAGGAAGTGGATTGTGCCCTGCCCCCACCCCCTGAGCAATTAAGAGATTAACACAGCCCTTTAAAACGCGGTGATGTGTAGATTTTTAGAGGTTTTCACTTTCCAACCTCAAAGGCCTGGGGGGAGGGAGAAGAAAAACAATACCTTTTTCTCTACGTTGTCAAGTATCAAAATCTCAGCCTGCATTTGGTAAATAATCGCTCCACCCACTTTAAATAGGTTAAAGAATGATTCCCTCTCCATTTACTAATAGGTAAACTGAGGCACAGATCTTAAGTTAGTTCATCAAAGTTAGGGAAAGCCTTTGCGGTGGAAGCGCATATAGAAACCCCATCTTTAACACTGCTTTGTCCCGACCATCTGGCAGCACAGCTGCACGAATGATGGCTGGAGGAGCTGGCCCCAGTGGCCGTTAGTGCCCTTCCAGCCCTGGTTTGCACACATCCATTATGGGCACCTTACCACTAGATCCGTGAGACTGTATTGCCAGGTAGGAATCATACACGTCCTTCCTCAAGAAGTTGAGAAAGCCAATCTTCCTGGCAAACCTGCAGACGAAAGCCTGGTCGTAGAGGCAGTTGAGGAGAAAGCAGCCCTGGATATGGTCTTCCTCTGTGCCCGGGACCTGCTCCACAAGAGCCAGGTTACAAGTGGGGTCCTTACAGCAGGCTCTCATGCAGTCCCTGCTCCGATAGACCCTTGGGGACGACAAGAAGGTGGCTCCATTTTGGACGGAGGCGTCTATATCCAGCACCAAATCCGGCATCCCTGCTATAAAGTCCTCCAGGCACTTTTCACCAAAGGGTTTTTCCTCCTGCCCTTCGCCGAAGTCCGCCGCCAGCACCAAGCAGACCCAGAGCACGAACCATGGATCCGGACTCCTTCTGGCCATCTTGGTGCCCCGATCCCCACCGCCTCGAGACTTTAACCTTTTCCTAAACGAAGGGAGAAGATAAATGAAGCTAAGAGGGATGGTGTCCAGGTGTGCGACACCCCGGGGTGAGTGAGGACCAGGAGAGAAGCCAAGGCTGCGCTCCGGGTCTCTGCTTGCCCCAGGGTGACCAATGTGTCCCCCCACCCTGCAGCTCATCCCCACGCATACACCCTCAGTCCCCACCTGGGCGGTCTCAGGTGAAACCGATGCTGGGAGCGGGGTGTCCCCCTGGTACCCCCCGGCTCCTTCGCCCCTCAGGTGTGCCTTCACCTGCGTCCAGCGGAGACAAAGGCAGGGAGAGCGCAGGAAGTGAAAACCAACTCCCTGAGAGGGAGGAAAAAAAAAGAAAAAAAGAATCCAGTCACTCCCCTGCATGGTGAATTGCGTAAGAGGAAGGGGAGGAGAGCCGGGTTGATACCATCTTCCACTCCTCTGCTGAAGGGAGCGAAGGCTCCCCATGGGAGCCGGGATGGCACTCTCCTTTGTGCAGGTGCAAGGGCACCCGCTCCGGATGAGCATCCCACCAGCCGGGCGCTTGCTGCATCCCTGCGCTTCGGCCGCTCTGGAGGAACTGGAAGCCGGGGAGCACGCTGTCTGTGTCCTCCCGTGGCAGCCCTCGCGCTCCGGCGTGGCTGGCTGCGTGGCACAGAGCACCATTAGCCCAGGTCTTGCTAAACCCAGATGAGTCAGCCTTGCAGCCGCACCGGCGGTGCCCGCCGCCATCCCTGCTGCCAGGGGCTTTGTGCTCGGTGCAGGGCAGCTGGAAACCAGGAATTCCCTTCTCTCGGCACACAATAGTCCTCTTGAGTGAAAGCACTTGGTAGCACGCCCAGAGCCAGCCCTGGCACCGCAGCAGTGAAAATTTTTGGTAATCAGCCCCCACTGATGAGCAACATTTCACTGCTCTCCTTAATCTCATACAGATCAGTCACAGCCTGTTTTATGTTGCCCCCACCTTACACGACAGTGCTGTTTGGAGCCACAGGACCACTCGCTACGGCTTCCGTGTATTTTCTCCCTTTCTGCTTCTACTTGCAGATCCAGGATCAAATTCCTCTGTTCAACAGATAAACTGCTGTCATCCACCCCCTCTGCAAACAGTCCTAAAGCCCCTGGGTAAACTCTTCTTACCGCCCTGTCATAGTCCACAGGAGAGCAGGGAGCGCTTGCCGTTAGTTTGGCCATTAGTTGTAGTGAAATACTGCATCCCTTAAAACAACAGCAGTAAACGTGAGACGGTATTGAGTGACGTATCTCCAAAAAGAGACGGTGAGCAGCAGCTGTGCCTAGAAGAGCAGCTGGCTTTGCAGTTTTGGGGACCGTTCTGCTGTCCGCTGTTTCCATTCTTGTTGGTTCTTTCTGTACCTCTGATCCACCCTCATATACCTTCATGGGATTTATTAAGAGTTCTTAGACACGTTTCCCCCTCCTGGCTGTCACAGACAAACACTGTGGGAATGTAACGTTGTGGGAATATTATTTTTCAATACCTGTCATGACTTTCTATGGCCTGACGCTGACATTTGTGTATAGTACTGACTTCTGTTTGAAAGGGGAATTGCTTTGATCTGGCTATGGTGGGGTATAAAAAAAATACAGGCAAAGCCTAAACCCTGAAAATAGATGGTAAGGCAGTAGGAGACACGAGAAGTATATGTGTTTCCCATTCCACACGCAGACCCCATCTCTGTACCAGGTCTTTAGGACCTGCCTGCAGACTGTGACAGCGGCAAAAGGAGAGCTGACCTTGCTCTCCTGCACATCCTCTAAATGCACGCAGGAGAAATAAAAACAACAAGGTTGCCTCCTTCTTTTATTCTGCACTGCCCGAGGCACTCTGCTGGGGGGTCTCTCTTGTATTTAACCTGGAGGAGATTTTTTTTTTTTCATGGCTAAATATTTAAAGCCTTCGGTCTGGAGCCAGGTGAGACTCAGTGCAGTTCCCTGACAGAGGAGCGTGCTGCTCAGGGAGCAGTAAGTCCCAGCCCCTTTGTAAACCAGCAATCCCAGCACTGGCACAACTGCCCCTAACCAGTCTGGTTTGGTATTTTTGTCTAACTGGCAATAATCCGATCTACCTCAGCAGTAGTGTTGTCTTACAGAACCTCTGTCAAGGGTTTCCTCTGTGAACCTGAAGGACATGACATCTCTTCTGCTTGCACCAGGTAATATAACTCCTGCGCAGGTAGAGCTGGGAGGAATCCTGGAGTGGTGTCTCTAGCCCCTTTTTATTTTATTAATGTTTATGAAGAGGTGAGCCCCTTCATATGATGATCAAGCCCAGCCTTGAGTGTCGGGGGGGTTAATAGCTTTTGCTTTCAGCAGAAGGCTGTGCTAATGTCCTGCTGCAAGGTTTTCTGCTGCTCACCCTATATGTATGTATATTTACTTTATATTCAGCTTTCTTGTGCACTGCTGTCATTTCAAAAGGTTCTCCTTTTGTCATCTTCAGCTGTGTTTATTTTAGTGAAATCATATCCTAACTCAGTCTTCAGTTCAGTAGCGCAAGCAATGATCTTTCAATTGCTTCCTTTACAATTGCTTCTCCGTTTCCCCTCCGTTATCCCAATGGCCTTTTTTTTCTGCACGTTTTCCAGTTTCAGGTTTTTTATTATTAAATATGCGTTACAGAATTCTACGCCATAGTCTAAAGAATGCATCACCATTACCAAGTATTCAATCTCCTGTCTCTCTGCTGGAAATGCATTGATGAATACGTCTTAGGATGATATTAGTATCATTTGCAGGCTCATTTGCAGAGCCATCTGATGAACAGTACATGTTTTATGGGTCTCAGTCTTGTTCTCTCCACCATTTTCAGCTGGTCAGCCCCCACCTAATATTTTGATGACAATTTCCTAAGTAGGTGATCTTACTTTTTATATTCTCTATATTCTTAAGTTGGACCCATTTTTGGGGGGTCTGGCTTATTTGTTTGACCTGTAAACATCACGGTTTTGGTCCTCCACCGCAGGAGTGATGCATCCCACCACTGTGCCAGTAGCACAGTTTCTAAATATGCCCAGTTTCTTCTGGAGAGGTGCAGCAACTAAAATTTTTATTGAGATTAGTCCCAAAATCAAGGACTTCTACTAGGAACCTCCCTCTGTCGCAGCGGCTTTCTTTCCAACTCAGTAACCCATTCCTTGCCCTCTTAACCTAGAAATCCCACCGCAGCCCTTCTCTTCGAAACAAATAATTTCCCATGACTACAGCTGAAGCATGTGCTGTTCCTATTAGTGCGAAGGGAAAGCAGGGTGTGTGTTTTTATGACTTGGGAGTGTTTTTTAAGGGGTCTCCTGAAACGGTGAGTCATCGGTAACGTTTGTCTGTCTTGGAGAAGTGTCTCCTCTCCGTCCTGCAATAACTATTCAGGAAATGACTCAGGGAGGGTGAACTGCACCGTAGTTTAATGTTTGACTAAGATTATACGAGCTCTTAGACACGCATGGCCTGTAACACGCTCGGTGCAGGAGCCTGCATCACCTGCCTTCTTGTGATTACTACGGAGACCCCCGCACCCATCAGTGACCCCAACAGGTAGAATAATCAGGAAGGCTCAATCCAGGCCCCCTTCTCCTGGCCGTGCAGCCCAGCTCCGTGGCATCACGGCTTGCAATGGCTTCCCGCCGGCAGCTTGTCCCACCGGCTGCTGCAGAACGAATCCGTTCGGCTGCGCTTTACCCGGGAACCCCTCCGTCTGTAATTAACGCTTGGGAGACAGGTTTGCTTGCTTGCTTGTTTTGTTGTATTTGCCTCAGGTTAAACCTCCTGCTGTGGTTTAGGGGCGAGACCCGGATACAAGTGATGGCACAAAGATGTGGCAAAGGAAGGAGACGGGGAGGGACCTCATGGGGCCGTGACTAACCACCGGTCCTGTGGAACAAAGCAAGGGAAAGGGTGACAGGCTGCTGAGTCCTCCCAGGAGCCATTCCCATTGCATCAGGGGCAGCTTTGGGGAAGGGAGTTATAATGAAGGTATATTGTTTCTTTGGGGAAGTTCTTGTTTATGTTCCTGCACAGCACTGGCTTTTATTTTAACGTTGCTGGTCCAGGTAAACCCTTAAGGGCAGAAGCACAGGGAAAGGAAGAAGATAAAATAATGTCGAGACTACTTACATCGAGAAAGTATCTGCATTTTTGTTGTCTACGCTAGGCTTTTACAGAGAGATAGGTATGGAAGTGGGTCCCTTTATGAAGGAAAGAACCTCTAATTTGCAGAATAAATGTATCATTTCCCAGTGAAGTCCCCATAGGCAACCTGAGCTGGTCTTTCCAGGGCCTGTGAGTGGAATAGGATCGGCCGTGGGGTTCCCCACAGCCCCTCCTTCTCCATCGCTTCCTTCAGTGACTGCATCCTGGGAACCTTCTGACTTTCCACACCTTCAGGCCAGCTGCCAGTGCCTCCCGCGACGGGCTGCCCTCCCCTCTGTTTGGAGATGGCGATTTCCCTGCAGCTGTGAGCAGTACAGTCCCAGCAAATGTAATTGCACCCTTTCTAGGGGATTGGGTCACAATAAACGTGTTGGTGCAAGAACTATACAGGCGGCCTCTGCAATCCTGAAATGTTGAAAGCGGGCTGGAAAACAAGGAAGATCCCCTTCATCTATTCAGCCAGTGCTTCTCTTGTCTCCGGCTCTACCATTCAAGGACTTGCTGAAACCTCTGTGTCACATAAAAACACTGATAATGCTTTCCAGAGCCACAGGCCTTTTTCTGTAGGGGAACAGCAAAGCCATACAAGAGAGAGCGCAACAAAACAACATGGACAGGTTTTCAGTGATCCCCAAGCAATCCATTCGGCATCTAATTCAAGTTGTCAGCTTTGCCTAAGTATTCAGTGGGACTGGGCTTCCTCCTTAGTGGAGATGCTTACTCATCCCAGTACCTATGGGGTGTCTGAGGGTGGACACAGACAGGCAGAATTAATTGCCTAAGTGAGGAGAGAGTGCAGGGTTTGCTGCTCCTCTGCCGTGCCAAAGCAGTAAGTACAACTATTTCTCATTCACCCTTCTCAGCTGCTGCTGAGCCACGAGCCTTTACGCTTCAGCTGGGTGCCAGCAGCAGAGGCAGGGGATGGCAGGCAGGCAGGAGAGCTCGTCTGACCTCTTACCTTTATTGTGAGACCTGTCTATTTTCCGAGGTGGCGCCAAATAGTGCCGTTTCGGGTTGATCAGTCAAATACTAAGTTGGGAAATGTTTTCCTCTGTCTCTCAGCATTCTTCCTTCTCACTGCCCTTTCACTGCCTTATGACAGGTGAGACTCTCAGGGCAGAGGAGTGATTACTGGTTGCCTGACTGAAGTTACACAGGCAGCCTGCTGGTGAGAAGGCAGCAGTACTGCCCAGGGGAGAGGTGAGAACTGTGTGAGCTGGAAACACCTGGCTGCTTCCTTAACTCTCCTGGAGCCAAAGGTGAGAGGAGATGTGCTTTCCCTCTTCTTGCTAGACCGCTGGGGCAACAGTGCATCCTTTTTGGTTTCCATGCCCTGGCAGAGACACTGGCGGATGAGGGAAGTGGACGGGGGATGTCAGGATGCTGGGTGTAGCAGGGCTGCTCACACGGGGCTCTGGACTTTTTGAATCTCCAGCCCTGCCTACATTTTCTCATCTGGATAAGCTTATCTCTGGCCCCATTCCTGCTCGCAGGAGGATTCAGAACCTCTTCACCTTGTGGTGTCAACATAGTATTGATACAGTCACCTCTGCTGTCTTCCCTGGTTTAATTTGTGTTAACTACCACGTTTGCAACCACAGGGAAAGTGATTATTTTCTAAAGCAGGTGGAGAGTGGCTTCTGGCTGTCTTGAAGGGAAACATTCCTCTCTAGGCTGGGACTCGAGGGAGAGGGGCCGACCTGGTTCTCTAGAAAGTCGAGCTGGGTCCCTGCTGAATTATTGAGTGTGCACCGCAGCCGCCAGCTTGAAGAGAAAGCGAAGCACCAGCTTGGGTCACAGGAGTGGGATGGAGATTACCAGCTTCAAGAACAGAGGAGGGTAACCGGATCTGCCTCGTGCACTTGGTTGCTCTGCTGCCTGGATCAGTGTCACCGCTGCTTGGCACTACGACGCAGATGCTCGGCTTGGTTTGGTGGCCCTCCCTGGGGCCCTAGATGGTCACAAAACCCCAGCTCCACAGTATCGAATCCCTCTCTCCTTTCAGAGGCCAAACCTCACTCTTAGAGCAGGCCTGGAGGAGCAGCGACCCCAGGTCACGCATGTGGAAACTGAGGCACAGTGTTTCAGTCTAACATTCAAACATGACGGCCACTTTTAAACCCCCTTTATTCACCTACATAAGTGATAAGCAGATTTGCAGAGGCCATGATTGCCAGGAACTGTGGCAGGAGGTCCATTGGAGCTTACCTGTGCTCAGCTCTTGTGAAAAAAACCCCAGATTGTCTGATTAGATGACTTAGTTGCCCAAGTATGTGTGTTCACTTCTGAAATTTTGGTCCAGGTTGTATGTCCAAGGCTATGAGGAGAGACAACTAAACTGAAAATAAGATGTCACCTGCCAGCCGCGTCTGAGATCTCTGAGATCCCCATGTTGTGCATGTCCCAACAAAATGGTGAAGGTCCTTCTGTCCCTTTTTGCCACCTGAATCTGCTGCGATGTGAGGAAAAGGACAGGATGTGCTACGTGGGCGCTTCTTGTTTGGTGGCAGCTGGCACTTACCAGCACTGGCAAGTGGCTGGTACACCTGTAGGAGATGCTGCCTTGTCCAAAGGAGACATTATCACTTATCCTGCATGAGGCACCTGATCCTGTGCCTGCTGGAACTTCTACCACACCCTCATGGAGCGATCTTGCACACAGTCCTTTTACTTCTTCCTCTTGCTTTAATCATAGATTTAAACAGTTTATTACTGAAGGAGGCCTACTTTATCTGTAAATATTTATTTCTACATTGCCACCTCCTCGTTACAAAGAGTTCATGACTAAGCTCATATAAGCCAAATCAGTTTGATGAACATCCTGTAATTTGGCTCACTTTGGCCTACACTTGGCTTTCTCAGAGGGCCTGTGGCATTCCCCTCTGAATGCCTTCCTCTGCTGTAGGGTGACACTGACAGAGCAGCACGAGGGCACCAGGGACTGCTTATTACTTTGTCGATAAGAGTACGGACGGTGGGGTGAGTCTGCCTGTGGACCTTCTCAGATGTGGTATCCCAGCACGTCACTCATGCTCAAGCGAGGTTACGAGTCAACAGCGGCTCCAACTGTTTGGAGAGCCATTAGGGCAGGTTATGTTCTCCTTTCCCTTTTCCTCACACCTATCCTGTGACCTCTGGACCCTGTGCTTCATGAATCCAACGATGCTGGCAGAGGACTAACAGGGCACATGCCAGCTTCCATGTAGAGCTGAACTGGCTCAACGAAGAGCACCAGAGTCAGCACAAGGGGTTGGAGGAAGGGGACAACTTCCCTACCAGCCCTTCAGCTGCCATAAATTTTTGGGCTGACTCTGGGGTGCCAGGTAATTTCTCTTATAAGTCTGGTCTTCTTTTCCTGGTCTTAATGCCAGACTGTCCGTAGTTCCTCAGGACCAAGGAAAATACAGGTTGTTTTCCCCTGTTAAAAAATGTCAGTCCTTGAACAGCAAAATAGAGCATTTCTATTGGGACATGGCAACTTGACACCTGGCAGTGCGTGTCCTTTGGTCCGGAGTTACCTTGTGAAAATCTGCCTGTGTTAGGCCAGCATATTAACCTTTGAAAAGTCAATAGTTGTAAACACAATAGGATGTTCAATGGGTTTTTGCAAGGTTTCTAACAGTTAAGGATCCCTGAAGAATCTGCACTCCCTGAACGTACTCCTAGCCTCTCACACATGGATTTTTCTGGGAAATTTTGGTCTAAATAAGAGTTTTAGGAGTGAGATTAGATGGAGGGATCCAGCCAAGCAGTGAGGAAAAAGGGTAAAGCTGCTTAAATTAAATAGCTGACATCTGTCTTCTGAACAGAAATTTTAGGCTGTCTGAAAAGCACAGGAGATGATACCAGTTTCAGGTATACTTTAACTTTCACTGAATGTGGAAGCAAGTTTCAGGATCAGCATTTTGTGGAATCTTCTGCCAGAAAAGGCTTTTATTTTTTGCTCAAATTCAGGATGAAAAGAAGGGCTGGAATGGCCCTGTCCATTTTTCTATCACCCTGTGTACAAGTTGTTGCTGGCTGTACCACCATCCCTCTGGGCTTTGGCAGGGCGACTGGGTATGACTTCAGAGGAGACCACCCCCCCTACAGAGTGCCCCATGCTGCCCAGCAGCAGCTATCAGTGGGAGAAGGGTTGGTCACTTTCCCTTTGGTTTATCCAGCTCTTGGTCTCCCAACTGGAAGTACCTTGGCCGTCAGGAGCAGCAGAGACTTACTTGCTTTTTCCACATAAGTGACGACACTGGGGTTGTTGGTTCTGCTTCATGATGGAGGGTCTCAGCTGGTTTGTCCATTCCATAGGGCAGCTCCCCGGGCAGGCTGACGGAGTGCTCTGGGAACAGATGAATAAAGAGGTGTGATAGGGCATCTGGAGGCACCGCGGTTGTCCCAATGCTCTGGCACCCCATAAACACAGCCAGCCTGATTTCTGTTCCTCTGAACAGCGCTGCTCACGCGTATCCTTCTAAAATGGCATAGGGCAATAATGCTGCAGACCTTTAACCTGTCTTCCAGTAAGAGCAAGCAATGATAATATATTATACAATAGCAGTTTATGATGCTTCAGCAGGTTCAACTTACCTTGAGTTTACCACCTTTCACTGGGAAGGAGGTAGTGCTATATCCATAAACAGGCCTTTCCCTGCAGCGTCATCTCATCAAATATTGTACTTTTTAAAAAAATAAAAGTACAGATATTTTGTTTTATCTCAGTTTTATTTTTTGTTTTATTTTGGTTTATGTTTTATCTCTCATGCCTTGCTCAAATGAGCTCAAATTCAGGCCACTTGGAGTTCTACAGAAATTTTTGAGAAAGCTGGAATAAATGTACAGATTGTAGAACAATGTAAAATGGGACTGTTGAGTCCAGGTTTGGTGTACAGTGTCACTGATCGAGTATTCCCACCTTTGTAAAATAGTGGATGTAGCCACCTGACTCCAGACTGCTTCTTGTCTGTGCTGGGTCCAGCTGGAAAATGCCAAATACACCATTTCAATGGGAGCTAAATGTTGTAGCTGCAGGCAAAGTAGTTCACAGGGGCTGGTGGAGTTTGAACCCAGCAGGATTCAATGCATTATGGATCAGCCCTCTGGAATAGCACATCCACGTAGGTTATGCCCATAGGAAACCGGTAATTTAAAACCTCCTTCTTCCCCAGCTCTTGGAGCTGACTTGCGTTAAATATTAACGAGCTCGTTTCATCAATTCCGTGGTTCACTTGTCTTCTTTTAACAACAGATGTTATTACAACAACTCCTCCGCCTGCCTCCCTGCTCCTGGCAGCACGGCACATGGTGAAACCCAAGAATCTGCTGCTGTAACTCTGCCTGCAGAGCCTGGCTGCTGCCCCGGCCGTGCGGTCTCCCCACCTCTCTCCCCGGGATCACCGATGCCGCCCACCTTCGGCGTCTGGGAGCAGCTTGTGCTGTGAGCCACCCGTTGCAGAGAAGGTGTTGGTTAAAGGCAACGGAGAGGAGCGAGGGAGCCCAGGGGAAGGCGAGTTGCTGCGGTGAAGCGGTGAGCATGGCCAGCGACTCCAGCGCGCTGCCCCGGGTGACTTTCCAGACGCCAGAGAAACCTGGTGAGGAATCATCGCACAGGAAACTGGGCAAGTTAACCATAAAGTACAACCGCAAAGACCTACAGCGCTGGCTAGACCTGGAGGAATGGATCAACACCCAGCTGCAGGAGCTGTACCAGTGCCGGGTGAGTAGCTGGGGCAAAATCAGCCCCTCACTCATCAGGTGAAGGGGCCCTGAGTGCTGGGACAGAAGTTTGCTTGCTCTACCTTACTGGAAATAGAATCATAGAATGGTTAGAGTTGGAAGGGACCTTAAAGATCATCGAGTTCCAAGCCCTGCCCTGGGCAGGGACACCTCCCACCAGACCAGGTTGCTCAAAGCCCCATCCAGCCTGGTCTTGAACACCTCCA
>JAOXJK010000040.1:24623714-24679026 GCA_025774025.1 Xenus cinereus | reverse complement strand
CCTGCCCATGGCAGGGGGGTTGGAACTCGATGATCTTTAAGGTCCCTTCCAACCCAAACCATTCTATGATTCTATGAGGCTCCCTGTGTGCTACGCGCACTTGCCCCAGCCTGCAGATGTACACTCATAAAGGTGTCAGAAAAACAAGTCAGGTTACGTTATCACTTCTGGTTTTCTGAGAATTAGGAGCTGTTTACTGTCATCAGAGTAGCTGCCCCAAGGGGATTTTTCTTTCCCTGCTATAAAATCCCAGCAGGCACAAGTGAGAAATTCAGCCATGTCCTTACAGGAACAGGTTGCCAGTGGCTTGCCTTTGCTAGCACCTCTCCAGCACAACAGGTTTCCCAGCTTCCTGGAGTATTTGGGCCAACCTAAGAGATTTGCTAGCAGGAACTACATAACATGATGCTGTGCCAGGTCAGAGATTGTTAATAACTGTAAACAACAGGGGGTTACATGGGATCTTTTCAAATAAATACATGTGCCACAGTAAATTACTTGTAATCACCCAAAGGTGTCCAGCAAGTCCTCCTGCTCTCCTTTGTGCATTGTGGCAAGATGATTTGGTGAGCCCTGCTAGTCTGGGCTTCCTTGGATCCATCCGTTTACATTAAATTGTCTCTTTGTCGGCTTCTTCCTTTGCTCCACCTGCCCTTGGCAGTGCAATGTTCCTCAGAGTCCTCCAGAAACCCCTGTGACAGAGTCAGAATAAACAGCGCTGCGCATTCAAACCAGCAAGGTTGGTTCAAACATCGCCTCCTGGTACAGACAACCTGAATGAGGCTTTTTGCAACAAAACTAAGACCCAGGAGACAATTTTAACTTTCAAGATGATTCCCTGCACCCAGAAGCCAGAACACCATCCATACCAGGACCACAAAGCCATAGGGAGTTCCTACCCTGTCTCACCCTCCCAGTCTATTTCGCCAAAGTCAGGCTGGATCAACACCTGTTGTTTGAACAGTCACATGAAAACTATTACTTTTAAGAAGAAATGCTGTGTGGGTCACAGTACAATATATTTAAATCTGGTTTATTACTTATTGTCAAGTCAGCTGTGTAACAGAGCTGAACAAAGGTCTTCTACTTCCTCTCTGGCTTGGTATCAGACACTGCTCAGAACAATTTTCAGTTTTTTCCCGTAAGTATTGCCTTTATTGTTTAATGTTTTACATACACATCCATAAAAGCTACCCAGCAATCGGGTACCGCGCTGTTTACTCAGTATCCTTATTTTGCTCGTTACTATGTTAAAATATCACTAGTGTTTTGTTGTCAAAGATTCACTTTGCAAATACGATGGAAGCCCCAGCCTGCTTTCCTTACAGTCTTGTAGAGAAGTATGGAGCTAAAACGTGCCTGCGATCAAGTTTACAAATGTTTCCAACTAACACTCTTACACGCATTACAAGATTATTACTCCAGTCACCAAAGCTTGGGGTCTCTTTTATATTAAAGGAGACAATTCTATCCCTCTCATGTGTTAGAGAAAACTGGTAAAACATTGTTAGACCTGTCAAAAGCTTGTTTTTCTCTCCATTACTGCAAAAAGCTTTAGTATAAATACCAACTATGTGAATGTATTTACCCTAAAAGCCTGAAATCTTTTATTAGTTTTGTGTCTCTAAGATCAAGCCCGCTGGATTTCTGTTTGGTAAACACTTGTGCACGCTCTTCATAGATGAGGGTTGTCCCAGGCTGGCTTATGTCGCATTGTGGTTGGATATTCTTGGAAGTGTCTTCCCATGATGGACGATGACCCCTCAACAGTGGTATCAAGTGTTGAGGTGGAACAAGGTGAAGAATGTGTACATCAGGATGTGCGGCTGTAGCAGACACCACAGAGGGGCTGGAATCCGTGCTTTCTTTACAAGGACCTCATTTTGAGACAAGTTATATCTTGACCTCAACTTTGCAGCATAGCTTTATTGTAAATAGTTTCTTCTCAGCTGCTCAGTTCTTTAAAGATGGCCTCTAGAGTTCTTAGAAGTTTGAAGGTTTAACAACTGTTTTGTTTTGTTTTTTTTTTCTTTTTAGCTAAAAGAGGAAGCAGAGGCAGCAGCTCCTGAACCACAAATTGATCTTGAAGATCTCCTGGAAGTCCCTAATGAAGAACAGAAATTAAAACTACAGGTCAGATAGAGGGACTTGGTGACTTTTAAGTAAGGGACTTCTTTCATAAAGAGTAGTGGTGGTGTGTGGGGTACAGAATATGTCTATACAGTGTTGCATGATGCTTCCTTGTGCCTTTAACCTGTCAAATGTAGTAAGATTAACTACCCTTTCTGTAGGAAGGGGAGAATGGGTCAACTCATAAAATACTAAAATGACTCCTCCTTGGTTTTTAGGAAATCCTCCACGAGTGCTCCAGCCCAACAGAGGTGAGTGAGGCACCATCAATATACGTATGTTATACTGTGCTCTAAAAGTGTGCCTGCTGCTGCTTGGCTGAATAGCCAAGATATTACTGTGCCAAACATGATGTTGCAGATCTAATTCCCAATGGGAGGTGTCTGCCATTTTATTCTGCCGTGTTAGGAAAATACATGTAAATCTACACAGGTGAGCTGAAGGCAGAGCAGTGAAGCAAATAAGGAATTACGCTTTACAACCAAAGAAAGTTCACTGCATGTTTTGGACATCCTGAGATGAGCAGGCTGAGCTGCCATGTGGTTCTCAGTGCAGAAAAGCCTTAAGCAGTGATACAGCTCACATAACCATCCTGCCCACTGTTAACTAAATGCACTCTTAGCTTCAACTACTCCAGTGTTATGAGTGACAAGAATGTAGGATGGCCCTCAGATTGGATTGGGCAATAACCGTTGAGCAGCAGCCACATAAGTTAGTTTTACATGTGAACTTTACAAGTGCTGGCTTTGAGTCAGAGAGTTAAAGAAATCGCACAAGCTGTCACAATGTCCAAAGGAGTGGAGCCCAATACCTGGTGCACACAACACACAGCAACTGCTTTCACTGCACCGCAAACCTGTGCAAAACGGGGTCCCCCACCCCTGCTTCAGTCACATGCGCTGCACGTGAACATTGTGCTGGGACATCATTCATCAGTCTCCACGTCTTGTCAAGGCCGGGTAGGCGCACAGTGATGAACACACAGAAAATGAGGTGGATGCACAACTATCATTGAAATTAAACTCAGCTGTAGCAAACATTACAGATAGTCTCCTACCAGGGGTTCCACAGCCAAGGCTGGCAATAAGGAAATAGTTTTCAGAGTGTCTGAATTTCAGAACTTGGGGAAGAACTCCACATTCCCAGAGAGATAACTGAAAAGAGTTTGCTCTACTGATTTGTAAGCCATGAAAGTATCTTGCAGACAGCATAGTATTTGCTAACTACAAGCAGATACTGCTGCCCCGTTGGCAAAACCATGTATTTTCACCGTGGTGATCTTGAATCCAGTCCCCTTGAAAGATCACAGCAGCCTATTTGCAGAAAGCAGAGAGAGGAAACAAACTGGTTTCCTCTGAAGGGACTGACTGAAAAGGTATGGATGATCCAAGGCATTTGCTTCCAGAGCATGCTGTGGCAGGTAACCCCCGATCACCCAGGTAAGGAAGCTGGGCTTCCACACAGCACAAATTGTAACCAGCTGCAATACTTCCAGTGACCCTGCGCTAATTACAAGGACGTGCAGCTGTCTCGGGGTGAAGAAAGGCTGCACACTCCTTTATGGTGATGTTACTTGTCATGCAGAGGGTAAAGTTTGCACTAGTCACACTTCTTCTTGGAATAACCAGATGGTCGAGTTTAGTTCATAGTCCTTGGCTGTGTCAGCAAAGTAGTCGGGGTTTATCTCCATTAACTGCTCATCTATCTGCTCTGCCTCTCCTCAACCCCTGCTCCAGGTTATCATTAGTCCTATATGTGTTTTGCTCCACCCCTTCTCTGCCAGCCACTTCCTTGTAGAATTGGCACTGCTCCGAGATGGTTTGCAATCCACACCATGGAGCTTGACAGGTTCGACAAGAGGGACAGCTTGCTTTGCCCTAGATTGGGAGGGCAGCAGAAGTGGGCAGGAGGTTATGGTGGCAACAGGAAGCAGTGGGACCTAACCAAGGACAATAGCTTCCTGAGGTCATCTCAAAGTGGAAAAAGCAGGTATCTGGGATGAAGAGGGGCAGGTTGGCTTCTGGGGAGAAAGTAAACATGGTGGCGCCAGAGGGAGATGGGGGAAGGGAAGCAGATGGGCTTTTAGACCCTTTTCATCCATCAAAAGATCATTTGCCTTCGGAAAGGAGACAAGTTTGCTCAATATATGTCAAAATTCTGGTTTCTGCTCAACATAAAGGTGAATGTGGGAATAATGCAAATGCCATAGTACTCTTTGGGTTGGTGAGTATGGAATTAACATGACATCCTTCTTCAACCAATTCTCATCGTAGGACTTTATTACGGAATTGCTCAGTCGATTGAAAGGTCTCCGGAGAGTCACCAATCCTCAGAAGAAATGACCTTGCCCACATGAAACACCCAGCTTTGGTCACAAGGAAACATGTATCTTCCCCAAGAAAACCAGGATCAGCAACATCACTTCAGAATATGTGTAGGACTTACTGTTATTGAGAAACATCACCAAGTTTGTGAACTTTGTACCATGGTTTGAAGTCTCCACTCCTTCCAGATCTACGCACAGAGCAGGGAGATAGATTGTATGTTTTCCTGATTCTTAAAGGGCACGTTAACCTGGGGAACAGCATGTCCTTCCTTTAGTTTCTTCTAAGAATTTCCATGCTGGCTGAGGAGCGTTGAATACAATTCTCAGGAGCTCAGCAAGACTTCTTTTTTTCCATCCACTGCAAGGAAAACAAGGCATTGGTTATCACTCATTCATCAACATGGAAAATCAGGTACTGTTAAGCCGCACTCTGTTTCAGTCTGGCTGGGACCCAGCTGCTATCTCCTGCCTGTTACTTGTACCTGACTCCAAGGCATTGCATGTACTTTGTAAGTCTTATTAAGCCTCCGTTATTCATGAAGGTTGGACAGAAAATATGCAGTAGGATGGAAGGAAAATGTTTGGGTGTACCTGGTCTAGTAAGGGGAAGTTACTGAAACAGCTGCTAAGGCTAATGATAGACAGATTGTTTTTCCTTTTTGTGGAATTTAGGACTGAATGAATTAGAAGTGTCTTCTAAAGGAGCAAGGTCTGGGAATGATGGTGGAAAAAGGCTTATTTTATATATTAAAACAGAGAAAACCAGCTGTGCACTGCTTGCTTTTGCTCTCTTTTTAGGCACTAAAAGAACAACTGAAGTGAAAAAATACTTGCTCCAATTTCCCTGCAGGGAGCATCTCAGAGTGAGTCTTTTGCTGACAGGTAGATTTCACAAATAAGAAGTGAAATAGGACACACTGTGTTGCTGCACAAACTCTTCTGGCTACAACTAACGTGTGGCTGGAAAAATACAGGGGAAACTACATCCAGCCTCTCAGCAAGTCAGTAACTTGACACATGCGCCTAGGAAATAAGACAGCAAATGGAGGCTGATTGCTTAGACAGAGGAGAGTCACACATTATGTCCTCCCCCTGCGCTCTCACGCCTGCTGCTCAAACACAGGAGGTGAGTTGCTGAGTCACATCCAGAGGGGCTCCTATGCACCAGGATGTTCAAGGTCAGCTTTTGAGTACATGTTTTGTCAGAAAGAGACAGAAGGAACCAATTCTGGAACAAAAAGGACATGCAAGTTAGCTAGCAAAGACAAACGAGAACTCTTGGGCTGGACCAGCAATATCTTAAATAGATTAATGTTTTCACCTTTATCAGTAACAGGGTGACAACTATTACCTTTTGCTTCCCTCCTATTTTCCAGCAGAAGTGTCAGTGATCAAGCTGTGGGCTGTGGACAAAATCCAAGCTGCCATAACAACTGCAGTGTAACGGCTTGCTTCCCTTCACATGCTGTTCTTGTATGCGACTGCCTCCTGAAAGTTAGCAAGCCATGCACCTCGTACCTTGTCTGAAGTCTGCTCCAAGAGGCTCTAAGCCTCACCCACTAGGCTGGAGAAATGGCCTTTCTTTATCAGATCCATATATATCCAAGGTAGCCCAAGAGACACGCCATTTTTTGGCTTAGTAAGGGGCCAATAGGACATGCCTGCCCTCCTGAAATCTCAACTTTGTAAGTAAAATGACAACAACATAAAAATAAATCCAGAGCTGCACTGGTTGTAGATCTGGCATTGCTCATGGGTTGAAACCTGCTAAGACTCATCTATCAATCACACTCCTTGAGAAAGGAGAGCAGCACACTGACAAAGAGCTCTGAGCACTGTTAAAAACACAGACTAGGTTCAAACAGAAGTTCAGGTGGAAGACCTAGGTGGACAGACCATGAACTGAGTGTCCTAAACTAGAGCTGTAATTAGCTGCAGAACAGTAGTGCATAGGAGTCCAGATTAATTATGCACATTACCAGGAGGCTTCTGCTCAGCTGCAGCAGCAGAAAGACCTGAGATGCCTCTCCTCTGGCCCAAGACATAGATTTTCCCCACCCTGGGAATTGTCCTGTATTCTTTCAATATGGGGTGATGCAAAGAGAATGTCTGCTTTGAGGCATTGTTAGAACCCATGAAAAAGCAGGTTCTTGAAGCTCTGCTAGACAGAAGTTGTCTTTGTGTTTATTCTGCAAGCAGCAGAAAGAGAGGAAGCCGCAGCCCCTATGATGTGCAGCTGGTTCTGATACATAAGGACATCAATACTTCTTGAGAGCACTTCAAATCATCACAGTGTGATCATTTGGAACAAAGCAAGATGTGGCCCAGTGCTAGATGATTTCTCAGCTCACTGGTGCAAAAGAAAAAGCAATGTAAGGCAATCAGAGCAACTTCTTTTTGTTTAGTTCTTAAAAGTAGCAAATCATACTTGTTTATATTTACTTCTTGGCTGTTCTCAGCCTAAACCATAAGAATAGATTTTTTTTTTTTTTTAAAAACACCTTCCAATAACTTTGCTGTTTCTCAGCACCGTGACCAGCATAGGGCTGTAATGTTTTTATGCAGATACTGCATAAGAAAGTTTCTTTAAAGGAATTTTGCCCTCTTGATTATACCTTGATAACTCAGTATGTATGAAAGCTCACATCCTTTTCTAATTGAAGGTTTATGAAGATGTATAAAATAACCTTTAACACAGTTTTCCCTTAGTTATGATCAACATTTACATTGCCTTCAAAAATATTCTGGCTGCTACATTTGGACATGACCGTGTTACAGCACTTGAGACAACGTGGAGGCTTGTGAATCACAGCAAATGCAGTTTAACTAAGCTGAGACCTCTCTTTGTAAACTAATCTGAGTTAAATTTTGTGTTATCATTATTTTGAATTCTTTTTGGGGTGGAGCCCACATTTGATAGTTGACATACAAAACCTTTTGAGAGGGAAAGAAAATCTTCTCGTGCCCTCATGGGACGCTACAAAGACAGAAGCAAAGCAGCTGATTCTCTTTCTTGAAGATACCAAGCTCTCTTCAGACCTTGAATGGCTATGACTGAAGTTGATCCGGCCTGTCAGGAACTGATTGTTTACCAGTATCTTTACTTGTTTACCAGCACCTTTGCAAAGACAAGGAAAAGGAGTAAGCAACACAGCTAAAAGCACACTGCCCACTTAAAGGTCACGCAGCATTCCTCTTTCACAATGACAGATTCGACTAGGTTTGCTTCCTGCAGAGACGCCTGATCTAGATACCCCTTCTCCCCTCCTACATGGAGGTCTCTGAAGCAACAGATACACCGGGAATGGCTTTTTCAGGGGAAAGTGATTGGGCTGCCACTAAAATGGCCAATTACATGCAGAAAGCTCAGGAGCCACAAAAACATCCATTAGTGGCGCAGAGAAAGCATCGGTGTGTTGTGTAGGACTGAAGAGACTCTTCCACGTATGACTAAGTTCTATTTCAGGTATTGGGTTGGGTACATTTCTGGATTCCTTGGGGTGACCCCACAGAAACCAATCTGGGAAACTAAATAAACTGCTTCCCGCTGTAACCTGCTCCTTTACTACTGATGTGAACAGAGAAAGGCTTAGAAGACACAGCCTGCCTAACTCCACAAGGAGCTCAAAGTTTGGTTGTGGCTGATGAAGCATTCAACTTGTTGCAAGTAACACACCAGCTCATACTAAGATGTTTAAAATAAAAAAAGAAAAGCAGCTATAAAGCAAGAATTAAAATGTCTACTAACTGCTTGGAAAGGGCAGGAGCTGAAGCCCAAAGGATCAGTCTTAGAAGAGACGTAAGAACAGGTATTTGCATCTCCTGTACATGCAAAACACAAAGTATTTAACCTAAGACAGAACTGGGCTGTCTTGCTATCAGACTAATTATCCAGGTCAAATAGCAATGAAATTCCTACAGTGTCATTCCTACAATAACACAAAGCCAGAACAGCATTTTGTTTTTAAGACTGCAAGCTCCTCAGGGCAGGAACTCTCTGCTTAAATTTTTGTGTAACACAGGGCTTATTGTGAGCTCTCGCATCAGAACAACTCGAGTAGTTTTCCTGCCTACCTGTCCCAAAGAGACGGGCACTGGTAAAGCAAGGACTGCCAGGAGAAAGATCCTCCACAAGAGTCAGGTTTTGCCACTTCTTCCTAACAAAGGCTTTTGATGGCACTGCTGGATACGCTTCCAATTTTTAAGTGTGTTAACCTGCTGTATTACTATCCTACGTTGTTTGATACAGGTTTCTGTCGAAGGGCCTGATGCAGTCCAGCATGTCAGCACAAAACCACCTTCAGCAGCAGTTTGACTTTTCTGCTGTGCTCTGACCAGGGGTGGCAGAGATGCAGGCAAACACTGTTTCGTCAACTCACCTACAGAGGAGGTGACCTTGAGGACAGGGGCAGGGCAGACAGCTGGGAGCGGCAGTCTCAAACCAGACAGGCAAGATTCATTTGAAACTCCCTGTCAAAGACAAAGCTTTGATTTTTTTTTTGCCATTGGAATTTTTCAAATTTAGAGAGCCGTCTTCAAAATCACGTTATAGTCCTGGGAAGAGCTCATCCTCATGGGACATTAGAGTCAATTCAGGGCACGTTTAGTTGGGTATTTGAAGCAATTCTGGGTGCTTTGGTCACTGGCAAGTGCCACTTGCACCTGGACTATCTCCAGGGAGGGTTATGAGAATATTAAACCAAACTTAGAATCGTAGCCAGACAAAGAGAATCACACAGGTAACACCTTTATCCTACCAGGGGACCAAATAATAAACAGAGCCAAAACCCACTTTCAGACCAATACACAACTCTTCCAGATTAACGTACTGCTCTTACAGACCACACGGAACCTCGGCACAGCCACTGCAGACCACAACGCTGTGCATCAGTGGCAAATTACCTTTACAAAACAGCCTTTATTTCATGTACGTGAGCAACACTGCCCATCAAGGCAGAGCAGCCCCTGCACCTTTCCCAGCCACACCACAGAAACATTTTTGATGACCTCATGATCCTTCATTTCTTTCCCTAAGCCACTTGACACTAGGACTAAGATACCATTGCAAGAAGGCAACACTTTGTAAAGGGCTGTCAGGCATTTCCAGGAGAGACTTTAACCACAGGCCTCCGTAAATAGTTTTTATTATGCTTTGGAAGTTCTCATCACACACGTGATCACGACATAGACAGTTTTCTTAGTGCAAAGTGCTTTGCTGCCTGTTGAGCCAGTGTGCAAGCTGTTAGCAAAAGCAGGAAGTTACTTATGAGCCAGTCAGTACTGCCTTAAACACACATCTTTACTGTTACCCGCATTGCCTTACCATCTGTATTTATGGACTTGTATCCACCTCCTCATACAAAGTCCTCATTTATCCCCAAGCATGCACAGCAAACCCTGCACTTCTCTGGTTGTATTTTTGAGGACAAAGTCACACACCCTCCAAGACTCTCTCAGATAACAGCACATTCTTTAACTGTCCAAAACATCACCCGTTTTCGCGGCAAATCCACTTGGACTCTTCCCATCTGGCCAACTCTTCTCTTTTCCTGTTCTCCGTCTCCTTTTCTGCCCATGAAGAGAGTGATCAACTCTACTTGCGAGGAAGATGATAGCGGGAGGTGTGGTGGTCCTTCAGGTCAAACTCATCATGGCCTTCCCTGAGAAGCAAACACAAAGTGCAGTCAGAAGTAAATACCCAGGCAGGGAACTCACCCTTAGCCACTGCACAAGAAGCCTCCCTGCAGCCCTGAACTAGAAACTTATCCCAAGGGTTAGCTGTGAGGACCCGACTGGCAACCAGGTGGACTGACTACTTAAGACACTTGCTTGTAACAGAAACCTCTGAGGTGCTTTGTGGAAAGGTCTGCTCATCCTTGCCTGCTGGAATGGGAAATGACAATAGGTCACTCTGTCTCTTTCTCTCCTTGAGAGATGCAAGTAACTGCTGGCTCATTTTCAGCACCACAGCTGTGATTCCCAGGCACATTAGCAACATCTATGGCAACAGTCAAAACGACAGTCTGTTCCACACAACTCTGAAAATTAACTGTTGGGGCTAAAATGCAGTGTACTGGCAGGTGTCTTAACCATACTCAGAAGCAGGCAGTATTAAGTAAGAGACATGCTTGCACCTGCAGCATGAATATACTCACTCACCTGCCAGGCTGCTGATTCTGCTTTTACTGGTGTTTGCCCTCTGACACTTTTGTTTGTTTGTTTTGTTTTTAATGACCTAACATTTCCAGTCATGTGTTTTCTTGCCATTTTCATATGTTCTCCCCCACTCCATTTCCATCCCTCTACAAAAACATTTGCAGGAAATGAGAGAATATACACAAAAGCATCTCTTACTATCCCAATCAGATTGTTAGCATCCTGCTGTCTGAACGTCATCAGTCACTAATCCAAGAACCCAGCCAACTACCCAATAGTTTTGAGGCATGAAAAAAAGAAGCCACACAAGCTGTGAAGAATAGTTTTGTATTCAAGGGAATTAACCCTCCAAATCTGAGACGTGCAATTTGTTTTGTCAAAAGCCAAACTACAGTTGTATAAGAACCAAGACTATAGCTGCTGTGAGGCCTGACTGAGGAAAAAATGTTTGCCCATACGTATTTCAACACAGATTTTTTTTTTTATATGGTTTAAGACTGCAGCGTCTCAACATAAGAAAAGCCTCAGGAATTTCTAATATCTGAGCTCCCCTCTTATGGGAATCCAGCCCAGATCGTCTGTCAATGCCATTAACAAGCCATAGGAGTCACTGAACAATGTCTCGCTTATCCTGTCCCACGTGATGCAGCACATCAGCTGCTCCAGAGAACTCTCAAGACAACGCACCCAAACACGCACTGGAGCAGTACAGACAGAATATTTCTGCCTAGGACCAGCTTAGTCCCTGAAGCCTGGATACGGACTGATCGCACAAAGTATTTCCATAATGACTAGAATTCAGCTCGGATCTGGGTTCCTTGAATCTTCCCTCCTACTGCCTGCTTTTCTGCCCAACAGGAAGAACAAACAAAAGCAGCCAAGCTTACCTGTGACCTGCCTCTCAGACCAAGAGGTATTGTGAGACTTACCGAAAACAGCGCTGGCAGTAGAGGTCCCCGTCGCAGCCATGGCAGCGCAAAGTGGCATCTTCGTTGCAGATACAGCACCAGGGTAACTCATCCTCATCACTGTCATCTGCCCTGACAAGAGCTGGGGTGGCTGGAGTCTGGCTCTAATTCACAAAGAAAACAGAGACACAGAATTCAAGCCCCAGCAGAGACAATACAGGACTTTCATTGTAATGCACGATGGCCACAATGACACGTCACATTGTGCACAGTTCACTCTGTTGATCCTGAGTCCGTGAGATGAACTTGCCCAGAGGCCAAGGATAGGCTCCATAGGTATCTAGATTGTTAAATAAAAACCTAATGTACTCCCTGTCATTTGCTGATGAATCTATGTTCCTTGGAATGTAAACAGATATTCACCCTCATTTAGTGTCTACAGCAATATACACCAACGTTGGCCATACTGTGTTAAAGGCATGAAGCCCAGACCTGCTGGTAGGCACCGCAGCAATACCAAGTGATAGACAATCCCGGCTGCAAAAGGAAGCAATCCAGCAGTTTTGCTGAAAACAGTTATGTGGGAAGGGAAAGCAGTGGGGAGGTGGGGGGTGGGTTGTTTTCTCTCTGTTATATAAAGAAAACTGGGGGACAAAGGAATTGATTTGCCAAAAGGCCCCTGCTATTGATTTGTAGCTGAGGTTGGGCCAAAAAAGATCTTTTGAAATCATAATCTAAAAATCTACCCGTAAGCCCATCCTTCTGCTTTACAAAGAATTCTTGTGGAACTAAACAGCCATACACACATTGGGACACTGTGCCTGGACACCAACAGAGGCAGCTTCCTAACACAACAGCAATAAGATGGCACTATCTTTTACATCAGTAACCCCAGAAGTGCAAGGTGGCATACCTATGAGATGGATGTTTTCAATAATGCTTACAATTAAATAATTTCTTCCACTGGGGCCAGGCCTGTCAGGTGTCTGTGAGTCACAGGTCCTTTTAATTCTTGTAATATACATTACAGGAGGTGTATGTATTTCCATAATAGGCTGGAATCCATTCTGAACATACGATATCTTGTTACTAATTCCTTCCTCTGACGTTATATGAGAACACAGTCAGTCGATTACTATCAAGAGGTTCTATTCTGCACATGCTGAAAGCACTGGCAAACCTCCCACTTACCCTGGTTCAGGGTGCACGGTACTAGACAGCGGCCTTCTTGGTCTAATTATACCGGTGAGTTAAAAATCCCTTCCTCAATATCCATCTTGTGAGCTCTACGCTAACTTTTCTGGGTTTAGAGGACACCATCCCATTCAGCAGAAAGCCAGCTTGAAAGGAATTGTATTCCAGGGAGCAATTCCTTTTAAAAGTAAAGGATGTGCTCACAGCTGTGCTCAGGGCTGGTCAGCCTTGCAGAAGCCACTCAGTTTGTCTGCTCTGGAGAAGCTGATTGGTTGGCTTTTTTTCCTGCATCAATCCTAGGATACAGCAAACTTTTGCTGCAGAACAGTACTTTCCCTTGATCCTGGAACATGTAATTTCAAGAGATCCTGACCAGCTCACTGACCTTTTGCTTTGCTTTCTTACGCAGGTTCTGTTGCAAGGGTCCTGGTTGGGTGGTCTGATCTGGAGGAATGTTGAATCCACTTGCTTCATCCAGGGCTGCTTCCTCTGTGAGCTGATGACAAAAGAAAGCAAGAAGCCTCTTGTTTCAAACACAGTCAGGAGCCTCATTCTAGGCTCTAAACCTCCTGCCCTTCTCCTTGCTCTCATGCAGTAGCAGGAGATGACAAATCCGGATACATCTGGTGGTATCCAGACAGATGTGAGCTTGCTCTGTCTGCACTCCCAACACTGCATGCACATTGTGAACAGCCGGTGCAGCAGCAGGGGCCTTCAGCTAGCACACTCTGCTTCGCTGCACAGCTATCAGCAGATCCTCAACATCATGATAATCACACACATGTGGTCTGCAATCAGGCAGAAGTTTAAGCACAGAAAACTCATGTCTGCCTGCAAGACAACACATAGTAATTTTAGAGAAAAATCTGGGCATAAGCTGCCCTAATCAGCACACATCTCTTCTATGGGTCAGGGAAAAGATGAAACAAGAAGTAAGGAAGTACCCACAGAGTAGGGCTGGAGAGGAGACACACACCCCAAGAGACACCATTCAGGCTTGAATGAGAAAGACAGTGTGACAGACTAGAAGTCATGTTTGTCAATAGCCTGTAACTGAATGGCCCATGGGAGCAAGTATTGGAAAAACACTAGGAGGGGGAGGAATGAAACTCTGCTCAGGAACAGAAACACATCCTTTGCACCAGGTAACATACACACTGGGAATAATTGAGGCCACAGCTGCCACTTCTGACCTGTTGTAGCACTCTGCGAATGGCTTCCTCCTCAGCAACTTCCTCATCGCTGTCAGGAAGTTTATAGGTTTCCAGTGTAACTGCAGGAGTAAGAGACAGGAGACTGTAACCCACACCTGCCTCAAAGCTTGTGCCCACTTAGGTGCCAGAGACAATCCCCTGTGATGTGAGCTGGTTTTGGCATTCTGCCTGTGGCACAGACAGATCCCTTTCAGATGGGCACTCCTCAAAAAGGGTGTTACTGTTTGTTTCTAATACTGGAAGAGGGAAGGAAAAAAAACCCACCAAAACCAGAGCTCTGATTTTAAAAGCTTTGTTAACCTTACCAGAGTATGCTAGAATTATCTCAAAGAAGGGTGAAAGACAAAGCAGTCAGACCTTACAGCTCTGGCGATTACCTTCAACTAAGATCTTTCATACTGATTTCATGATGAACCAACTTAACAGACAGAAACAAATCTCAATCTGCTTCTTGCAGAACAAAGGAATTAAATGTATAAACGCCCCTTGGAAAATAAATTACTGTCACAGGAAACGCGGTTCCTCTCCTAGCACTGTATTCTCATCTGCTACCCACCTTTCTCAGGGTCCTCGCCTCTGAGTGCTGCCAGTCTCTTGGCAACTTGTAGGATCTTTTCCTGCCTAGTGTTCTCTTCCCGCAGCTCAGCAGCAGCTTCTGCCAGAAGTTTATTCTTCTCTTCCTCTAGCTGTTTTGGGTCCAGATTTGCAGGGCAAACATCATCTTCACTTTCCTGATTGAGATCATTCAATCTTTGGCTACTAACAGCTGCAAACAGACACACAGAACACGCTGGTGACACGGCAGCAGCGTTGCTTGGGCACAGACATGACTAAAGCAATGGTATGAGAGCAGCTGGCTGCTCTCCATTAATCCGGGTAATAATGGGAGAAGGCATGCCACAGTAGGATCTGCACTGTACATGAAAAGAAAGAAAGTGAGCTAATCTGTGTTTTACAGTGAGATTAAACACCTCAGAGAAAAAGCATGGCAGCTAGGAAGGCAAATGGTATCCCAGATTCGGATGTCTTGTCACAGAGCACAGGTGTGTTAGGAGTAGCAACAGCTCCTCCCCAGGGAAGGGTCACCTTAGAGAAACAGAAAGGAGCAACAACCCTGAGAAGAAGGAACCATCTCCAAAGACAGACAATGAGAACCAGTATGGAGCCAGGTGGCTGCTCTTGGTCAATTTGGGAGTCCTATCAGGGAGATAGGGACAAACTGGACACCCAGCTCACCTGTAAGCTAATCAGGAAGGCACATATTCCCTTCTTACTACAGCACATACATTATTAGACAGAAAAAGGTGTTTGGAAGCCAAAATAGATACCCTGAGGCTGGACTTTTGGTCTGTAATGCTCATCAATGGCAACTTCCTCAGACAGTTGAGTTAACAGGTCATCTGTCTGCTGGACCAGGCTTCTGGTATCAGGAGGCTGGTGTACCTAAGAAACAAGGAGGACATGGGAAAAGGCATATGAAACTGGCATATTCAGTCAAAGGAAAAGTTTGTTAGCCAAGATCACCCTCAGTGGGAGCGGCACAGAAAGATACATCCACTGATCTTGTGAGTCTCAGCTTACAGTTATCTGGTACAAGACCTTCAGGGCTTCATTCTCAGAGGTGCTGAATGTGCACAACTTGAAAAGCAGTCACCCAAACAAGGAAAAGTGGGGCTGAATGTATAGGAATACATGCTGCTGGCTCCCAAACCCAGCTCTGCCTCTACCTCCAATGTAAATAAAGTGCTGTTCTCAATAGTGCCAGCCAGCAGCACTGCAGAGGCCTCTGTCACAGCTGGGTGAGCAGCACTGCTGGAAAAGGAGCATGAGGAAACGATTTGTCAGGGGCAAGATCATTCATACAGGCTTTGAAGGCATATATCCAACTCATTCCTCTGCAATCTCAGACTAGCCACTCAGTGTTTCCATTTCTAGAAAAATTAACAGGATTTTGCCCAGCCGGGATGCAGCAACAACTTCAAGATACAATGAGAAGGTAGGGCTGATAAGCGCCAAACACAGAGAACACAGCTCTGAAAAAATATCAGACCACTTAGGCATAACAAATGGGTTGAGAGGAAAAAACGTAGTATCTGTTGTTAAAAATAAACACAACACATGAACTGCATTTGACATAAAGGAACATACTGCATTCAAATTGAAGCAGTGAACAGGTAAAGGCTGGCCATTTGCTTCTGGAGCAATGACAGAAACAGATTTCTGAAGGGAGACACCTGGACACAAAAAAGCTGAAGAAGGAAGAAAGGCTAACATGCTGGGACACCAGTTACTGTGTCAGCTCATAATACATTGCTGGCCAAGGAGCTGAGGGAGCTTACAGGTCTGGGAGCCTGGGAAGGAGGATCTCTCCCCTGCAGGACAGCCAACCGGTCCTCCATCTCCTGTGTGGATGGAACAGGTCCCCGGCAGTCATCCTTCAGGGCAGCCAGCCTAGCTTCGATCTCAGCCTGAGTAGGGATGGACTCTGCAATTCAGAATAACCCAAGGGTGGAGGTTACTCTATCATTGAAAATAAAAGGGTTCAATTTTTTTTTTTTTTAATTAAAACTGCATTTTTTTCTGGAATCAGACTCTGAACATTTGAACAAAAACCCACCTCAGACCCTGAGGTGAACGAGGGGTCGTAATGTAGAGACTCAGAGACTAACTTAACGCTAACTGCTATCCTTTTTTCTGAGTCCTTGCTGACTTCCCAGTTTATTTCCTAGCTATAAGGCAAGTATTAGGTTAATGCCATTTGGCAGTCAGCTGACTCAGGATACTAGTAACTGGCAGAGAAGTAAGTGTGATTTAGGCAGTACAATCCATTTCTCCCATATCTCTTAATATAATCCTACACATCAGACTGAAACCCACATAATGGGATGAGAGGAAATGGCCTCAAGCTGCACCAGGGGAGGTTTAGATTGGATATTAGGAAAAATTTCTTCACTGAAAGGGTTATCAAGCATTGGAACAGGCTGCCCAGGGACATGGTTGAGTCACCATCCTTGGAGGTATTTAAAAGACACTTTGATGTGGCACTTACGGACATTGTTTAGTGGTGGACTGGTAGTGCTAAATTTACAGTTGGACTTGATGATCTTAAGGGTCTTTTCCAACCTAAATGATTCTGTGATAATCAGGTAACCACTCTGCAGTGTGTTCTTGCCCTTTTAGAGATTACATATCATTTTAAAAATAGTTTATTCTCCTACAAGCATCACAAAGCTGCCCTAGAACCTGACAGCTGTGGGCTAGAATGAGAGTCCATTTTCTCCTCTGCCAGGCAAAGCTGGCGAGAACATAATCCCACAGAGACTGCCCCTGCTGTTGCCCAGGACAATGGGCCACTGGAAAACACCTGCAAAATTGTTTGGCCAAAGACCCTTATTTCATTCTGCTGCTATTGCCCTTGACACAGGCTCTTACTTCAAACAATGGAAAGCGAAAACGTGATTTTACAGGTAAGATACTGTGCCAAAACTGAGAAGCAGTTTCAAGGGAAACTACAAGAACAGTAACCTAAACTGGGTTTTTAACTGGAACATTAATCTAAAATCATTGTGGAATCTGGCCATTGTGGGAGCGGGGCATGGATGCTCTGTCCATTTTTAACCTTTCAAATCCCTAAAAAGGCGAGCTCTGAAAGCCTTGCACTTCCCTCCCCCTCCAGGTTCCATGTTTCCCAAGTAGCAGCGTTCCCACCCAAGGCATTTCCAGTGTCCTCCAAAACTCACTCGGTTTCCTTTCCTCCCTGAGCCTCTCCAGTCTCTCTGCAATAGCTCTATCCTCTTTTGAGAGTCCCTGGTATTTGGAGCCTGCTTGACCTGGGGGTTTTGTAGCTGCCTTCTTTTGTTCTTTCAGCTGTTTTTGCTGAGCCTCAAAAGCTGCTACACGCCTGTGAGAAGGATGGAAAAAGACAAGACAACTGAGAACAGAGGTTTAAACCCTGAGATAGGAAAACATCCTCTGTGAACCCAACAAGCTATTTGAAGAATGTCAGTGTCGAACAGAAGAGAAACCACTCCCTCCTGTACCAGGCTCTCCCATATCAGCATAATGAGGTACTCCAAAGGGAAAACCATAGCTCACAGGAGCAGCACACCTGGCACCATTTCCAAGTAGACAAGGAATATTTCACCACCAGTTTCCTGTTTCCAAGCCAACCTTGATCAGTCACAGATAAATGTAGGCAGGTGGCTGTTGAGGGGTCTATTCAAAAGGGCACACACTTCACCACCACCCCCAAACAAGTAAAAAATCCCAAACAACAAAACAAAAGCCTCATCCTTAATCTAATCCTGAACAAGCACATACCCACACTGCAACTCCCCCTTTCGCTGGTCTCTACAGGGGAAGAGAAGTGAGGGCCTGAAAGGCTACTCTTGTGGCAGAAACAACTGTCTGATTGGCAAGTGCAACTCACTTTTTGTAGTTTTCTGGTGGTGACCATTTTGCTGAACTGCTTTGAGATTCCTCTCTGCAAGACAAAAACAACGATTTCTCTGAACTTAAGATACTAGCAATGCTTCAATCACGTAGTCTCTCAACTCAAAAGGAACCACTATACATTCCTCAACCTCCTGGTACAGCCCCTTTCATAACCTCATTAATATGGAGAGCTATCAGCTTATGGAAGGTATTAAGATAATAAAGCTGCCCGGGACAGCAAGGGACTTCATTTCTAGTCCTTTGGTCCAGTTGTTTTGCATCTGGACAAAATGTGATTTAATACGGTCACCAGTGACCCAAAGGAGGAGGGGCTGAAATACCCTCGCCTCCCACAGCCTGCACGTCCCAGTTCAGAAAGCGGATAGAGAGTAGTTAGGTAAGACTCCCAGAGTAATTAGTTTCCATGCAGCAGAGCACTCTGAAAGGAGCTGTGGCATGCAAACAACACAGAATTATATAATGCACCAGCTAAACAAAATGTTTTTAAAAAATATTATATAACCACCAGTATCTTCTAGGACACTTGGACACACCACAAACGCATCTTGTGTAACTGTCTTCTACTTTGCTACATTCAGCTTGAGCTGCTAAACAATACACTTATTTAAGGTAGTTCGCGTATTTCATTCATTCTTAGAAGTTACAGCTACAAACGCTTCTGCACTGTGCTAAGGTTTGTACAGTAACAAATGAATGCAACATTGCCAGTCCACTTTCCAGATCTTGGGTTTCGATTCTGAAAACTATTTGCATGAAGAACAACAATATATGCAGCTTACAGAGCCGCAGCCTACATATATTATCTACCTGCTATCCAGTCAGGGAAGACTTTTTTCTGCTGTAACTCTATAGGACTGATATTAAACAGATGATAAAAAAACCACCAAAAGAAACATGGAGAAAGACTGCCCTGTTTTCTTAATGGCTTTGAAGCTGTAAAGGGAAATCAGAAAATTTCAAAGCTGAAAGACTAAATAGTGTATTTTCATCATCAATAGCTCCGCTGCTTTCATGAGCCATTGCTCCTGAAATGAAAATCTCTGCTATTGAGAGACTCTTCTCCTTTAGACACCTGCAGAGCCAGAAATTCCCCACTCACTGGTAAAAATTCCTTGCTATAGGAGAAAAGTGAGGAAGAGTGGTAAGACAAATGAAAGAAGGAAGAGGATACAGAAGAACTGTTTGAGAGAGGAGTTCTTGTGTACACTTGTGCTCTTATGTTACTTGTTCACATATAGAACCCATGCTGCTACTTAATTGCATTTTTTTTTGTTTTCAACAGGCAATCTACAGGTTATGTTTGCAAATATTTCTTTTTCTTTTAAAAGCAAACTGATTTTATGCTACAAAATTTTAAGTCTTCAGGCTACACTGAGCAGAGACCCCTCAACAGTGAGGATTTGTGTCACTGCTTGCCCACAGAAGTAATAACACTTTTAACATCTTATTGCCAGGCCATTCAACCACCACACACCTGAAAAGCCTGCCAGTGCTTTCAATGGGATGTAGATTTCTGGGCAAAACCGTGGTGGGGCTTAACCTGGTCTCATCTAGCTAATATATCCATAGGCATTCAGTGTCCATCCATGAAAATTTAAACCTGGTTCTTTCAGACTACTCTGTCACCATAGAGAACAGCCTCACAAATCCCAATTCCTATCTTTGGACTGCACAGCTCATATCACAACAGCTCAGTAATGGCCAGCTTGAAACTCCAGGGTACAGGCAGTGTTCACACACAAGTGCAAGGCACAGTTCTCATACAGAAATCTGCAACACAACACTGGGATGCAAAACAAAGAAACAAAGCAGGACACTGTCTTTGGGTGGAGAAACACTCCTGTCTTACCCAGTCAGTTTTCCGTGACACTGCTTGCACACCTTCTGCTGAGTGTTTCCACAGCGGGGAACGACAGCGCTGAAGCTAAGGCAGCCTGAGCAGAACGAGCGTCCGCAGTTCTTGCACCCACACTGCGGAGACACAAGAGAGGGGCAGGACAGGGCTCCATCACCTCGTCACCATACACACCCCCTTACTCTGGCTGGCCACATGCACGAACCAGGCCCATGCCAAGGTAAACTAAAAATAACGCTGGGGCTATACCGATTTTTTTTTTTTTTTAAGAGAACCATACCATTAGCTGCTGCTGAAGATACAGAGAGTCTGGAGAGCCTTTGAGCACCAACATATAACTCCTGCTAGAAGCAGGGACACCATTTCGTCCCATCATATAATAGAGTGTGTATGTGGGGAATTCTCTGAGACAACGACCAAATATTGGATTAGAGGAATGACATCTATGGGCGATTTTCTTCTTTTTTTTTTTTTTTGCAGTGATGGCACATATCTAAAGAGATAGGCACCACCAGAGCTCAGTAAGCAAGCAAGGACAACGCCGCTACGACGCTGGTAGGGAAGCGCGCCTGGGCGTCCCGGTTCCCCGCTCAGGCCCTCCACAGTGAGGGGGAGGCGCCCGCGGGACCGGACGGGCTCTGCCTCGCAGCCGCTCCCGCCCCCCGCCCAGACTTGCCTCCTTCTTGAAGACGGAGAACTTGGACGCACACCCATAGCACCGGCTATCCATGGCGCTACCGGAGGCGCGACGGCCGCCGGGACTATCAGTAACGGGAAGGCCGCGGCGACACCGCTCTCACGCCCCTCACACACCGGGCCGGTACCGCACGGCCCCACAGCCCGCCCCGGCGCAGGACCCGACGGGAGTTGTAGTCTTTCAGGCCACTGCCGCGCCTCCCGCTGCCAGACTGATCTCAGACGATGAACTACATTACCCAGAATTCCGTGCCGCACACGGAGAGGGCTGGGAGAAAACATCCGGGTTCGCCGCGCAATGCTCTGTGGTAACTGTAGTCTGGTGGGGCGGCGGCAGACGCCATTTCCCGGCAGGCAGCGCGTCCGGCGGCGGGGCTGAGGCGACGGTCGACCTCTAGCGGCGGTGGCGACCGACTAGTTGGCCCCGTTCGCCACCGCGGTGGGTCGGGGAGGCGGAGGGCACGGCACCGCCTCTCCTCGCCAGGAGGACACCCAGGGCTGCCGGCCCGACGCCACAGGGTCGGCGCCGCCTCAGCCTTCCTGCCCCTCGGGGGCCCCGGCCTAGCGCTTTCTGGAGCGTTCGCTCTTCCCACAGGAAGGAAAGGCAGTGCCGCTCTTGAGGTGGGAGAGGTACAAACACACACATCTGTGCCGTGCTAAGGCCTGTATAGTAATGAATGAGTGCAGCGTGGCTGGACCGCTTTCCAGGTCCAAGATTTCAGTTCTGAAGGCTATTTGTATGAAAAACCTTACCCTTCACACAGGAATTTCTCCCGCTGCCTTCAAGCAATTGCTTACAACACTTCTCAGCATGGCATCACTCAGGCCAATGTATGCCATACTCCCAGTACAGCAGATGTAGTTACTAAGCTATTGTGGTTTTGCCCATTGGCTGTTGTTGGGTGTTAACAAGACAAAAATTGTATTCTCTAATCCTGATAAAGTTGGACTTGAGTTACTCTGTTTTTTCTTGTCTTAAACCTGTGGTGAAATCCTGGGTCAGAAGAGCATGACATCAGCTGAACTGTGAAACTCCAGCTATCCACAGCCAATATTTGTGCCTGTGTTTCCTTATCTTTAGAAGTCAATGTCCTACAGTGCTTGTAAAAAAGGAGTTACTGAGTATAGTTCTAGGTACCCTCGGTTCCCATGAGTCATCTTTTAATCGCATGGGTTTGCAATTACATTTTGCATTCTTTCCAGTTTAATAGCTAAGTCCACACTGTAAAGACCTATACAAATAAGTTAGAAAACTGACTGGTCTGTTCAAGGAAGTAAGACTTGTTAATATCTGAATAAAGTTAAAGGAAAAAAAATTGGAGTTTCCCCTCTCAAGCATTCAGTTTTTTTTGAATAGTAAAGAACATTAGAAAAGCAACTGTATAAAACTCAGAAGCTAAACTTTGCACCTGTCCAGCAATTGTATTGGAGACCATCTGGAAATTCCAGGTACTGTAAGCATAAAGCAGGGAATCAAGACAAATATAAAACAGAATTTACTCAAATAAAAGACTTCATTTGATGTTGTCTTTGCTATTGAGCTGGTCGATGGGAAAAGAGGAAGAAGAAATTTCAATCTGAATGTCACCAGGTGTAAATTTGGAGTGCCGCCCTTAGAAGCAGCGACCCAAAGAACCTTCCAATCCAGAGAGCACCGCCAGCAGAGGTGCATAGGAGGGAGCAAGACAGTTAAAAAAATTGAACTTACCCGTTTAGAAACGCCTCAGCTGAATTTGCCAGACGGACCTGGGAGTCATGTCCAGGGCAGGAGACCTCACTCTCCCATGGTTGGAGAAGGAGAACGAGACAGGTTCACGTTCCCCTGACGGTGTCCACCAGAGGGGGCCCGGGCCCCGCAGTTCTTCCAGCTCCTGTGCCAGAAGGCCATTTGGCAGCTGAGTAACAGCAGCCTTTTTTTTATTTCTTCTCTTGCCTGCAGATGTTTCCCATGATAAAGGGAACTCTGATTATTAAAATCCTATGTGACAACTTAGCCCATAAGGTTTTCAATTTCTGTTTGAAGTGTAGGAGAGATTAAATGGTCTTTGGTTCATATGTCTTCTCCTTGCCAAACTCAGTTGTTGCACAGTAAATGGTATGTTCTGTGTCCTACATAGTTATAGCAGCAAATGCTGTGTGCTTCTCTAACTTTCTGTGAAACTGTGCCCCAGTGTATTAGATTATCAAGACGGCCTTGATAAGCTTGGGGCTTGATTACTACAGTGGAACGCATCCAGAAGTAAAATTTTTGGCTGGAAAAAGTTCAAATTAATTCAAAATGTGGTCGTCTGCCGCCTCAGTCTCCCAGGCTGTAATGTGTCTGCTTGTGGTTCAGTGTGATAAAAAGGGCAGATCATCACCACAGTGAACAGAAAACTGAGTTTCAGTACTTTCTTACTGTTCAGAAGGCCCATTTTCTTCTAGATGAGGAACCAACTGTACTATTAGCATGCCAAAAGCTGTCCTCATTGTCTGTCTGGGGTTTTAGTCATGCAAGCAAGCATTGTCTCAACCACAGTTATTTACTTATGTAAAGGAAATGTGTCTTAAATTAAACACACACAAAAAAAGACCTATGAGTAGTACATTTTTCTGTGTGTTTTCTGTATTCCAGGCTGTTTTTCTCCTACAGCAGAAATTGACAGATCTCTGTTCTGGTTTTTACAGAGTACAAAAGCATCCTGCTCAAACGCCCTGATTTGCCTCCTAGATAGGAATCCGGACCGTCCCAAAGCAGGTAAGATTGGAATACGTGGACACAAACACTCATGTCTCTTCCACATGTACAGGCTTGTGGAAGTGGTTCTCTCTTAGCACAGATCTGGTTTTGCACGCAATTAAGGTCATACCTGTTTGTATTATGAGGTATGTACATATAGGGGAGGGAATCATGAGGGAATACATATGTATATTCATCACTCCTAGATACCTCTGGTTTTTTAATGTTAAATCCTTACATGTTGGATTTCAAAGGTGTGTTAAGTGAACTTTCAGTAGAAACTCTCAAAATCCTCCTGTGGTGGTATCTGAATCCTAAACTTTTGGCTATACTGTCCATAGTGTCTACTGGCTGGTCACTCTTAATTCATGTATCTCAGAATATGAATGTTATTAGCAAGCTTATAAATCTTTTTTATACATGAGCAATGCCTGTTGCGGGAGAATTATTGTCTGTTAGATACAAGTCCCCTTACACTGTGTGGTTGGATACACCTAAGCTCTTAGCAGGGTTTGTGAATTCTACAGCTTCTTCATATAAGACTCACAAGTAACTGTGGGTGAAAACAAGCAGCAGACGTTATAAGAAGGATGCCATTCCTCTTTGATGGGCCACAGATTTATAGATGACTATAACTGGAGACCGCTGGCACGAAACCAGAGATTTTAGCAATAATTAGAGGAAAGCTGAAGGTTTTGATATCTGCAGAGGGTCAGGAGGTGGTTCAGAGCATGTGTGGAAGCTCCAGCTAATGTGCATATCCCTTAAGGAAAGCGGTTAACAAGGACCCCTAACAGAACTCACAAAAAGCAGAACCTTTAGATCTCAGACTGAAAAGCCTTTCCTATGAAAGAGCGAACTAATTCATCACATTGTATTTCAGCCTGTCTGTACGTTCCGGAATGCGTTTCTACATCGCTGTTGTTGAAGTCACATTCTCAAAACAAATGAGATTGGAGCCTTTAGCCAGGCTGTGTGCCCTTAGGGCTTACAACTTGCCTGCAGGAAGGGCTTGCTTACAAATAAAACACCCTGATTGAGTCACATTGCCATGTCTCAGACTCCTGCTTCAAACCGTATTTCTAAGGAAAAGTTGCAGGACCAATATTCCTGTATTGCTGTTTCAACATGTTGTTCATGCTCCTTTACCAAATATCTAAACATCTAAAACATTGGACCTATGCAGGGCCCCACATCTGACCACGGGAAGGGAATCTAAAGTAATACTCAAATTACAAGGCTGTTCAGCACTGTATATTTAAAATGGGGACCCATTTAACTTTGCATACAATGACGATTTTCACGGGGTTAGTACTTTTACACCTCCACAAAAGTCCTCAGACGCAGGGAGAAGAATTAGCTTTTGTACAGTCTGAAGCTGAGGTTAGAAATAGAGTTCAATTTTCTCTCGTGCTGCTGAAATTGTTATATCCTCCAAAAAGGTGCCAATCTAAATAGTGAGCCAAACGAAATGAAGGAATACTTTTCATAGCCAGAAGACAGGAACTTCTAAGACCTACAAATATTTGTTGCTGCTGCACATGCACTTTCCCACCATGATGCAAGCAAGCTCTAGACCCTGCTGTCCACAACTTATCAATTATAATTCTTCTGAGGGTGAAAATTATCCAGTGTTTTAAAAGGAAAACGTTACAGATTCTTAAGAAAAAAAAGTCATCATAATTCAAAATTTTCTTGGCTGCCTTCCTAGCACAAGTAAAGCAAATCGGCATTTTCTACATGCTCTTCTTCACAAAGGAATAATTGTAGCAAGAACTTTTATTATTTATTACATTTTGGCATCTAGCTCTGAATACATCAAGTCAAAGCAAAGTGTTAGCTGTCTACAGTGGTGATTTCTTTCTCCTTTTCAGACGTCTTCTCAGAGGTGGAAGATTTCTCTCTACAGACAAGGTACTTCACACCAAATACGTTCTCCACAGTTAGTGGCTCCATTTAGATTTGGTGGACTTTTCAGGCCTCATTTTAAAAAAAAATATTTTGGTAATATCCCATGGACCATTTCAATACCTGACTCAGGCCACAGCAAAGTGGCAACAATAGGTGCTTCATTCTGTTCCCTCTCCCTCACTGCTTATTCCCACCACTCTTAATTGTTTCTTTAGTGAAATCTTTTCCGTGACCCAGTTCATCTCAGAGAGGAGCAGTGCAATTCTCTGAGTTGAGATGCTGTACAGACATCCTAGTTTGCACTTTCAGTGTAAAGTGGTGATTTCCAGGCTAAGCTAAGGTGCCTACATGAACTGTATAAGTAGCCTTGGCTTCAAAGAATAAACAAACACGCGTCTGAAGGTTCTTCTGTACGCATACTAGAATGCACATTAGGGTTGGGTAACAACATTTGTCAGAACACAGGTTAAAGTTGCTACACATTCTGAAATTTTTACGGGCACAGTTTCTAACACTAGAAGTTCTTGAAAATCTGCTTTCATAGTTTCAGTTCTGCTTTTGTATTTCACCATGTGACACCAGCAATGGGAATACTACCACAAAAAGCTTACAGTCTCAGACAGAAGAACTCGACGGGCAGGAATGTTTTTTCCATAATTCACCATGCAAATGACACCACTGTAAACGTAAGACTAAAAGATCAAGCTTCAAGCTTGTTAAAGGTATAAGGGAGCTACATTTTTTTTTTTGCTGAAATCGGTGGCATCTTGACTATTACGTGTGGCTAGCTGGCTTCCTTCGTTCTGTGTTTTCCAACTCCCATCTGTAAAGCACTACCTAACAAATGTATAACTCATCATGAATCCGGACAACTCCCAAACTATATCGCTGTGAAATTCAACCAGCACAAAGTTCCCAGTGGAAGTAAAATCTGCAACCTTCTCCGTCCCACAGTAAGGGCCAACTGCAGGTGATGTAGATCGGCTTCCGTCATGTATGAGCAAGTAGTCATAGATGCATCTGTCACTATCTTCCAGCTCAAAGGATAACATTTTCAAAGATATCTGGAGAAAATACAACCAATGCACTTTGCTTCCAGATTATATCCTTTTCCCTCACCCTTTGTATTTAGCATGCACAAATAGTCTAAATTCCTTATGTGCAGGCACTGTTTTTTATTCTGTGTTTGCACCACATCCTGATCCCTCACTGTAATGCAAATGAATAGCAAATTATTTGCTTAGCTCACCAGCATTTGGAGCGGAAGGAGAAGCAAGGGACAAGATTGATCTTGTACACTTTAAATTCTTTTCTCTAGAGAAATACAAAACCAGCACCTGTGCAATGTTTCTGTTTTCCAGTGGGAACTCTTACCTAGGGATTATTCTGAACAAAGCCTACTGGTACAAGCTAAATTCATAGGAGTTCACACACATGTGTAAAGGTTTTCCCTTGCTGAACACCTCAGATGCCAAGATCCAACATAAGTTCTTAAACTGGATTTTTGCATTCAAAATTTTACTCTAAGAATGCCTGCTCGAAAAGTGACATTACAGCCGTTATTCTCCAAGGCAAAAGAGATTGCATTAGAGAATGCTCATGAATTCATCTGTGCCTTACCTTGTATCCAACTGGAGAACTGATGACCCAGAAGCACGCTCGGTTTTTGGGGTATTTATTGGGGTAGTTTGGAGACATGATGACTCCTTTTGAGTCAGTGAAAGTATCTCCACAATTCACTGAAGAGTAGAGAAGAAAAACAGAGAAAGGCATATTAACAAGACTATTTTGGCAGTAGAAGTGAATTTGCTTATACTCTATTGGATTCTTTCTTCAAGCCAAGAAAATATGCGCTACCATGAAAATCTACTGCTGAAATATTTTATTTCTTTGCTTACTGTTTTTATCAGCAGCTGTACTGAGGGAACTAAAAAGATAGCTGCTAAATAACCCTTGGAGGACGGGAAACAGCTGCACCTCTATCTGTCTTTACAATCAAGTGTCACCATATTAGCATAGCATTCTAATGGTACTAACTTACTGCACTTTCAGAAAACAATTAGCTCACATATTCAAGACCACGTTATCAAGCTAGAGCTAATGCTATCTAGAAATGACTCCATCAAAACTAATGTAAAAAGAGTAAAAAAGCGACACATTTCTAAGATTTCTTCAATTTATGTTTTAAAAAAGTCCCCATTCTTATGAATGGGAAGTTGAAATAAGGCAATAACAAAGTATTTGGGCTATTGCCTTCTAACTGAAAGTGTGTTGCAGCACAACAGAACTTTATCCAGCATTTGTATATTTGTGAAACAGACACTCCTCTAGTGACTACAGTAGGTACTGTGTTTCATGTATCATAACAAAAGCCTTTAATTCAGAACATGCAAGTTACCCCGTTGCATAAAATGCCACAAAACCTCGAATAACATATTGCCCAGATACTGGATCCCATCTCATCGATTGAGATTTCTTGTTGAGTTCTGCAGTCTTTGTGCTCTTTGGCTGCCCTGCTCCTATTAGTTACAGTCATTGCATTGTTTTTATTTAAAGAAATAGCTCTAAAGAGGTGAGGAAGCCTAGCAGAGGCTCTCAGAAGAACATCTATGGGTTCTCAGGATTGCTAACATTAGACCCACGCAACAACGCATTTCCTGGTTCTTGCTAACCTTCAGCCCCGTTATTTCCTAGCCTTTGGCATTAGCAATTACTATGGAAGTGTAAAGAATAACACAGAAAAAAACTACTCTGGGATACATGTTCAAAATTTTCATTTCTTCCATACAAATACTATTAATACTGTTCTCCAAGCTTTGCAAAGGAGTGTTCATACCCTTGTTGTAGGAGGCTCTGAATCCTGTGGCTGAGATGCTTCCGTCACTTGCAAACTCTACCAGCACTGCTGATCCAGATGCCACTAAGGAGGGCAGTGGCCCCTTCCCACAGTATTTGTCCAGTAAGACAGGGGAATTTTTGCTGTTTCCATTATAAATTTTTATATAGTCAGAAGAACAGTCAGAGGAGGGTTGGAGATCAAAAGCCTCAAACTGCAGGAAAATCTTGAGAAACAAGAAAACAGATGTTGGTTTTAATGCTATACAGAGGGAAAGATTGAAACCATCTAATTATTATGAAGTGAACTAGGACTTCATATTCATTTTACTATCCATGTATCACTGAAACTTTACTTTTTGTATAAAAAGAGCATAGAATTTCACCTAGCCACCCCGTTACTGAGCCCAGTGATTGATGCTTGACTATTGCTTGTCTTTGAAAAGCCATGCAATCATAACTGGATAAAATTTAAGTTAAATAATGCATCTGATCATCTTAATATGTCTTATGAAAATTGTTGAGACTGTCTTTTTATTCACTCTGTAACAAAATAAATGTCTTGGTCCATGAAAATGAGTCCCAGAGGGTAGTCATAATCATGAAATAATGCTGTGTAGCCTTGACACTGTGGTTCAAACCTTTTTTCTCCTAATAAAAATTACCTTACTTTGCCGGATGCGGATCAGCCACAGGCAGTTGCTATTATTCGGGTATGGGGATGGGTAATTGACAGAGGAGAACGAGCCTTTGGATTTAGGCAACACAAAGCTACAGTAATCTGAAGGGAAGAATCAAACAGTGTTGAAGAGAATGAAAACGGCACAAAAATCTTCCAGAAACAAATTCCTGACAAATCTCTCCAACCATCTGCATGTCAAGCTTGCAAAAGAGAAATGAATTATAATGCTTACAATTGTGTAGATGTTCCTAGTCTAAAAGTTATTCAAAACCCACAAGTGAAATGAAGCTAGTTAAGGTACTTACCTGCTTCAGCTACTACTGTTTTATTAAAGGCAGTAGGGCTTCACTCACATATTTTATTTTACTAAAAAAGGCCTCCATCTTTCGTGAACTTCCTTAACCTCAATCACAGCAGTAGTTTCAATGACATCAGTATGTCAGTCCCCATCACCAAATGTGTGTGTATTCATAACTGTATGCAAAAATCAAGCTTGAAAACTAGATCTGTCAAAGCAAAGAGTGGTAGTCACTGAGGGAAAACAATAACAGAGAGCACTGAAGCCAAGCTACAAACCTAGTGACTGGTATACAGAGTTTGATCTCATCTGTCTTTTGTCTTTCCACATGTAGTCTTCGTTTATTGCATTATGTGTAACTCCACAAATTACAAAATATGAATATATAACATCTGAACATATGAATTTACGACATTTTTCTTTTGCTCCCTACTTTCCCGGAGAAAAACCGTCTTCTGTCTTTTTTTTAGCCTGAGTTTTTCTTCTTTTTAGAAAATTTAGCCCTTGTCTTCCAAAACATACAGATCTGATTATGAAATTACATAATAATGGTACTGAAGTGTGATTCATTCTCAGCCCCACTATCAAGAATAAATATCATTAAATACTTATTATTACCATCTTTGAGACCATGACAAAGACTTAAACTGTACACTTATCTGCAGTTCAGAATTTGGGAGGAACCACTCTCAGCAATTTCTGTACTTAACTATCCTTAACAGGAGGAATGAGGATTCCCACTAATTACTGATGTTTATTTAACTTAGTTCTAACACAATTCAGAGCAGAATTTGGCGCACTAATATTTAGGCCACTTTAGTGTTTCTTGCTGTTTTAGTGGAAACTATTTGAATAACATCTCAGAAAAGTCAAATACCGTATAACCTATGTACTGAGTCGAGGCAGAAGCCATGCATTGCAGGAGCATGTCTGGTGTTTTACATGTGTTTTGTGCATCTCAGCTGAAGAGTTCCTGCTAGAGGAATGCTAGGTATTTCTAGACCTTAAGATACCACAGTGATGAGTTAAGAAACAGATGGGGCAAGGAAGTAGATAACAATACAAAAAGCCTGGGGAATTCCCCTCAAAGAGATGTTCTGATCAGCACCCATACTTAGATAAATGGCACCCATACTTAGAGCCCTGCAGTCATTTTTTAATTGAAACAAATCACAAACCTGCTGGCGCTACTGTTGCCCATGACCCTAAGCTACAATCATAGCTAAGGACAGCTTACATGCTTTCCAGCCTTCAGAGCTTTCCTGAAATGAGAAGTTGACAGAGGTAGCAACCAAGATTTCTCTGATGGGCTTTGCTTATGTCAAAGAGCAGGGACTAGGTGAGGGTAACTTAGAATGACAGTGAATTCTTGAAAGTAAATTGTCCTTTCCAAGAAGGCAGCAGCTTGGCACAGGGATGGGTCTGTTTCCAGACATACCAGCCCTCTTGTAGGGTGAGGGAGAGATGTATTGAAAGGACTGTGGGCTGAGTTCCTTTGGGGGATGTCTGACAGTGCATACAGGCATCAGCTGTATAAGGATTCACATATGCCTTTTATTTACAGCACTTACTGCACTTGTAGAGCTTGTTTATTTTAGCTACATCCAAATTACTCAGACCTTCTCTCTGCCCAATGGGTATGGAGGGGTTGGGAACTGGTACAATAGTTGGCTTCCCTGGAGTGCTGGAGAAATCATACCTGTAGAAATAAGAAAATCACATTTCTAGATCACTTCTTTTAAACAGTGAAGTTCTGTAACTGCATAATCATATTGATGTATGACATGCACAGAATTTCAATGGAAAAGGGCAAGAAGCTTCTCAGAGACCAGTCAGTCTTTCCTGAAGAGGACCAGTGTGGCAGCCAATTTGTGTGCAGCAACTGAAAGCAAGAAACAAGAAAAAGCTGCTCTGTCCTGAGTGAGGAGAGCTTCCCCCAATGTCCTGGCACAGTGAACTGAATCCCACCTTTATGGTTCCAGAGGCAGAGAAGCAGTGTTATGTCTCAGTTAGTAATTGTCTGTTTGCTGTCTGCAATTTCCTACCTCCTGCCACACAAGTTTTGTTTCATGGGTTTGTTCCGAAGTTGTTACTTGCTAATGGAAATAAAGGAGAAGGCACATGCTATTACAGCTTGTACATTATGGACTAAAATGCGACCTTAGACAGTGTTCCCAGATGAATATGAGGCAGCACACAACATCTTAATGATATAAAAAAATCCCATCTTTTTTTCTCTCTGTACCTAAATATTTTTGTTTATGATCAGCTGTTGCTACATTAATGACATTATTTAGACTTCAGAACTGGTTTAGATTAGTGACTCAGTGGAGTTAGACTTTGGACCATAGCCATGTCAAAGGTCTCTAGCAGGAGTCAGGAGTACAGTGAAAGAAAACATTGTCCTAATTCTTTCTTCTATCCATATCAACTCTGTGTTCCAGAAATCCTGCTGACAAAGGAAGTCACCCTTAATTATATCCATTCACTCAATTTTAAGTGAACAGCAAAAGTCATTCCCTGTACAGACCAATTCCTTCTTCCTAGATCTAAGCAGAAGATCTGAAAGCTGCTTGCTTCTTTGAAGGGGCATCTCAGAAAACAACTCACGCGCCATAGTGCATCACTGAAGAGTAGTCATAGGGAAGGCCCAGATTTTTGGAATTCACTTTTCCAAAGTTCCCTTGTTCCCCTGTAAGGCAGGAAAGCAACACGTTTCAGTCAGAAGAATTACTGCTGCTCTAATAATACTCTGCCTGCTGTCATAATCCTCAGAGTAACTTAGAATATATATATTTGTTCTCATGAGATCTTGGATATATAAAAGCCACCAGAGCCTTTTGAACACTATGGGAATCCATTTTCACTTAACCTAGTAGGTTTCAGAATATAAACTAAATCAAATAAGTCAAAGTTTCAATATAATAAATAAATCCATTCCACTCTTCAAGTATTCATCTGTCCATCCTCATTAGGCTGCCTCCAAGTACGTATCAGTAGATTACCAGTATATTTCCTTGAACATTATAAGCATCCAACCTATGTCCCCAAAGCTGCATCCATACCTTGAGAAGGAAATCTGGCTGACCACCTAGATCAAAAAATTCAGAGGTATGTGTGGGTGGCCACCAACCTGTCTCACCAAGTTCTTCCACCAAAAGGTTATAAGACCACAAAAGAAAATTTGCCTGTTATTCACACCAAAGGACATGTTACCAGCCATTTTCTGGCTCTGCCTCTGGTCAAACCCATCAGCAATGACTACAGTGAAGTGATATGATTCACATGAAGCAAGGACACTCAGTAAGATCAGTTAGAAACATTCTGTCTGAATATAGGTGCTGACATAGCCCGTCTCATCATAGCTGCTGAGCGTCTCATCACTTTTCATCTGTTTAGCCTTAAAAAGCTCATGAGGTAAGAAAGTGGTACATTGACACAGGACTGGGGCCCAGCGACACAGACTGGAATTCAAGACACCTAGCTTTATTTCTGTAGGTTAGGCTCTGAAGCTATTCATCACGGCTCCCAGGATAATCAGAGGAGAGGGAGAGAAAGAGAGATGAAGTTGGAGGGAGTTTCATCTGAAGGCACCTATTTCTCTCCATTGACTGGAGAGCATGAATACGAGTTGTGCCCTGGGTCTCTTGTCTGTGGTAAGACAGGCAGGCAAGCAATGTCAGAGCAGGGAGCCTGGCCTTGAGGCTAATGCCCTAACCTCTGAGCACTCCTTTCCACTTCAACATCTGTACCTTCATTATTGTAAATAGTGGTTTGTAAACCACAAACCATCTGGACAAGAGTTCAGTGTTGGACGCTTGTCAGAAAAATCTCTGGAGTCTGCACAACTTGGCTGGCAGGCTCACAATCAGAGCCAGTCTCTTCCAGTAACGTCCTTCAGCACTGGTCCCAATGAGAAGCTTCACAATCCGGAACTATAGAAAGTTTGGGGATAAACATGGCTTTGGAGCTTTTGATAGCTCAAAAACTCAGTTAAGTCTCAAATTGGTTCTCAACATTGGCTTTCCCGACCCTGTTCAGTTTTTATCTCAGTTCCTCTTATCTGCTATATTGACTTCAGAAAGAATTATCAGCAAGTGCACAGCTTCTTTTGAGGTGATGAACAGAGAACACAGTTCAAATGCAGTGAAACATTTAAGCATATGGCTACTGTTTGGCACACATGTGCTTTGCTGAATTGGTTTGTTAAAAAAGAAAAAGTAGCAGCAGCCTGACTGGACAAAGGTGGTGCCAGCAAACTAGTATCTGCCTCATCACACGCCAGAGAAATTTGGCTGTCTAGACCTGCACATGTGGGGTGACTTAGCCCATCTTTTCCACTCTGAAAAAAAAAAAATCTTTCTCTGCCAGAATCTAGGTGTAATGACTCAGAAGGGCTGAAAAGGAAGCTTCAGCTGAAAACTTTGAATACAGTTATTTTTTCCCCAAAAGTTTGGGAAAAACAGGCTGAGTTTCAAGTAGCTAGCTAAGTGGATAGCCACTGATCAGGCTGCCTTTTGTCAAAACAAAGAAGAAGGATGGCTTCCAAGGTGAATTTCTGTGTAAAAAAAAAACCAAACAAAAACCACCAGCAAACATCCTGCAGCCCTGGCAGGAGAAAAACAGGCTGTGTAGGAGAGCTGGGAAGCTGCAAAAGGTCTTGACGTCTAGTTCTGCACCACCAGGGTCAGGGGGAGTTCTGCCATCAGCACTGTTAGCAGCAGCATGTTTTTGCAGGAGATGTACACTAACAGTCATCATGAACATCACTGTGTTTCTTCACTTCATTTTCCCTGCGTATCCTTGCATTTTTCCCCCGCAGTGCTTCTGCTGCACACATTCTGCATTCTAACTCCCTTGTCATGCCCATCTTCTCAGCCTCCACTCCTGGTGGATGCTGGTAAAACACTGAAGATACACTCCATCTCCTTTTATATCTTCTTCACCTCTTCCCTCTCTTTTATCCTTTCATGATACTGTGCCGGAATCAGAGCTTGGTTATATCCATATCCTTTAGGAATGATGACATCTGAACCTGTAGACTTCCCCCTGCAAAACTAGTGTAAAAGTTTATGCATGCCTAGCATCTTTAGTATAACTTCATATTTTCAACTCCTCTTTCCTAGCGCATCCTTTGCTAGCATTTCAAACGTGACACACCCTTGTTGTACAATGGCAAAAATTTCATAGCAAAATTACACCTTAATTTTGAAACTTCTAGAGCTGAAAACCTCAATAAAGAACAGCACAAATGGAATTTATTTAGGATATCATGGGAATAGCTAAAAAAAGTTTGGAGAACAGCGTGTTAGGAATTTGCAATGAAAACAATCAAGCTCCATCTGGAGAAAAAGATAGATAGATTTTCAGCTGTGCATGACATTGAAGAGTTGAGTATCTTAGTTGTTGAAGAGACTTACTAGAATTTAGTATTCAATTGTCCAGCCTCATTTACTATTATTTTCTATAATGAACTAACTACATTATTATCTTTTTACAATTGTGAGTTGTCCAGCTATCAGACAAGTGATCACTTGCATCCTTTCTTCCCCTACTTTCCTTCTATGTACCACCATCTCCCTTTCCCTAGGACCTCCTACCATTCTCTCTACTCTCCCCACCCCAGACCCTGGAGCTCTGTCTTTGCTCCCACACAGATCAAGGGCACATGGCCAAACTATTCATCCTTCATTCCTTTCCCTAAATAACAGTCGCTTGTTTTCCCCCTACGGATATACCAGTCCTGATGGCTCCCCATTGCGCCTTCTTTTCATGGCAGTGTATATTGTTCTCTCCTCAAGAAAGAACTAACGGCAGTCCTTCCTCTCACGTCATATCAGGTCCCAGAATTTTAGAATCATAGAATCATTCAGGTTGGAAAAGACCCTTGGGATCATCGAGTCCAACCATTTTGCCCATGCTTGTTGTTGCATGTGCTTCCCTTCTCTCTGCTTTGAGTTCCTTGTTCATCTACATTTTAGGCAATGTATGTGCATTTCACTCACTGCCAGTGCCAAGATTCCTACCTGCTGCCTTCCCTGTTTCCATGGCTTTCCCCGAGACAGAGTTGCTCTGTGATTCCCCACTGTGATCTCCGAATATCCCGCTTTACCCACCTCAGCTAAAAATGCCCCCCCGCCTTCTGGGCAACAGTCTTTGCAACAACATTTTGTGCTCCTGATCAATCTTGGTAGTTTGGATACAAGGTGAGTCTGGGCTCAAGGTGGCAATCAAAATAGGAACATAGAGCTACTTTTAGACTGCATCTGCCTTGGGGGACCACGCTAACATAGCTGTAGCCACAGAAATTCCCCTAGTACACTGAATGAGAAATTCCATCACACTGAATCTACTGCTGCTGCAATTCAGCCAGCATTAATCTTATTTGCATGGCTGTTCACAGGAGAAACATTCCCCTTTATCTGAAAGTATATGTTTTCTCTTAAGATTTGGTGGGCATACCTGCCACAATGTGTTCCCACATAATCTTGACAAACCTGTCCCGATCACTCCGTGCCTGTTCATGGATGAAACCCAGTGCATGGTTCATTTCATGCTGAATTGCTCCTTTATCCATGCAACCATTTTTCACCAGGCCTACTGCTTGACGTCCTCCAATTTTTCCAAAGTAAGACCAGCAGCTAAGAATAGGCAATCAATATACAAAATTATCACATTCAGCAAATACAAAGAAATAGATGCACTGATTATGCCACCAAGGGCCTCCGGATGTGCAGCCACAAAAGGGGACATGCAAACAGTCACTGGTGTGAGGTCTCTAAATGTCAGAAAGATGCCAAACTGCAGGGGGACAAATAAAGCCTTTGTGGTAAGTATGGCAAATTTTAAAACAGTAAAAAGGCCACATCAAACTAAGATGAAGCAGTTTAAATAGTATATATAGAACCTGAAACAATTATACTTCTTTAACTTTTTACAATTAAGGAAAATAACTCATCTTGAATTACACCTCATTACCTTTAAGTCCACACACATTTACTCCTGCAGCCTATTAACTGACGTAACTACCAGTGTATCTCAAGAAAAATGAAAAATTGCACCTGCTCTCTGGATCTTGACTCATAGGATAAAAAAGGGAAATTACTTAAAACAGAAAAAAAGCTGAAAGACTTTTTGAGTGCTTTCCACTCGCAGGAGACAAGGACCTTACCTCTGCCCACGTTCAACATGCACGTAGTCTTTTTCTGTTGTGCGATTTACAAACTGCACACAGGTCAGTGTGGAGATCTCTTGCAGAGCATCAGCAATCCAAGACCTCTCTGTCACTGCTAGAGAGAGAAAGGGGCAGGAGAAATCTTCGTTGGTTACTCAAAACCAAGGTGTGTTCATGGGGTGCATTCCTTTAAAACTTCACACCACTTGTTATCTTTTATCATACAAGCATAATAAAAATAAGCTTTCAGAGACCTTCAAGTTGATTTGACTTTTAAAGGGAGATGTAAGATTTATAGCTGGCCCTTACGCATATTCCATAGAAGACAGCTGATGGAAAACAAAAGACTGGCATTGTTTCTTCCATTAGACAGGATGGAAAAAATGCAACAGTTTCAGATACAAATGATTGGATTAAAGTATCCCAAATGAGTCATCCAACTGTAGCTAAGCACCAAAAACCTATTTTGTTTATCAGAGATAACAAATGTCTTCCACACACCCCTTGGAATCACTTGGAGGCAGCCAGCATTCAGATGCTCTGAAGATCACAGTGTTTCTATTCAGGTACCAAATAAAGATTGGAGTGTTTATCTACCTTTGAACATTTTAGCCTAATTTGGCTTCCTCAGTTATGAATCATCTACAACTGATTCATATCTTGATTTCCTCATCTTCAAAGTTTGGAGAGAGGGAGGTAGACGGAATAACTCTCACCTAACCACAAGAGCATATGCTGCAATTCAAGGAGCAGCCCAGATAACGCAGAGACTGGGCTCCCCTCAGCTCAAATGATAACACAGATTCCCTGTCACCAGAAACAAGGAGCGGGCACAGGCTGTATTTCAGTTCCATGCCATTTTCTCTCAAGGTAAGATCATTTAAGAAGATGGAAGTGTGGAAGCCTCAAACCAGAGAAGCCTCAGCCGGGGAGGAGATGGAAGACCTGCACAGCCCACAGAAAGTCTTCTGGAACAAGAATTTCTAGATTAAGGGAACAGACAGGAGCTATCGACTGACTAGAGGGAAATAATAAGAGACAAAAATATCTCCAAGGATTTTTCCTCCATTTTTTCCTCTACAGGATTTCTAGTGCGGGAATATTTCTATAAGAGATTTGAAAGAAAATTAGAGTGTTCAAAAAAGTGCCCTTGTGGTAATTTTGACAAAAATACATTCATAATGTGAACAAATTATATTTCTTCTTCTGTACTTGGTAAATATCAAAGTGTAGGAATGAGCTAATATTTGTAATTAAAATTAATTAGCTGGTATTTATATAACTGCTGCCCAAGCGACGACATATTTTAGTGTCTGTAACTGAAACATTTGGAGTTTTAGCCAAAGTACCATAGGGCTAACAGATTAGCAAAAGAGACATGTCAATAAATTCTCATTTGGACAAAGATTGCTTTTGGTGCATGCCACAGAAATAAAAAAAAAAATAACAGAGAGTATAGGGACCAGAAGATCAATGCTAAGTTTACCGAATCCATTTGCATACACTCACAGAAATCAGAAGAGATGTTAATTGGAACCTTGACTAGTCCATCTTGTGACTTGGGCCATAAACAACTCTCACAGTTAATTGCACTGCGTCGCCCTCTTCTCAGAAGGATGTCTCCTTCATACACAGCTATTTCACTACCTGGCAGATGAAGCAAATAAAGAACACACAAGGCAGTGAGAAGGCAAATAGATGTGCAAAAGGGAGATGAGAGGTATACACTAACCAAGCTTTTGTACCTTTGGAAATTTCTTTCAGTGAAGTTCATTTCCTAATAACGTGAAAAAAGGATTAGTAAATTAAGATTGAGTGACTCTAGCATTCACAATATGCTATGACTGGTTAGGTCTGCCCTGCTTCCTGGATAGAAAAGATTAATATCAATATAGGTGTCATAGTGCAGCTGTAATCAAAGTCGTGACTAAATATATTTTAGCTTCAGAAGCTTTGGGAGCCTTCAGAGTGGAAGGCTAAGTATTATAAGTCATTGCTCTCTTCATTAGAGCTTATGGAATTAAAGAAAAATCATAACTGACCTCTGTAAAGATGGGATGAATCATACAAAAGAAATGACTATTTTTGTCACGCATATTGAATGCATACAAGCTATTAATTTCCAGGTTAGCTGTTAATTTGACACAAGACATTGTGACATGCTCCTCAGTTCTGACTCCAAAATACTTCGAATACATTTCTCACAGGCAAGAACTATTGGTTATTATGCCAGAAACGTACAATAGTCTTGGGTACAGCAGACAGAGAAGTGCCTTATATCACATAAGAAAGACATCAGAGTGAAAAGTATTCTGGTTTGCTGAGGCTACATATAGAAAAGTATGTTCCATGTAGCATTGCTCAATAAGTCTTCTTAATTTCGTTATAATGACAGCATAAATAATCACACTGAATGCAACTTTAAAACACACCTGAATTCTGTGAATTGTGTTCCACTGATGCTGGAAAATATTTCCAAAGAGAAAAATACACCAAATAATGAAAATGAGGTATAGAGAAGCAGCCCCACAAAAACCTACAGTTATTTATATAATAATTACAGTCAAACTCACCTAAGTCATTGTTTCTTGTAGTTATCTGCAAAAGAAAAAAAACAAAACCAAACATATCTTTTAATACATGCTTATCTCCACTGCAGAAAACTTCTATCACGTAGAATCACAGCCGTAAAAGTTTTTAACTAATTTTAAGATAGTCATAAAAACTCAGCAGCAGCTATGTAAATTCTCAACATCTCAGAGCAGGGACACACCTGGACAGGTTTAGTTAGTGCAAAACTGTAGAGAAATGCTAAATAAGTTGGCAGAAGAAAGTACTTTGTCTTCATGTTTCCAAGATGATCTTCTCTGCTCTGCAGCTCAGTTCTCAAAGTTCTGGTTACTTTACTTGGGGCAAGTTTTACGGGAAAGCTGCTGCTGTTGTTAACAAGTGTAACAAAATTAGATAACAAGGAGTATTTTCACAAAACAAACAAGCTGCAGGACTTCTCAAGAGAATTTCCAGGCTCTCATTTCTTATTTATCTTCAGAAAACAGAGGAAGTGGAGCAATAGGAAAGAAAATCCAGCAGCCTCTAAAGTGACTCATCTTTAATTCTAACAAGAACCCATGAGCAGGTCCCCTCACGGCTGACCAGGGACAGGATATAGCAGTTTGTTTACAGCAAAACTCAATGTCAAGGAACTCTTTGATCCATCCACACTGACTACCTGTCCTCAGCGTGCTGCCAGGAGCCACCCTGCTCCACAGAGCCCATCTGCCAGTCTGCCCGCTCTGTGCACAGCTCTCAGCCAGGCACTGCTGGCCAGGAGCACTGGAAATCTGTTGGAGCCAGAGATGAATCTGATTGTTGGTTGAAATTGTTTTTCCAATGCCATATCTTGCAGTATAATCATCAGTGGCAGTGATTATGTGTCTTTCTGGAATCTACAAATAAATAAAACCACCAGCTCCTAGAGTTTTGGCTTCCCATCTTCTCGGAAGCTCTCCTTCCTTTGATGTCCATGAATAGAAACAAGCCTAGAAAGGCTGGCTGAATCCTAGAAAACCCATGCTGTAAGAGTATGCCACATTGGGAATATTCATGTTGAAGCCACATGAACACCACCATAGGCAGGTAGATGTTGCTTTCTCCTCACAGCTTCAGCCCTGCACAAATATCCAGGTGCTATAGAAAATCCTAAGGATTTGCTGCATCAGATCTTTAAGAAACAAGCAAGAAAACCTTTGGAATTGCCTGCAGAGGCAAAATTCAGAGGGATCTACGTGGTTCACAGAAGATCGAGGTGGCAGAGGGTGCCTTTCTAGAGAGATGTATGGGCTGGTCCTTTGTTTTTAAGGAATACTTTGCTAAAGAAATTTTAGCTGGTGTTATGTCAAGCTTGGCTACTAATATTTTCATTTTACCCTACTTATAGTTTGTTCCTAAACGTTCTAAAATATTTCACATTTCTGTGACTTGACCATTCACCTACAGTTATAACTTCCATGCAGATTATACTGCAATATGCAGGTGTGGATGAAAAGGACCCTTGTTACTGTGGCCAAGAAGAGATGAAGTTCAGAAGTCCTCATTAGATTGTTAAACCGGTAACCAGAGGTCCTGCTGTACAGTTCTGAGCAACCTCCACATCTGTTCAAGATCTGGTTGAAAAGAGAGACAGAGGAAGCCACAGGAGAACATTTCTGCTGATACACATCACAAAATGACAGGGGAGAGAGCAGAAGCTACCAGACAATAAAAGCAAGAGAACAAGACCAGCTTGCTGCAGAGCCCGGAGCTGGGTCACTCCAGGCGTGTGGCGTGGAGGGATGGAAGAACCTTTTGAAGTTCTGCCATGACGATTTGTGTATCCACGTGCAGAAGGCTGTAATACCTTCCTGACTCCAGTTGCAGCCCACAGATCAGAGTAATGCTTGAGTCAGGCGATTTATCCCATGGCTTAGTTAATTTTCCTGACTGCAAGAAAGAATTGGGTATTTTTCAAGGCTAATTAATAGACTAAAGTCTCATATCACACATTATCTGAAGTTGTCTCGTAGATGCAAATTTCCTTTTTGATGCTGCCTGTCTACATTGTCTGCTTTGATATTCTAGCAGAATAATGTTCAGGTCTTAGTCTATTTATCTATCCAAATCATTTGATTACACAGCTGTAACTTGCATTCTTTCTCCTGTGCGCCTTTTTTACACTGTCTTTTGACATTTCTCATTCTTAGTCACACTGTCCTTGATCTGCCAGATACTTTGCCACTGCTGGTTGTAATTTTAGTCTGATGTTTATCACATTCTTAGTGATGCTTGCTTCGTTCTCTGCCATGGAATGAAGGTGAAACCAACAGTTCTTTCACCACGTAATGCAAGTCCTTCTTGGCATAATGTTAAATGACAAAGGTAGAAATACCAAACACCTGCTAGTGTTCAAGTGTAGGTATTTCCTAGCTCTGTATCAGTAATAGGTATCATCAGAAGCAACAAGAATAGTATGTCCAATGATCTTTCCATAATGAGAAAGTACAGAGGGCACTTTCCCTGGCTAAAGCATTAGACTGTATGAACCTCAAGGGAAACAAAATTCTGGAGAGTGAAAGGCCGTGTGATTGTTGAAGGATCCTGTGGAATATCACTCTAATGCTCGCTTTTGCAGCTATTTGCACCAAAGGTTACGCAGTCAATTGCTGGTGAACAGCAGCAGCTCAATTCAGCTGCATATTCACCTTAAGAAGCTTATTACTTTTCAGGAGGATTCACAGTTATCTCCACACATTTAATCACACCAATTGTTCTTACTACATGAAAAGTCCCAATTTTTTATGTCACAATAATAGATAGTATTGCCCTTATTAGACGACAATTCTTTTTAAACTCATGGGTGTGATACTGCATTTGGACAGAAATCAGATTCTGCTGAAGAGCATTTAAAAATAACTTTGTAGCCAGTAAGTGAAACTATTATACTATACTAGAACAGGCTGAAAAGAGTTAAATAATAAAAATATACACAAAACTTCCTTTGTGCTTGAAATGATGTTATTAAACAGTTATCTGCTTACAGCTATTGTGTCCTTCAGGATGCTAGGATTAGTGAAAGCATGCATTCATGCCTCATTATTTACTGATTGGGAGAAGAAAATGAGCTTTCCCTGCTTTTCAGTTGCCAGCCAGTTAATCAGTTTAGAATAATTAAATCATTGACCTTGATCAAGTACAATAAAAGTGTTTCGGCTTTTGCAGAAAAGGTCAAAATCACAAAAATAAGATTTTGTAAATCCGGTCCCTGGTGCCTCATCCTTACTTTGTCCCAGTTACCAGCCCACGAAAGCAAACCTTTCATAGAAAAGGTTACTATCCACCATGTGTGCTTCATATATTAAAACTAGCATTCAATTGCTTATGTAATTAGGCAATTTTAGTGTAGGTTAGAATATGTTATGCTATAGCATATATCGACATATTTCTGCCTTTTTTTGTTTTTTTATTTAAATGAAAGATTTATTCTATTTAGAAGAAAAAATCTTCACTGTAAATACTAACTGAGATGTGTTGAAATTAGTTTGAAACCTGTGAGTGTTTGGACTCTGTTCCCCCTAAACCACTCCTGCAGCAGTGTGATCTCTGCTACTTTACCACCCTTTATCTTTTACCTTTCCCGTGTCAGAATGATATCATAACACTAGAAAGGAAAGGCTCAAGTCCAAAGACTCTGCACTGGAGATAATTACAGGTGTCAGTGAGTACTCACTTGAGACCGTGGCTAAAGACAAGAATCAGCTCAAACTTTTACAGCTAACTTTGTTTTATCTGGTTTGCAGCAGCTGTAGGTTGAAGAGAATTTTACTATAGTTTTTGAAATTGATACATGGAGAAAGTTGGCTTTCTGGAGACAAGCTGCAAAGGCTGGGGTCAGTATTTGAGAATCTAAGTACCCAAGGGCTAAGCCAGATGGGACTGGCTGGTCTATAGCTTCCCTGGTTCTGATAACAGAAGTCTTGATCTAATGCTGCTCTCTAGTGGTTTGCCATTTGTGCAGGTGGGACGTTTCCAGTAGCAGCCAGGAACACCCCATCACCACACAGAGCCTGTTCACTCCTTTGATCCCTGTCTGCAGAGCACAGACCAGTAACTGCTTCCCACACAAAATACTTGCAAGCATGAAGAGTCTGTCCTGTAATCTGTGCTGAGAAGCAATGCATCACTTTTAGCCCAAACCCATCTCAAAGCTTTTCTAGCATCTGCAGCTTGTTACTTCGCTATTTACCTTCACCAGATACTTATAGGCTATACACACAGATGCCACAATAGATTTCTGAGATGGCCTGCTAGGAAAATGAGCCAATTTACCTGCTCCATTTTCTCAAAAGGATTTTTAAATCTTAAGACTTATTTTATTGATGAGCCCTCCTAAAAGCTTTCAGAAAGCTTATGTTGCAGAACCCAAGTACTCTTTTGGCTCTGCCCTAGCTCCACTTTGACTTCACAATATAGGTCATTGCCCATTCCCTGGTTTGCCCAAGACAAACAGGCCGGAGGGGAGCAGCTGGAAAAGGGCTGCTCCGTAAGGGGAGAGTCCCCAGGAGCTGTGACTACAGCAAAATCTTAGAGTACCTCAGCACGACAGCAGTGAGCAGATAGCACAGCCTGTTGATAAGGTGTTGAATCACATCCAGAAGCCACAGACTAAAGGTAAGGACATGACCTCAGTCCAAGGTCCAGCAAGGAGAGCAGGCTGGAGATGCATACTCCTACAACACAGCCCAAACAAGAGCAAGGGCTAAGGCCAGAGCTTAAATGCAGCCCCTGGGCCAATAGACAGAGGCCGTGGGTGGAAGCCCACAGGTGAGGCCAGTCAGGAGCCATTTATTGTTAGCACCCTCCATCCCTGAAAGCTACAACATGTTGCAACAGCCTTCCTTGCTCCCTATACCCCTGTGTGGATTGTCCAGTAAACACAACTGCAACTTAGATAACTATATCCACTGGATCACCTACCGGATCATCGTCGGAGACCTCTCAGAGGTAGTATTTCAGGCTCTGTGAAAGCTATGTTGACTCAGCCCCAACAGATGATATTTATCCCTGAGTCTACTGCTTCCATTTTTATTACATATTTCTTCCAGCCCTGGATATGGAAGAAATACAATCACTCATCCTGGATCCTTTTTAAAGTTTGATTGCACTTTCCCGTAGCTCTGGCACTGCAGTGATTTAAGCAGCACTTACCGAGCTCACTCAGTAGCTGAGCAATTTCATACGTGAGCTGCCTCCAAACGCCTAGGTGAGCATCATCTGCTCCTCGCAAGTTGTTACTGTTCATTGCATTGATTTATGCAAAACCCCTTTCTTCTGAGCAATGATATTTTCTCCTAAACCTGAGATTTCCTCAGATCAACCCTTGTAAGGAATGATCTGACCAGGAATACCCCTGTCCTTCTCTATAGCACATGTCAACCTAAAGGATGCACAGCTTTTCTGCATTAACCTTATTCTCCCCTTTTATATCTTGCTTATCTACTGATTCCATCAACTTTGACAGATTTCCAATTTAAATAAAATAATTATCTTTTCACCTGTGCTATATGTTGCCACTTGTCAGAATTTACGCTGCTCCTGGTTTTTACCATTCAGGTATGACTTTCAGCCTTTATTTTTGCCGCTCCACATATCTAAGCATGACTGTTGTCTTTTTACAATGTCTAGTATACATTTTATTTCGATCTCAGATAATGCTATTTTCTTGCCATTTTGAAGTTTTTATCCTTTTAGTGGCTCCTTTTATCTAACTTCTTTGCTTTTAGGGTGTTACACTTTAAAAAGTGTCATGTTACAACTGTGCATTTTTCAAGTGTTTCTGTGCAACCAGAACTTTGACTTTATAAAAACATGGAAACTTACATACTTGTACACAGGCATTTCCACAGCAGCTTTCAGGGAAAGAAACCTGAAACCTGGCTAAGGAACAAAACTGGTTCCAGACACGAGAGACTACTTTCAGATGAAATTTCTTAATAAATAAGCATCAGGCAATTGGGCAGGAACAAACATTTATTGCATAAATCCATCAGGATGAAGCTTCAGAAATAGAATAGGTTCAATTTCTCTGCTTGTTTGTGTGTCTTTGGAATATACACCACTAGGCTAGAAAATGACATGAAAAATGTACAGGCAATAATGCTCAGTACTCTCTTAGCGCGTCTTATTCAAAGTATATTGAAAATATATTGAAATACTGTCCTGAAAAACGGGATGTTTAGCCGTATTTATTGATATAGAAATTCAGATGCCGACTCATGAAAAAGCTTCTCCAGGATCTCTCAGTAGCGGAACGAGAACTAGAAGCCAGGAGCCCCCGTGTCATCCCTCCCCCTGGGGACCACTACACTTCCCTGACAAGTCATACTTGGCAAAGGAACAGAGCCTCCAGCCTTCAAGTGCTCTCTTGCAAGAGCTTACAAAGCAGCTGGGTGCTATTACCTCTGTTCTAGACAAGCAATTAAGGTCAGGTTTTCAAAGCTGATTGCTAAAGAGAAGCACCTTCAGCCACATTTAGGATTTGAAAGGGATGTGCTAGTTTTCAGAAGGACATAATACCTGCAGCTTTCACAGTGTTTAGGGATCCAGCTCTGAAAAAGCTGTATTGGAGGACTTGTTTGGGCCTAGTGTTGCACAAGGTAAGCTTTATAAGAGTTAGTTTTTCTGTGCTTGATCTCTTCATACTTACTAATAAAGTACATTGTCTTGAATCCTAAGGACTGTAGGTAATAGTTGCTTTAGTATTATGTCCTGTATAGTTAACAGTAGGGACCGAGCCTTTTCCATAGGACTTTCCTATATGAGGAAGAGGGTTGTGCTGCCATTGTAAGTGACTAAGTAATTGTCACTTTAGTACTGAAAATTCTCAGAGTTGAAATATAATATGTATAGTGGTGTCTGTCAGCACAAAATAAGTACCATGGATGTTTTGTGGCATAAGTGTGCATGAGTAAAAGGCTATAAAAACCATTTAAGGCTGTTTAGTCCAGATTCTGCTGGCCTAGGTATTAATGTTATAGGTTAGTTGTTGTTTTTTTAACTTAAAACTTGCCTCTTTTCCCTATCATACATACAGTCTTGTTAGAATACTATTTGGAAAGTAGATTTTGTGAATGAAACAGGTACTAATGATGGTTTATTGAAGGTTCATGGGAGAAGATGGAGTCCAAGAACACATTGCTAATGAGCCAAGCTATCATTTGATGTGAAGACTTGTGATGAAGATGGATTGTAAGAGGAAGCTCAGCCTGGGGTTAGGTAAGTAGCATATTATTACTAGTAAAATAACTGTATTCTGGTCATCGTTTCTGACTGTTAGAGCACTGGTTTACCTGAGGGGATACAACTCTATAATCCTACAACTCTAAGATGTCCTTTTTTGAAGTGAGAAAAGCATTGAGTGTACTGCACTGTAAAAGGCAGCGTTGAAAAGAGCAGTCTAGGTTGTCTTAGGCAAAATTTTTAAATTTTCAATTAGAAAAATAATCAGCTTGTAAGGCTTTTTTTGCAGTCTCTAAGTATTCTTATCTTCCACCTCCCACCGAAAAATTAGGCTGTTTAAATGGACCTGAAGTGCCCAGAACAGAAAAGGCATAGATGGATGAAGAGCAATATGAGTTATGCTCTGCAAGAGGGATATTTATTTTCAGGTGTGCTGGAGGAATGGGGCAACATGGAGGCACAAGACATTTTACATTTCCCTTGGGAAAATAGTAATGTTCTTTGCAAAAGCAAAGAAGAGAAATCTAGGAGCTAGTGTAACCATATTATCCTTCTTTAGTTTTGGGATATGTGTGTTTTCAACAGCTTAAGGCCTGACATCACATACTAGGACAGCTTACATGAAAATAAATATTTGATGCCTTTGTTTTAATCTTATCTGAAATGTGGAGTTGCCAGCCAAAAAGTGCTTCAAACACTAAGCTGTGAGTATCAGCTGGTTATAATTCATAGGAGAAAAAGCAATATATTTAGTAATCAGCAGTTTCTTCTTGACTGTCTGAATAATGCTTTTACACAGGTGTTTTCCAGGTTTATGTTTGCTTTTGAAACCTTATGGGCTTACAGCATGTAGAGGAGATATTCATGTACTTTAATCCTGGAGACTCTCAGGAGTTAGACATCTAGCAGTTTGAGTTTGGTGTATTGCACTGCTGGGATTTGATAACAGCAGCAATTCAAAGAGTAGAACTGCATTATCTCAGAAGTCTCCAAACCGTGGCCTTTCAGCTGTGGATTGTTGGTGAGCCATTCACGAGCAGCTTCTGCTGGGGCCCTGTCACACAAGCAGCCCTATAGCCTCTGCTGGTACAGAAAATAATCTCCAGTTACATTCTGGAGTCAGACTGGATTCAACCCACACATCTACTGCTATCTGCCTTCCTAATAGGCTGGTGGGATTTTTGGAGAGGCGTTGCGCTCTCTAGTGTATTATCCCTGCCCAGAGTTCCTCTGCCTTGCCTCTCTGATATTTATGAACAGTAGCTATTTCTAGGCTCTTTTTATCAGTGGAAGAGATGAAGCAGGGAAAAAAGAAATCATTGAAAAGGCAAATCTGAGAATCTACTGTGGTATCTTAGTGCTGGTTGATACTAATGTAAGTCATTTTAGATCCCAACTGGGAGTGGGGAGGAAGGGAAGTATTTCAGCTGGTCACTGTCTTTCACCTGGAGACTGAAAAGGGGCTGAAACAGCTATATAAGGGCACGTGGCTGTCTCCATCAGCTAAGGAACTGGATACCTCATGAACAGTAAAATTAAAGCAGGGAAAGGAGGAAGAGAAAAAAAGATGATGACAAAACAAGAGTCTGTTGTATCTGAACCTGTGCTTTGGGAAGGCTGGTTGCCAGCTGTGGGATAGCCATGGTATCTTTTGCAGTTCTGCTATGTAAAGCTAGTACTTTCCCTGCATGCAGTGGGGAACTGAGACCTTACACCTTAAACATTTTGCTTTTTAAATAGTTCATATATTTTTCAACAGTTACTAGAATCCATATAACTTGCCCATGCTTTTATCTCCAGGACAATGCTAATACCCTGTCTCCATAGTAGCTCTACAGCAGGTAAGCTTAGGTCAACATTTTTCCTTCTTGAGCTATAATTATCAAGGTGCAGCCCATTAGTGGAAAATAAAATTAAGGGTATGAAGGAGATGAAATTTCCCTCTCTTGGCAGTAATGGTCCTACTGCATTTCACTAAATTACAAAAAGGACTAATTGTACATGCTAATCCTCATATGCATGCATAAAAGCATAAGTGCATGCATAAATGCAGAAGCACAGAGTTTTGCACATGGGCACTGTCTCTTGCAAGCGCATAAGCATACAAACATTAACAAATATTTTTTCTGCAAGGGATTTTTAAGAGTGTATAAGATCTGTAACAGGAAGTCAAACTATTGTGCAAAACACTTCTATGTGTTTTTGTGGTAAGGCTAAGATAGGAATCTCCTTACTGCACTGCTGTGAGCTGGGTCTGAGTTGGAAGTGGATTCCTTTCAAAATGGTGGTTATGTATTACCTCATCAGCTCTGAAGCATTGTTGTCACCTACTTTGTGTGCAACTTCAATTAAATATGCTTGCATCTAAGAAGGCACATCCTTTGACTGGTGTACTGCCAGGCATTTTTTTCTATATGCATGCCCCTGCCATCCCTGTTCACGCAGCATCTCCAGCGCGTGCTGGATTAATAGTGAATTATTCCCTCTTTCATGCAGTTTTTGTTCCAACTCATTATCTGGGAACCTCTGTTCTTACTAAAGTGAGACCAGCATCTAGAGAATGAAAGAAGGTACTCTTTTTATCAGTCGAAGACTGAAGCTGGCTCTAAACCTAATCTATAAAAAGGGAGTCAGTCACCGATGGCAGGTGGTGATATCTGTGTTGACCATAAACTGTAAAAGCTACATGTGGAGTGGATATTACGCCAAATAAGGGAATGCATATCCCTGGTCCTTGTTTAGTACTAATCATTCTGGGATTAAAAATAGTTGGTTTGAAGTCTTTACCTCTCTTGGACTATACACCATTCCAGGTGCTGACATCTGCCACAGCCTGACATAATAGGCAGCTCGAACACAGACCTGATTCTGTGGAAGCTGTCTGGGGGTTTTTTTGTAATTTTTCTGCCTAGTGATCGGACTTTCCCATCCATATTAATGTGTATTGTCAGCTGCTCTCAGTGGAAACTTGTTTTGAGCGAAAGCTGTTGAATGTAGGTAGTATTTAAAGCTACACAAAGTGGGCCTGTGTGAGAAGTGAAGCATCTCTGCCAGTTACTGCATCAACGCAGCGACACTGACATTCCTCTTTTCACTGTAGATTGCAAGGTAGTTAGTCTCTGCCTGTTTCACGATGCAGTTCAACAACACTGTCACTATTCCAGAGGCTGTGTTGGAACATTAATATGGGTCTAATCCAGAGCAGTGGCTGCTTTGTGGATCAGTGGTCAGGTTGGAAAGATCTGGGAAAGGCAGTACGAGGGCATGTAACTGTTTTGGCAGGGAGAGAGTTGACTTTCTTGCTGGCAGCTGGTGTGGTGCTGTGTTTTGGGATGAGAGTGCTTTTGGTAGTGCATTGATGGGTTTGGTTGTTGCTGAGCAGTCAAGGCTTTTTCTGCTCCTCATGCTGCCCCACCAGTGAGCAGGCTGGGGGTGCACAAAGAGTTGGGAGGGGATGCAGGCGGGACAGCTGACCCCAAGTGACCAAAGGGATAGTGCAGGTAGGGCAGATGCAATTCAGCCTAGCAGAACTGGGCTGCAAGACAAAATCCTTGGAATCTCAGGGCGCAGACTCTTGATGCAGAAGGAGCTACGGAGCTGGTTACAGAAGCAGCAAAGCTCCACTGACAGTGTGTCAGTGTGTGGAAGCCACAGCTAACATCCCAAGTCCATCCACTGTAGTGCCCCACGATGTTATTTCCCTGTGGTTCCCATTATCTATCAGCAAGTGGAGGGAATGACGCACCAGTTAATAATTTATAAATATGCAGTGCTGTTTAATTGTGCACAGGCATGCCTCCACAGGGACAATGAGCAGGGCAGGGGCCTGAGAATCAGCATTTGAGGGCAGAAGTTCTCACTAGTGAAAGGGCACCAGGGAGAGCCTGAGGAATGTCTGTGTATCATCCTTGGCTTCTTAACTGATGGAAATGCGGGTAAGTTAGGAAGGCGGGTTGGTTGGGCAGTAGCGCCCACTCAGACTACACCATAGGTTCAAGAGTCCTAATGCTACACGTGCGAGCAGCTGTGATGAACTCCTGGAGTGATCATCAAGAACGGTATTTGTAAAGAAGGTGAAAAAATGAAGGAGAGTATATTTTTTCCACGTATTTACCACTGCAGCATGTGGCCAGATCTGGGAAAAGATCTTTAGGAGGTTTCCAGGGACAGGTTCCTCTCCTTCTCCCATCTACAACTGTGGAGCAATTTAAATTAAAGAGATATGCACATGTACATGTGTGTGCAGTGGTGGCAAGATGGGAGGAAGAGAACGAGGGAAGGGAAAATTCCACCTACTCCAAAAGCAGCTCAGAAACTCAGCAGAATATTAACCAGGCCAATTTAGTTAAGCCTTAATGCTGTAAGGCACAACTTATGCTGGAATTAAAGTCTCACTATCTCAGTTCAGTGCCACTAGTATTCTTGTTTCTGCACCACAGATCCTGTGCTCAGAGGGTGGCAGTTGACTCTTCAGCCCTGTTGTTAGAAATGTTAAGGAACTTTACTCCAGGGAGGGGAGATGACGAAATGGATGATAAATTCATCTGTGGATTTTGGCCAGAAGCACTGGTGAAAGAAACACCATAACTTTGCAGGCGTTATCATGTCAATGTCTTCTTACTGTAATATAATCTTACTGCTTGTGTAGGTGGAAAAAAAGGTAATACTTAAAATGAAAAGGTCAAAAATACCCTGGAAAGAGACATGTCCATATGAATTCTATTGTTCATGATAAGGGTGAAATATTATCTACAGCCTTGTTCTGGCATCCTGAGAACAAATCACTGGTGATTCCAAACGTCAGCAGAATCTACTAGCAGAGCTTTGCTGCCTGTACAGTTCAGAGTCTTTGGCGTGAGTTCAAAGTAAAAATGAATCTGAAAATTTCTGAAGTCTGAGGAGCCTGTATGCGAATCCAGCTATGTATCCTGGCATTTCGGCAGAGACAATTTGTTATTGCAAGACTTTGAAGCCTACATAAAAAAATAAATTGCCTTCATGGTGTATAACTAAAGGCATATGAAATACAACAGCTTTGTTTAAGTTGAACCCAAAAGTTCAAACCCACTTTTTTTTCCCCCCTCATTAAATTTAAAAAATCTGTTTTCGTTGCCAAATACATGGCTTTTTATGAAATGCAGCTTCCAGTTGCTTTTAAGACTGGTGAATCTCTACAGATTTTTCAATTAATCTCATCTGAGTTTTAATTTTGGAACCATATAAACATAGATGCTTTCACAGTTTATAATCTGCTTTCAAATCTTGTCAGTTTATTTTTTGAAGTGATGCAAAGCTAATCGTATATTATATGAACAAACTGACTACCTTTATTAAATTTTAAAATTAAACTAAAATAGTGTCTTCTTGATTCCCAAAGAAGGCAAATTCTAATGAAAAAAGAGCGAAAGTGTGAATGTCAGACAAAATACAATTCTTGACCAGGCTGAGAATTAAACAGATACGGTAGCGGATATATTGCTATCAAACTCAAGCAAAAGACGAGCCTTATTGAAATTAGGGGGAGTTTTGTATGACTTCAGTGATAAAAGGATTTTGTTCCCTGAATGTTCCTATAACTGTTATCTAATGAGCAAGAGGTGCAGCCATTATAGTTGTGATTCGATAATGGCTATTTTTACTTTATCCTTTATGCTGTCCTTGCAGGTGGTAGTATTTTCCACCAAGGGGGTACTGTATTTGCAGGAATGTGCATGATATAGGATTTATGGCAGGTGAAAAATCAGGCTCTAAGAATCCTTTGTTGCCAACAATACGCCTTTTCTTATACAACCTACTTTGTAAAAATCTCTCTAGAAGATGCCATCATCTGTTAGTGGAAGTGCTTTGGCCATCTAATATATGCACCATGAAATACTGCCTGCCATGGTGTAATAAAAAATCATTCTTTCTTGGTGCCCTGAGAACAAGCAGACCATGGTCATAGCTCAGTGTCTCCTCATATCATCTTTGATGTATTTTGTTGTCATGTAACAGTTTGTGACGGGCTCTGTCACAGGCATTAGGCAGCTAGCCTCATTTAACAATGCTCTTTCAGAGCTGTAAAGAAACACAGCAAAGAACCAAAAATAATGACACAATAAGCCGAGCTGATATTTGGAGTTCAGGATTTTATACAATTGAGCAAAACCCACTCGCATTCAGAGAAGTGGGCAGACTGGTATGTACAGCTCTAGAAGGTAATGGGTAAGAGGTGTATCCTTGTGCAGAAGGATCTTTTAATAAAGAGATTTGAAATGGATTTTATGTAAGAAACTTTCCAGTAAGAGGGAAAAATCCCACAGACTAAAGCCAAAGTACCATTTGTAATCCAAAGCTGCAATATGTGCCGAGTTCTTTTCATATATCTACATGATGGCTAGATGATTTCGGCTTGCTAAGAGGGTTGATATATTTTTCATTTTATTACTGCCATTTTTCAGTATTGTACACATCACATCTTTATAGTCTTGCTTAGGGTGCCCCTATAAGGATACTATGGTTATATTTAGCATGCCCAAACCTGTTAGTAACGTAACAACACCAAATGAGGGCAAAAAGGAAAATTTAAAACATTATGAAAGCAAAGGTCGATCACAAGTAGTTTTCCAGCTTATTTTAAACACTTATGGTGAGAAAGGAGAATGTAGTATTGCAGTCATCAAGAGTAAAAATTAGGTACAAGAGATAAATCTGTCAATAGCTTTGCTATTTTGCTCTCCCATCACTAGGGAAGCTCAGGGTGACCTGAAGCTGAGATGCAGAATAAGAGAATTCTTATTCAGAACTATCAAGTTCTGAAGGCTTGCCAGCGGCACAGTCTACTACACTGTTCTGCAAATGCCTTTTAAACTTTCTTGGTGCTCCACAGTGGAGGTACCACACCGTCTCTTCATGCGTGCGTGAGGTGTGACTATTGGCAAAAAAAACTGGAGAAACAGTGAACTCTAAAGACAGATCTCTTGAGCTGTGTGCAGCGTCCATGAAGAGAATAGCTTTGAGAGTTAACAACTGTTAAGAATAAATTATTTTATCTATAAGGTGGAAAGAAGTTTGCTATTTTAATGAACATTTCTCAGAGTCTGGTCTTTATATTTTGCCTTTCAGCTCAGATGGTGAAATGAGCTAGTTAAATCTGTGTTCCCCCTGCCAACTTTTCCTTCTGTTCTCAGTAAGGCTTAAGACATGCAGATTTACTGGGGACATCGTTTGGCCCTGTGTAGTCTCTATCTTCCCTATTATTACCAAATGATGCAGCATCAGTGTTCAGTCATAAGTATGTTTTATTGCACAACATGACCCTTACCCTTATTATGAAGTATTTTATCGAACAGATCTATTCCATAGCATAAATACTGAAAATACATCGGTAGAAAAACATCTCCTTATCTTTAGATTTCAAATGCTCTCAAATCTTGCTGTTGCTTGCATTAATTTGTGCATCAGTACTGTTGTAAGTATCCATTGTAATAGTCTACGGTCATCAAGTCTGCTTTATACATAAAAGGTGTAACAATCTATATTTAGAAATGTCAAAATCTCTTCCTTTCCATCTGCAACACCCAGAAGTCATATGCACAAAGCTAGGCAATAATATATTAAATCCAGCTATAATGAATTTCAGAAATTATTAATAAGATAGTCTCCTATTGTTGCCATCCCCTAAACAGGCACTCAAGAATATGGTCATCACTTGGCTACACTTGATTCTATTCCCCTTCTTGGTACCTGTCATCTTTCCTGATGAAAAAAGACTTCCTTCTGCCCAGGGGGATCCATGGCTTATTTTTATTTCATGCAATACCAAGCCATTCTTTTCCTTTTAAACCTACCCATGCACCTTACACTAAAGTACCATGTGAAACACTGAAATCCTCTTTCCCCTATCACCTCTGAGCTTCTGGTATTCCAGATTCTTCAGCTTCAGCGCCACAGGCTCCTCTCAGGAGAGGGCAGGTAGAGACCTCTGGACCTCTGAATGCTTCAGCTATGAATTGTGGCCTCCACAGCCAAGTCACAAGGTTGTCTATGCTTTTCTTGTTATACCATTAGGATTTATTGATGTTTTAAATTAAATAGGGACAAGTATTTAAAAGGAGTCAGTTCCTGAATTAGGCTGTTATCAGTCCAGGACCTAGGAGACTACGTGATGCTCCTCATTTAGATTCTGATGTATGGTGGTGTTTAGGCAACTGACTGCTGCAGGTATGTAACTTCCATTGGTTTAGTCACCTTTGTGCCTTACGAAATCTGAACTTCATTCTCAGAGAGAATTTCATTCATTTTCTGCTGGAGTTGGAGTGTTCTCCAATATCCAGCTACCCGATGCAGCAAGTACCTCCCTTTCTTCCAAGAATGCCATAAGGGTGAAGTTAGGGAAGAGACATCTAAATGCTGCTGTACTGACAGCTATATAAACATATAAAATATACAAATTGAGGGTAGCTGTCTGAATACGTGAGTCCTTCACGAAGGCAAAGCATGACAAAAGGTTACTGCTTACATTTTTGCAAAGTTGTGGCTAATTTGTTTGCTGGGTGTTCTTGGGATGCTTGATAAGGCCAGTGGCCAATTTATTTTCTCAAGGTAAGGGAGAATTTTTTGATCTGGAACAGAGATGTCTGGAGGAGTTCTAAATGCTACAGTCATTACTGATCAGCAGCTTCATTGTCTGGAAATAATTTCCTTTCTACCAGGACCCTTTAACATATGAGCCAGCTACTACCAGCACGTTGTGACTACCTGTTACAATGAATTATTAGTGTTTATTCTGTTCCTGTCTTATAACACGTCACCTGCATATTTTTTTTTTTATGCTGCATTATCCTTTTTAACAGCAGGCAATGTGAAGGCTGTTGAAACTGTGTTCAGTTTTGGGCCCCTCACTACAGGAAGGACATTGAAGTGCTGGAGTGTGTCCAGAGGAGAGCCACCAAGCTGGTGAGGGGTCTGGAGAACAAGTCATACGAGGAGAGGCTGAGGGAACTGGGC
>JAOXJK010000040.1:24595483-24613715 GCA_025774025.1 Xenus cinereus | reverse complement strand
CTGAGTGAACTTTTTTTCTCCTGACATCTTTGTTGCTGGACAGTGAATGACTGGCAGGGTGTAGGAAGGCTTCTTTCTGAAATCACCTAAATCAGTGAATGGTCAGTTAGCAGTGTGAGTTAATTGATATTTTTGAGATATTGTTATTGGTAATTATTTAATTGCTTTCAGATTGGTTTGCTGTGATGCAGGGTCATGCTTTGGTCCTGCATCATTCCAGGTCATGCTGTTTTCTTTTCCAGAGCCTGTTAGGTGTTTCTGTAATAACCTTTTTTTCTACATGTAAGCCTGCCCCCAACTTTAACCATTGCTAGGGTTTGGAGTTATGCTGTGAAATGACACTACACATGTAACTTCTTTTTTTTCCAAACAAATGCAATTCGGCACAGTCAGTTTTGAATATAAACAGTGTTCTGGACAATGCATACCCTTCCTTGTGGAGGTAGTGCATTAAATTAGTATCGACAGCAAATTACTTGGCCTCTTTCAGGGTAACTTTTCAGCCTTTACACTGCTGCATGGTATCCTTTCGGTACGACACTGGTTAACCTGCCCAGAGTGAGAAGCGTTCTCTTTGGGCCAGGCTGGTATGTGATGAAATAAAGTCTGGTTTGTTCTTTAAGAACACTTTTACTTTCTGTGCCACCATAGATTTAGTAGGTAAAATTCCGATGGAAAATAAATGGTTGATCAAATCAAAATTCAATACAATAATTAGTTCAAAATCCAGACCCGTCTGAACCGCCACTGAGCAGACTGCGTTGGCTTTTTGCTGTATAAATGATGTTATCTGCCCCATAGAAAGTGTAAATGTAAAAAGTGTAAACCAGACTTTTTACTGGCTTGCTTAATAGAGAATAGATTGTGGTGTCAGTACTGCTGTTGAAAAGTTATTTATGCCAAGTAAACCCTAATTAGGATTATTCACAGTACAAAGTTGTTTTATTGCTGTAGAAATAGGATTTGACTCTTGTGCTGAGAACAGTAGAACTCAATCTTGATTTGGAATTTGTAACATTAAAACTTGCTCTCATTGCCTCTCTCCCCCAGTCCTGTTGTCAGGACAAAATTAAGCATTGTTAAAATCATAGCCTCTGTCCAAATGCAGAGAAGAACAAGTCATCTAAGCAACTTTTCTAGTTCTTTCTTACAGCATACTTTGAACAAAGTGCTATAATTTTACACTACTGTCATCCTCAGCATTTCTATTTCTGTACTTTCCCTTAGTGTTCTTGGGGATTTATAACTGCAACTGAAATTCCCCTCAGGCTGAAACCTGGCACAGAAGCTCTCATTATGAGCGAACCTTGTTTTGCAAAATTAAAAGCAAAGCATCCATCAAGAGGCTTTCTTAAATCTACAGGAAAGCAAAAAAAAAAAAAGTTTATGGTTGCAGATCGATGTTTTTACCCTCTGCAGGAAAAATCCAGCTGACTTTGGAAACCCCTGAGGTGTGGGTGTGCAATCAATAGCAATGGCAGATTCAGTGGAACATTCCTATTACACTTAGAAAATTTTAAATTAAAGTCTTAATTCCCCAATATGCTGAAAACTCATTGCTGAAGTAGAAGCTGCAACAGATGCCTGCCTCACAAAGGGGCAGTGATAGTTTCAAACTTGTTTCTCTGTCTAAGTGTGGTTGTCTGAGCAGTAGTGTATAGGGAGATGGTTGGGGAATTAAGTGCTTCAGCTGAAGCTGGGTACCTGTAGACCCTCAGCTACCTGGAATCATAGAATTGTCTAGGTTGGAAGGGACCTTTAAGATCATCTAGTCCAACTGTCAACCTAACTCTGTCGAAAAAACCCATCACTAAACCATGTCTCTAAGTGCTATGTCAACCCGTCTTTTAAATACCTCCAGGGATGGGACCTCAACCACTTCCCTGGGCAGTCCATTCCAATGCTTAATAACCCTTTCAGTGTAAAAATTTTTCCTGATATCCAATCTGAACCTCCCCTGGTGCAACTTGAGGCCATTTTCTCTTGTTCTGTCGCCTGTGACTTGAGAGAAGAGACTGACCCCACCTCTCTAAACCCTCCTTTCAGGGAGTTGTAGAGAGCGCGGTCTCCCCTCAGCCTCCTTTTCTCCAGGCTCAACAACCCCATTTCCCTCAGCCACTCCTCATAAGACTTGTTCTCCACACCCCTCACCAGGTCCATTGCCATTCTCTGGACCTGCTCCAGCACCTCAATGTCTTTTTTGTGGGAAGGGGCCCAAAACTGGACACAGTACTCAAGGTGGGGCCTTGCCAGTACTGAGTACAGGGGGACAATCGCCTCCTACTCACCACACTGTTCCTGATACAGGCCAGGATGCTATTGGCCTTCTTGGCCACCTGGGCACACTGCTGGCTCACGTTCAGCCGACAGTCAACCAACATCCCCAGGTCATTTTCTGCCAGGCATCTCCAGCCACTCTGCCCCAAGCCTGTAGCACTGCATGGGGTTGGTGTGACCCAAGTGCAGAACCTGGCACTTGGCCTTGTTGAACCTTGATGAAAAGGTGTCATGTTGAGCTACCTACCCAGTGTCTGCTTGTTTAAAATCTTTTTTTTTTTTTTAAACAAACAACCCCCTTGCTTTCTGTAGGAATTGAAGCTTTTTGTAATTGTGTAGAAGCAGAAAGGACATTCTGAGCCACGAGCCACTTTCAAATATGGAAGATGGAATAATTTCCTTTGATTAAACATGAATTATCGAAGAATTTCTGAGGAGCTTCATAACAGTGATTGGATAGAGGAGAGATCCCAAATTAACACTATCATTAATGATGTCATTGTAGGAAAGTCTGATGAAGGTCAGCTTCATTATTACTGGATCTGACAAGCCCTTTGGCATCTGCACGCGTTCAGCCCAGTCATAGTATGTATCATCTCATCCCCAACTGGAGGAAGTGAACCTGGGGTGAGGAGAGCTGGGGTTTTTTTATGGTTTTAGGAAGGGGAAAAGTATGCAAATGTGCAGGAAACCATGTAGTTTTTAGTCTTGTGGGCATGCAATAGGTATTCTTTTAGCATAATGCAAAAATAGTCAGTGCTTTCACTAAGATACTTAAAATGCATCATTATAGTTTCCCAAAGCACTCAACAAACTGACCCTATATTTGGGGATTACTTCACTTGTTTCTTCCCACAGACCCAGTGACTCTTATAATTCTTTAGGGGTGCATCTATCCTTTGTAGTTAAAGTTGAAATATATTTGGTGCTATGCAAAAGAGGTGTTGGACCTGTGCTGGGAGAGCTTATGTGTGAAGTCACAGATGTGGAGGGGTGAAGCCTCTGCTGCCACTAATTATCCTCTGCTAAATTGCTTTATTGGGATTGTGCCTGGATAGAATACCAGTCTGTGTCTGAAAGTCAGTGTTAGGAAAGACAGAGAACATGTGATTTAGGCTGGCAATTGAAATTTTGCATAGAATGAAGTAGGTCTGACCTTGTGGGCGCTTAAGGAGGGGCTTTACGAGGAATGAGGCAGTTTTGAACAGTGAGAGAGGTGAGATTCTGGGCTCAAGTCCAGAATAGAAATAAATGTGAAGATGAATGTCAGAAAGGGAAAAACTGGAGTAAAGCGTTCAGGAACAAGAATGGAAATACAAAGATCTAGGTCAGGAAATTAATACCGCTTTCACTTGAAAATGCACAGAGAAAGTTGTAGGTAAAGCTGCAGATTTTAGAATAATTTCCGAAGGGTAGTCTCAGAACTGAGCCATTGAGCTGCTGCTGAAGTCATGGCTGTGGGCTTTGTTTCTCCAGCTTGTGTTCTGCAAGGGGGAAATAATTACTAAGAAAAATTTAGTATACTGGAGAAGAGTATTCATGTTGTGTATTTTCTTTTGGTTTTGCTTATCAGGGGGATTTTTTTTGGTTGGTTGGTTTTTGGTTTGTTTTGTTTTTTGAGAATACTGTGTTGCCGGGGAAGGCAAGAAGGAGCAGCATTATAAGATAAGTGCTTCTTGGTTGGAAACAGCAATAAAATGTCTTTCTATTAGTAGTCATAAACTGAAGGAAACTTGAAGTTATTTGCCGTGAACTCATTCAATTTTAGTAATTTTTGCACAGGATGGATTCTTTTTTTTTATCTTTGCGTCCCCCTCAGTACCTTGTGGAAAGTGCTGACCCTCATTAGGTGGAACCCTCTTTCTGTCATGCATGGATTTATCACGGCACTTGTAAAATATACAGGCTTTAAATATACTGAAAATACGAGCATATCGCTGAAGTTCTGGTCAGAATTATTCTTAAAAGTATTGCATCCCATGGAAAAGCATGAGGTGTAGTCTGGAATGCTTGTAGGTGATTTGTCACACTTGTTTAGTTCAGTACTGGCAGTCTTCTCTATCTGTTAATACAAAGCCTTCGATAAAACATGATATAAGGCAGCAAACAAACACTAATTTACTGGGTCACAGCAGCCCATAATATTTGAGTTAAACTGCACTGTAAGGTCAGTAGTCACACAGTGTGATCACAGCATAGGATAATATGTTCCCCAGGGAGTTTCTTTGAGAATCCCTGTAGGTTTTTTTCTCTTGATCTTTAGCATTTGCTGTGTTTATACAAAGCTTTTTGGTTTCCTTGTAGTTCATTGAAACTGTTGGGAGGGACAGAGTGAGCTGCCTTGGAACTGGCACAGCCACCGCTTCAGTTTGGAAGGCTGGGTATTGCCTCTGCGTGAGTTGACTTGCTTCTGGTCAGCTCAGATCTTGTTTTAAAATATGACATATAAAAATTGCTAATAAATCTTAATAGTGCTCACAGTCAGAAACTCGTCAATTGCTGAAAGGATTTGTACAATGTGTTTGCTGGTGAGAGCAGGGACCACATCTGGAGAGCCAAGAGGTTTTTCTTAGTTACGTGTTCCTAGGCTCCATGGCATAACCTAACTATTCCTGTAATTATACTTGTTTAAATCTGTGCTTCTGCGATGGCTCTAGTGAGGAACGGAACCACAGTCTCAATTAAAAAGGCTATACAAACCCTAAATAACTGAAAGAATATCGTATGGTTAATAATATACTCATGTTTCTGAACTGCTGATACATCTTTCTGTATCCAAGATGCTCCTGGAGGGTCCATAAAAGCAAAAGCAGTATCTGTGTACATTACTTCTTCCATGGCTGCAACTCCAGAGGATTATTATAGAATTGCTGGTCCCTGCACGGCTGCTTATCTGCACGCTGGTAACTTACATGGTTGTGTGCATCCCATTCTCCTATTTGTCTGTCAAGGATCCTTAAGAATGAAAAAACAAAGGTAATTGATGCCTCATTCTTGAAATAATAGTACTAAAAAAAAAAGTTGAGACCAACAACTTTAACTGTAACTTAATTATAAATCTTCTTAGAAGACAATTTCCTGGAATATTTGATTGCTGTAGATTACTGTGCTGCCAGAACTTAAGTATTGAATGCAGCAGATATAACTAAAAAAAGCAATGGATGTGCTGATATAAGATACGTACCCATTGTAAAAAGACTTTATAATCTTGTTAATAATACCTGTCAGTGTTTGAGCCTTAAGTATTACTTCTAGATACAGATGTGAGAACCTAGGATCTCATCTACCATTAACTGTTTTACATTTTAATTACGTAGTGAAATTCAGTACCAACACTGGGCACATTTATTCACTGGTCTCAATGATTAAACTGATAAGCTGAAGTCTGATAAACACAAATGTTTACAAGACTATTCCTAGAAGCTCCCTCTATTATAGGTAACTATATATAATGATAACATATCAATGAGATAAGGACTTGGGTTATTCTATAGAAAACATTTCTAACATCACTTTAGGAACTAGAAAATATGAAGATTTCAAGGTTTCTTGCAAAACAAAAAAAAAAGTAAAGGTTTTGGTTACTTGACATGCTGTGCTCCAGTCTAGACTGTGTTTTCAATTATTAACATTAAATTTTGCAATAAAAAGAAACTTAAATCAGTTTTTTTCAGTGGTTTTTTTTTAAAGATTCTCAAAAGAATACAGGAAATGCATACCAAATGCAGTTCAAAATATGCTGTGTTGTGATTAATTGTTTTTGAGTAGTGAAAAAAAAATCTTCAAAAATTCTGGCAATTTCTGTTAGATATTAAGAATGTTCTATAGAAGTACAGTCTTGGATTATGTATTTTTCTTCTTTGGGATTCCAGTGCCAAGTGTTAAAGGTTTGAATTGGAGGGAAGTAGGTGATGGCAAACAGCATCTCAGCCGTGGACTTTAGAGTGGTCTGTTTTCTTCACAGCTGGATTTGTTAATACTAGCTTAAGGCTAGGGTTGACCTTCAACTAAGATAAACCTTTATTTCAAGGTAAGTATTGTCAATGATAACCACCCTTCTGGAGAGTTGTATTGCTGGTGAACCCTGAGTTCATGCATAAGGGGGGAAAAAAAAACCATAATGCCACCACTCACTTTTCATAGCATTTTGTGTCCTCTTTGTATTTATGTAGATGACAGGAACTGTAAGCCTAAGGAGCATCGCTATTGCGGACTGTTGTTGGGAGAAGTCACTGAGCAGGTCTGTCTCATGGTAGCAAAGTGAGACTATTGACTATTTTGAAGAAGGAAAGATAATGTTTTTCTTACAGGGTTTTTTAGTCCCTGGAAGTTGGATTGTCTCCGTGGGCAGTGTGTAGTTAGTCAGGGCTTAAGGTTTGCCTTGTTCAGAGGGGTCTGATACTTTTTTTTTTTAATTAATTTTGGTGTTGCAAACTGGAAGGTACTAGCAAAGGATTTGGATTTGAGACCACTTCTAGTTTAGGAGTTCTTATAGTTGTGGTTCAGAATGTTTGCAAGGCAAATATTGATGCCTCATGTATTACATGTCTCCGTCTTTTATATGAAAGTAAATATTCTGATTTGGTATGCTAATGCAGTCTTGTCTTCCCCTTTCTCTCTGTGCAGCATTAATGGGTAGGAAAGACATGTATATAAATATATTGCCTGTGGTTAATGTAGAAACTTATTCAAATACATACTCTATATTGAATTTGTTGCTTCTACCCAGAATTGTTTACACGTTCTTAAAATCTAGATCACGTTATTTAGGTGAAGTGAGGAGATGGTCAGACCTCAGTGTTGATAACTGACTTCTGGGTTTGATTTTTAATTGGCAATTAAAATTGGCTCTTGATTTTTAAGTCAGGCAATTTACTACTTTCTCATCTGTACCCTGGGGTAAAAATTTTTTTTTTTTCTCCTTTCCATGATAGGCATGGACTATCATGGAAGGCATGACTTCATATTTGAACTGTTTATTGACCAAAGCTGGGCAGGTGATGCCAGGTGTTTTTAAATGAGGAGAAATAGGTAAATAGCTTCAATAAAGCTTGCATAGTCATGGATGACAGAAATCAGGGTTGTGACAGTGGCACTAACAGAACAGGTGTGTACACTTCACCTGCCTGGTCCGTTCTTCCCTGCTATTGGACTCTTGAACAATGTGCTGGTATTTCTTGTTTTCATGTCCATTTGGTTGAAAAAATGGTGAATGAATGAAAATGTAAGCTACTTGCGCAAAGGAAGGAATTGAAAAAATGTGTTAGTCAATATATCAAGTGCAAAATGAGGCTAGAAAAAGTGTGCAATGCTGTTGTGGGTAGCCTTGCAGTCACAGGGTTTGGAAAGTATGAAAATAAATAGTTCAGACTACAAACTCAGTCATGTTTTCAAAGTGCACAAAAGCCTCATTTCCTAATGACCGCTAAGTTTCTGATTTCACTCTTGACTGTAGTAGTATTCCAAAAGAAGAAAATTGGTTAGTGTTTTGGGTTTTTTCTTTTTTTTAAGAAGCTCTTCAGCTGTGCCTAATGTTTAATCTGCTGTTACTTTTTAAAAAAAGAGGGGGGGAGGAGCAGATGGTGATTTTGGTTTTTTTTTTCTGTCTTTGGCGGCTTGAAACTGAAAAAGTAACTACACTTTTACAGCTCCACGAGTCATGAAAATATTGTGCGTGCAAAGTAAGTTCAACAGCCTTAAATACAAGTGAATGCTAAGTCTACAAATCCGGTAATCGTGCTTGTGTGCTTCCAGCAGCAATGTTGCAGGCTCTTTCCAAGATCCTGAAGGCTGGAAAGTGGAAATGCAAAACTTTGGAGGGCAGTCTGGTAGTTTTATCAGGAGTGGTTAGTTTAGAATGTTAAACATGCAGGCACAAATGCATGTACGGGGAAAACTACATGGTCAGTGGACTTGGATGGGTTAGAAGATTGTAAACCAGTTTGGTTTGTCTTCCTTTGAAAAATGAGGTGTGTGATCATTAGCATTACCTATATTGACCTCCTTCTATATTGAACAGGCCACAGACATTTCACAATCTAGTCTTGGTAAGACAAATCAAAGACTGGATTTTTTTTTTTTTCCTGAAAATTCCAAGTGATGGTGAATCTGCTGCTACCCTTGGTAAATGGGGGGTTGAATTTCTTACTGCATTGTGTGTTTTAGAAATAGTAATTTAGAAATTGTGCTTCATTGTTGAATTCCTGGTTTTTAGTTTACTCAGACCCTTGTAGCTTTGCTTGCTAGCTTGGAAAATCCTCTTTCTTTTCCTTTTTTTTCTCCCCCCTTCTGTAAGTAATTTGACTGCAAACAGATCTCCCAGCAGCTTTCTTTTTCATCAGCTAAAGTGAGCTCCTTGTGTCTTTAGTGTCTGGCATATTATCTAATCCTGTAATTATTTCTGTGGTTCCTTTCTGAACTTTCTCCAATTTACCTCCTCTTGCTCTTCTGTTCTGCAGGGACCTAGCTTGGAAACACAGATGGTGGAAGATGAAACTGAGACAAGTAGTGAAGAACTGCCTCCTCATCTGCGGGAAGAGCCTCCCGAAGGTACAGTACTAGCAGTCAATATAAACTCTTTGCATTAAATTAGGGAAAATGTTTTGGTCAAGGAAGTCTTACTTATTTATCTCTCTGACTTGAGAGCCTACCTCTGCCTATTTTCTGTCAATGCTGACAGCTGAACTAGCCTCCAAGCCAGAGGTCTAGCCTTTTGCATTCGAAGAAAGCTGCACCCACTGAGGTGTGGACATGGTTCTGCATTCCCTTTAACAATATGGTTTCTGATTAAAATTGGCCTGCTTGATTATTCACCCTGTAGGCTTAGGAATATAAAGCCTCCTCTCCTGTCTTTTTTCTGATGTTTTGAGCCTTCATTAGGGAAGACTTCTGAAGCAGTCATCTGTTCTTTCCTTACCTCTCTCTGCAGCATCCTGATATTGAAATTGTCCCCAGCAGAGACTTGTCAAAGTTAGGTATTCTAGTGATTTTGTTTCTTTCCGCCATCTCTCTTGGAAGCCAGTTTAGCCATCTGAGGAGGAGGCAGTGAGACGCTGTCAGTCAGTAGGAGGCTCAAAAATGCCAATTTTAATTAAAAACCTTGTTTGCAATGACATGCCCTGGATTTATACAGGGAACGGATTTTCCCCACTGTGCAAATGTTGCAGACATTCTCTATATGCAACAAAATAGGTATTGCTTTCTTTTGAATAGAAGCTACTAACATTGCTGCAAGTGATGATATGTTTTGAGCTTCGTCTCCATTTCAGTGACTTTTAAAACACAATCACTCATAATCGCTATGGATGGCTTAAACAACCTGGAGAGTGCTGAGATTCTTATTAGCAATTTACTGTTAAAATACCATGACACGTCCCTAGGAAACATAAATGTGTTTTATATTTTTTCCTCTAAGAGAATAGGATGCTGATACAGCATTTATGCTGACAGCCATCCTTAAAGGGAATATCAACCAAGTAGATGGTTTTAGGAATTCGCTGCTCCATCACTTCTTGTTGAATGTTCTGTTATAGTTTTCTCATTAAGTTGTAATTTCTTGTTCTGCTATTTCATGTACTCTCTGTTGGCAATTACAGCACATAGAGGTAAGTGAAAGACAGGTTTCTTTTTGCAACTTGTATAAAGCCAGAAGGAAACAAACGTGGAAGATGTTGTGATTACTGTATATATACACCCAGAGGGTATCATCTTGATTTATTTTATTTTTTTCTCTCCCCTGTAAGTAATGCCAAGTCAGCATGCAATGACAGCGCACTGTTGAAGAAAGAATTCTGGTCACTAGCCTGAGCAGATGATTACATGAGCCTAGGGACCATATCCCAAAATGTAAAACACAGGACATCATCTTGTCTCATCAGTTGATCAGGAGTAGTCTTAGGTTTTTGAACTATGGCTTTGAATTTTGTAATCAGAAGGGTGGTGTTTGTTTTTTTCCAATGTGGCTAAGTGTTTTTGCAAACCAGATTTTTGTAAATGAAAGTATTTGCTTGTGCCTGAATGATGATGAAAAATGTCAGTATTAATATTCCACTTCTGTGACTTTTTGGGTGGTCTGGGAGAAGTGTGTGCTCTAGGTATGCCCACTTTGCCAGGGTGAAGAAAAAGAACTGTAACAGTTGAGCTGATGTGATTAAGCAGTGGTACAGCAGATACTGTGAGTTCTTTTAAAGTCTGAGCTCAGGATGTACTTCTTAAATTTACAATGATTAGAGTAGCGAAATAGGAGGGGTATTGAGAGCGTAACCGAAATTAGAGACTGGTTGGGAGGAGAGGTGGAAAAATAGCTCCTGAAAGAGGCATCAGGATTACGCTGAAGGTAGAGCTGGCTCTGTGTATTGGTGGAGCTGAGCAACAGGAGTCTTCCTTAGAAGCTGGCAAAACCCACCATAGACCAACTGGAATTATTGCAAGGATCAAGTAGTTGCAGGAGTGATTGCAAATAACCCACGAAAGAAGCGGATCTCTGAAGTCCTTTTACTATGAAATGCCATTCACTACTATCTTCTTGTTCCTGCTCTTCTACCGTTTTCTGGTTTCTTTTGATAGCGCTTTCCTAGTTACATCCAACGCTTTGCAATAAATAAATAAACCGTGTTGTCATGACTGCTGCACTCTTGTTTCCTGGGATCTGTGAATTGGAGACCGTGTCTGCTTGTCGTCTGGTAATGAGCGCGTAAGGGATGGAAAGCTCTCCAGAGCCCGTGTCCTTCTCGCACAATCCATTATTTCGCCGGATTTGCGTCCTTGTGACTTTGTTTTCTAGCCCGCGTGGTGACGCTTACTCCCCTCCTGAAACGAGGGGAACTGGAAGCACTGGGCCACGTAAATATTGCAGTGAAATAAAAAGTGACCCTTCAATGATTGTCCTGTTCCTGAGTGGTGTTGCAGTATGACCGTCTACAGCTGAAAGGATGATTTTATACAAGTCCATCACCCACAAAACTAAATAGGGTACGTGTTAACGTGTGGGTCGCAGTGATGTAGAACGGCAAACGGCTTGAGGTGCAGTGTGGCAGCCCCCCAGCAGTGGAGAGAAGAGCAAGTTTTGTGATTTTTTTTAAAAAGGAGATTAACCAGGAAATCCCTGAAAGGCAACAGAGGCGGAGGTTAGTGTGTGCGTAACCCGAATCCCTTTATTTTATCTGCCGTCGAAGTTAACTTTTTTTAATATTTAAAGAAGCCGCCAGAGTTAAAGCACGGCCGCTGCGAGATCCCGCAAGCGATATTAGATGTCGGAAGGGGCTTTTTCTTTTTATGAGGGAGACGCGTTGTCATCGACGGCGTTGATTATTCCCTGCCCCCGTCTGGAACGGCGGGGGGAGCTGCGGCGGGTGAGGTTTCCCGGGTGCGGGTGTGCGGGGGCGCGGCCGCGGGGGGGCGCTGCAGGCCCGCCAATGCCGCTCCCGCCCCCGGCAGCCGGAGAAAGTCGTTAAACCAATTAACTCCTCTCCCATAAGCTACTTTGTGGCCTTACGGGGGGGGGGGGGAGCTTGCCCCACGTTCCGCCGCAGGAAGGCTGTTTATCCCCTAATGATATTTTACCTCTTGGCTTCCTGATCCGTCTGCCCAATTCAACATTTTTATTTTGTATTCCTCCTTCATCTTTCTCTTTGATCTTGTTAACATACTTTTTATTTATTTATTTATTTTCTCAGCTAAATGGCAAGTGCGGGGGAGCACTAGTAATTAGCATTTGGAGTGCTTAATGCTTCCCAGGGAAGGCTACGTGTTACTGTCACCAAACATGGAAGGGCAGAGAGCTCCGGAGAGGGTTGAGTCTGTTTTAAACGGTATGAAATGCTTTCCCCTTCTCAAGGATCTGTGTTGCCACATGTTTGAGCGCTGAGCTACTTTTCAGGTAGAGTCTGTGATCTCAAATGTTTGCCGTTAAATGACAGTCTGATCATAGCGAGAGAACTAGATTCAGCTGCTCGAGTACAGCGACACCTCGCTATATCTGTTGTCCCTTTATCCACTGTTTCAGACTTCTCATGCTGATCGTTTAATACAGTGCGCTGTTAATTGTTGTCACTGCCTTGCTTTTCTGTCCTTTTCCATTAAATTACCCAAGGAAGGTGATGGCAGCGAAATCTGATGGTGATTAAATCTTCTGTAAGTGATCAATTATGGAACAGCAGCATCTTCTTTATTGGATGACTCAGATCTTGATTTCTTTTATTGATGAATCACTGACCCTGACCTTATTCCTGCTTCTGCATCCTGTTGCCAGTAGACTAAGGGAAGTGATCCTTCCCTTTTATTTGGCGCTGATGAGGCCAGAACTGGAGTACTGTGTCCAGTTCTGAGCTCCACAGTATGACAAACACATGGACATACTGGAAGGAGCCCAGCGAAGGGCCACAAAGATGATTAAGGGAGTGGAGCATCTCTCCTCTGAGGAAAGGCTGGGAGAGCTGGGACTGTTGAGCCTGGAGAAGATTCAGGGGGAACTCACCAATGTATTCAAGTACCTGAAGGGAGAGTGTGAAGAAGACCAGGCCAGGCTCTTCTCAGCGATGCCCAGTGACAGGACAGGAGGCAGCAAACACAAGCTGAAACACAATTGAATATAAGGAAACACTTTTTCACTATGAGGGTGACCAAGCACTAGAATGGATTGCCCAGAGAGGTTGTGGAGTCTCTCACCAGATATTAAAAAGCTGCCTGGATGTGCTCCTGTGCAGTCTGAGCTAAGTGAACCTGCTTGAGCCGGGGGCGTGGACCAGATGATCTCCAGAGGTCCCTCCCAACCTCAACCATTCTGTGATGCTTTTACTGTCTCCGTGTGTTTAAAGCCTCTTTCTGAAGCTGCTGCCTATATCCCCCGTCTGTTACACTAATTCTTATGGGAAAAGTAGCTTTACTCTGTCAAACTGCTAAATGTTACACGTTTCAGGAATGCATCCCTGGTAGATACTGGGGTATGGCTGCAGTTTCTTTTGGTCCTACGTTGCTAACTAGTACTGAGTACACCAAAGTCTACTGCAAGGTGGTATGGTCTGATTGAAAAGCTGTGTCATTAGTTAACAGCAGTAGCCCCTCTTGGGAGTTTACAAACCAGTTCCTTCCTCCACGATCTTTAAATATTAAGCATTAAAATTTTGTCAGCCAGCCTACTATGACCAATTTGGCAATGAGCATGAGTCTTATGTCTGAACCATCTGCTATCTCTTCCGTGGTTTTCAGACCTAGCAGAGATGTTCCTTCTTTGTTGCAGACAGATTGGGCCTTGTGGAGTAAAGCTTTATTAAAAGCAATGGGTCTTAGCAGCTCTGCAGTATATAACAAATCTTGGGAAATTTACTTTCCAAATAACTGTGGTGTTCCTAATTCAAATTGTTTTACACTTGCTGTGGGTAAAGAGCACACATGGATAGTTACTGTAAATCAGATGATTTACACCAATTTAGAGCATAGTATCTTGTGTGAGCCTTATAATCTGTCTCCATGGAGGCATACAGCCTTTTCTGCTGTTTTATATCTTCTGCAAGATAAAAGTATATTGCATACTTCTGTGGGAAGCTTTAGGACTCCTTATCCACAGTTTGGGAATCTCTGATCCGAAGTATCTGGGAATATTGTGGATCACTTTTTCAGGATTGTCTTTGGATACAAGTATTTTACCTAGATGTATTATCTATCTATCTAAAAAAAAAAAGGTATGGTTAAATTTCAATTGAGGTACTACTGTGTACTTGAGTTTTCTGACATTAATTAGACTGGGGTAATGTCGGGAATTTTTGTGTGAGAACACAGTAATTTCTTGGAGCCAGCAGATGCCAGAAGAACATAGCCGTCCAAGCATCTCATCTGAGATGCAAGGCATTGAGTTCAAGTCCATGCTATAGGTGTCTAACTTCAAAAAGGTACATTTCTAATAAACAGATGCATTTTTTGATGAACTTGGGGCACTTTACCAATTAGCTTGCCCAAACTATTCTTTACAGGGAGCAGTCTTCATCAGAGACAAAGTTTTATTGTTGGGCCAAATGTTTGCCGTGGTAAGCGCCACGCCAAGATTGAAATGCTGCAAACTTGAGCTACCCCCTGTTGCGCATGCTCTTGTTGCGAGTGATGTTCAATAAGCTTGTCTCCAAGCTGCCTATATCCAAATAACCGCTAAGAAATCACCTTGGAGAATGATGCAGTGAATAGCAACTCCCTTTCCTTTCGATTTTAAGGCACGTGGCTCTTAGTGTCGTCCGTTACATACATTCATAGGTGTGTATGTGTCCTACCAGACGATCTTCAAGAAGTCGCGTGAAGCTGGCAGTGAAACACTATGCTGTCTGCTAAGCCCTCTTCTGCTTTCCCTAGTCAAACTGCTCACTTCAACGTGCTACCTGGTGAGGTCCAACAGTCAAATCCTTCTACAGAGGAGCTCTTTAAATGATCTGCTTTTTTTGTCTAATGGCCAGTTGGCAACGTTCTCAGCCTGGATTCACCTCTGCAGTTCTGTGGTCTTATAACTAAAGCACAAGACTGGGAACTGGGACAGCTCTAATCTATTCCTAGCTCTGCTGTTGACTTATTCTGTGGCGTTAGTCGAGTAGTTTTGGCCTTCCTTGAACCATAGTACTCTTTGTGTATGAAACAGAAATGACTGTTTTTATTTATAAGTGAGCATGGTGAAATAGCAAATTGTAACTTTTTAAGCTTTTAAAGGTAGAAAATAACGTGAAAATTGAAACACAAAATGTGATCATAATGTATAAATAATATAGAACTTCGCCTTGTATAGAACTTGTCAGGGTTTTTGAGTTTTTTGAGTCCTTGAAGAGGTGATTGGACTTGTCAGATAACTTCAAATAGAAAGGCAGGTTTCTTAAAAAGCAGAGAAAGAAATTAGCAATGAGGCTGTCTGTTCTTTGGAGCTGGGACTTTATGTACCTGGCGTGTCCTCTCATCTGTAAAAACATTTCCTGAGCTACTTCTGTAAATGGCCTGAGGCTGAAAAGCAACATTTCAGTATCATCTGTCTCTTTTTAAGGCACAGATTCTGTGCAGCCATACTCTTCTGTTGGCCAAAACAATTCTGGTTGCTGCAAAAAGAAATTACCTGGAGTGTCAGCTCAGTCTTCCCCATAAAGTCTACCTCAGTATCTCTGGCAGAGTTGTAAAATACTTTCACATCTATCCAAGTTCTAATACTGTGTTTCTGTTTAATTTATTATCGTCATTGTTTTAGTAAAAGCTGAGATTCTTCCTTGTTTCAATTCTCCAGTGGCTCTATTGGCTTCCTCGTGCTTTATTTAATTTTGTTCTCTGGGGGAAATCGGCGATGTGAAATGGGAATAATGCTCAACCGGTGTCTGTGTGTACCCCTTTTTTTTCTCTTTCACCCCCCAACCCTTCTGTGTTACTGCTGCCGTGTGCCTGCTACTGACAACGGGCATCTTCCATTCAGCAGCTTACACCTTACACGGTCTCCTAGAAACAGCATGAAAGCTATTTAAATTGTTTTTATTCCACTTCTCCCTCTGCCCTGTTCTTTCCTCTTCACTATTTTCATATGATATAATGAGATGTTACTTTGACAGCTCAGCATCCCTTTTCTCTACCCTACTCCGTGCCCTGCAAATCATTCTGTCACTAAGTGTTGTATGTGTGCACGGCATATGCTGTTAATGGCAGCATAAATAGTCTCCAAGTGCCTGGCGGATTCCAGAAGAAAGGTTCTCATAACTTAAGTGCGGGAAACCTTTTATCAGTGGATCTTGCTAATACAATAACGGTATGAAGTGAGTCAATAACCATCTGGTTTTCCCTCAGGGTGTTTGCACACAGGATGGGGCAACGACGGTTTTACCCTTTGCCTTGGCACAGTCACTGTAAGCGATGTGCATCATCCGAATGTAAAGGGATTTCAGGGTAAAGGGCCAGTGGGAAGCCTCTGTCAGAAGATAACATCTTTAACAATTCTGAGTGAATGCGTTTTATTCTAGCAATAGGGTTCTGAAGCGCAGGAGTGACAGAGTTCTGTTTCACGAGTGAAAGCAATGTATATTATTACCTGGCTGAAGTGGCAGACATTTGTCACCATTTATGTACTAATTAGAGATGTATGAAACTATGAATGCAGGAGGATATTCTTTTACAATGTATTTTTCATTTTGAGGGGCAATGATACTGACATAGAGTTGCAGTCAATTGTTTTTAAATCAATCTCTTGGACTTGCAGTTATCAGTCCTGTTCTAAAGCTGAAAAAGCGACTCCTATTTGTTCCTAATAGACAAAAAACCCAAAAGAGCCAGGCAAGTCTCACTTACTTATAGCTACAGTCTGAAGTACTAAATAAGGATGAGCAATGCAGTAAATCCAGGTCAGGAGTGAAATTGAATCGGTATATCAGTGTGTTAACAATGATGATGTCTTGAACTGCTAAACTATCAGAGTATTACAGCAGGCAATTAAATCATACGGTGGGTACATGAGGCTGTTAATTCTGCCTCAGAACTGAGTGAAATGCCCAGTTAACATTTCATAAACATCTGTAGTCTCAACCTGGCTGCCTGTCTTGATTTCAGCGGTTTGTGAACAATTTGAGCGACTACTTTGATTATCGGTATGATTGCATGATTGCATCAATCTGGCCTCTCCTGGACAGATCATTTTGGATCATAAAAACAATCTTATTCTGAAGAGTAGCTTTCTTTTCAAAGCTGTTTGTGAACTTAAGGATGAGCTGTAAAAGTGAGGGGGTTTGTGTCAATTTTCTTGCCCTCTGGGATAGTGTTCTAGAAAAGGAAAATCTTCATCTGCTTTGAAACTGGGTAGAACTAGAGTGATTTTTTAAAGAGAAGAGTCTTGCACTAGTATGTGTGTGTGGAATTCTGTGCTCATATTTATTTAGATTTAGATTAGATATTAGAAGGAAATTCTTTACTGTGAGGGTGGTGAGGCACTGGAACAGGTTGCCCAGAGAAGCTGTGGATGCCTCTTCCCAGGACATGTTCAAGGCCAGGCTGGATGGGGCTTTGAGCAACCTGGTCTGGTGGGAGGTGTCTCTGCCCAGGGCAGGAGGCTGGAACTGGATGATCCTTAAGGTCCCTTCTAATCAAAATCATTCTATGATTTTCTGATCACAGTGAAGACAAATGCATGTTCCTTATTAATGTGGAGGATTCTCAAGCCATTCTAATATACTTCTTTGGCATATTATGGGGTATCTGGCCTCTTTCTATGTGGCTGACACTTGCCTGGTCAGAAAGAGTTTAGCTAAGGCTAAGTTTTATGTTGACTCATGTCGTCTTTGTTGTGCTCTCTCTGTACCACCAGCATCGTACTGCTTTCTGTTTTTGCCAACAGTACATAATATTCAGTAGGCTATATCTGCTGCAAAAATTTTAGGTGGCTTTATATTTTTGGGTATCGTATTTTGAAAATTAATGGGTTTTTTCAGATCATGTCCAAAGGAAATTACATAAATATTCTTCATACAAAATATTAAATGTAGTTTGCAAATAATGCTAAAAATTTGTCTGTGACATTTCTGTGAATTGTGAGAGGGTCTTAGGATCTGGGATTGTTAAAAGAATATCTTTGAATTTTCTTACAGTAGAAAGAACAGATTTATATTCTTGAACTATAACAAATAACTATAATTAACTACCACCTGAGACCTGATCTTTGGACAAGTGAGAGGTGTTCAAGAGGTAGACAGGAGGTGAACAGGTACCGATGTAGCTGTGTGAGCCCTTCACCAAAATACCTCTTCATCCATTTGAGACTCTGAGAAAGAAACTGGTAAGGTTATCAACTTCCACTGTTTTCACCTTTCTGAAACTTAAATTTTATTGTAAAGGTATAACAGTAATGATAAAGGTTTTGCCCTATGCAGAAGTCCAAAATTGTTGTTTGTTTCCTTCTTTCTCCCCCCTTCCTCTCCAGAGATTTGTGTGTGGTGGTGATGAGGTGTTCTGGATTTTGTGTTTT
>JAOXJK010000040.1:24571200-24595383 GCA_025774025.1 Xenus cinereus | reverse complement strand
ACTATAATTAACTACCACCTGAGACCTGATCATTGGACAAGTGAGAGGTGTTCAAGAGGTAGGCAGGAGGTGAACAGGTACCGATGTAGCTGTGTGAGCTATTCACCAAAATACCTCTTCATCCATTTGGGACTCTGAGAAAGAAACTGGTAAGGTTATTGACTTCCACTGTTTTTACCTTTCTGAACCTTAAATTTTATTGTAAAGGTATAACAGTAATGATAAAGGTTTTGCTCTATGCAGAAGTCCAAGATTGTTGTTTGTTTCCTTCTTTCTCCCCCCTTCCTCTCCAGAGATTTGTGTGTGGTGGTGATGAGGTATTCTGGATTTTGTGTTTTATTACTTCGTTTTCTCCTAAAAGTTCCTATTCAAGTTCCTTGAATACAAAATTGGAAGAATTCTAGCTAACTACATGAAGTCGTCCTTTTTGCTGAAGCCAGCCACTTGTATATATTCAGTACTGGAAAGTGTGATTGTATAAAGGGCCCAGTACCCTCTCACTCATCCCTCCAAAAGCCAATGAATAAACCACCAAGATTTAATACAACGTTATTACAATATGTTAAAGTTAGAGCTCGCTCAGGGAAATGCAAATTGGGGCTGCAAGTTTGGTTTAGTGTTTTTATGGCTTGAGAATGTTATTGTTACCATTATTGCAGTATTTTGTTCCTAGCATCTTGAGGGCTGTTTTTTTGCTCGAAATATTTGACTTATTTAGAAGTGGGTAAGTGCTTCCAGTCTGCGGATCTTGTACCTTTATGTTGAAAAAGGGGAAAAAAACCGCATTTACCAAGTCTGAATATTGCCTAAAAATCTCCTTTATGTGATGTAAAGCAATCTGTTTTCTGTGCGATCCGCAGACATTTAGAAGATGATTAGCTGAACCCAGATGTAATTAAAACACAGCTTGGTCATTGGTTTAAGCTTAACGTGTGCCCACACAGCTACCGAAGGAGATGTTCCTGCACTTGTCCCTGGCTCCACGTTACTGGTTTTGCCCCCCTGCACGGCCACACGTGGCTGGTTCCTAGCACAAAGGCAGCAGAGCATCCCGAGAGAGATGGTGCCTCTTTCCGGAGAACGTGACTGGAGTGAGTTCATGCTCATGTCGTTCCCATGGACCAGAGATGGACGGATGGGTTGTGCGGCTGAGCTGAGCCTGTAGCACGCACATGAGCTTGTATGGAACCTAAGGACAAGTTCTGGGTCCAGTATGTGCCGTGGGGCTCTCCTGGCTTCCTCCTTATTTTGGCGAAGCAGCAAAGTGCAACCGCAGGCATCATTAAAAACCTCATTTGTGATAGCGCGCAGGAAGTCATCTTTTGATGCCTGTGTTTCTAGCAACTTCAATGTAGCACAGTAATTAAGATAGTGAGGAAAGCAGAGGGATCTTGGCTTTCAAACTTACTCCTCCTGGCTCCCATCCAAGTATCATTAATATGACATGAGACGTTTTGTTGGTATTTGATTAACTGGGAGGTTTGTTCTTGTTTTGTGTGACACGTTGTAAGTTAACCACCCGGCATGCTGACATGTGCGATTAAAAACAAACACTTAAAACTAAATTGAGTCCCCGACTGCCAAGTGCACCCCGGGGAGGAGCCTGAGCAGCCTGCCCGGGGGGACTCGGCCGGGATAGGTCTTACCCACTTCTGTACAGATCTGGTGTCGGCGACTTTTGAGTTCCCTCTTCTATTCACCACTGGTTTTTTTTAAACGTTTTCTTCAGCTGCCTTGTGCAGTTAAAACCCTCCTGACAAAATTCGGGAAGGGCCAACTGGAGTTGTGCTGTCCGAGCAGAAGGCTCTGTGGTAGTGGCGGGGGTTACGGGCACCTCTCAGGAGCGTGGTGTTCCTGCCATCCGGAATGAAAACGCTCTCCAGCCGTGGGGATTTTTCCATCCCCCTGCGCCCCGGGAGCTGTGTGTTGCTGCAGGCAGCCCGGCAGAGCCTGCCGAGAGCATCAGCGTGCCGAGGGCTGGCCGAAGCCTGTGCTGACTGGTAGAATTAGTGTAACAGAGCGACCTTTTTTTTTTTATTCTATCACAAGCTTACATTTGCTGTTTCCACGAGTTTAAATTCCAGGACATCAAGAATGTGTCTGGACTTTCTTATTTCATAATTTATTCATTTGAAAAATAAAACTTGAAGAGCTCGCAAAGCGTCTTTTCCCTCTAGTTCCCTTCTCGTTCTCCTCTGTACTGGAAGGTTTTTAACCTTCCCTCTCTTGTTGGGGTCCGTGGTGTGGAAACCAGTCTGCATTTCTCAGTCAGCAGCAGGGTGTCTCCAAAGAAAGTGTTACCCAGGCAGGGAATGAGGTTTATGGGTACTGAATATCCAAAGGAGTGAAAACTGTAGCATGGCACAATAGCTGTTGTTGAAGTCTTGGTAATCCTTAGATTTATTTTCGGACCTGAAGTGTGCTTCACAGCCTGACAAGAAACCTTCTGCTGATTCAGTGGGCACTTTCCGTTCCACTTACAGCAAAATGTGCCCTCTGATCTGTGGACAGTTGTGCAAAGCTTGCAAAAAACACACAGATCCTCTTGTCTGGAGCTGCTGATCTACATCCTGTGGTGTAGCCCGGAGCTGGGTGGCCTGGGAAGGTCCCCAATAGCTCCTCCTGGAAGGGAGATCCATGGGAAAGTGGGCCCTCCTTGGCCCTCTGATGGACCTGGCTGTGGTTGCTCCAGCTCCTGTGGCTGTGGTGGGGCTGTTCTCGTTTTGCCAGCTCCACAGCTGAATGTTTTTGTTCCTGTTTGCCTGCTGATGCAGTCCTGTAGCAGAGCAGTTCCTTGAGTGTTTATTGACTCTCTAAGACTCTGTTAGAAAGTATTTTGGGGAAGGAGTAAGCAGGCCTTGCATAAAGCTGTTTGGTTCTTCTTGAACACCGGTATCTGCTTGCTTTTCCTTTGAGATGGGTGCAGGGGGGGAAAGAAAATATCTTTAAATGTACCTGCTGATTCCTAAATTGAGATTTTAGTCCTTTTGTTGGGAATTAATTTTTTTCCCAGAGGAACAGATTTTAGGCTTGCAGATCATGGACTGTGACTAGAGTAGAGGGAAAACGGCAGCAGCGGGAAGTGAACTGCTGGGAGGGGGGGACACACACATGTGTTTTCCTGCTACTGTCATGAATTACAGCCAGAAAGAGAAATCTGTAAAGACACTTAAAGTATGGAACAAATAACAGCATTTCCAAATAGTTGGAGTCTCCATGACACATCAGCAGTTCTTTTAAATGACCTGTGAATTGATAGTAGCTTCTGGCTAAAACGTGTTTTCAGAGTAAAAGAACAGAGTGTTTTTTCACCTGAGTTCCTGCAGCACAAAAAAATTCAAGACTTCAAATGGAGATAAGGAGGGTCCTGCGAGGACAGCTTGGAAAAAAAATATTCTGACAGCCTCTCAGAAGGACCTAGTTGGAGTCCATTAGTAGTCATAAGTTTGATTTGAGATCATGGGAAAGCTTTTAGTTCAGAAAAGCCAACCATCCCCTGCCCTCATTTTTGTCCTGAGCAGGCTTTTGTTCTCAGATGGTCACTTGAACTAAATTACAACTTTCTGCCACGCTGGAAAATGGATCCATGAGTAATGAGTTGACAGGAAAACAATCTTCAACCCTACTTGGAGTACCCAGGGTGTATCTGGGCCACTACAACTGATAAATAGGGGAAGAACAGTCTTTAAATTGCACAACTTTTAACTGCAGATTTAACTCTTGTTTCTAAAAATTGTGGTCAGACTTTTCCTTTCAGATGTCCAGCCCTTCACATGTAAGAACCAATCTCTTGTTGGACGACTATGAGTTTCACACTCCTTAAAGTGTGGGTTTTAGGGGTGAGCCTGACTCCATGTATTTTTGCATTTCCAGTGCTAAGTTTTGAATTGGACGCTATTTGAACTTAAAGCAGTTTCCATTGTAAGATACCCTCCATGGCTAAAGAAATCAATGTGATGTTAAAAAGTAAAGTAGTAAATACATGCAAAGCTCAGTGACTTTAGGAAAAGGAGGGAGGAAATACAGGAAAGGAAGAAAGAGGTAGGTAAACTGACTCTGGTCAAGATTTTGACAAGAATGTAATAACCTTAAATGAGGTTTGTCCCCGGCAGACACTGAAGACGTCCTGACCTTTTTTAACTCTGATTTATTTATCATGAGAATGGATTTTTTTACTTCAACTATTCTGTGACTGATGGGCAGGAGTAATTTCTCTCTCAGTACAGATGAGTACGCTGTGGTAGACTCCATTTGCCACAGTGACAGGAGCAGAGAGCCATCAGCCACAGAGTTAGCTGAAGAAATATTTTCCTTTTCAGACTTGCACTCTAGCATGTGCATGATGTATGTGAAACTCCTCTACTGAAATTTTCTCGAATCACAAGGAGTAACTGTGGCTTTGCTTGAAAGAATTCACAAGGGGAATTAAAAAAAAAAAAAAAAGCAGGGAAGAACATCCCCACCCCACCAATCCCACTCATGCTCTTTTTCCCATAACACAATTTTATTTGCTTGCAGATGCGTTCCTTCTATCTATAGCTTCTTCAACTGTCATGATCCTTATATGCTGAATTTGTTTTGTACAACTGTTGTGTCACATGGATGTCCTTGAAAGTAGTAATGGCCAGTCATTTAGGAGGGGCAGTTATATTCAGCTTTTGTTTCAAAATATTGCAGACAGATTGGTTTTCACAACTACTTTTTCCTCATGGATGGCTTTGGGGCGAGAGTGGGAAATACAGAAAGGGAAGAATGAGATAGTTGAACTGATGCTGAAGAATATAACATTGTCAGCTTATTGTATTTCAAAATAAGCAAACACAATGAAATCCTTGTGTCAGTGAACATCAGAGATTTAAAAAAAAACAAACCGCAAAACCCTAGAATTCTGATGGTGGGTAAGAGGAGGGGAGCATCTGTAGTTAAAAACTGCAATGAGGGGGTTTATAAACCCTAGGGTTTTTTTCAAGCACAAATGAGCTGTTCGTTGGGTCTGGTCAGTAAACAGTCACCGTGTCAGCAGACTATTCCAGGGTCATCCGTTATGAGCTGGGCTGTCCGTAGGAGGATATAGGCAGGTTTCATGTCAGGACAGATGGTGACAGTGCTTCTGTTCTGCAGTTCTTTGCTACTGACCAAAAACGTATTCAGGAAATAGCCAAGCTATGTGTCAGATACCATAGTGATGGCAGAGTGTCCGTAAATAAAGGAGGAGAGAGGGGTGAGAAAGACGAGCGTGAGGATACTGGCATTAATAGAGCAACATAATTTTCTGGTTTACCCGTTATCAGCTTACATCGCAGTTCAGCAACTGTGATTCCAGCACACAAATGCTTTGGAAGCTGTCTCACAAACCATTTCTGCCAACACAGTCTTGGTGTTGAAGCATTTATTTCTGCTAGTAGGTGAAGCCCATGCAAAAGTGGTAGCCACTAGCATACTCTTTGGGGTTCTTTAGAGGATCCTTCTGAAATTCAATGTAATCAATTCCCAGTGAATGGAAAGGATCTCTGAAACGTGGTTTCTTCCACTGGATTAACATTCTTCTGGGCTTTCCAGAGAATTGGTTACTCAGCTGAGGTAGACGCTGCATCTTTGTATTGTTTTTCTGCATCTTGCTTTAATTAAAGCTTGAAGTCCACTACGGTGTCTCTTTCTAGATGGCATCTACTGGCGTTTCTATTGATATTAGCTTTTGGTGCGCCGCAGACCAAAACAAGCATGAAATGGTATAGTCTGTGATACCTGTCTGCTTTATGAGACTCAGGATCCCAGCTACTGTGTCTCTCAAACAAATATCATGGGGTAGAAAGCTTCAGGAGTTGGAGGGTTTTTTAAGAGGTGTGTGTAGCTGGGCAGTGAGCCATCACTTTGGTGGTAGATTTGGAGTTCTGTTGCTGGCTCGTTTGGGATTTGCTTGATATCTCAGCTTCTTCATTCAGGAGTCTTTAAAATGGGCAGGTGTAAACCTGTTACACAAAACCTGTGATATCTGCCAAAGTTTGCCTGTTTTTTCTGGAAATGCTGAAATGAATAAATAATGTGTTGATTTTTTTATTTTTTTTTTCCCTTTTCTCTTTTCCAAGGTGGCAAATGGTGACTTCAGAGGACTCTGGCCTGGTTGGTTGCAGAGGAGACCTCAGTGATGATAACTTAGTGTATGTCAGCATGGGCAAACTGATCAAGTCCTCAGCTCCAAACGAAATCTATGTGTTGCCTTTCTCATGTCTGGGGATTTTTATCTAACGACACATATTTTAAATGTTGGAACTAGTAATCTCTTTGAAAAAGACCCAGTTTATTGCTGTATTTATCTCACCAAATCGAAACTGTTTTTATGTTAATTTCACAGGATCCCCCTAAGTCTCCAGTGGATCTTCGTAGATTGGCTCTGCTGTGCTGTTATTAAAAATAGGAAACTTTGCCATCCTAGGAAATGAATAGGGGAACAACGTCAAATATACTGGACTTCATATAAAAATTAATGGAGGTCCTGTGTGATTTTTTTTTTTAAATTAATTATAAGAGAGCTTCCCTTTATTTGTATAAATATACCATTGCACAATAGGAAAATTCTGCCACTGAATTTTGCACTTGCCTATTCCATGATAAACAATGTCTTGGTGTTTGACAGCTGCATGATAAGACCTTTGGTATTTGCAGGAGAAGAACGAGGATGCTTGGCAGAGTAGGATGGTTTAATTTCTTCGCGCCACTTGCTGCCTCTGGAATTCTGACATTTCCCCCCCCCCTTTATCTCTAGTGATTCTTTCCTTCTTTCACTTTGAAAAGGTAATCTACCACCACCTCTCTGCTTTCATGACTGTTTGCTGCTGACCTTTAATAAGCCCTCTAAATGTTCCACTAGGTTGTAGGGTTTGTACCCTTTTTAACAAATAAGGAAGCTATAGAGCTGGTAAATGTTCCAATATCAGTGAAGCTTTTTTAATTGTGTAAAACCCCAAAAGAATGGCTCTAAAGGGACAAAAGGGATAGCCATTACAGAAACGTCCTTTCCTGAAGGGCTATTGCCTTTTTAATAGAGTTTCCCTATAATACCAGTTCTACTTCTCATCTCCCTTTCTCCCCATAAAACGGTGGCTGATTTGCGGCTCTCTGAATCATTTCCACCAGATTTAGTCTCCAGACCAGAACTGCTGATCCAGTTTGCGGTGATTGCTCTCCCCAGCCCTTCACCTTCTCCTTGCTTCTGCCTGTATGGAGCTAGTCTAGTTGGGGGTGTCCCTGCTGACTGCGGGGAGGTTGGACTAGATGACCTTTGGAGGTCCCTTCTGGCCTGGACCATTCTATGATTCTATGAACTCACGATAAAGCTGAGATGTACTGTGAGACGCTAAAGTAGCTTGCACTCTTTTTTTTTTTTTTTAATACATTTAGGTATTTAATTTCAAGTCTGACATTAAATTTAAAGTTGAATAGTTCTGTAAAAAATGTCCTTAATTAAACAGTTTCACGCTGCTATTCAAATGCAGCTTTCCAGTTTCTCTGAAATGTCGCTGTGCTGCTGCTTAGCTTGTTGTTAAGACTGTGATGGCCTGGGTGACAGTGTCCAGTGCTGTGACACTCACAAAGCTTAAGATTCCCTTCAGTTTGGAGGGTGGAAATCTATTTGTAATCCAGTGAGCGATTCTGATATTAACAAGGTGCCAAGTGCTGTAGTATTTCCAGCTGATGGTGGATAATAAGTGCATTGTTAATGGAATGCTGACAACTCTTCCATGCTTTCCCTTCTCAGGGGGCTTAACTAATCTTTTGAAATCACCTTGGGAATTTTAATCCTTACTAAGCAGAGTTTTTTCTTTGGTTTGCCTCTTTCTGCTAACCCTACAGTATTTCTTTGGCATTGCTGCATCAGAGATCATGGCATCTAGATGCCTGAAAGTAATAACCTAATGTTGTTTCTCATTAAAAGAGAAAAGAAAATCCTGTTTGTAGGGTTCTACCAAAAAAAAGCAAAGCACTGGCACAAATCACAGAATGATATGGGGTTGGAAGGGACCTCTGGGGATCATCTAGTCCAACCCCCCTGCCAGAGTAGGTCCACCTAGAGCAGGTTGCACAGGAACGTGTCCAGGTGGGGTTTGAATGTCTCTAAAGAAGGAGACTCCACCACCTCCCTGGGCAGCCTCTTCCAGGGCTCTGCCACCCTCAAAGTGAAGAAGTTCCTCCTCATGTTTAGGTGGAACTTCTTATATTCAAGTTTGTGCCTACGTGTAGTTGGGGGAACCAGCTCCCCCCAGAGACAATTAAAAAGAATTTTTCTCCCTCTTAAAGTGAGTGTACTTAGTCTGCTGTCTTCTCTGGCTTGAATGTTTTGTGGGTCACTTCTGTCACATTGGCTAAAAAATTAGCCTTGTAAGAACTGCTAGTCTATGTAGTATTAGTTTCCAACCTACCTACTGCATTTATGGAAATGCAAAATATGTTTTATTGTATAACACCTATATGTTTTATAGGTGTGCTGAAGAGCAACTTCAGTGAAATGAAGGCTTCCTGCTTGCAACTCATCAGTCAGAATTTTTTGCTGGGATATAATGGTTTGGCTCACAGATTTTTTTGGGGGGTGTGTGTCACTGGACAGACAGCTTAATTTCCAGTTCTGCCATGCATTCTTCCAGTACCAAGCTACCTCTCTGGGTCTTAATGACCACCTGCTTATGATACTGGGCCTGGCATTCTCAAACTAAGAAAGAATCATCTAGTTTAATTTTTAACTTGTCAAAGAAATAATTTGGGTTGGTTTTTTTTGTTAAATGTTTCATTGGTTCCCATTAAGAGGAGGATGTTTGGGTAGATTATGATCTAAAACATCATATTTCTAGCATGGGCAGTCTGCCCAGTCCTCAAGATAGCAGTGTGATAATTTATCATTTAAAAAACAACCAAAACCTCTATAATTTGCTCTGTTATTTAGTAGCCAGGGTGCAGTGCAAGTATTTAATAAATTTTGTATCTTAGCTTGTATTATAACATTTTCTAGTAGTCAAAACTGGTCTAAAAATTAATTAGTTGCTAATGAACTCAGAAGGGTGGGTAAGGAAATGTGGACCTTTCATTTAACGCATCTGGGCATGCTGTCTGCAGCAGGTCTTTAACTTCCAGTCATGAACTTCTGTAGCACTTATAACCTAACAGGACTGTTTTGACACAATCCTTTCGTTTTATCATAAATCATGATGGGGGGAAAATGGCTGGAAAAGTTTTCCTGGACGTGTGGTCTCTACAGCTGTACCTGTCCAGCCTTTCTGATCATCTTCAAAAGTTCTTATTTCTTCTTGGCTTTGGAAGATGATGTGGATTCTTATTCCTTGGTGGCAATGAGCAGGCTTATTCACAAACCGGTCTCATTTCTCCTCTGAAAGATGTGAAACTGTCCTGAGAGGATTTTACAACCAATGTTGGAAAGAGGAATTTCTACTTGAGCAATGTTGTTTTTCTGGTTGAACCCAAGATACATGAATTCTATGGTCAAGCTGGTATATATAATTAGAAAGGTAGTGAATTGGAAGCCTCAGATGCATGACTGTGCTATCTGACCTGTATTTGATCCCTTACATTTGATCCGTGTTTTATGGTTCTGTGCATGCTGTTTCGGTGTCTGCAACTTTTGATTTAGCAAATGTAACCTAGTGCATATTAAAAGAAACAAACCACAAAACAAACAACTGTATTGCTACTGACATTATATTTTAATTGGACTATTGTATAGCTTAGAGGATGGGCCACAAGGGAACAGCCAATTACTCTGTGTAGCTGTCTAAAAGCCTTTTCATTATAGAATACTGATTAAGATTGTATAGCTTCATATTGTTTCATGTTATTGATTTCCACCAACCCCAAGTCGATGGTCTCATTAATTGACAATTACCTTTTTTCCCCATGTTTCAGAAAATTGACATGAGCAACCCAAGGTGTTAAGTCCAATTTGAACTAGATATCAGCGTGCCTGTTTAATCTCTAACAAGACCCATTAGGCTCCCTGTTTTAATTTTACCCAGGCCATAAAGGCATCTCCACAGGGAGGCTATGACCCTCTCAGTATAAGGAGAGCAAAGATAGTCTTTACAGAAATAATAGGGAATATCTGTGGTAGGGCTTTTTACCCATCTGTGCTGAAAAGAGGAAATCGATATTTTACCTATCCCAGATGCTGCAGTAAAGTTTGGGGCCATTGATGTGTACCAGTGTACTTCAGTTGTACCTTTAAATTGTTTCGCTGTAGGTGTCTTGCTGGAGATGTTGGATACAAGAACTGAAGTCTTTCTCTTGCATGTCAGAGGTGAGAGTGTTTGAAACTAGCACAGAACTAATTATTTTGGAGGGAGGAACCTTGTGTGTAAAATGTGAAGCTAGGGTTTTTGTTTTGCTGGATAAAGATTGCCTTTGTTCAGGACTCTTCACTTCCAAAAAATCCTTGCTCGTGTATCTCATGTAAAGCAGTCAGCCTTTGCTCGATGGTATGTTACATCTAGCCTTCTAGGAATTTCCTCTAGCTCTCCTAACTGCAGCTAGCTAGTCCTCCAGATCCCGTGTCCCACTAGACACAACAACACTGGTTTAATTTCCGTCATTGTGGAAGTGGCAATACAGAGCTGGAGGCCATCAGCGTGCTGGTGGTGCCACAGCCCCAGCTCTTCATGAACTTTCCCGACAGTCCTCAATCACAATGAGCAATGAGGTCCTTTTATATCTTCAGAAAGATGCTTCAGGGCAAAGCAGCGTTTGGTACAACAACCTTTTGTGTTTAGAAGCACAGAGAAGTAGAGAAGCAAAAATGGAGCTACTTGAGAGTGGCTCTTCCTAGCCTGGCTAAGCTATGTCAGTAGGACTTTATTATAATCAGCGGCATCAAAGGTTTTCTCATTGTGCATACTGTTTGTTCAAGCAAAGAGCAAAAACGAACAATGCTGTGGTGCTTGATTTTAGTTGGTGTTTCTTTGTCTTATGCAGTGGATCAGAGTCATTAAGTTAATCGTCTGCAGGGGTTATAAATTTGCAGGTCCTCAAAAGAATTGTTGTTTTCCACAGTTCCCATGCTGTTTTGCACTTCTGTGTCCCACTGTACTCCGCTTGCTTGCTCTTGAGAAAAGCATAATGAATTGCTTTTGTCTTGGAAAGCTTTGTCTTCTGGCTATTGTTTGACACTGCCGTTGCCCCAACTGACACATGTTGGTACGAGTAAGCAGGTCCCGCGACCGCTCCTCAGTGTGAGGTGGAGGGAGACTTCCATCCCCATGGAACGGAACGGGTTTGGAGCATGCAGTGCCCTGTGCCCATCGTTGCTTTGAAACCTCCTGCTTGTTACTGGACAAATTGAGAAGGCAGAGAGTAACCTACACTTACTTCTGCAAGGTCAGGTAATTGATTCCAAGTGTAAAAAGAGATAAAAAATTTCTTCTTATTGTTTTCAGACGTTTACCAGGAACTTCACCCAGTCTCCCAGGGCCTACCTGGCCTACCTAATGGCCTACCTAAACCATTACTGCTGAGTATAGTTTCACAGAACTTACCTTTCTGTCTTCTGATTGTGGTTCTGTTTCACTGGGTAACCTCAGTGACTCAAAATTAGAAGATGTTCTTGAGAGTTTCTTGGGAAGCTTGTGTTAATTTAAAGTAGTCTTCAGAATGCCTTGACTACCTTCCAAGTAGAGATTATAATCCCTTTATCCCACAGGTTATTAATTCATTGATTATTAATTGTATCAATGTTATCATTAAGAACTGTGACTAGGACCCAAGGACTCCCAGGTTTCAGAGCTGTTCCTTGTTATGTTCTTCATACTTCCTGTCATTTTTTTTTCCTGATGTGGATTTTAATGAAAGATCATTAAAACTTTACTTTGAAATAATATTTTATTTTGCCATCGCTTAGTATATCCCTGTAAATATCTACTGTTTTGTTCCATTCAATCTCTCTAAGAACAAAGGAGATTTATGGTTCAATTACAGACACTTCGATCTTTAATGAGTTGTGATAGAGGAGATAGTAGCAATCTTCAGTGAGCCAGAATTTGTTACCACAGTTTTCCAAAGAAACAGTTACAACGTTTATTATGCTGATGAGTTTGAATATTCATTTTAGCTTCTCTTCAGGTTAAATAGTGGATCCATTTGAAGTTGATTTAAAAACTTTCACTGACTTAAAAAGCATCAGAATTTTACCCTCTGCTTCCTCTTCCCCATCTTACAAAAGTTTTACTTTCCCTTTAGTATCAGGCAAAAGTATGTTTTTGAAAGGTGTGACTGTAGGTGCACTAATACATTCAGCAATATACCCGTGTTAGTTTCCCACAGCCTCACATTTACTACTTAACTTGACCTGTTTCTAGGGTTGAATCTCTCCTATGTTTTATTCTGGGATGAGATGATATTAAGGAAGAGATGGAGGTTTTTTTAGTTTTTTGTTTGGGAGTTTGTGTTTTGATGGTTTTTTTTCAGAGGAGAAGGATCTGTTTTTTAGCACTGCCCTTTGCTTTATTTGATTCTGCTTTTGCAGTGGGTTTGGAAGGGCAAAAGGTAGGATAAACTTAAAGCTTTTTGAGGCTCTCACTGAAAGGATTTGAAGATTGGTAGGTCTGCTTTTTTTTTTTTCTTCTTTAAGGCATTGGCACGGGCTGACTTAATGTGAAGCCTCAGGCCTTCCACTGCTGAGTTTGTCTAGAGCATGAAGAATCTCATTATTGCAGAGTGCACTTGAAGCTTGAAGTATAGAGGGTATGATGACTACATTGATGGTTAACTTCTGCACCCCATGAGTCAGTGTCATCCGTGCATTTAATGTCTAGGTTTGTGCCAGCATTCGCATTCATGTGCTTGAGTGATGGCAGATGATAATGACTCATGCTTCATTTACTGGTGTCCTATCACTTCTTCTCTGGCTTTGAGGACTTTTCATTGAATCTCAAAGAGCAATTACTGGGGAAGAATGAAGTCTCTACACATGAATAAGGGTCAAAGAATTCAGAGGGGCTCTGAACATTGCTTTACCAAAGAAAACAGGATGTTTTTCTTTAGCTTTCCTGAAATAACTGGTTGTGTCATGTCTTCTGCTTTTGTCAAAGTAGTTTAAGCTTCTGTGTTGCAGGTTTAGCCACAGAAATTCGTAAGGCAAGGTGGCTGTGCTCATTTTTCCACTTTTTGATTGAAAAGAAAAGTAGATGTGATTGCTCTAGTTTAAAAACTACAATAAACAGAACCTGTGATATTTAAGTACATTGCATCAAAAGTGGTTCCATGATTTCCATCTATGTCATGAAAATACAGTACTGTACTAGTAAAGACCTGGAGAGGCTTTAAGCTCATTATTACTTAAATAATGCTTTAATAAATTAAATTATTTTAATGAATTATTTATTATTTAAATTCCAGACTTTTAAAAAATACTAGACAAAAGACTTCTGTCAGATGTCTGGCATTTACCGTCCTACTTTCCCTCTTCTCCCTGTTGTCTTTCCTGGCAGAAACAACACAGAAAGATGTGGCTGGTGACATAACCACGTGAATATAATTCAGACAAACCAGTGCCTGCTCTAAAGTTGCTTCTTGTTGCAACATCACATGGTCTGAAAGTCACAAAAAAGTCTATCACCTTGATGTATTTCTCAAAGGGATGCAGGGTGAGAGGCATCCACAGCAGTTGAATACGGAAGATTGCAAAATGAAGTTTTAGGTCAGATTCAGAGATCAGAAAATATTTTCTGGCATGACCAGTCAAACATCTGTGAGAGGTCTGGGATTTTTGTTTTACTCCGGTCAGATGTGGTTTGCAAATTCTGTTGTGTGTTTTCCCATTTGTGGGACTGAGAGCTGTAAACACAATTATCTGCATGTGGAAGTAAAAAGACATATTAGAAAATGTTGCATCAGTAGCAGATTTTTCAGGGAAGCCTAGCGATGTTCGTGTTGCCTGCAGATCTTTTCCTTCCTCCAATTGAGAAAAGAAACTGAGGCCAAAGCAAATTAGAAGGTCTAATGCATGCATTGTAAGAGAGCCTTGCATGTAGTTCCAGAAGGCTTGCAGAGTGATGGCTGTGGTCCTTTAAAAATAAGGAAGCTGATATAAATACTAGTTCCCAAGCAGTTCTTTTCCCTGTTTCGAAAAGGAAAGCTTGGGAAACAGCTCCCTGCCACAGCAGCCGAGAACTTACGGTGGTACTTAAAGAGCAAGGCTGAAGCTGTTCAGGATGATTGGATCTGCTTCTGACCATGAAACTGTTGACATTCCTCAACTGAAGAGTTGAAATGTCTGTTCTGGATGTTGTGCTATATGCTATATACATTTGCAGTGCTCCTAGGGGAATGGTGTGTGTTTATCGCTGATTCAAAAATCCCGAATGAGTACACGTGCGCATTAGCTGGCCTCTCCTGCTCAGGGCAGTTTGCCGTTAGAGACTGGTGCTTCTAAGGTGGTGCAACACTTGAGGCATCAGTGGCCCCCTGACTACTGATAACGTGGTGGTGGTGCCTCCACCTTATCGCATTTTAAGGGGCAGCGGGTTGAAATCCGTCCTTCTTAAAATACAGTTTTGGATCAGAACTTAATTACAGCCTAGCAGGTGATGATACCAACTGGTGCTGGAAGGCAGTAGCATACACTTACATGAGCCTGGGAGATAGACTCATGGTATTCCTTAAAGACCAGAGGAATAGATAGCTAAGGCATAAGCTGGATGTGCAATCTTAACCCTACAGCAAAATCTCTGTGGGTTTTTTCAGTCTCTAGGCTACTCACCTGTGCTGAGAAGTCAGGGGCTCTGCTCACCACCGTTAGGGCTGTGTCCTAATTGAACACACAGATGTACTGGCCTCTTTTTGAGGCAGTATTTCTAGTTGTGTACGTTGCCTTTGGACAAGATAGATTTTTTTTTTTAATTTTTTTTTCCTCTGACTTTGTTATTTTATCCTTTTAGCCATCAATCTTTCTTTCAATTGATTTGAAAAATTAAAAGCAATTAGAAAGTTTTAATAAAAGACTGAACATCAGATAAACTTGCTACCCATTAACAAAATCACCAGAAGACAGTGCTTCCTATGGGGAGTTAGAGGGGATGTAAAGAGAGCGGGGTTGGAGTTTCTTCCCTGAATTATCATTATGCTGTGTAATGAAGCAGAAGCTTACACAGCCATGAAGTAATTTGTTATGGCTCCTCATGAGGTCTGCAGTCCAGCTGGAGAGAGGTAAAGAGATGACAGTAGTTTGTTAGGAAAGGGAAGGAAGAAGCTTTCTTTAATAAATTATTTGAAATTTTGGTTTTTCTAATGCCATCTTTGTTCAAAAGCCATTTGGATTAAATCAGTTGTGTCTGGTCTATAAATTGCTAGTGCTTACCTTCTCCCACCCCCCTCTTTTTTGAGCATCATGGATGCAAAAGGGAAGGTGACTAAATACTGACAAGTGATGCTGTTCACACACTGTAGCAATCTGTTACCGGCTTTAACAGGAGGATGCTGTTTCGGATCTGTTTAAATGAGAAATATGTTTATCACAAGGGTGCTGAGCTGTCCTTCCTCTTTGATTCCTTAATTTTTAATGCGTAATGATTCTGCTGAAAGCACTTCTCTTCCCATTTTTCTTAAGGCACTGCAATGTTCATTAATAAAAGCAGCGCTGTTGTAAGGTGCAATGTATTGCCTCTGTATTAAATAATATATATTTGAAAACTGCATTTAAAATAATGTTTTGGAGGTATGTTTCCCATGAGCAAAACATGGGAATGGCTATTTTGCCCTTAGTTCACCTTGTTACACTAAAGATCACAAGAAATACAAGAATAGAAACATTTGGAGAAAGTTGTTTTCTGCTTGTGGTTTTTATCACCCGAGACCTGTTGTTTTTAACATAGTTTGTAGAGAATTCCCTAGTAGTTTTTTTATCAACAAATCTTAATTTATTTTGAAATAAGAAATCTGATGAAACATGCTTAGAGAAGTTTGTTTACACAAGTTCGATGCACCAGGTATTCAAAAATAGATTTTCTTCTTAATGGCTCACCATTCTGGTAGGTGAGGTCTGCCTCTGTGTCCCTTTAAGAAATGCAGTATTTAGCTTTTTACACATGAAAAAGGTATCTTTATTGTTTGGCTTACTCTTTCTTTTAGAGTTCCTTCTTTAGGATTATGGAGTCCTTGACTGAGGTTTCAACACCAAAACAAGCATATGTACTAGCGTGAATCACAATTGCTACCAGCTTTGTTTGCAAGTGGTCCCAGAGTGCAGCTCTGTCTCTTACAATCTGGCTTTTCTGGCATGGGGCTCCTCTGCTTTCCCTCGATACGGAACAGGGATTTTTTTCGGAAGCCCTTCATCACTCAACACCTTTCCCTCCCCTGCATGAAGGGTAGCAAACCCAAGAGCACGAAGCCAAAGTCTGTCATTTCTCCTTAGCTTCCCAAGGACTTTTTGGAGGAAAAAATATCCAATCCCTGTGCTGCAGCAGAGGGGATGATATCTGCTTGTCACTGTCAACCATTCTATCTCTTTCTGCTAACTCTTTTAAAATGTTGGTGGTACTTAGCACTGGGATATTCCTGACCTTTAGGTATTTTTTATGTACCTGGAGAGTGCCATGGAGTTTCTCTGGCTGTTTTAGATAAGCAGTGTCCTCTTGCTGGAAAAAAATGTGCAGAACATCTGTACTTCCCTTTTGATTTTTGAGTTTGTCAGAATGTGCTGGGACAAATTGGCAGCTAGGGGATATTTAAACAGTGGAGCTTTCAGAAGCACACACTTGTGAAAAACCATGCAACGTTTGAGTGATTTGAATCCGCTGGAAAAGCAGATGGGAAAAGATGGTGAAGAACTCTTCTGTTTATCCATGTTTATCAGGTGTATTTGTCTGCCTGGCCCAACAACTGTGTCTACCGAAATGCAAGACAAATTATCACTAACTGGTCATCAGGTTCCTAATTTATCCTGTGCAGACTGCTTAACTCCCTCTTTGCTGAAATCTACAAAAATCAGTAGAAAGGAGAAAAAAAAAAAAAAACTAAAGCAGAAACAGCCTAGTGAATAAAATACCTCAGCAAAGCTAGTGAGTGTTGCCTTCCAGCTGAATACTGTCTGCAGGTGTTTAATGCTTAGACTAGACTAACCAGTGGTTCCAAAAAAATGTGGAATTTTGGGTCATGATCAAAAAAACTGCATTCATGCCTTTTCAAGTAGAAAAACAGTCTCCAAACTGCTGAAGCTGGGCATGGACAGGAAAGCTCTGAATTGATAATTATGAGAAAAATGTAATCGATTTGTGAGATCTGTCACTATGGTGGGCATCCCTTTTTGAGTTTTATGAATTTGGTGGTTCTGAAAGATGGTATTGAGGAGTAGCAGGAAAGAAACGTAATTTGTGAATAATTGTCTTCTCTACAGAGGACTGACTTTCTGCTCTACTGGTCCTGGATGAGTGTGTAGATCTTGTACAAGAACACTCTGAATGTACTTGTAACTACAAATACATGTATTATATGCACATACAGAATGGTGGAAATAAAAGCATTGTTAGACTGAGGGGAAAAAATAATCTCATAAGCAAACAAATTATACTGAATATACACAAAAACAAAGGATAGTGATGGTTGCACAGGCAAAAGGAAGCGATGTATTTCATTGCATAAAAATATAATATATGTGGCTGGCAAAAAGGAGAAGGGAAAACCTTTTCCTTCTCTCACACAATAACGATCCAGAACAATGATTCTTTTGTATGGTTAACTCTGTGAATGTTGATGCCAGGTTCCAGAAGTGAATCCACATTGTTCCAAGTTGGTAGACGTTGCCCCGACTTGTGTTGTTGGCTAAATGAAATTTCCTCCCTGAGAGCTTGTTTGATACCCCTTTGGATCACTCCACGTAACAGGAGGATTCATCTCACAATGTCTGTTTGCTGTTTACGTACTGTTTTCGTTTCAGAATAGTAAACAAATACACTATTGCAACAAAAGGTCAAGCATTGCTAGACCATCAATATGTACCTTGGACACGTGAGAAGGCTTGTCTTCTTAATTTTCACTGTGGCTCAGATGGGTCAGAAGGTAACTGAGGCTGTCAATGTTTTAATGGTGTTCTTCTGAAGACCATCTTGAGTTATTTTGTTTAGCGTGCTTGAAGTACAGTTTAAATACATAACCCTATTACCTGGAGGGGTTCAAGGCCAGGCTGGATGGGGCTTTGAGCAACCTGGTTCTAGTGGGAGGTGTCCCTGCCTATGGCAGGGGGTTTGGAACTCGATGATCTTTAAGATCCCTTCCAGCCCAAACCATTCCATGGTTCAATGATTCTGTCCTTTGCTTGACTGCTTCAGACCAGTCCACTTTGCTGTCTTAAACTGCTGAAAGAGGTGGGTTTGAGCTGGATTGTGAATTAAGATACAGGCACACACACACTGGCTTGGCTCTGTAATGGAGGTTGTGACCTCTGAAAGTGATAACGTTCCCGCATCTCTTTTCCTGGAGATTTTTTTCGGAGGTACAGCATCGCTTTCATAAGTCACCTCATTTGCAGAGTGGCTTTGGGTCGTGGAGTGCAAGGGTGAGTTTTAGTAGCCTAAAGACAGGAGGATGTTGGCACTCCAATGCATTCTGAAAATAATGCTCTCGAAGATGCTTAGCTGAAGGAATGTGGTGTATCAAACCCTTGCTTTTCTTCACTTTTTTTTGTTAATGCATTTGAAACCGAGATTGAAAACTCCTTTCAGATGATGTTGTTTGTTCTTTAGTGTTAAGGCTTGTGTTTATGCAGATGAGCAGGCTCCTTGACTGCTTGCCCCCACTAAGCTGACACGCGTGTGTATGTGGGTTGTTTATCCCACAGAATGTTTATCTCAAAACACTACAGTGTAGTAATGGATCTGTATGTTACACTGTAATTTGGCACCCTCCTCCTCCATAAGGTTTCTTTCTTGAAAGCAAAAGATAACAAACATTGCTTATAAATTATATATATTTATATAAATTATATCGTCAGCTTCTCTTGCTTCAGTTCTGTTTGTAGCTTGTCCTCAGCCAGCTGTCACGCTAGGACTCTGCTACTTTGACAGCTGTACTAACTTTTAAACTTCAAATAACATGAAAATAAATATGACCTGCTGGCTCTGCATTTAAAACCAACCAGTGCAAACAAGACACGCTTGTAATAAGGCAATGAGAGAGCTCTGATGCTCTTGTCTTCCACTTTTTTCCTAACATCTGTTCCTTGCTATTTCTGTAATGCTAAAGTTTTCCTACGTTGAATCTAACACTGTAAGACTTTGTTATATTCTATTTTGTTTGACTTTATATATAGGCTGAAGTAGTGCCTCTTTTCGCTGTATTCTGTTGCTTTTCCTTAGAAGCCCATGGATGATACAGTCTTGCCCCACTGTGAGAGCAGAGGCTTTGACTGTTCCTCTGCATTACGAGGCAGCCAAGCTGAAATCTTTGCTCTGATAAAGAGCGCTTTATCCTCATCAGCTCATGCTGATTCAGCAGTACAGGTACTGAATCCCTGCTCCCTGCTTTGCGGGATGACATTCTAATCTTTTTCTTTCTCTATCTCAATCCCCCTTCCAATTTTGAGAAATACTGAGTCAGAACAACACTTTTCTTCACAGTTCTTGGTTATCTTCAATGCTGATGAGATAGGCACGCTGTAGATCTACCATGCACAAAGGCAGATCATGCTGGACTGTACACTATGGTCAGTGAACTGAACTTCCAGATGGAAACTCTCCATTGCTTTTAGAAGAAGCCATGCAAGAGGCATGGGTGTGTTTGGGTTTTTATTCCAGGGACCATTTGTAATGCTGTGTATGACTGTCTACAGGATATACCATACCTTGAAGTAAGGTATATGTATGAAGTATACCCTAAACAACCGTAGTCTCTACTCTTTTTCCTCTAGGGTGTGTTGTTAGATACCACAAACAGCATATAATTTTAGAAAAATTACTTATTTTATTTTCATTATTGAACCATTAAATATCTGAACTCTTTCATGCTAATAATGAAGGCTTGGGGACTTCCTCAAATTCTTTATATACAGAAACAGTATGTCTGTGACGTTTAGCCGTTCACTTGTAGGCAGCTATAGAGCTGTGAGTGGAGAATTTAGGAGTTATGTTATTTTTCTACTTCTTTTACAAGTTACCCATGTCTCTGGAGAAGCATACTATTGACCACACAGTAAGTAACAAATGTAAGAAAACCAGAACATATTTTAATAGCCCAGATAGAATAATTAAGATTAGTATAGTTTAAACAGCAGCTCAAAGTAACAAGTAAAGTAGGATATCTAATATGAGAACTGAAAATAATCTTGGGAGAAGAAAATTTTGATCAGTAATGGAGGCTGGTTGTACTCCATTCAGGTTGTCATAAGGTCAAATTCTGGGAGAATACCAGTGCAGAAAGGCTGTGGCTGTAGGGAGGAAGGAATTCTTTCTGTGTCCCCTTCATTATTTTTCTTCTCTCCACAGATTTTGATCTCTCTGGGAACCTGAAACTGTCTTTGGGGAACTTTACCCTAGGTTGGAAGCTGCACAAAGTGGTGGTGGGACCTTTTCCCTCCCTCTTATCTTCTCAAGGCAGGCAAAGCCATTACATTGGTGTGTTTCTCTTACGCGTTTTCAGTATCAACAGACGCTGCCGCCACCTTTTCCCATGCTCCCCCCAAGCCAACCACCAAAACAAAAAAACCCACAAGCCAAAATCTCAACAAGTAACTGTTTTAATTGGACATCCGGGGAGGAAGAACTTGGCACCAGCTGGTGCTGGAGTAGATAGGCTGTGTAGGGGCCAGCGTGCAGGTCCAGTGGGCTGCAAAGCAGCACAGAAAAGATCAATATTGAGAGAGTGTAATGGTATTGATTCCTAAAGTTTTGGGTATTGCTTGCTTGTGTGTATATTCGGAGTAACAATATGAATGTTAACTGTCTCTGGGCAAGGAAAAAAGTTGAAGTGGTGCAACTCCAAACTTGCATGGAGTCAAATCCTGACTCTAGGACAAGATTTCATGCTGCGTGGTGCTAATTCACTGTATGCTTTCCAGTCAAACCTTCCTAACTTCTGAATCTTACAATGTTCCAATGTCTCTTCCATAAAGATTAGTTGGACCAGTTCTCAGATTGATGTGTTTCCCATTCTGCTTTGTTCAAAATTATTTTATTTTTTGGGGGTGTGAGGGAAGGGGAGAAGACACAATACTTCAGGAATTTTAGGATTTGACTTAAACAATTGTACTAGGGATGCGGTGGTATGATTCAGATGAGTTCTGCTCACTGTATTTTAATTTTGGGAAGGGAATTCTTCGATCTGGTTTCCTGATAGTGAGGCATAACCAAAGTGTTTTCCTCGCCACCTCACCCCAAGACACTGCTTTCTTGTCTGACTGTTTCTGTGACTGAGTATGTGCTTCGTAAGGCAAACGGTCCCTGTGTTAAGGGAATATGTATCTTTCTCGAACAGATTTAATGCAAGTAGTAGCCTCTCAGTTTGCAAGTCCAAGGCCCCTGTTTCATTTTGTAACTTTAATAAAAGAGGGTTAAAGGTTGAAGAGACCTAGAAGTCATACTGTCCTTCCCTCAGTTGATGCTTGGGTCATGAAGCATTAGACCCTTGTGGCATTCGTTAATGCTGCAGCATGAGATTGTCCAGACTGATTTGTTCACCCACCTATCATCATCTTGGCTTGGAAAACGGTGTCAGATATGATCCTCATTCTTGTGCTTTGTGCTGGCAGATTATTGTTGCTGGTTTCAGCTACCATTGCGTCAGGCAAAGAAAATAGACCTTTTCCTCCCTCCTCAAATTCAATTATGGCTTTGCTTGTGGATATCAAATACATTCATGATACTTCATAGCATCAAAAACCGAAAATAGTCCGAAGATGTTTGTCGTAGCCATAGGCTGCAATATTACACTGACTCATTTCTGTGTGCGGTAAAGTATTAGGGAGGGAGGGAAAGGGGGAGATGGAGCAGCGTGCGGATGCTGCGCAAGGCTGTCTAATGCGTAGAAATAGATGAGTAGTTTCTGTGGGGCCGGGCCTTTTCTCATAGGAAACCTTGAATTTACAGATTTGTTCAAAGCGATTTGATCTGTACCATTTCCTGTCACACAATGTGCCCTCTTCAGATATTGCAGTGTGTCTGTTATGAGAGATACGGTAGATTTGGGGAGTCGTATGAATAGAGAAGTGGGGAAGCTGAGCGATTTATAATTCTCTTTCAGGATGGCTACCAGAACACAGCCACTTAATTTTGGTGTTGGTGTTTATTCCCTCAGTTTATCTCTTAAGGAGAAAAAAAAAAAATAATACTCTGCCACTCTGTATATTAACCTTAGTTGAAAACTCGCCCAGCGTTGTTGCTGCTTCTCTTGGTCCTCTTTCTGTCTGGGTCTCTGTTGCTTTTTTGTTGTATCATATCTGTAAATGTTTTCTGCGTTCCTTGAGATAGGAAGCAGGGCTGCCTATTTGGGTAGACTTTTAGAGGATTTTTGAGTGCTTCTTCAGGAAGAAAAGGTGAAATAAAAATGTGCCTGCCGACTAGCAGAGAGGATGCTTCTTCCCTGTCGAGAGCTTCTCTGTTTGTTGGTACCCTGTACAAACAGGAATGGATCTGGGGACAACTCTGTGTGAAATTCCTCCTTCGCCACACCTCTTTCTGCTGTATAGGCCTTGTTAGAGTAAGCCATGACTGAATTAGCATTTCAGAGATAATGCGGTGTCTCAGATGCTTTGGGGTTTGTATTTTGTGTGTGGGTTTTCTTTTCCTCCTACCCTTCTCCTATTAATTAGTTTGTGCTGTGTGGAAAATCTGATCTGCTTGCTGATTGTTGTCTTCATTATTGAGTTGTAGCGCTAAAGCGCTGTCATTATCCCATGAACCTACTTTTATGTCTTTAATAAATTCACTCTTACACTTTACACAGGACGTTAGATTGATGGAAGAAGCTCGAAGATGAAAAAGCAAGTTTCCTCACTGTATTGTGCTAATGTTCCATCTCCTTTGAGCTGCTGGTCCTTGAGCCATAGGCGTAAGAAGCGTGTTCGTTTAAATTGAGGCTTTTCAGTGAAAAAATGGGGATTGTGGTACAGTGGGTACCTCCTCGCTGCAAAGTAGCATGAATGTGTTCATTTGAATTATAAAACTTGATGAATTCTTGATGAAAATCAATGTTTTTCCTCCTTGAAAGGAATGTGTGTTTATGGTCGTGTTGTATGTGTGTGTGTTCCCAGTATCAGAAATAAAACAGGAGAGTTCTTTGCCCAAAGGCAGGCTGGCTTTTCTCTTTTGCTTTAGTTTCCAGTTGTCATACAACCTTATTATGCATTTGTGCATTGAATGTCTTCTACGACTAGGAGAAAATTAAAAAAAGGCCTTGGAAGATTTTCTTGAAATAGTCTAGAAAGTAGAAGCTGGAGTTGAAAGAAGTCTTGTATATTCTCTATTTTATTTTTTTTTTAAACCTCACTTCTCAGTCTTAGCTCCCAGTCTTAAACTGAATCACAGCTTGTCCGATACAGCAAGTTTAGCGAGTGAGTTGACACTTGTTTCCAGTTCTTCTGACAACTCATAGTAGAAATTAACTTCCTGAGCAGTTGGGCTCTAGGGCAGATCTTACCTGCACGCTCACAGTAGGAGTGACCACCAGTCCAGAATGACAGAGCAGCAAAACTACTGGGAAGTGGGTAAGGTTGTGCCATCAGAAGAAAGCTGTGTGCCCTGTTCTGACAGAACAAGGATATGGGGAATGTATTAATTTTACCCATTTGCTGGACACTAAACCTGCATAACCCCGGATGCATCACACCTCACTGGTATTGTGTGATGGAGTTGAGACCCCCATCTTCATGTTTATTATGTGTTTTGGCATGGGCACAGGCAGAACAGCAGCAGCCAACCCAGCATAATTGTGTTGAATTCTCTTAAAGCATTTCATTGTTTATCAGGAGGATTAGCAGACTAGATTGTAGCTATGCTGTTCTATCACCTCTCTCCTTCATGACACCCTTTCCTCCAGTTAAAGATGGCTATATTTTTCTCTTATAAGTAAGACTGATAACTTGTTATTACTCATCTGGAGGATGAACTTCTGTAAATTGAACTTGTTAAATCCTTTCCTCAGATAATATTATTGTGATTCTTCCTTGTGTAAAGTAACTTCTTCTCTTCAAGTACCCGCTGCCTA
>JAOXJK010000040.1:24547015-24571100 GCA_025774025.1 Xenus cinereus | reverse complement strand
TTACTCATCTGGAGGATGAACTTCTGTAAATGGAACTTGTAAAATCCTTTCCTCAGATAAAATTATTGTGATTCTTCCTTGTGTCAAGTAACTTCTTCTCTTCAAGTACCCGCTGCCTAAGTAAGGGCCGTGCTCTTCAAAGCCCATCTCTCATCTCTTTTTCAAACCAGAATTAATTTCTGGCAAGTTAGTCACCTCCATGGATGGTGTCATTGTCACTACAGGATTATATTGGATTATTCATTTATTAATCTTTCTAAAGTAACATTTGGACATATATCTAGAATAAATATAGCCATAGAAATCTGTAGTAGATGAGTTGCATACAGGCAGAGAAGCTGCCTTATTTTGGCTAAAGCTGTTTAGAACAGCAAGGTCTCTAGTGACATAAGCAAAGTGGAGACAGGAACAAATTGGTTGGCTGCTTCTTGTGTAATTGTCTATTTTTCCTTCCTTTGGTATCCTCTCTGAACTTACCAGACTGTGTGCAGATCTTAAGACTGATGCAAAGGAAGTGTTCACGGTATAAAGATGGACCTGTCTCAGTGAGAAGGTACCCTGTAGTTTGTCTTATCTGCCACAGCAGATTGGGAAGGAAGTTACCTTGGCATTTGCATATTAATTGTTTGTTTTTAATAAACTCTCAATTTACAGACTCTTAAGGGTAGTGTTTAATTCATTCTCTCGCCTCGTAATAAACTTCCCAGGGAGAACTGTGGAAGCGCTCAGTGTGCAGCAAAGCTGGCACTTCAGATGGCAAGAAGTGGAGGTGTTAGCTGCTGTGTGCAGCAAACCCACGCAGGGCATGGCTGCCACAGCCCTTTGTGTCCTACCTCACCTTTCTTCTTCTTAGTCTAAAGCACACAAACTTTCCACAGACTTCCTCCACAAAGGCGGAAGAGTCTTTAGAAGACCAAAGACACAACCGTTTTTGCGTGTGCTTTGCTAAAGCGCCGTTGCAAGTCTTCACTGAGAATTGATTCCCGTGACTTTCAGGAAAGGAAATGCAAGTAATCCCACTTCATGAGTGAGGAGACTGAATAAAAAAGAAGCTCGTTGAGTTGTCCAGAACTACACAGCAAGAGAGTGATGAAGCCAGGGAATCCCTAATGCTCTACCCTCCCCTACTCTGACAACTTATTCTCTCTCTGGCCACAGCAGCATTTATAACCTTAAAACTGTGACGCGGTCTGATATGTTCCAGAAACATGCATGCTGCTCTTGCATGAAGTATGTCTTCACGCAACTCTCTAGCTTACACTAAACAGGAGTTGTAGCCCATTTTTGTTGTTGGCCTTTTTTATTTCCCGGTGCACTCTCACGTCAGCGGTGGGATGCTTCCAGTACACACTCGGAGTCCCGTTGGGTGCTCACGCTGCACAGCACCCCTCCGCCTCCTCTGAGAGCAGCCTTTACGTAGCACTGAAAGTCTGAAGCAGGAGGTTTGGGATGGTGAGCAAATTTGGGATTGGGAGAAAGTCAGCACTTTGAAAGGAGCACAGTGCAGTTGCGGTGGGATCCGTATTCCCAGGTTTATCACAGCTATTCCTAACTGCGCTTTCCCACTGGTGCTCAGAATGAACAGGAGCTCTGATTTACTGTTGAAAATAGGTTTTGTTTTGGAGATTGGTCTGGTGGAATGGGCTCTTTAATGTTTTTTCTGTTCCTGCAAGGACACAGGAGTAGCTCTTCTGTCTAATGAAAGAGAACTCTTCATTAAGTGGCAAATTAATGCAGGGTATTTAAAGCTCTCAAGTGACTCTCTGGCTATGGTGAAAGTACTTTTTCTCTTACGACTTTAGCGTGGGCATTGTGCTTTTTCTCTAAACTTTAATAATGATCCTTGCAAGCCAAGCCGTTCTTCCCATGTGTTGCTTTTGTGAGAAAGCTGAGCCTTGTGTAGTTACAGGTACATCCTGAATGTAACTTAATGCGTCTTCTCTTTACAATCTTTGTAGAAGAATTTGTCTGAAGATGGTAGTATCCACCAGCAGGACTACTATGTAGTACTTTCAGCTCAGCCTTTCCATTATAGATCTCCCTTGTGAGGGGCTTATCCTCTAGCTCAGATGTTTGAAGTGCTTTCAGGCTGAAACTAAATGTCTGAGTTCTCTGCCTAGAAGCAATCCCCACCCTAATATTCCCTTAAAAGCAGGTTAGCTGCAGAGAGTGTAATGTAATCCTCTGTCTGCCTTCAGCACTTTCCAACTTGAAAGTGTTTAAACTCTTTCCAAACACTAAATTAATACTTGCAGCACTTCTGTCAAATCAGTGGCTTGATGCTCAGGATAAGTAGATCAATTTTATACATACGAAAACAGAAGCAAACAGTGGAGTGGCATACAGAAGGTCATGAATGCAGAGCTGGGAATACAAGAGTCTAGTGTCAAAGATTCCAGCCTGTTTTAAGAATGAGAGTACTTAAGAGAGTTGCTAAGTAGTTGTTTATTTTTTTGTGTTTCTTCCATCTGAGATCATCTTATTGTTGCCTGAGATCTGTGTGGTGGTGGTAAGTCTCCTTTTTTTTTTTTAATGTCCTTGTATGGCTCTTGATTAACTGAGCCAACCTCCTGATTGGGGTTTCTAAAAGTAGTCTTAATAAAATAATAAATTGTGTTAAGACTCTGTAACAAGTGACCTAATTATGTAGTATTGTAAGTAGGTAATACAGTGCTTTAGAGCTTCCCAGCATCTGCTTTCAAAAACTTCTTTAAATGGGTTGCATACACAGATGTATACTTCAGTTGGGCAAAATGAAGATAAACATTGCCTTGCATTTATGCTAAGAAAACTATCATGTTAAGGATGGACTCTTTTGTTTAAACTTGACAGAATTATGCCAGTTTCAGGGAAACAAAAGCCTTTGCTGTCAATGCTCCTGTACTTGTAGGGTGCAGCAAGATTGTTGGGATATGTTTAGTAATAGTTTAACCAAAGAAGAAAATTTAAAATCTGCATTAATTGGATGGGTAAGTCTTCTGCTTTTGTTTCTGCCCTTTCCCCCTTTCTCTGTATTCCTCTGTTTTAGATCTGACAGATGCAAAAATGAAAAAATGTGACTTATTTGGTCTTTGGATGTTATGTGAGTTGTCTCTATCTTCTCAGTGCATATACCCTTGTGACATATCTTAGCCTCAGTGATTTCCTCAGGCTGTTGTTCTTATTCACTTGCCTTTGGACAGTAGTTGGCCTCTTCCTTGTTTGAATGCTCTTCTAAAAATGTCTTCCTGTAAGCAGTTGGTCACCGTATGTCTGTCTGGCTATTTCCTAATCTAATGACCTGGTCAAAAACCAGCAACTGTGAAGTCAGCTGTTTGGCATAGATATTTGGATAACTGTGGGAGGCTTGAGTATACAGAAGCCTTGGCAGATGCTTGAGGCAATCATTTTGCTTGTCTAACCTGAAATCTCTCATCTGGGAGAAGGAGATATATTACAGCATGAAACAAACCATTTTCCAAAATGTTTATAAATGGCTAAAAGGAGGAAATGGTGAATTTAGACTTCTGCAGAGTCTTTGACTCAGCCTCTTGTGTCTACCTGTTAAGCAACTCTGCTATGCAGCAACACAAATAACTGATTTCTGTGCTATCATCACTTTAAGACCAAATGGCAGCATTTATATATTTGTGTTTAATAATATAGAATGGAGTGCAGGTCTTTAGTTCCCTACAGAGACCGCAGTCGAAACCTGTGAAGTCTACACAAATAAGTCAAGAATTTGAAGATTGACTTACTTTATGAATTCCAATAGGTCGCTGTTTGCTATTGCATGCTAATAGGAAGATGAAGGAGGAAAGCGATAAAGACACAGCGTGTGTGAAAATAGAGAGTCCATTAACCTGAGATCCTGTGGCTTCTGATGCTTGAGCATCACTCCGTATGCATCTGCTCTCGAGACCTAGTTACTTCAGGGCACAACTTTATGTACACTGACTCAGGGAGCCAAGGGTGATTTTCCAGGTCTCTGTAGGGACAGATGATTGCAGTGACTCCAGCAATTGTATAATGGCCTCCTACATCTCATGCTTGTTGCTATGACTTAAATAGAAAGATTACCAAAAGCTGAAAGAGATCTGAAGTGAAGAGGTTAAAGGAGACAGTATAATCAGAGATGGTACTACTGGGGAGAGTGCAGAGAAGGAGAAAGAAAACAAGTTGTCCAACAACCTCCATTTCAAGTTCAAAACACACTGGGAAAAGTAACCTGTGCAATTTTGACTCCATGAGCCGCATTTTAATTTTTCTTCCTCCATGAACAAGTAAATTAGGGGCAGCTTTCAAAGGAAAGTTTGCAATCTTTTTTTCTCCTCTACTCTGCAGCTCTGTTTCTCTTGTAGAGTTGTCTGCATTCATGTGGCAACTAGATGGTTGCTGCTGCTAGCTGTAGAAGCTCACACTGAAAAAATCTATATACTGGATGCAGCATTCGTCTTCACACCTGCTTCTAGAAGAGCTTACCCACAAGCAAAGGCAGCACCCGGGTAACGCCGTACTCCATTGCTCTGCTTGCCCATGAAGTACTGAAGAGCTTCAAGTCATACTTAGGTCCCGTAGAACACACACTGCGACCAAACCTACTGCTTTTCTTGTGTAGTAGATTTTTTTGTCAGTAGACTGAACACAAACAAGGCTTTTTTTTTTTCCTTCTTTTTTCTTCTCTTTTTCTTCTGCAAAAATAAGTGCTGTTCCTCAAAGTCAAAAATATGTGATTTTGATGGTTTTGCTGAACAGCTGTGTTGGGTCTCTCAAAGTCTCTGGCACGTATTGGGGCAGATGTATGATTCAGTGATGAGCACACCTAAATTTTAATTTTTATCCCTTTTAAGAATTCCCCTGACATAGAACCTCCTGTGAACTGAACTAGAGCAGATTAGCTTCCCATGCCCTGGTTCTCTGCAGGGGCAAGGCTGCAGCCGCCTGACAGGAATCTATTAAAAACTCTTTATATAGTTCTGTTTTATGATATCATGTGCATGTGAGTACCTATAGCAACACTTCCTGCATTTGTCTTGAAGAGTAGAAGGCTGTAGCAATATCTAGCACAATAGGTGGCACTGGCTTTTGTATTGCACATAGGCTTACAAATTTGCTTTACTGCATTGTTAGAAATCAATATTAGAAGTTCACAGTCATATTTTTTCTTTTTATAAACTGTAATTTGTTCTTTGCTTACATATTATTCTTGTTTCTCTCACTGATACCTATGATAAGAGCTTTAGCACACATTAACTATTCTGTCTCTGCACCCTACAATGAAGCACATCCTTTGCTTTTTCACAGTCTGCGCTCATGTGAACATTGGATTTTTATTTTTTTTCTCATGGACTAGCTGGACTGAAAGACATCATGCTACTATTTTAAAAACATACTCTAGGGTTGGGAGAGCTATGAGTGAGGGGAAGGAAAACACATTATAATCAGTCAGTTGATGATATTCATTCTGACTTTTATGCAGAGAATTGCTCATTAATTTTTCAAATTAGCCCCAAAAATAGGTAGCAGCCAATTATGATACCAAGGATTGGTTCACCAGTCAGATTCGAGTTACTGCTCCTGGCAGCCAAACTGCAAAAAGGGATAGAGTCTTCGCAGACAAATATGCAAGACCTTTCACCTAAGAGGTCCTCCAGGCTCCTCCCATAGGAGAAATATCGGATGCAACGTTGAACTTTACAATAAAGTCACAGCTTGTCTGTAACTAACAAGTCACTGAACCCTGAGAAGACAGCCAAGTAAAGGACACACTGACTTTTCACAGCCACTAGATGCTCCCATGTGCCATGCTGTCCTCTGGGGACTTGTCATGACTGTATGGTCTCTGGCTGCCAAAACACAGGGTTATTATCCCTGCCAAGGAAAGTCCATTTGCTCTGACCACCTGTGATACAGGTAGAAACTAAAAAATTAATCAAAGATGGGAAAACGAAGGCTTCTGTCTTAGTTTTGCCCAACTCCTAAAGCTGTAGCCATCTCTAATTTATGTGCGTATCTTCCTAAATGCTACCAATGTATGTCTGTCCTACTGCTTTGGTATTTGGCAAGGAAGAGATTTTAAGACATAACTTTATCATCTTAAGTAACAAATTAGCTTTCTTGTCGTTGTGCTGCCTTATTTCCCTTGACTCTGTACAGTCAGTGGAAGGAAAGAGGATTTTCTCAAGGGAGACAATAAAGCAAGAGCCTGATGTTACTGTTCTGGACTGTCTCCTAGAAGACTCTTCATCTCCTTGTGTTGACTACATAGGGCTGTTGTACCGCTGCAGATCCATGACCTACAGTTATGCATTATAAATGGTCCCCAGTATTTTTAACCACTGTTCATAGCAGTGGTTTGATTTAGGAACCTGATGGAATGATGGTTTCATAGTGGTCCGACTTTAACTTAACTTAACCCTTAGTGAGATGGGGTTTTTTGTGATGATCTTGATAACATCAGAAGTAGATTTGATATTGACTTCCTTTGCTCAAAGGCTACAGTCTACACTTGTGAGATTTCAGTCTTGTTATAGACTGAAGTTCCTAAGAGCTTTTTTGCCACCTTCTTTTCTAGGGTGCATCTTGCCCCTGTTCTGTGAGTCTCTTGCATAGGATCTCTTGATGTTCAGTTATGCGTATACTCAGATTCTAAACCTATTCAAGTGGTGTTTTATCTGAAAATCAACCTTGCCAACAGTAGTAGTACATTTCTATCAAAATTTAGTCTTATCAGGGCTCTTGCAGAAGCAATGATTAAATAACCCAATTTAAAATAAAAGCACTATTTTTTGAGGGAAACAAATCTTTTTTACCTTTTCCAAGATTCCAACTGCATGCAAGTGTCCAGCGACAACCTGATCTCTGGTCACGTAATGCTGTCTCTGTAATGAGCATCAGTACAAAGCAAGAATGTGATTATACTGTCACTCTACAGGTAGGATATAAATAGAGTTTTAACGGATTCCGTATCACTTGCAAGGCTCCTGCTGCTCACTGGTGGTGGTGATGCCTTGAAATGTTCATTAAAATGACTTGAAGTGTTGTTTAAGCAGAGTGTCTCGCACAGTCAGCTAAGTTGGCTGCTGTTTTCAATTCACTGTATCAATCAGGACTTCAAGTCTCTACATTTTAATTTCTTTTGCGTCAGAATCAACTTTGTCGGTTCCTTTGTGTGTAGCTCAGTTGCATAAATTGCCTCCTCAGCTGTCAAAAGTAGGTAATGGACTGCTTTGTAAAGAGCCCGTACTCTGAGGACTCTGGAAAGCTTTTTTAGAGTCCAAACTTAAGAAAAACAGTTTTAACGTTCTATTCTGAAGTTTAAATATTACAACTTAGGCACTGTCTAGTATTTTTAATAGCTGATGGTGAAGGTTCAGTCGTAGAACCTACTAGTTGGTAAATGCTGACAAGCACTCTCAAACACTGAGTGTGTAAATGAGTTTGGCAGGATTTTAGCATTCTGATCAAGTACACAGAAGTAGAGTACCAATGATGTCCAGAGCTCAAGTGATTTATTTTTTTTCTTTTAATTTTTATTTAAACTTGAAATGGTGAAAATCTAGGCTTTTACATTGATTCTCTTTCCTGTTGCTTCCCTAAGGCAGAGAGAGAATGTTGAAAGCAATGGCGCTGGCCTACCATTGACTATGAACGTTCACTTCAGTAGTTCTGGTGTTTGATACAGACACTTTGTTTTAACTCATCTGTGATATTCGCATTGCAAAATCATAAAATTGATCAACGACATAGTATTTTTACAATCTGAAACCCTTGAACAGCCTTCAGAAAAATCCTGGCTGTTTCTAGCTCTTCCTAAAAATGCATACGGATGAGTTTTCTTCCACATCTCTTCATCCTGCATCATAACGTGCGAGTCTGGTACCTTGTTTGTATCAGGGAGGGCCATGTAACCTTCTATATAAAATTATGAGAGGGCCTCTTGAGGCTAGTTAAATTATTGGTCCTTGGAGTAAGTATCTCCTTTTGCAGTTAGAAATCTCTTAACTTCTTGTCTAAAAGGTCAGGAGAGCATGTCAGCAGTTTGGATCCTTGAGACTGTAAAGAGATTAGCCACAACTCTCTTCTCAAGCTCAGACCGGCCCTTTTTGACGAATGCAAACCCTGGCTAGGGAGCTAAAAATTAAAACATTGTATTTTTTGTTTACATATCCTCCCTCTCTTTTTCTTTGGTGACTAGTGGATTTATACAGCAATCAAAATCCTATTGTTTTCCTCCTCCTCAGTAATGATTGCACCAAACACTGAGTATATTTTGTGGCTTCAAGCTTCTGTTTTCTTATTAGAAAATATTCTGGCTCTGTCACTTTTGTCACAACCTTATAAAGGCGAGCTGTCTGGATAACTCCTTGGGGACAGTCAGTTCTATCTCTGCTTTCCCTTAAGATGAGACTGCAGCGAGCTTGGCAGTTGTTGGAATTTGAATTTCTAATGACTGTCAGAAGAAAAGGGTCTCTGCATTAATGATTATTCATGATACTTTTAAAATGCCCATAAAGTTTCGGTGGCTATATCCAAGCTTAAAGGGTAACAGTTGTGGATAGTGGTATACCGATAGTAGATGGTAATTTGAAATTTGTTTGCAGAAGAACTCCAGTATCGTGCCTATCTTAGGTGGTGATGATGATGATAATAATAATAATCTTTAAATAGTTAAAATATGTGCTAGCATGAAACCAGGTAGATTGGTGTTCTGGGGAAGCCAGCAGTGGTACAGTCTTCACTGTCTGGCATTTGAAGTGCAGAAGAGCTGCTGGAATAGCTTATTGTATTTAACTGGCTTATTTCAGCTTGTTTAAGGCAGGAAATGGTCTAGTGATACGGAAAAGGTCCTTCACCCAAACCCTGCAGGTTCTGTTGCATCTAAGAAAAAGGGCAACAGATTTCACACTGAGCTGCAAGATCAGTGCAGTTGGCCATGAGCTTATAGTGGCAGCAAGCATACTGTGGGACTGAAAAGTTCACACCTATGGTATTTCTCTGCAATTATCCCAAAACTGTATCCCTCTAGTAACAGCAGAAATGCAAACCCCAAACTATGGATTTAGGTTCAGTTTATGCATGCTTGCACCCCCACCCTCAAATTTTCACTTTCTTATAGCCATTTTCTTAGTAATGTGTTGGGAGTGCGGCATCCAATATGAAATGACTTTTTTTTTTTTCCCTTCAGCTGAAATGAGATTGGTGATTCTAGACGAGATCTTAATTGCTTTTACTTCACAACATACTCTGTGTTGCTAGGTAGTACATAGCTCAGCACTACATCAGTCTGCTGAAATGAGTCTCAGGAGAGGAATAACAGGATTGAGAAGCTTGCAAATTAGGTGTGATGTACAATGTCAAAGAAGTGGTGGAGGAGTGGACTAGAATTGGCCTTCAACAGCTTTTTCTAGTCCAAGAATAAGAGAAAGTGGCACGGGAATAAATTTAACCCACGGGGTCAGAATGGCAGTAGCTGTCTGGGCTGCAGGTCAGAGCTGAGGTACACCATCAGAGCTCCAGCTCAAGGTTTTAACAGCATATGCCTTCTCTCTGCTTGACTTTTAGTCTGTGATCTTGCTTTCGTGAGTGCTAAAATATGCTTGTTTAAAAATATCTACCGTATATTATATGTAAAGGCTGTCTATAGATTACTCAAGAGAAGAAGTGAGAAGGATATAGACTCTTCTTGCTGTGTTTGCTTGGAGGTGGCAAGTCAGCTTTGTCAGCTCTGATGATTTCCTTGAAAGGACATGCTCTAAAGACAGAGTGAAGAGCAAAGCACTGAGGAGAGGAAGTTATAAAAAGGGCACCTACTAGATGAATAAATTGCTGCCAGCCCCATTGTATTCCTAATAATCCATCTCGCACGAAGAAAAACTTCTAGTGCACAACCTTGAATTTATTTTACATCTATCATGTTTTGCACTCCTGGCAGTGTCTCTGATTCAAATTTTTCATACTCTTCATCTCTCAGGTAAATTAAATACTATTGAAACAGCCGTGTGTTGCCTCTGAGGGTATTGCTTCTATGTGAAAAACAGCGGTTTTCCATAGGACAGAAATTAGATAGGCTTCTCTGGGGAGAAATATTTGTAAGTCTAAATGCCAGCCAGTTGAGTGCAACACCCATATTTTCATGTTGATTTTTTGTGTTATCTCAGCTATTATTTCTGAAAAGATGTGTCCTGACACAAGGTGGGTGATTGAGAATGAAATACCTGCTAAGGATGAGGGACAAAAATATGTACTTCATATATTGCTAATTGAGAGAATTGCATGCATTTGATCTGCGGCTGTTGAAAACGCCATCTATTGGATTGCTTTCATTCACTTAGTGCGTAATTTTAGCAAAACAATGTGTGTGAGGCTTTTGGACAATTAGTCCTTCTGAACACAGTGCTGCTTTTTGCTCAGTTTTAACCTCTAGTTATTTAAATATTCATTTTATAAATATTTTTCTACTAAAATTTCTGTACAAAGAGTGGAGAGGTATGTTCCTGAAGAACCTGGGTAACTTTCTCAACTTTTTCCTCTCCCTTTTCTCATTCTTTCTTTTTCCTACAGTACTTGAAGAAAAAAAAGTAGTTATCATGCACTTAGCTATGCCAGCCAATATTTTGATGTTCTAAGATGGGTATTATTTTGTCCCACTGATATTTGTTATAAATACTGCATATACGTAGACTACATTAAAAGAATATGAAGTGATGCACTCGTGTTCTAAAAAATGCTTTAGTTAAGACAACCTTTAGCCGCTTCCTCTCTTCATCTGTATGATGATACTGTTTAGTAACGTGTTCACAGGCTGCTGCAATTTCCCACAGAACATCTGCTTTAGTGCATTTGCTTTTTCTCATTCTTTCCGAGACTGTGTCTTAAGTACTGCATACAACGCAAATCTTACGGTCAGGTCAGAAATAACTTCTTCTTATGAGCGGTTCTGCGATACTACTGCGATACCAGCGTTTGACATGTACGCGTTTAGTTGCGTTGTAGTGGTGGAACGGAGTATTTTCATCTCCACAGAAACTGAAGCACAACAGAATCTTTGATTCAGTTGTGCTTTGGGTTCGGTGTTACGGCGCGAAGCTGGGCAGCTTTATCTGTGGGCAGGAAGGTGGGAAAGAGCCGAGCTCTTCCAGCTCCCGCTTCCGTGGGACCTTGGCACCTTGACCCAACCTGGTGCTGCAGCTGTGGAGACCTCTTCTCCGGGGCGCCCAGGCAGGTGGAGCTGGAGGCTGTGATCTTCTGTCCTGCTGAGATGTGCAAAATAGATCTTTTTTTTTTTTTTTCCAAAAGCTTGTAAATAAATAAAACCACAGTGGTTTGGATTTCTTAGACTGGGAACATTTGGGTTCACAAACGTTATGTGGTTGTCACATGTTTTGCCTCCTGCTTGCTGCTAATCTTTAGAAGTTAATGAGTGGTGGTTGGCCTTTGATTGTATCTTGATGTAAAGTCAGTCATGTGTTGACAGCCCTTGATAATTAATTGGTAACAGACCAAATATTTCTGTGTGACTCATTCTCACCCTCATTTTCTAATTCCAAATGCTACCCAAAACTTTTTAGTTCTAGTAGGTCAGAACAAAAAACAACTGGATAACCAAACTGTAGAAGTTTTCAACATCTCTGGTAACACATGTGGGAAGTGACAGAGACTCTACCTCAATGCCACCGCTGTGGCTGTCTCTGAGCCTATAGAAAACAGAGGCCCAGCTGAGGTTGTAGGAGAATGTATCCAAACATTTCTTCATAAAATGAGTGTTCTGTGGCAGACGAAATGGAAGTAATGATAAACCCCTATTGCAGGCTTTCCTTTCCTGTTTCTGTTGACCAGTATAACCTGTAACTGTGTAGTCCAGGGTTGTTCTTGGTTTTGTGCCTTTTCTACAAGGGGAATTATTGCACTGATATTTTTGGTGGCACACAATAAGTAGCAATTGTAAAGTGGAAATCTGAAATGCTTTGTTTAGTTATCCCCAGGTTAAATTAATTTTTCTTTGAAGTAATGGAAAAGCTTGGATAAAATAATTGGAAGGAGTTAGATTTTTTTGTTCTGATGTGCTATAGTATCTTTCTGCCAAATAAAATGGATATTCCATAATATGTCAGCAAACAAACAACCAAAAAAAAATCACCTTTTTTTTTTTTTCCTTCTCTGTTTAACCCCTCTTGTGTCACTAGCTCCCAATGGAGTTTATTCAAACACTGGCAAGCACAGAGGAAGCTTGGGCATCAAAGTGTTCTGTCTGAGAGCAAATGAGGGCTGCATAAACAAATGGGACCTGAGAAATCCTCGCTTCCCATTCAGTAGGAGCCAGAAAAGATGGGGAAGTCAGCTGGGAGCTGTGGAGTTGTCTTTATGGTGTGATCCGTAAGGCCGGGTCCTAAACGCACGGAGCCAATCTTGTATGCTTTTAACAGGAGAATTAGCTTATAAATCCGCAGCTGTTGTGTGCCGAGGCACGGGATGTGTGAGTTTACTTGCCAGGCTTGAGATTTCGAGCTGGGAAATCAAGGTCTTATGGAATACCAGCCAAGTTGGCAAGAACAGGCATGAAAAGTATCGAGTTGGAACAGTCCCATCCACACTGCTGAACACTACTGATAAGACAGCTTCGGGTCAACTGATCATGACCAGTATAGAGCCTTGCTAAATGCATCAGGAGCTCTTCTGCCCCGAGTAACCACAGTGTTTTAAAGGTGCCTTGTCCCCACCAGCACAAGCCCGTTGTTTACAACACCGACTTCAGCAATACATGTGGCCTCTGGGAATCCTTTGTGAAATGCACCTTTGCCAGCTTAAAGCTAAGGTGGTTCTCCGAGAAACTGGTTTTAATTCTTTTCAATTTTCTTAGACATCATTAGAGCTCAAAGCTCCTTGTACGTAGCGTGTATAATCCTCTCTAGAAGAAAGGCAGTGCCACCAAGGAACAGACTGCAGCTACAGTTAGTTGTGTAGTTTCTGTTTTAATCCAGAAACATAAGAGTTAATGCTAAGTAAGAATTTTCAAAGTGATGCCCGGACTTGGGGAGGGGGAAGAGGGGATGGAAAGGGGGGTGTTGATGAGTATGAAAGGGGGAAGGTATGAAAGGCTCTTGATAGTAAAATAAAATAAAAGCTCAGTCATAACCTAAACATTAAACAAATGGGTGAAGTTCATAATCAGAGTATCTGGGACACTTAATGCTGTTTAAATTGATGAGATAACGTGTTTTGTCCAGTGTCTCTTGAGAAATATGTGGAGAGCAAGGTCTGAAACCAAAGTTTTTTGTGCTCCTGAGAATAATGACATCCTCTGAGCCATCATTTCCCAGATCTGGTTACCCATTACCAGAAACACCCAGCATTAGTCATCCATCTTGTTAGCGGTGCCCCTTGCAACAGGGTTTTGTGAGAAATTAAGCTGAATTTTAGTTCTGAAGTACTGTTCCTTGCTCACTGCCTAAGGTTTGCATAGCCCCTCTCTATATTGCATCTCTCCTGTAGATAAACAGAGGATGTGTTTTAGAGCCGTCCAGCCTGCAAATCAGCTAAAATGACCTCTTACTGCTCCAGGGAGGCTTTCTTTATATCAGTACTGGAATATTTCCATAGATGTCCCTACTTCAGTTCTGTTTAGATTTTTCCCAACTAATTTAATGTCAGATAAAAGAGGTAGTGAAGACATGGCTGGTCATCTGCTCTCTCCCTAGTCCTCGTGGTGTGCGAGATTGTCCCTACTGAATATTTATGAAGGCTTATCTATTTTATTTCTGAATATTTAACCAGGAGTAGGTGCTTGCACTCATGCCTTGAGTCATATTCTCATTCTTCTAACTCTGGAAGCTTTTTATAATAGCAAGACTCGGTTCTCTCCAGAGTTATGTTCTTGCTAACATCTTGAATAGTAGATTTTACTGCCTCTCCAAAGACACTTTGAAGATATTGGCAGGTTGTTATCTTGGCATCTAATATCTTTTACCTTCAAAACTGTAAATATTTTTCTGTCTTCATGTGTCTGTTTCTGTGTGGTTTTTATGTTATTCATGGCTACCTCTTTTCATTTTGTCTGAAGTGTCACGATTTTGGGTTGTTTAGACCACTGCGCACTGACCCAGCAAATGCATTAATGGAACAATTTAGGGAGCCTGTATGCCTGCAGCACTGATTCCTCCCTCTTGATCCCCTTCAGGGGACTAACTAAATTGATTTCCACCTGGTGAGGTCTCAAGGGTATAATTTATACTTTGAATAGATTGGTGAAATTTAGACATATTTTGTTAGTCTGTGCTTTTTTTAAATTTTTTTTATTTTTCATGTTAACCAAGCATTGCCATTCAAGTGGCTGGTACTGATCCCTTGTTCTGTTTCATTGTGCAGACCGTGCTTATTGTAGGGATTTGGTGCTAGAGCACGAGGAGGGTATAAAGATGTTCATGTCTCCAGTGGGGTGGTTGTGATTTGGGCACCAGAGTGAGGTCTGGGAACTTGTTCTCAAAACCCCTCTCTGTCCTTAGGTTTTGGACAAGTTATGTCCAAGTTTATTCTTCATCTGTGCTGTTCCACCTTTCGATTTAAACACACAAAGTGAACAAAAAAACACCACCCCACCCTCATTTCCTAATCCCCATAAGACATTGCCGAGTTTTCCTGGGATTTCTGCTGAGCTACTGATCTCAGCCAAAGACTTTGCCTGCCGTTTCTTTAGAAGGTCGGAAATGTCTTCTACTTGCCTGCAGAAAAGACTGGTCCTGGGGGGTTCCCAGACAGCTGCACAAACATGTAGTTCAGTTCCCAGGAGGAGCATGTAAGACCCTCTCAGGCAATGCTCCTGTAAAGCAGTGTTGGAAGAAGAGGAGGGAGGAAGAATGATCTAGAAGTCTTTCTCAGAGGTGTGCTGTGCAGCATAATGACCCATGGCCTGTTAAAGCTAGTCCATCCCTGTTGTGTAAGTCATAAAAAGCTGGTTGGAAGCACCATGTTTAAGTGAAAGCTGTGAAGAGAAGTGAATAGGAAATTAAATGTCATTTCTGTAGCTATTTCTTAACTTAATTCTCCAACGCTTCCTGTAAAATTGTTCCAATTTCAGTCATTGTTGTGGATATTCAGTTCCCATTTGGACAACGCAGGGAAATGGTCAGCTGCCATCTGCTAACAGAAGTACCAGCTCTCCCCGCAGTGTACACAGATGCGGCTGGAAGATCCCACTAAACAGCCAGATACTGCACGTGTGAACTTGAAATAAAATTGGCGAGTACCCTGGGAAGTGTTGCTTTCTGGGAGTCATGCCCATCACCAAGCTGATTACATCCATGTGTTCCAGTGCTGTGCAGCCTTTAAAAGAAGTCTGAAGGATTGCTTTTGAATATCTCTAATAGAGGAGGGTGTGATTTGAAAGGCACTTCTAAAACTATCTAGGTAAAAATAAATGAAATACGCTGGATAATGAAAAGCCTTTGAATTCCAGTGATGCATCAAGAGTGGTAATGCTCACTGCTTGTTTTTTTTATCTTATTAAATGTATAGTAGCACTTAAATTGCTTTGCTTTAACACCTTCACATAGCACATGCAGTAAAAAAGGAGAGTTGGCTTCTCAGTAACTGTTAGCTAGGGACTCCCAAGTTGCACAGCATTATCACTGTTATTGTATATTCTTAGGAACATTCAGATGGGAGGAACCGTTGGGTCATTGAGTGTGCTCCTCCATAACAGCAGCAACTGTATTAAACTTAGAAGTATTCATGGAATATGAACTCCACGTATTATGGGTGATGGTGTGGTTCTCAACAATGTAGTGTGGTTTGATAACCTGTAATAAAAGATCAGATGGTGCAGCTGTGATGTTCCATAAAGCAGAGCAGGAGAGTTTGAGGATATTGCTAGTGTCTTAGGCCTATGCATTTACATAGTGTGTGTTAGATAATATTTGTAGATTAACCTAGGAATTGGTCTTTATACCTCATTATAGGGGATGCCAAAAACCAAAGCAAAAGGACCGTTCTGACTGCGCTATGAGGCAGGGGCACAGTACAGAGTTTCCTTCCACTCCAGATTTTCGTAAGTGATTCAGCATCAACCACAAGCAGGTCACATCGCTTTGGCTGCTGTCTGTGTAATTGCACTAAGAACAGCAACACATCCTACCCAGCTTTCTGCCCAAATGTGGCCACTCTCTATGGGTTTGAAAGAGAAGAAAGCATGGACAGGGAGGAGGAAGGCTTCTGTTTTGAATTCTCCAAATGACTCGTGAAGGTCTAAATCTGGTATTTGTAGAAAATAACAACAGTGGAAACAAACTGATCCAGTCCTGGTTCAAGCCTTCTTAAGAGGCTTGAGAGTCTCTCTAGAGAGCCAGTCACACTGTTTCTTCCATCAGCTTTTCAGGATATCTTCAAACACCACAAGTAATTACTGCTTCCTCTCCACCTCCTAAATATGGGAACTTTATTCTAGAGTCTATATTCATTTTAACTTCCAGTCCGATGCAAGCACTTGGATGCGACCATTGTATACTTGGTCCCCAGCTGAAACGTTGCCCTTTGATTGAAATAGTTTGTAATTCTTCTTCCTGCCTGTTTCTCCATCTGTTTACCCTTCCCATATTTGAAAATCTTGCCATTTCTCTCTTCTAAAGAGACTCCATTTCTCTCATCATTCTTGTAACCTTTCTTTGCAACTTTTAAGTTTAAGCTCCTCTTCTTTAAGCGTAGATGGCCAGAGTGGTGGTACAGTATTTCACATGAGGCTTTACGGGTGCCTGGAACAATATTCAGAAATGATGGGCTGCAGTGCATAAGGCATTTGAGAGCTGGGAAGGGAGAAGGCAGCGGTTCCCCTGGAGCCCTTGCCCAAGCTCTCTCCCTCTGAGGAGGCCAGTTTGCCAGGGCTACTTCCCCCAGTGTCTCGGAGCCTTGTCTGCCTCCCGCATCGTTACTCAACGCCTGTGCTCAGACCCGTGCCCTCCTGCCCCTCGGGAGGAAAAGGGGAGGCCAGAACAGCAAACGGAGTTTTATCATACTCACGACGGGTTTGCTTTCAAAAGCAAGAGAGGAGGTTTGGAAAAGCGTTTGGCAGGGGTCCTCCTGCAGTCCCAGGTTTGAAAGGATCCGGGAGGTTAGACTGGAGCCCTCTGTCCTCTCTGCTCCCACCCTTCCTGAGCTCTTACAGCCGGCTGGTCTGTATCTCTCTCTGCAGCTGTTTGAGTAAGCTTTCCTGACTGCTTTGCTCATATCTTTTTGCTGCTTTTATACTGCATATCTGTCCCGAAAACAAGCTGGTGTCTTACCTTCCCATCTCCTTGCTTTGAGCAATCAGCGTGTGGTCTCTGGCAAGGAGAGGATGAGAGACTGGAGTGGGAGGCTTGTGATGACAGCAAATCAAGTCCTCTCACACACTGGAGTAAACGTGGAGTAGCTCTTGCCTGGGCTCTGCATAGGTGCTACCCAAGGTCAAAACAGTGTTCATTTGAAAATCTGTCCTCAAGCACACACAGATGCCTACTGAGCACCCAAATCATATGGAGATGAAATGGAAACAAATCTGCTTCGTAGCTTCGCAAACTTAAACTTAGCAGATGTGTGTTTGCTTCCTCCTCATGCTGCAAAATCCCTTACGTCGGTGCCTGGGACAGAGCTACAGATACTTGCTGCCTTTTCATATCGGTCTTTGTTTTCTCCGTGCATTTGAACCTTTTCTGTATTCGTATTTTTCACCTACTGGATGAGGAAGTGACAAGGAAAAATATTTTCTTTATCTTTGCCTTAGAAGCGTGACAGATATGGGCTCTTGAGCCTATACACCAGCTGCACCATTGCTAAATTATGATACATTATTGCTTCCATTTCTTTGCTTTTCTCATTCTGCAGGCAGCCGGAAGGATAGGGAGTTTAGGAGGAAAACAAAAAGGGCAGGCTGCTTTCGGAGTGGGAAACATGAGAAAGGAAAACCATCGAAACCAGCAGTAAGAAAAAGGCCGTGTTGTAAAGGAGAAGGTTCCCAGCAGAGGTTCGGTGTGGGTGTCGGGAGCAGCCGTCGGAGCAGTGGGAGAATAAAGGCTGAGGTGGTGCTGGAAAGAAGGTTAGACAGTGTTTGGAGCTTATCATGGAGGCACAGGCGAGCTTGCAAATCACGTTGAAGTGGTCACACAGCAGAGACAGGTTTGACCTTGGTGCAGACCGAAGCATTTTCTTAAAGCGTTCGGATTTCAAATCAGTGTCCATTTACTGTGTAGAAAACACTGTGTGTGTGTACAACAAATCTTTTCCAAGACAGAGAGCTAACATGTAAATATTTTGTTCTTTTCCCTTTGGTGGGATGGAGGCGTTTGCCATGACTTCCATCAAGCTGTGGCGCGTGTGACCTGCTTGCTGGTGCCCCTGTGTGCAATAGGATTTCCCAGCAGGGGGTACTGGTGGAAGCTGGGCTGGGTAAGAAATAACAAGTGATAGACTTTTTTTTTTTAATATTTATATAAAAAAAGTAAAAAAAGGCTTCTTTTTATATATATACACACATATATATATTAAAAATAAAAGAGAGGAGTTATCTTCATGTGCAGCTGGAGGAAGGGAAATATGAAAGAATACCTTGAAAGAGCTAGGGGCGGGTAGAGGAGAGGCAGTCAGAATGTACTTTTTTTTTTTTTTCTGCTGGAAATTACACTAAGAATTTTGCTGTACCTTTTCTGAGCAAGAGGAGCAGTTGATTGATTGTTTTTCTAATTAGGCGCAGTAACGCGTACATGCTGTGGATGCACGCCTCTGAAAGTGTTGCCCTAAATGAACTCAGTAGTAGAAAGACTTTTTTTTTTTAAGCACAGTTAACAAAACAAACAAAACCCCAAACAGAAAAATGCCCTTAAGCCTCACTCATTTGTGGACAATTTAATTCTTAATTTATGAGTGTTACTTAAATTCTGATCTCATCTTCTGGTGTGGTATATGAGCACCTTTTAGTTGTTGGGTCGCTTCACTGGTGATTTAGGAAAACAGACCTGCTAACTGGATGCTTCAGACAGCATTTAAATCCAGTTAAAGTTGGGGTACCTGGGGCACATGCTGGTTTTAAGAGGTGACTTTGAGTGCTTTGCTGAATAAGAGTTGAGCATCGGCTTTCCAAACTCGTACATCTTTAGAGTACCTATTGTTCCTCATAGACACAACAAAGGCAACAAAACACTTACTTCAACTGAATAAGGTATTAAATTGTCTAGTGAACTTCTGGGAACCCATTTTTGCCCATTTCAACATTGGGAAAAAAAAAAAAAGATTACTTATTTTCATTTTGGAGGGATTTATAGTTTTAATAATGCAGCATTCCCCAATAATACTGCCATCCTATTTTCTTCCCAGTAAAGATGATTTGGAAATTAAAACATAAATCTCTATATATTTTAAAATAAATCTGATCATGCTAAATTGAACATCAGTAGTTTTCACAGGAACTGTGGTCTGGTCCGTTAAAGTAGACACGAAGAGGTTTTTTTGAGTATTTTTTCTTTCCGTATCCAGAACTCTCCATTCAAGAGTTGAAGTTAAAGCCTGTCAAGCTGTGGACTCCCCGTCTGAATTTTAAGAAGCAGGCTAAAAATTTGAGAACATTCAGCAGAAGAGATTTTGAGTATAAATAATGATTTCAAGATTTTACGTGGAAGTTTGTCTGAAGAAGGGAAGCTTTGAGCTCTTGGCGCAGCTGTAGCTCTGGGGCTGTTGGCTCGTGTGTTCCGTGGCTGGCTTGTGGCAATGGGTGGCTGATGAGATGGGGCTGCTCTCGCGGGACGCAGGGTGAGTTTGATTTGAACCTGTCAGCCAGCCAGTCTGTGTGTGGTTTGTCAGATGATGCGTTAGTATCGGTAACGTTTTGCTTGTGATGAATTGGCTTCAAATATAGACAATCATAGAATTGTCTAGGTTGGAAGTGACCTTTAAGATCATCTAGTCCAACCATCAACCTAACTCTGATAAAAAAACCATCACTAAACCATGTCTCTAAGCACTATGTCAACCCATCTTTTTAATCCCTCCAGGGATGGTGCCTCAACCACTTCCCTGGGCAGCTCATTCAATGCTTAATAACCCTTTCAGTGTAAACACTTTTCCTAATCTCCAATCTGAACCTCCCCTGGTGCAGCTTGAGGCCATTTCCTCTTGTCGCATCGCCTGTTCCTTGGGAGAAGAGACCGAACCCCCCTGGCTACACTCTCCTTTCAGGGAGTTGGAGAGATCAATAAGGTCTCCCCAATATTAACTTCTGTTAATATCTATCAGAATGCCCTGCTCAGTTGGAGCCAGCTGGAGCATCTCCATCTGACCAAGACTTCTAGTGCTTACTTCCTCCATTTCCCACATTATTTGTGAGTGTGTCACCACCAGATACCATGAGCCGAAGTATGAGTTCACAGTATGTCAGCACCTACCAACTCTTCCGGCTTGGATCGTGTAAGCCAAAGGCGTATTACGTGTCTAAAGCTCAGTAGATTGCCACCTCAAGTAGAAGAATGGTAGGTGAGTGCTAAAAATGGTAGTTTATCACCCAAAGGAAAGAGTTGGCAGAAAGACTCCAACTACTGTATCCTAACCACCTACACAAACACACTCAGCTTGTCAAAAATATATCACTTACATCGAAAGAGCATCACATTATCCATAGGTTGTTGAAGGGCAGCTTTGCACATTGGGGTTGAAACCACAGCGCTGCTGAAGTTTTGCAAGTTCATAACCTACTTCACCTAAACTATTTTGCCCTTTTGCCCGTCTTCTCAGATTTACCATGTTTTAGCTTCTGGTTTGGTTTGGTATCTCTTCTGCCCAACCCTCACTTTTTTCTCAAGATTTGAGTGACATGTGAGTCCTAAGCTGTCCCTGTTCTTATGCGTGAATCCAAATCAACTGTGAATGCCTTTTATACTTCAGCCAGAGGACCCGCTCTCCCATTCTTCCTGGTATACCAGAGCTGTCTCCACTGCTCACTGCTTCCTGGCCATGACATGGCTGAATGAAAGGGAAAAGTCTCAAATGTGCTTTCCAGCCGATTGCTTTGAAAAGTTGAAAGTGGTAGAAGCTGTGAACAAAGTGGTTCTGCGCTGCACATCCCAGCTTGCACGTGCTCTGGGAATTACGGCACACTGTTCATCAGAGAGCACAGGGAGACCCATGGGCCAAAGATTAAGGGCATTCCAGTGCTCATAATTTGATTTCTTTGTGGCTTTCTCCTTCAGTGTGCCAGCACCTTGCTTCTGCATAGAGTCCAGCTGCAATCTAACGTTGCTTGGCTGACAGGGGAGACTTTAGAGGGCTGAGCAGCCAGCAATCGGGTGACTTATCCAGGGACAACCTCCTGCTGCAGTGCTCTCCAGCCTGTGCTTTGTTATCGTGGCCACCCAGACATACTGTCCCTGTGCTTCTGCTGAGGCTGGAGATAGGGCTCAATTGCTGGTTTCCAGCAGTTCGGCAGCAGATGTCTTTTCCTTCTGTGGGAAGGGCTCTTTATCCAGCCCATGCAGCTTCAGGCTCAACAACATCTCACTGAGGTGCTGCATATGAGAACAGAGCAGGAGGTCTGCAGACACGTTAGCTCACAAAGCCATCATGTTCAACATTAGGGCCGCAGGACAGTGAGCCCTCTAGCCTTTCACAAGGGACATCCCCGAGTGACCTGCTCAGCAGGCAACAGGGTTTGGGACAATTTTGGGGACCTAAAACCTCTTGGATTGCTTGGGATCCAACCAGTCTCAAGCAACAGTGAACAAGGAAGGGTTTGAAGAAGAGGTTTGGAAGGGAGTGAGTGGGGCAATGTCACTCACCCCTCGCCTCCCTCAGCTCGATGCACGGGAAAGAAGTCTGGCACAGTAGCTCCAACAGAGCTGGAGAGCAGTGGTTCAGCAGGAGCTGGAACTGCACCCAAAGCAAGGGCCTGACCTCCTATCCAGTGCCTGGAACCTGCTAGCTTAGGTCAGTTCCTGTGGCATTTTTTGTGACATTGCTGTGCCAAAACTGTAGGAAAATATCCTTGAAAGATGACTCATGGAGAGTACTGATCCACAGGAAAGATGCCGCACAACAAGAAATGGTCCAACTCTTCCTGTTTCCCACTCAGGAGGAAGCTCAAAGTGCAAAGGAGCCACACCATCTTGTCCGCTGGCACAGCAGGGAGCTGCAGTGCCTGCGTTTGGCACCCTGGCAGGGCACAGGTAGCAGCTTCCAAAAGAGACCACAGGAAAGCACAAGTGCTAGAAAAGCTGACTTTCCTAGAGAAGAGGTAATCCAAGCAGGACCTCACCTCCAGGAGGAGTTAATTTTGAAACAGAGGTATTGACTCAAATGACTGGCAAAACTCCATGTGCTTATACCGCAGAAAATAAAAAACCAACCACCTTTTCTCTCTATATATCACTTGCCTCCATGATGGACCTGCAACTTCAGGAACAAATTGCTCATCCTCTCTTTTTGCCTCAGCCTGCCAACAGCATGAGGGAAGTCAGGCAATCACCTTGCCGCCTCCCACACCCCCAGTCAATCTTTGAAATGAGAGAAAAGCCAATCACTAGCTCCCATCTTCAGTTTTGTGATGCTTTCTGTAAGCATAGACCCTGGCTTAATGGATTTTTACCTTATGTTCATGAAAACACCTTCTCCAGAGAAAATGTCATACCCATAGGTAAAGACTCTTAGGGGCAAAAGTTGTGCATGCAACAGGAAGAAATGCACAAAATATTAGACATTGTCACACAAGTCCTTGTGAGGGACATGTCAGCATGTCAACCATCACAAATATGTGCACTTGTAGTCAAGAACATGTAAGAAAATAGTTTCATAGAACTTACAATCAACTTTCAGTCTGCAATTTTTAACATGGCTGTACTAGTTAGCATCATGGTCACAGTGAAGCCAGCCCTGTACGTCATGGAACATTACTTATAAACAGCATTAACAATTCTCGCCAAAATACTCATAAAACTTTAGTGGTAAACACTGAGAAGCAGATGATGATTACCCTCATCATCTCTTATTTCAGATATAAAAGTGGTTACATAGAGCCTTAAGAAGGCAAAGAATATTCAAGCTCCTCTGGAAATAAGTACACCACTTCTCTACAGCTTTTCCATAGTTACTAATTGGATTTGGCCAAATTATTTGTCAGGAATAGCGTGTTGGCTTCATTCAGCCCTTCCCCTTGTTTTTGAATAACTCTCAAGCAGACAGCAAAGAGGTCTGGGGTTTTTACAGCAATCTTCACCCACCCAAGGAAGCCTGTCTGTACTTGCCTGAAGATGAAACCAGAGGATACTGAAGGTGGGCAGAGTGGAGACAGGAATTCTATAATTGCAAGTTGGCTTTGCCGTGCTTGAAGCTGTGGGAAACACCGGGAGAGTGAGACACTGTGTCGTAGACAGGGCAGATGAAGGCTGGGAGAAAGCAGCATCCATGAGTGGTTGGGTTTGCCTATTTGCTATTCGTTTACTGTAGCGTGCAGTGGATTCCTAGATCACTTGGTATCATTATTGCTCTGGGTGACTTTCACCCAGAACAAATTGCTGCTTGACGTGACAGTCATTTAGCAAAAGAGGTTTCCTTTCAATCACAGTGATAGAGCTAAATAATTGTTCAGCCATAAAGGGACTCGTTCTCACTCATGTCTTGCTCTTTCTCACCAAAGGGGCTCACACCACCCATCTGTCCCTGCTCATTCCCTTTCAATCTCATAGATGTCCCTCTTGGAGTTGATATCCCTGCTGTTTTCCCAACAAGGCACCAACTTCTTCCTCTCCACCAAGGATGTTATTGCTTTCTCTGATGCTTCCTCTTATGTCTATTTTGACCAAAAAACATTGTTATGCAAAAGTTACATCTTGAATTGCAAGGCTGATAGTCAAAGGATTACCAAATCTCAGCCTACCAGCGTTGTGCAGGGCGATCTGAAAATAGCCCAAGAAACTTCCCTGAGCCCTAGAGGACCTGTGATTTTTAATGGTGTACATTAAATAACCTTTTCAATGCCAGAGACTTCAGCAGTTATGGTTTCTATATAACAGCCATCTTAGGGCACATCTCCACAGAGGCAAGCGGCTGCCCGAGGGCTTCGGGGTACCTTGGAGGAAGAGAGCTGGCACTTGGTGGCATCCCT
>JAOXJK010000040.1:24499662-24543129 GCA_025774025.1 Xenus cinereus | reverse complement strand
AGGCAGTAGATTTCCACGCTTGAGTCTACTGCAAAAATATTTTTTAATTTATATTAATTTATTGATTATATTCATTATTATTCATGTAAGCAAGAATAATGTGGATATTCTGCTTTACTGATTTGGAACTATATACTGCAATATTAATTTCATCCATCTGCCGTGTTACAGAGCAGGCCAAGTGTAAGACAATCAAGAATGTACCATGAAATATTTTTATTGGACAACTTTAATCACAGGTGCAAGTTGGGATGTAGCATGTTGTACAGTGTCATTACTGTCAGAGTATTTGGGTGCATGAGATGCTGCTTTAAGACTGAAGAGAACACTTGGGTGAGGGAAGGAGGGATGAATGTTTGTCTTCAAGTTTCTCTGTCAAGATTTTTAGCTGTACTTTTATATCAGGAGATTCCAGAATTATACATAGATGTGTCCACGAAGAAGTCTTGTGTACCTTAATAAGATGGCTTTGTTGCAGCAACGTTGCTGCTCATCTTGTGATGAGAGTCACAAGATTTCAGGTCTTATCTGCAAGCCTAGAGCCCTGAAAGAGACTAGAAAAGAAAATATGGAGACTTATATGGGCTAGACCTCCAAATACTTGATTTTTTCAGAGGTAGAAATTGAAGGATCAATAAGGGGAGAGTTCAGAGCATGATTCTTTACTGCTGTGTTGTGAGTCAGAGCAACATGAGAAATTCTTATTCTTTCCAGCAGTAAAAGTAGGTGAAGTCCTAAGGTGAAATGGCAAGGAATGCTTAATGGCAGGTATTAGGTTGATGCACAGTCTCAGCCTGAAAGTATTGGAGTGAAAAAAATTAGATGAGACTAAACACTTCACAACGTTGCTTCCATTGGAGCTCTGTGGAGGTGGATAGATAGCTGGGACCCCTATGAAGAAGTGTCAGGTGAACTGCAGAGCTGTAAATCCAACATCTGCTGCTGACAGTGGTGAGAATGGTGACTACTGAACACACGGGCTGAGCTCTCTGGTAGCTCTGCTGCTACTTACTAAGGACTTAACTATGGAAATGTGCTGTAGGAAGCTGCCATGGTTTTAACAAGATGAGCCTGAGCTCACAGTCCTGGCTGTGCAACGCTAGCTGGGTCATAACCAGGGCTTGGTACACAGCCTAATCAGTGTAGACAGCTTTGGAGCAGAGATGTCCCTTCCTTTTTGGATGTGCCTCCAAAGGCCACCAGTCACCTGTGTAATTTGTGGCAGTGCTTACTTCTGTCAAGTGACTGATTACCATCGTTTGACACCCAGGGTGTCACACTTAGAACGTCTGCCAGGCGTTGAAGAGAATATAGCCAGGCAGATTGATCAAGGTTCTCCTCGCTGCCCTCAAGGAACTTTAGGACAAGAATTTTTGAGGTGGAATAAGGATAAGTACTAACAAATTGCTCTTAGGCATTACCTTTGAATGTAAGGTAATAAGTTAGACTCACTGGTGAAATGAAGAAAATCCTGGCTGAACTTAACGGCCATCAAAATTGACCTTAGGAAGAACTGGGCAGGAAGAATTTTGCTGAGACTCAGGGCATTGTAATAAGGTTTGAGACAAGGCTTTCTATTTTTTATGAATATAAATAGCATTCAAAATTACCCCTAAATAAGCTTCAAAAAACAAACTTCGTGTTAGGAATGTTAGTGACGGTTAAGAGAGGAACAGAGAATAAAGCGGAAAACATCATTACAGCACTGCATAAATTCATGGAGCATCCACATCTGCAATTTTTTGTGTGGTTTGGGTTCCTTTGTCTCTCCTATCATCACTCACTCCATCTCACAAAAAAAAAAAACCAACCACAGGAGATAGGGGGAGTAGAAAAGATGCATTGAAAGGTGGCAAATATAATTAAAAGTTTACAACAATTTCCGTATTGAGGAATGACTGTAGACAGTCTCTGCACTGTGGAGAAGAAACCTCATGAAGGAAAACTGGTATACAGGCTTCTTAAATCATGAGCATCAAAACAGGGAACAGCTTTTCACGATTTCTCCTCATACAAGAACTGGAGATCATTAATGAAGTTATTAGCTGGTAGGCACAAAACAAATGAAAGGCGGTATTTCTTTCCACAGCATCTGTAAACTGGGATCTCACTGCCACGGGTTGTTTTGATGCAAAATTTTACATGGGTTTAAAAAGTGGAAGAAAAATCCATTAGGACCTATTAAACACAAGGTTACCAGGTGTAGCTGAGTGCAAATGCCTTAGCTGTAAATCGCGAGGAACTAGGGGAGCATACAGGGGAAGTATCGCTCGTTGTGAACTTGCCTTGCTCTTCCGCTCGTTAGTGCCCAGCTGTTGTTACTGGGAGAGACAGATACTGGGGAAGGTGTGGTTTTGGTCTAATCCAGTTTTCAGTCGTTCTCGCTTTAAAAAAAATAAATTCCAAGGTTCTTGCTTTAGGACACATCGATGTTTCCTTTAGGCTGGTTAATTCCCGTATGAGCTTTTCAGAATCTGGCCTGTAGAACATCTGATAACGGTTGCTGTGGGAAGTGGTTGTGCTGAATCATACTGCTGTCCGTTTCAGCCAGGGTATTGTATCTCACAGTGCCTGGGCATTCCAGTATAAGTTTCTTTTTTAATAGAGAATACTTTCATAGCTATGGCGTTCTGTGCGATTGTGGGAGATGATGGAATTCGTAAGAGGATACGGTGAGCTCTGAAGTCATACAAGTGCTGAGACACTGGAAATGCGGTGATTAGGGGTACTTTACTGACAGTGTTTAAATCCTCTGCCATTTCTTTATTGACACCTTTAACGTAAAATTGAAATCTAGAGCTACAAATGTTATGTAGCGTTACTTAATGCCTTATGTTGACTACAGAAGTTCGTATCCTCACCCCATGTTTGCTCTCTTTGTACTAGTCAGGAGAAAAAAATGAAGTATGGAATATGCCCAAGCATGGGAGCACCTCCAAGGGCAGGCATTTATATTGTGGTCTTCAAAGCAGCAGCGGTGTGTTGTACACGTGGCAAGTAACGACATAGACAAGCCTACTTTGAACTCCAGCTGCCGGGGACGTCTTACTCTCAAATTAGCTTAAAGATGTACCCACGAATGGCCTGAGCAGATCTGTGCTATGTCCTGCAGACCTCTCTCTGTCTAGCATTTCCACCGCCCTGGACTGGTAGGTAGCCTGTGGGAGAGCACTACTGATTTAAGTTATCCCCAGGTTGCTTCACGTTGCTGTGGGACACGCTTAGAATAAGCCCTTCAATGGAATAAGCAGCCAATTTGTCAAATCATACAAACATTCTATGGTATCTTTTTATTCAGTGTAAAGCATTTCACAGAATTGTAGGTAAGCAGATACTGAGCTAGAGGAGATTCTTCTGCCTTCCCCTGCTGCCTCTGGCTACATGTGTCTCCCTAACCTTGGTTAAGGTGGGAACAGCAATCTCCGTCTGTATTTCTCCTCTACTCCGTAGCGTCTGGCTGCATGGAATGGAGGATCTAAGTGCCTATTATGGACTGTTTTACACACATGGGTGCAAAAAAGCAGGTTAGTGGGAGGTACACAGAATTGGTGCTGTACTGAGTTACTGAACAGACGTTGGTTGCTTCAAGGCTGTGGAAGGCAACATATACAAATGTTAATTCATGATGTTGACATGAATGCTCTCCTCTTTAAATAAGCCTTGTGATGCCCTTAGCCATGTGGTTGTCATGTAACAACACATGGCCCTTTAAATCTTCTTGATTTAGGAAGTCAGTCTTGTAGTACTACAGTTAATTTGCAGAGTTGAAGAATATTTTGCTTGAGTTTCAGACATGTCCTCCTTTCCTCACTTTTTCATTTACATAGTTTCTATCTGTCTCACTGAAGCCATGCTGATAATGCGGTTCTCCTTGCTTTTGTGACTTTTCATCCCTTTGTAGAAGTTGCGACAATGAGACTCATTGGAGAACTTCTTATTGTCATAGTAACTAAATATGAATAATGCAGCTATTAGTATTTTCAGGTACAGAAGGGCAACTGACAGGATTGACAGAAAACTGATGCTTTTCACCACACTTTGGGGGACAACGTATTTGGTAAGAGTATTCAACTCACCATCTGACCGGAAAGGGAAAGGAGAGTTTGGGTTTGGTTTTTTTTTTTTTTTTCCAAAACTGAAATGAGTTCATTGAGTGTCTAGTGGGTATTCTGCTATGTGATGCCATACAGAGGAGGAGATCCGAGATTGGTGACGTCTGGGACAACGCCGAGTACCTGCTGCTACTGGAGAGCAGATAGCGTTGCAGACGAGGACCAGTGCAGAGCAGCACAGGTGGCCCGAGCCAGCCTAAAAATATGAAGGTGGCTGTTTGGCAAGGACAGAGGGGAGTTGGCACGCTGGGCTGTATTTGCCTTGGGTCAGTCTTACTACCTTCTTGATTTGGGCTTAGATTTGCCTCGATTTAAAAACAAACTCCAGAACTGCTCGTCTGATTTTTCGTTTTAATATGGCTGTCTTTGTTGCTCTTCTTTTCTGGAAGTGAACAAAACAGGTGTGGTTAAAATTGAGTTGCTAGCTCACTTACTCGGGATTGTTCTTTTCATTGCAAGCTCAGGGAAGAAAAAAAAAAGATTAAATAAAAGAAAGGTATGGTTGGAAACTGTTGTGAGCTGTCAGCTCAGATGGAGTGTGGTCTGTGCAGCTGAGTGCCGCGCGCCGTGCTTACCGCAGACAAAAGGGAAGGAAAGTATTGTTAATTCTTGCTGCACTGTTTTCCGTGAAACCTGAAGAGAATGCTGGGAGGGTTTTGATTTTGTTTCTCTTTCCGTAAAAGACATTTCAGGTTTCCCAGGGTGCTGTTCGCAACGAGCCAGGCGTCAGCAGAACCCTGACCAGAGCTCAGCCCTGCTTTCCCCAACACCTCGTGGCGCGCTGGGAGCCTGGCAGGAAAATCTCGGTCATCCATCCTTATCCCAGCCCGTTTTGCCACCGATTCCCCAAAACAGCAACCCAGCAAAGCCCCGCCCCGCGCTGGTCTCGGCTACAGGCTTTTCAGTCGGCGCCGATAATTAGACTTTGAGATAAGCCATCTGCTTGGCTGGCCCCCGGTGGTCCCTGGGCTTGGCAGGGAGGCGCGGGGGCCGGTGACAGGTCTGCGGCAGGAAGGGGCCTGGCAGTGACACAGCAGCTGCTCGCCGAGATACCGAGCGCTCTTGCGATTGAGCACCTACGTGCTGGGGTTTTTAAAATGTCACTGGCCAGGAGGAACAAACAGCCTTGCCCGTAAACAGCCTCGTCTCTCTCTCCGAAGCAGCGGAGAGTAAAGGGAAGGGAATGGTCTGCGCTAATGAGGGGAGAGTCAGGGTGGGAGGGCGGAGAGGGCTGGATTCGGTAATGAATTCATGATTTCATCATGCTTTTTGAGCATCGGAGCAGGGAAGGGAAGGCATGTTTTGCCCAAGTTAATTCTGGCTGATTATAAATGGAGGAAGGCAGGGGAAAAACCTGCCTCTTAGCTGTTGTTTGTTCTGTGGGTTTGGCAGTCCTGTCCCCCTCATAGAGACCAGCAATAGGTGAACCTGTATTTGCAAGGGGATTGATAGCTCAAATTAACACCGTATTAGAGGTTTAAAATTACTGTGCATCTCTATTAGGCTCTGTACTGTGACCGAGAGACCGGCTTATCCCTGGAATCGCTTCCAGTTCTCTTTTTGTTTCTCCTCTCGCCCCATCCTTTGGCTAGAAATCCCTTCCTTATGGCAGGCTCCTTTCTCTGACATTGGAGTGCAAAAGCTTCATCATCATCGTTATTATTAAAACCCCAATCTAGTCCAGTTCTTATTGGCGAGCAAGTAGGCTGTTATTTTCCTCTCTTTCCTGTTGTGCAGCGAGCATCTTGTACGAACAGAGAGGGATAAATGTTTGGTTTCTTTTCTTCCCAAAAGTGAGTGGAAGCTTAGCTCAAATCAGTCTCTTTTCGCCTGGCTAGATTAACAGCGGGATAGCTGCAGTTTTTGTTTTATTAGCCAGGAAACTTCTTTACTTGTAAGGGTAATCCCATGAATTCCGGCTCTGTGGGTCGGCTGGCTTCAAGGACATCCCAGAGGGTGTAATGGCCTCATTCTGCACCTAGGAAGAAAAAGAAGTCTTTCTGTTCACTTAATGGACAGAAGCCTAACTCCTAATGTTTAGAGGCTGATTGCACTTACTTTTCTAGCGATGGGGTGCAATTGTTGACAGTTGCAAGGAGAGACTAGGTGCCCATCTCTCCCTTCAAAAAAAGGGAGCGGAAGTATTGGTATTTGAATTAATTGGGAGGAACTTGGGATTCTGCGGTAATAAAAGCTGTGAAAACACCCGTGTTCAAAAGCAGATGCAGCAGTGTCTGCTCTGTGCAGTGTGGGGTGAGCCCGGGCCAATCCATCGATTTAATTACAGCTGGGGTCTGATATCCCAAAGCAGCAGCGTTGCCTTTCTGCCTTCCCTGCTGGATGAGATGACACTGGTAGGAAGAGAGGAAAGGGACTCGGGAATAAGCAAAGCATAACAGGGCAAAGAAAAAAAAAAAAGAAAGGAAGGTCTATCAGTGGAAACCATATCAGATTAACAAACTTTAATTACATTTAATTTTAATCCTTAACATTTATCTAAAAGGTGATTGAGGGAAGGTTTATTAGGATTCTGTGTCCCTATAGCCCTTCTTTGAAAGAACACTGAACGAGATGATTGCTTGCGTCTCTAATTAGAAGTTTTTCCCCTCTTGATCACCTAAAGTCAAATTCATTTACTCTGCTTGAAACAAGGATTTAATTTGATATTTTTTTTTTGCATCAAAAGATGTCTCTCAAACTTGATACAGAACCACAGCCTGCTAATCAAGACAGAACCCATTACCAGCCCAATTTTATGAATATGCACATCAGAGGGCAGCACCAACCTCATTAGGAAGGGTGTTGCAATCATTATTAAACTGTTGGAGTCCATTATGATTCAGAGTGCTGTAATGATGACTGATACCCACTGAGGGCAGCCGAGAAGAATACCGGAGTATAATGACCTCACTTTGTTTTTCCATAAGCCTATAGGGCTTTTAAAGGCTTTTGGCTTAGGTAGTTTGTATTCTTTTCATCAAGTGCGTGCAAGTGATCTTAATATCCCCGATTCTCTTGCACAAGTGGTGTGAAGAGAAACACAAGAGCAATTAAGGAACCTGGAGGTTATGTTTGGGTGATGTGGTAAGTCAGTAATACTGCTAATTCTTTCAGATCTCGGGTCTCTGTTAATTAGATGTTTCTTGTCGGTTAGACTAAAAGCTCAAAATTTATAAGATGGATCAAGCCCCTTCTGTTCCTTCTTTGTAAAGTGGGAAGACGGTGCTGCTGTTAAACCTGAGTTTGATCATTCGGGCAGCAGAACTGCTGTAGTTAATGGACTGTCGGCATTGTCGGCGTAAGCCCTTTCTCCGCTCTCCTTTGGCTTTCCTGCGCCAAGAATAATATCCACTTGAGGTTAAATGTTACTACAAACAATTTGCTACCCCTGTCTTGCTTTCTTTGGATCCCTGCTTTATTCGGGCACAGTGGAAGAAGGTTAGCCTGAACTCCCCAGCTTGCAATCCCAATCCTGCTTTGGTTATATTTACATAAATTAATTTTCTGCAAATTGGCATGGTATTGGTGGGATTTTTTTTTTTTTTTTTGGCATTTACAATAAGCTGGAGGATGTGTGTAGCTGTTAGTGTTCTTCCTGCGCTCAGGAAGAGGTTTCTGATCTCAACCTTTGTGTATTAATGAAGTAACTACACCTAACCAAAGAAATTTACGGGATTCTTGCAGTCTCCAGTAGCCGTTCAGTGCTTTTTTTGTGTCCTCAAGACAATTTACTGTCTTCTTACAATGATCCTCCTCTGTTCTCCTTGCATCCTAGAGATCAGCCTTCAACCCAGAAAGCAGGTCTCTTCGGAGTCCTTTGGGACCTCTCTTTGCTCGGCCCTGAAGGGAGCTGAAAAAGCTGTGGATGCTGCATCAGCCACCTCTGTTTCTCCTGCAGGGTGGAAGCGGAACCGGGCTGTCCCTTCTGCACTGCAGTCTCGGTGCATCTGTTTCAACGTGGTTTTAATTGAGATTTCTTGCTACAGTGTTCTTTTCTAAACTTGCAAGAGACTGTTAATGCAAGTGGTGAGGCTGATTGTAAATTATTCTGTGATAATGATGCTACGAAAAGGAGGCATTATAGGAAACTAATTGTAAATTTCAAGCAGGACAACTACGTGCCACCAAAGAGCATCTCTTTTCTTTCAGTTTGGCTTCCATGCAAACTGTGTGAGATCTCTCTAACTTGAGAGCTCTCACTTCTTCAGCTACCATAGAATCATAGAATGGTTAGAGTTGGAAGGGACCTTAAAGATCATGGAGTTCCAACCCCCTGCTATGGGCAGGGACACCTCCCGCTAAATCAGGTTGCTGAAGGCCCCCTCCAGCCTGGCCTGGAACACCTCCAGGGATGGGGCAGCCACAGCTTCTCTGGGCAACCTGTTCCAGTGTCTCACCATCCTCACAGGAAACAATTTCTTCCTAATATCTAACCTAAATCTCCCCTCTTTGAGTTTAAAACCATTACCCCTCATCCTGTTGCTATTTCACCATCTTGTGGAATGTGAGTGAATGTGTGGTAGTTAGTTGAAGAAAAGTTGTAGCTGTTCACAGCAACAGTAATGTTGTTTTTTGTAGAACAGGAGAGGAAGGAGCTTCAACCAACTACAGTGTTAATTAAATCTAGTGAGGGGAGTGGAAATGTAAGGGGTCTTGTAATAAGCAGGGCAGAATCCGCTTTTGATTAATGATATTGCCAAGTGGATTAATTAGAAGATTAACTCAAATACTACCTAGAGGGGTCTGTGGAGAAGAATGTCTAGCATTTCAACAAGAGAAACTGCAACAGGCATCTTAACAAAGATTGGGACACGTCTCCTTTACAGTGATTTGGCAGAAACACCAAGCTGTGAAGCAACACGCCTCTGGCAGCAGAGAACATCTCCTAATTAGACTGCTTGCACAACACTTGTTGGCAGGAGAACATATCTTATTTAGGATCTTTGGGGATGCCCCTCAAGTAAACCTTTCCAGAATAAGTATTTAGACTAAGCCATTTTTGTTGTCTCCTGATTCACCCCAGTTTCTAGATTTTATTGCTGGTAGCATCTGCCATTTATCCAGTATTACTTGTGTTCGGCAAAGACGGTCTCTGCTCTGAGGTAAATGTGGACCTTGTGGGAGGCAGATTTTGGGCAAATCATCGCTGGTTGACAGTGTGAAACTTCATATTTTGCTGAATGATGCAGGGTCACCTCAGGTTGATGTATTCCTTCGTTATATGTGGCAAAAGCCAACAAGTGGAAAAATTGTAGTTCAACAACAAATGTAGTTCCATTTGTTTTAGAATTGTAGTTATCATTTGCTTCTAAAGCGAGTGTAGAAAGCTTATCAGAACTTGGTTTGTGAAACAACAATTCCTTTAAATGGGGAGTTTCCCTTGCCCTGGATTACATTGCATGTGTCCTTTTAAACAGCTTTATTTCAAATAAGTCTATCTTAATTGATCCTCTGAGAGGTTCCCTGCTGCACCAGCTCTTGCTCATTAATGCCTTTTACTATTAATGAAGATATGTAAATAGCAAGTTGTTTAAAAAAGGGCTTCACCTCCATTATTGCACACTAGGCCTGCCGTTCCTGCAGGTATTTACTGGTGTTAGTTAACAATCCCTGTTCCTAATGATTTTCTTGCCCTGCAAAATAACTTGTGGTGCATTGCATGGAACTGATTGAGAGGCAACATAACAGCTCTGGTAGCGATGTCCAGTGCATTGAGAGAAAATAGAGTTTGCTGTTTCCTGAAGGCTTAAAATTTCAGGACACTTGCATTGACTTTTGATAGCATTTGAGTACTTGACTCTTATTTTCCTTTAAAAATCTCCTTCTTGGTGATCTGTGCAATTCTGAAATTGTTAAGAGAAATTTTGTCCTTATAAACCTCTGAAACTTGAATTACTGACTTTTTTTTTTTTTTTGTCACTCTGGGTACAGTTGCCATTTATAGCAATTCATTTTGTTTGGCAATTGACAGACCCGTATAAACCTCTAGCCAGAAGAGTGTGGAAAGGTAGAGGAAATGCCCCCACCTTCTGAGAGATGATAATCATAGACAAGAGAAATGATAGAAGAGTCTTTCAAAGCAGGTGGAATTAAAGTGCTGACACAGTAAGTATAAAGACCGAAATAGTTTTGTTGACATCTCCTCAGTATCCATCACAATTGGTCCTTCTTGCAGCTTGTCCGGTTTTCTCTTTGTTAGGAATCAGAAGATGTCGATAATACGCTGCTATTCAGAAAAATGGGGCTTTTATTGGCAGTAGTCATCTTATGCATCAGTAATGCTATTTTTAAATTATAATATGCATTTTGCACATAAAACTGATTTCACTGTACCTTTTTGATTATTTTTCCACAGAAAGCACAGTAGCCATGTCTCTCCACTGATAATTGGTTTTAAGTTATTGTTACTCCATTGATATCTAACCTGATGTTTTCAGGAGCACGAGACGCCTGTTTTTCATACTGGTTTTAGTAGGACCTATTCTGTGCTCATGAGGAATGGGTCACTTTAGGTGTCCAAATGTATACGGCTTGGAGTTCAGCTTTTGAAACCAAGCTTTGGCAGTTCTGTTTAAGATCTTCTGAAATTTACAGCAAGAAGTTTGTCCCTACTTAAGCAGATGAATATTTAGCCAGGAATTCCCAAGGGGCTCGGTTACTTCTGTAGAATGCAGGGGTGATAGGAGTGCAACTCTGCCTGCCCCTTTCAACCTATCGCAAGGATTACGTGACTGCTGGAATTTGGGAACACATGTCCCTGAAGCACGCAAGGAAACAATCTAGTGCGTTGCCCATCTTCTCTTTCCCATACCAACCAGGTGAATCTTCTTTGGGATGTCACAAGCAAAAGGTGTTCAGAAAGTAGGCTCCAGAAATGGGCCACGTTTCCTTTTGTCTGAAGAGAGTGTGTAGGGTTTTTCGGAGCTACGTGGCATCAGCAGGATTGCACTAGCACTCGGAAGAAGCTGAAATTTATCATGGAAGCACTTCTCTATGAAGTGACCACACTCTTTCGACTCGTGTGTAAACCCCGATGAGTAAGAGGAGGCTGGTTTGTGGTATCCTCTCGTGTTTATGGGCTCTTCAAATGATTTGTCAATGCACAGTTACTTTTGGACAGGTATTGGCTTTTCGGTGTTGCTTTAGATTGAAATAGTGGTTTTTACGTGTGCAACTTCAATGTAATTGTTGGAAAATCTGTTTCTGACATGTTCTTTTTGATAAACCCCTTAATACTCATTGTCTTTGAGGATAGGACACATTCCCCACATATAATTAGCCTGTCTCATTTCAGACTTCACAAGAAAACGAAATGAGTACTTTTCCATCATCTTGAAGTCGTCCTCTTGCTTCCAACCCACACTCCAATTTCATATGTCAGGCTTCCTCTGTGAAGCCGAAGCTCTGCTCTCAAAGAATAGAGAGGAAGTGCGTAATGAATCAAGAATAGGTTCATTTTATAATGTCTTATGTTTAAGTGCCCGGCTGGGTATGTTGTTTTAGTATTTGCACATATGTGTTTAACGGTTGTGTTATGTGTGACAGCCTCCCCTCTCTGTTGAGCAGTGTCTGAATCCCTTCATCAGAGTGAAGATCCCTAAGGATGGTGCGAAGGAGACTTCAGCCAGCTGGAACTGAAGTAGATTCCTACCTGTGAAAAGGCGGAATGGCAGACATTTTTCCTACCTGTTATATGGGTCTTTACATGTGTGTATTTGACGTACATATGTAGTGCCAGTACATTTAGAATCTGCAGTTACCTAAGTGTTCTCAGTTTATTAAACTGCTTTCAGTCACTTAATTTTGCTTACATTGTCAGCCTCGGCGTTAAATTCTTGGGCTTCCTCTCTGCCAAAGGTAAATATTTCTGAGAAATCTCAAGGGGACTTCTCTGAGTACAAGAGGGGTGAATAAAATGTCTGAAGAGAGCGTGTAGGGTTTTTCGGAGCTACGTGGCATCAGTAGGATTGCACTAGCACTAGGAAGAAGCTGAAATTTATCATGGAAGCACTTCCATGACAAGAAGTGATTTTGCATCCTCCAATGAAGACTGACTTGGTGCTTACAGTACGACTCCTTGAAGACCTTTTACCTGATTTATTGTGTGACCCCTGCAAGAAAAGGTGTCCAGCTCTGAAAAAACATGCAAGACAAATACTTTTGATTTGTACTCTTTATAGTTCAGTAGAAAAAGGGCTCTCTCGACCTTGGTGTTATATATGGAGTTTTCTTGCTAGCGCTTCTTTCTGTGGTCTGAGCACGCAATGTGAAAAAAAAAAAAGCCTGAGAATGCTCTTCTCCACATATTTTTATGCTCAAAATTCAGGCAATAACAGCATACACAGCGTTGTTTCTTTTTCTTTATGTGAGTGTGTTTGTGCATTCTATAATGTAATTGCCTTGTTGCATGGTGCCTCTCGGACACATGTGCGGTTTTGTACAAGCCTTAGATCCCTTGGATAGTGCCTTTTACACTCCTTTAATCTTGTCTGTTTTCTGCTGCTCGCTATTATTACGGTTTAGAACCTTTATAGATTTATATTTTTTTTGTCTGCGACTGATCTTGGCATCAAATTCATTATATGCAGAAAGGGTGACATGCAGAGAGTAGTAATGAAGTGAATGTGATTCTTCAGAGGCACAAGTATTTGCCCAAGTGGTTACAACTGTGTAGGGCTGGGGCTGCAGACCATAAGCATGAGTTTCATGCTTCTTTTTCAAATAATAACTTTGCCTGCATTAGGTAATTTCCAGAATTACAAGGGCTACAAAAAGGCGCTTTTATTGGAAAAATAATGTTGCCAGAATACATGCATTTGCTTCTAATCCTGGAAAGTACCAACGTATCTGGAATTTTAATAAAACACCATTTTTATATGTTTAAGAACTATTTTAGGGATGTTACAGGTTTTAAAATATAGCAGTTACAATTTCCCTTTGCTTCCAGGGCATGCACAGTTGGACTTAGAGTATTAAGGTGACCTGGTTTTATAGGCCATATGGAAAATAGTATCAATAAAATACCTTAGAACTCTTTAAAATAGCCTAAAATAGAGCAGCATGGTGGATGGTATAAAAACTTTATTTCTATTCTGTTTGAGATGACCAATATAATTTGTTTGCCACCTATTTAAGCCTTTTCATCACACCGCACTACCTTGTATTTGTTTGGGTTTTTTAGAAAAATTTTTAGAAATTCCTGGCTTGAATGCAAGCATTGCATAGTAAAGAGAGATTATGGGTGATGAATGGATTGAGAGCAGCCGTGAGGAGAAGGACGGAGGAGAAGGTAGATGAAAAATTAAATATGAGCCAGCAATGTGCGCCCACAGCCCAGAAAGCCAACTGCATCCTGGGCTGCATCAAAAGCAGTGTGGCCAGCAGGGGCTGGAGGTGATTCTGCCCTTCTGCTCCACTCTGTCGAGACCCCACCTGGAGCACCGTGTCCAGCTTTGGAGGCCCCAACATAAGAAGGACATGGACCTGTTGGAGCGGGTCCAGAGGAGGGCCATGAAAATGATGAGAAGGTTGGAGCACCTTACATAAGAGGACAGGCTGAGTGAGTTGGGGTTGTTCAGCCTGGAGAAGAGAAGGCTCTGGGGAGACCTTATAGCAACCTTTCAATATATTAAAGGGGACTTCTAAGATTTTGACCAAGGCCTGTAGGGACAGGACTAGGAGAAATGGTTTCAAATTGAGAGAGGGTAGATTTGGATTAGAGATTAGGAAGAAATTCCATACTCTGAGGGTGGTGAGACACTGGAACAAGTTGCCCAGAGAAGCTGTGCATGCTCTATCCCTGGAAGTGTTCAAGGCCAGGTTGGACGGGGCTTTGAGCAACCTGGGCTAGTGAAAGGTGTCCCTGTCCATAGCAAGAGGGGTAGACTAGATGATCTTTGGATGTCCCTTCCATCCCAAACCATTCTGTGATTACACCCAGGGCTCCACCATGTGATTAGTTAAATGTCTTCTGCATTCACCGAGGATGGCAGGTGAGGCAGCTGGGCAGTTAGGTCTCCTGTTCTTGGGACTTGTGTATTTTGAGAGGAAAATCTTTCGGACATTGCACCCTGATGAGATATCTAACCTTTAGGGATTGTCTTATGGATTATTCAATTTAGTTACACAGAAGTAATGCTTGAGTTGGGATAATGCGAGCAGTGGTGAGACAGCACCCTTTTGGAGTAGTGTGACATGACAAGAGAACAGCCAGCTGTTTGACAGACGTTTCCAACTGACGTGTACTGCAATAGCTAAAACTTCTCAGACCCTTCAGGAATGGGTAAGCCCTGATGATCAGCTCATATATTTAATTTGTGAAGGGAACATCTGAAAACAATTCAAATTATGTTTACTATTGATGCTGGAGGAAAACCACGCCAGCGCCAAACGCAGCCTAAAACCCAGCTGATTTAAAAAACAGAGCTATCAGTTCCTCATGTGATTTTTCACTCCTCTTTTTAGTAGAATATAGGGGAGGTGGAAGATGGCACGTTTTAGCTGACACATTGGCATCATCTAATAGGCTCAGCTGTGTGAGAGAAACGTTAAGCTGACCGGGAACCGCTCTTTTGCATCAGCAAATGTCCGCGGGTGGAAGGTTATGGCTCTTCTGCCAGCAAAGCTCCAACGGTCCAGGCAGTTTTGCATCTCATAATTCAGGCACTAAACTAATTTTCAGTAGTAGTGGGATTTTAAATTAGAATACGAGCATGTAAAAGGGACAAGTCACTAGGCTTTTACCCAATTGTCTAGCAGAGGTGCACCAGCAGGAGTATCCTGGGCAAGGTTAGGAAAGGCTGTGGGAGACTGCTAAGGACATGTCTGGTTTTGTTCTCCTTAACTCAAGAGAACGTGTGCATGGTTTAGTCAGCAGGTGAAGGCAAATCTAAAGGGGCTGCTTACCTCAGTACGACCAGCTATCTCAGGAACGAAGGTTTCATGTGAAAAACTGGTATTTACTGCGCAGGTCGGCCTGAAAAGAAAGAGATATAAGGGCAACTTTTCCTGCAAGTCTTGAAGTCCCAGCATTCTAGTCTAATATAATGGATCAGATTAGCAAACATGGCTGCTCCTACATCAGCTAAAATAAGCGGGTGTGAAGGGTGACAAATTGGATTAAAGTGCAGAAATTTTTAAGTGTAGCTGATAGCCTTATTGGTACACATGCCCTTGCACTTCATGCAGATAACGGGGGAAGCCTAATTGTCATTCAGAGTGGGAATTTACATGGGGAGAGAAAGGCTGTCGGCTGGTTTGGGATTTTTTAAAGGAGTACACCAAGGGGATGTGTGTCTACCAAGTGCCTATCTGTTTCCAGAGGATTTCACCCGGTGTGCTACATCAAAGGCGACTGGAGGGGCGGCTGGGAAAGGTTTTCTACCTGGTAGTGCTGGGGTTTTTTTATGACATTTTAGCTAGAGCAGAAAACAGATCACAGACCAGAGAGGAAGCAGCCTAATGAGAGTATTCAGAGGTGTTGAAATAAAGATAATATTGTCTAGGTGGTGACATAAAAGACAGTTTTGTGTCTAGAATGGTAATGAGGATGCTCCCACCTTTTAGGCTCCTGACAGACTTTGAAGTAAACAGGGGAAGGAATACAGAGGAAAGGGAAGAGTTGGTGGTGGCCAGAAGACGGGGTTGGAGAGATCGTAAAATGCTGCAGAGCGAGCTACCAGCAAATGCTGGAAATACACCCATCCTGTGCCTTGCCATGTGCTGTACGAAATAAAGAAGTAAATGGTAGAGCCATGGTTTTACCATCTGCAAACTGGCTGATAGTTACCCCCAAATGAGCGTAAAAGAACCAGGCTACAGAGAACCTTTCATCAACACCCCTGGCAGACCTGTCCCAGCACTGCTGCCGTGGCTCTGTGAGCACCATCGCATCCCCTCTGTCTGGAGGCACTTCCACACCAGGTCCTGGTGCCTCCTGAGAATTCGGGCAGCCACAGGGCAGGTTTTGTCCTCCCTTGAGATCCTGCCCAAGTGACCTCTGCTGCCTTGAAGCTCCTCGATGACTTAGCTTACCATCTAAAAGCGCTTCGCTTGCCGCCTGCCCCGTCTCTCCCTTGCAGCCATCTTTTGAACATGCCTTTCTATATGGTAAGTTCTGTAAAAGCTGTGGTTGATTCATAGCACACGATTGCTTGAAGCTGTGGTAAATCCCCTCTTTCGGTTAGCAGAATGGAACCTGATAGCTTGACCTAGAAATTCAAAGAGAAGAGGCAGAAGGAAAAGGAGAGTTAATGGATTAGCTCCACAGAGTAGCGGAGATAAAGGCTCCGTGTTTCATTCTGCTGCTGTTTCAGCAAAGAGAGGGTTTTCTTTAAATGTCTGCTTTAACGCAGGTGGATGGATCTCTGCTAGTTGGTGACCCAGGAGAGCAAAGAACTTTCATTTGTACCAAAGGAGTTCAGAGGTCCTTTTTCTTCCCTTACAAAGACATTTAAAAAAATACAATTCTGTTTTATTTAGTCAGAATAATGAAATGCAGAAGGTGAGAGGTTAAGAAGACACAGGTAAACAAGAGAGGGAAAATGTTTTGTGGTTAGCCCAATGGAGAACAGGCTTAGAAAAGATGTTGCACACGGCAGGGACTACAAGAGGAGATGCCTCTGCACAATAGGGAAAACCGATGCCAAATGAGCAGAAGGAGCAATTCAGTGACCAAAGCTTTCAGATATATTTTTAAAATAAAATGAACAATTAGTGCTTGGATTCTGAAAGTACCTGAGACTTCTGTGTATTTTGTGGGAGATTTGTGGTTGGGTCAGTAGTGGTCTAATCTCTGTATTATTCTGAAGGATTCTGAAAAATAAATCAGTATTTATTTACTGCCTTGCAGGTGGCAAGGGTCTGCAAATTTCCTCCAGACAAACCTGTTTCCTATTAAGAAGATGCTATCATTGACATTTAACATCTGTGCCCAACAGAGAGCACATAGTTCTCTGAAGGAACATAGATTTGGGAAGGAGTCAGAGACCTAAAATTGTTCGTGCTCCTCTGAGACATTCATATTTACTCACGTCTGAGAGATGCTTAAAGGGGTTGCCTGATAAATTATTCTACTGTCTTGCTTGACTCTGAGGCTGAACGTTGGAAAGATAGCATCTTGCCATTAAATGAAAAATGCAGGGACAAGGAGATGTCTGTCTCCCTGGTCTGCCTGCGTGATGGCTTTGCTGGTGCCATCCATCTTGCAAAGCAGAACACTTGTTTGTGACCTAAGAGATAAACCCTGTGTCACAGATTGTACCCTGCTCCTGTCCAGCTGTAAAACGATCATTAAAAGAGCTCTGACTGTTCAGTTTCTTTCTTTATGTAGCTTCTGGGGTGATCTAACAACAGTAAAGTAACAGCCGCGGAGTCGCTAGTTTCCCAGATGATTTTCTTCCCTTCGCTGAGAAACGCTGCTCCCCCGCCGGGAAACTCACAGCATTTTGTAATAGACTTTACATAAAATTCTGTATTTCTTAGAAATTCAGCAGTTTCTCTTTGCTTGTGTTCTGACACACTCAGATCCATGGGATACACTTATTTTTAATTAATCTATTTTTTTCCTTCATTTACTTCCAAAATTTTAAAACTGTAATTGGATTCTTTTGTAACTTATAAACTTGGAAATTTTTTTTTTCTGTTGAGATCCTTTTTATTCTACCTACATAATTTTAATGTTTTCAAGTCAAAGGGCATTTCAGGTGCCTGCTCTTTCTTTGCATTTAGAGTGTTTGAGGTGCAGTTCTGCCATTTATCAGAGAATTGAGATGTGACACCCCAACTGCTTGGCCCTGAAAGTAATACTGATGACCCAGAGACTCAGATATTTTAACTGCCTCGCCTCCTTTACGGAATGTTTTAGTGAGGGTGTCCAGGATCGTCTTCCACTTACGGTTTCCTTTCTGAATGAGGGAGGGACTCTGGCTGTCATCCTGCAGTGGGTGTTCTTACATTTGTCAATGACCAATTAACAGAAGGTTTTAAATTTCAATAATCTCCTCTTTGCAGAAAAGCACATTGGGTAGGGAGCTGCATTATCGTCCAGAACAATTGGTCTACACGGCTAAACAGATCGCCTGGTAAGGGGGTGATGATCATAGGAGGAATCCAAACGGGAGAAGTGCCACCTGAAACAGGGCACAAACAAGTCACACATTCAGAAATGAAGGTTTTAGCCAAACACACAAACGGGGATAATCTCCAGTACTGTGGAGGGTTCTTCATCTCTACATTGGCAGATTTTCCAAATCATGACATAGCTTAAGCTGGGACTTTTAGTTTTTCTTCTGCCACGACATGTTGCCCTGCACTTGTCAAGCAGAATATAAAAGCTCAGAATGTTAGAGTACAGACATGGAGAAATTCAATAATATTTTTATAATCTTATCTCATGTCCTAATACCCTGTGGATGTATTGCACGTTTTGAGATAGACTTAGGGATGAATAAATTTTGCACTTCAGTTGGCTGATGATGAGAGCTTCTTGATCCTGAAGTAAGAGTGAAGGCAAAAGAGTCAGTTTTGTAATAGTAATTAAAATATATGTACACCTAAAAGAATTGCAGTTACACATAAGACACCTTGCCTTGTGGTCTGTGGACAGCACAGAGTCTCACCACGAAAAGAAATGAGGTTCAGGAATGTCAGACCCCAGACATGGGTGGGAATGAAATCTGTTTGTAGTCTTTGCACCCAAATTCCGAGGTTGCCATAATAATGAGATGATACAATTGCAAATCTTATAAATATATGTATATGTATTAAAAAATACGAATGCATATCTTTTATGGTCTTGTTCTTAATGATCACACACTCGAGCTGTTTTTTTATTTATATTCCAGATTATGTTCTCCTCATCACATAACTCTGAGAACTTAAACTTTATACATAATGCTAATATTGCAAGCTTTGTGGCAAAATCCAAAATATTGGCAATGTTATGGGTAGAAGATTAAGTTGCTTCAGATCATAAATGTAATGAATTTGCAAGACCTGTGGTGGCTTTCAAGCAACCTTTTGTTGTTCTGGTTTTTTGAAGGAGGTGTATGAAAATGAACTGAGAGCAAACAGCACATAGAATGGCACAGTAGGGAGTTTTTCATTACTGTTGTATTTATCATTTAGCACAACCCTGAGCTCTGTCAGACTTAAATGGCAAGCTCATTGTTAATTTCAAAGTTCAAAGTGTTCTTTAATCTTTCCCTTATTTTGCTCGCTCATAAATAGCATTATGGTTTTCAATGCCTGATTCCAAGGGTTCTTGCCAGTATTATCAGGTTGTCCTTGATAGGTGGGAAAATCCATCTTGCTAAAAGGAGCTGTGATTCAAGAGGTCAGAGCATTGTCTGTCTCTGGAAACAAGGCCCATAAAATACTGCTTAATAAAGGGGTCTATTTGCAATGTGGAGTCTCAACATATATCTAATAAGTGCCTGGGTGTCAGAGCTGAAGAAAGAAATGAAAATAAAGAAAATAAATACCCATCACTACTAAACACTTGCCAGTACGCTGAGGAGAAGAAAGAAATCCACTAAAGGAGCCAGTTTTTATTAAGGAGTTTTCTTAACAAGGATTATTTCTTACTTTTTGAAATGTGCTCATGGTGTTTTCACTTTCTAGCTAAATGGAGAGAGGAACATTTTGTGAGAGGCTCTTACATTCATCCCTCCTTCCCCTACAGCTTTCATGCTAATAAGCTGCACAGATCCCAGAAGCAGTTTCCTCTGTGGCTGTGGCAGGTCTGTTAGTAGATTAAATGGTCAAGGTGGATTTATAAAGGGATTTAGTATGTTTGGAGCTTGTGAGAGATTTTGAGTTTAAAACCCACTGAGGTTGATTATTCCCAGAAGAGAGAAAGGTCTGGTAAAATTGAAGGAAGTTTCCCTTTCTAAACCACCTGTCTTGATCCCTCAAAATCTAATATCAGTGAAAGAGAAAGGTAATAATGACCTTTTCAATCTAGAAAATGCAATCAGGTTGGCTAACTTTGGTGATAATTCAGTAATTCTGGCTACGAAATGGGTCTAGAGCCCGAACTCCACGTAGACCTATGAATGCTTGGCTGGATTCCAGTCTAAATTGTATTCAGATTGGTAAACTAGAAATGAGAATTTCCATTGCTAATATGCTGAGCTGGCCAGCTTGCTTTATTATATTATTTAATGGAGTGCTGCCCTATTGACCAGGTCCCTGTCAAACCTGAATGAATGCTCACAAAAGATGTTACGTCACCCCCTTCTTAGAAGCCATTGGAGTTTGATGATGCCTGTCTGTCTTTCAACCAATATTCTTACTCTTCCATGCAGACATTCACAGTTGTATCATCCCTTTGGCACTGTACTAAAAAATTCTTAAAGTAGTTTTAATGATTTTCTGCTTCATGTTGTCTGTATTAGATGTGTATTTTCTATATGGGGACCATAGGGCTGAAACTCTTGTCTTTTTCACGGGAAACTGTTGTTGGAGCTATTTCGCAAATGCATTTTTTTGTGAACTTCAGTTTTTGTTTGTTTTTTTGTTTGTTTTTTTTTTAATGCACAATACCAAGAGGCAAAGGTAGCTTCTCAGCACTAGATAATTCTCCTAACTTTGAAGGGCACCGGGAAGATAATACTGAGTACAGTCATCGTTCTGCTTTGGCTGATGCCATACCTTCAGCAGTGGTGCTTCAGCTCCCTGCTACCCATCCCCATCCCTGTGCCTCCTGAAGGCAGGAGAACCCAATAAATACACATATTTTGGACTCACCACCATTGTGGTAGAATGTCAGCCTTAAAATACCAGTGATCCAATAAGTGATTTCATTCAGTACTAGGAGTGCTTATTGATTTCATTCAAAGGTTGTCTATTCTGCCTTTATATGAGCAGCCACAGCCAGCAGCATAAAAGCTTGTTTAAAAAAGATAATGATAGAAAAGTGAGATTCCCCTGATGATGCATCTGTAGCAGGGTCACATGTACTGGAAGGCACAGGGGGGCTGAAGAGATCTTCTCAACCTTCTAAAAAGATGCAACGGCATTAATTTAGTCTGTTGTTATGTGTGATGTACCACTCTATGCAGGCAGATGCAGGTAGAGTCTCTGCTGAAAATAGTTGCTGATAAAACAGTCGTCATTTTTGCATGTGTCAATTATATTTGAGCATGGCCTTAATTTTCCTTGTCCACATGACCTGGCCCGTATTCCAAGGTCTCAGCTCATAGGGCCATTTAAGGCCACTTTCTTCAGCACCTTTGTGTTTTAGGAGTCCCGGGAAATGGAAGAGCTGTTCTTGCCATTTATCTTTCTGCTGTGTTCAGCTCCTTGCTGTCCCGGCTCCATCACCCCTTCCCTGCTGCCCACCTGCAAAGGGGGGGGGCCAAGGGGAAAGGGGGACAAGCAAACAGGGGGACAGCAGGAAACTGCAGAAGGCGATGCGATACTTTTGGTGGAGCAAAACAACGCTTCCCACAAAACAATTGCTAAATTAGGGGGACTTTTTATTAAGTCGTTGATAGTTAAAGAGGCCATGGGGCCACGCAGAGTTCTCAGGGATGCTGAGGAGGTTGGGCATGGGATGGTTAGACTGGTTTGCTGCTCTCAGGCTGGTTTTATGTCGGTAAGGCCTGTGTATTTTTTTCCTAATGCTGAGCTTCTACAGAAGATCATTAATCTCATTTATGTATATAGCTGGCTTCTACTTTGATTAATTGTACTTTGAGGAGGGGGCTGAACCGTTACTCTCCGGAGGTCCTTTCCAACCGGAACGATTCTCTGGTTCCGTGGTTCCATGTTGCAGCTGCCAGTCCAGCTCTAGCCTTTCCCTCTCTCGGGAAGGCTTTGCCGGCGGCGTTAACTTGCTTGTGCTGTCTGGGGGCACCAGTCGGAGTCATTTGGAAACGCCGTCTTTATGAAATAAGTCACGAGGTGTTTTGTTTTCTTAGCATGGATTTAGTTTTCAGGGCAGTGGCCCTTTCCAAAACGATGTCCATTTTGTCTTTCATGCAAAAGTTCTCCTTCGCCTGAGACTTCATAACCTTGATGATGATCATTCCTGGGTTTGGAAGTTACAGTCACAGCAGTTCTTCAGGCCAACACTAGCTTTGCTCTTGCATAAATTCCGCGGCGCTTTTTGTTTATTTGTTTGAAACAAAATCTCTGAAATCCTCGGGCTTCCATGTTGTGATGAAATATAATTGTTCTCAAAAGCACAGATTATAATGTGGAAAAGAAGCCCAGTTCCCGAGAAGGTAGATTGGTACTGCTGCTGTAATCTCATCTCGATTTACATAAGGTCGCTGTTCTGTCAGCAGATGCTGCGGTACCTTGTCACAAACTCAGATGATTTAGTTTATATGAAATGGAGCAGGTTTTATTTGTTGCTGTTGCCGGGTTTGGGGCTTTTGTGTTTTTGTTTGTGGCTCGCTTTGTTTTAAGTAAGCACATCATACAGACGGCAACCTGGGTTTGTAGTGTTTTCTTATTAAGGACAGCTATGCTGCCGTCTGTTCGCAGCTTTTATCTTAAACACGCTGACAACTGTGAAGCAGATTCCCTGTTTTCAGGAGGTGAAGCTCAACTGTGGGCTGTACTAGAACTGTCCTGGTTAGGTCTACCAGGGAGGTATGTAATTTCTGTGTGTACAGTCATGTAAGTGTGTAGCTGTTTGTAACCGGAACGGTTCTCGTAGGAGGAAAGATTTGCTGATGCAGCTGCTTTCAGAAGGAGCCAAGAGAACTTCTGCTTTTTGCGATAAAGCAATTCCTAAACTTCACTGAGTATTTTAGCTGTGATTTGACTCCGGTAAGATAATGTCTCCAGTCAGCTTTGCCTCTGATAGAAGTCATTTCTGCCCCCAGCCGTTCGTTCACTTGCTCATCTCCTTTGTCAGTGTAAATATTTGTGCAGCTTTATGGTAAATCAGATTGGGGAGCTGACAAGGGGTTTTTGGCCGGGACAGCCCAAAGGTGATAAGAAGAGGCCGGGGTAGGGAGGGTAGGACTGCTTTCAGCAGCAATGTCAGCTTATGGCAGCTTTACCTGTTAGTGATACGGCAGCCGGAGGCTCTGGGAATTTTCAGAAAGGAAGTGTCAGTCATTTCCTGAAATCGAGTTTTGCAAACCAGTATAGACTCGATACGGTGTGCATTGGATAAGAAAACTCGTCCAAATCCGAGGAACCAGTTTGATAATACCCTGGATGGATCAAGTGCATGTTTGTCCTTTTAAATCGTCCTGTGCACGTTTCCCTTTGGTGCGTGTGCGCGCCTGCTTCAACGCCGAAAGATTATAAACTTAGCTCATTTCAGGCTCTTTAGTTCTGCTCTGAATCGTGTCATCCATGGGCATGACACAGCTGTGATTCCGCCGGTGGATGAAGACTATCAAGCCCTTTGCTGGGGGAGAGCCTCCGGATTCACGAGTCGGCTGTCAGGTAACCAGTCTGGGAGGAACTGAGGAACCGTGTCCTGGCAATTACTTGTTACGAGGATAATGATTATATTCAAGAGGATAAAATGCACATAAAATGACAGAGGGAGAACTCTTTCCGCTTTACTTGTAAAGATGCTGGATTGCAGCTGGAAGTAAGTGATAAGGAGCACAGCAGAGCTGGAAAGGAGCAGTGACCATCTTGCCTTCTTTCAAGTGTGTTGTGCCCTCTTGGGACATCAGAGAGCTTTCTGGTTTGTAAAGGCCAGTAAATGGCTGATTAGTGAACAGAAAGGAGCTGTAAATCCTTCCGAAAACATACTTTGCATTTTTATTAAGTAAAAAGTCCCCTTGAATGATGGATGATGAAATGTTTTTGTATTTCCTATCAACTAAGCTAATTGATACAACGACTCACTGTACAGAAAAGCTCCTCTCCTGCATTTCATTGCTTCATCTTTGTATTAGCTAGAAAACAGATCCTTCTTATAGACTGACAGTGACATTCAGGACCAATAAATGAGATAAGTTTTTAAGCAGAAATAAGTGTGTCATTTCATCGTCCTCTGCCCTTTTTTCCTCACCAAATCTAGATGCCCTCTAATACTGCCCACCAATGCAGCATGCAGCATTTGCTTGTTCAGTGCTTTTGAATCGGGGAAGGCCTTAGAAAGCCATATGGACTTCATTTGGAGTGAGCTGTCGATACAGCCACGAACCTTGTCACCAAAAATAGGGAGTATAGCAAAAACAGGTAACAGCCATAGGTGACCACCAGGGCTTTCACAACAGTTCTTCACGCTATCAACTTAGTTTGAGGTGAGGAAGTTAACTGGACTGGAATTTCAGTGCTGCCATGGGAACCCGAAGCAAAATCCATGGAGAAGTGGCCCTGTCTGACTCCAGGGCTGTGCTGTGACCTGCCCTTACTCTTCTTCACTGTGAATGGTTTTCAAAACTTTCCCCATTTTCAAGGGAAATAACGTAACCAGCTAGAGAGCAATTAGCCTGGATCCAGGCTTTTCTTATATGGTCGTTTTAAGAAAATGTGTATCTTCATTAATCAAATTACTTAATTAATTTTGTTGAATGACGTTAATTGGAATGAAAACAGCCTTGTGGAGAAAATACATGGAACTAACAAACCTGATTATTATTTTTTTTAAGCTTCTGGTGTTGAGGTATCTTTAGTTTCAGTGCACGGAACAAAAATAATTTGAGTTCAATTAATTCTCTGTTTTTTAGACTGTACCTTTAAAATTCTTAGCAGCTGGTAAAAGAGAAAAATACTTCTTCGCTTTTGCTTTCTCTGCTTTAGCTCAATTTGGGAGGGTGAGGGGCTCCAGTGGCAAGTGATTAGCTTGTCCCTGTGTGTTGGTTTTTTTTTTTTTTAATCATTACTTCCTTGTCATTTTCAATCCTCTTCCCTGATTCCTTTTTATACAACATCTCATATGCATTTCTTCTATCATCTGGGCATCCTTTGCCTCTCTTCTTCTTTGCTTACCAATTCCTTTGCTTTCCTTTCAAGTGTGCTTATTATTAGCCTGTGCTGACTGGAGTCATAAGTATGCGTGTTGCTTAGTTTTCTGTGGCTTAAAGAGACTTGGCTACCACCTTATTAAGTAGTTTGTGACTATTCCTCGCAGACAGGCTACGTGCTAACTTTCAGAAAGGGTCTCTATGCTCAACTGGTACAATCATCATCACAAGACTTGAAGGAATCTGTTTTGTAACATATCAGCGTAGCTCCTTACTTTGCTTTGTATTCACTGAGTAGTTTTATCTCCTTTCTGTGGATTTGCTGACTGACATGCTACAAAATGTCTCTCCCATCTCTGATTCTTTTTTTCTTCTGTCTGGGTGTGTTGGAATAGAGAAGAGGTTCAGGGTGCAATAGACCTTTCCAGCAATAAAACGATACTCTTCATCTTGGTTTTAATACTCTGTTAAGGAAAGGATCTGATGATAGTGCTGGTTTTGGAGATTTTAATCTGGTAGTCCCTAGGACAGATGAAACTTCACTTAAATCTTTTGGCAGCACAATTCAGATGTGACCCAGTGAAAAAAGAAGTAGCTGAGACTTTGGATTGTCTGTCCAGACAGCTGGGAAGAGCCTTGTTGCAAATCCATGTTGATTTATTTATGTTTTCTTTTCTCTCTGCATGAAAACAAAAATTACTTCCAATTGGTTTTCATCAATAAAAAACCAGAGGAACTAACCTAAAAATTGTTGTTTCTTCCTTCTCCCCCTTCCCACCCCCCTTTTTTTGTACTGTATTCCTATGGTGCAGCCTTTTATTTCTCTCTCTTATAGTAACTAGCTGTACCTCCAGAATGCCACATTTAGTGCACGATGCCTACAACTAGGACTGAAAGAAGGAAAACTGTGCATTTGCAAAATAGAGCCCGACACTGGCAACATCAACAGATCGATAGGCTGGTCTGCCCTGCTCCTCCCCTTCCTACTTCTTCTAACCCAACGTTTTATCTTCCTTCAAAATCTGTCTTTGATTAAGTCATCATCATCAGTGTTAATAAAACCAGCTGAGGACACTTAGTGCTCCCTGGCAGGAGTGGTGGGACTGGTAGGAGAAGGGCTGGCTGCTGCCCGTTTCCCCTGTGCTTGGAAGTAGCCTGTGCAGAGTATCTTCTGGTGGAAGCCAGCGTGGTCTGTGGCCCCTCCACAGATGTGTCAGTGCATCTGCTCGTTATCCAGATACAATGCAGTAGGAAATGTGACTTGAAGATAGAGGAGGAAGCTTTGTGTGAGACGGGAGAGACGGTGCTGCCTGGCGCGGTAGCTGGTTCTCCTTGCCAGCTCATCGCCACGATGCTCTGAGGCACAGCCAGTCTCAGGGGCATTTATTGTGTCAGCGGTGATGGCGTTCATCTGCTTCTTTGATGAGCAGACTAGAATAATCACTGAAAAGAAGGTAAATAAATACAAAATGTTATTTGGAAGGGAGAGATAAAAGGTAAAGCGGAGGACCACATCTCGAAGTCCTTCATGATTCAGTAGTAATACAGCATCGGCAAGGCATCTCTGTAGTCTAGACAGGATCTGCACTGGGTACCAGAGATTATTTAACGCTTCTACTTTGCTGTGTTGAGGTTGACTAGAACTTAAGAAAACTCCTTTACCGAAGAGAGTTGATCTAGCATTTCAATGTGATTGGTACCATGTGATACTTTCTTTTCAGTCACAGAAAATCCCCAGAAGGTTATAAGACATAAGAAGGTATTTTATTTCACTGAACTTTCTCTCGCCTGAGATTATAGAAACTCCTGCAGTAGGCTGCTGAGGCAGTGAAGAGTCTCATTTTCCTTAATACAGGTAAGGCATCTCCCCCTTCTCCTTCCTTCTGATAAGGTTTGAAAGAATAGGATGAGCTACAGTGAGGGGTCTTGCGTTCAGAAAGCTTATTCTTAAAATACGTTGCGCTACGTCCATTTCTGTGCTATGCAGAAAGCTTGGATGAAGCTTCTGTATGCTTTCTGCATACCTTCGCTCCAGGGCAGGAGACCTCTGGTACTACAGTCGTAGATAATGGGCATCAAGTGTGGATATGAGCCCTGGAAACGTGTCCCATCAAAGCAATGCGGTTGGAGTTGTCGGAACTGGGGAAACTGAAAACATGTGAGACTGAGAGCGGGAGTGAGTCTGGCACTGGCTGCAACCCAAAAGCCTGACACTCAAACCCCAGGTTCTTGATAAGATCTATGAAATGTGTTTCTCTAGTAATAATTTTTATAGACGGTCCACACAGCTGAGTGGAGAATCAGCACACGAGTGCCAGGTGCTAGTTCTGGGGGATTTTGTTACGTGAGGGAAACAAAGTGGTTCAGATGGTGTCTCATCTGTTTCTTCTGCTGACGGAGAAGGAAATAGTCTCAGAGATGGATCCACTCAGTTGTTCTCTAAACATCTTAAAGTTTCTCTCAGGCTCCCGCTGTCAGCAAAATCCATCAGGGAGAGCTAGTTGTAACACAGAATCAGAATGACAACACCTTGCAAGGGTTTGGTTAGTAATAAAAAATAAATGTAATATGTCAGAATTCCTTAAATACTGTAGTGTTATCTTTATGCTAGATGCGCATGGATGGCTGGTTTTAAGAAGAAATAAACCAAGGAGATAATTTTTTGGCATCCTCCAGACTTCTTCATATTTGCTTGAGGTACTTCAGGCTTTACCTGGGGAGAGGGAGCGAAACAGTTTGATCCCACGTCTGATCCAGTTTTTGGTCTTTTTTGCTGACACAGCTAAGAGAAGGGCAGTTGTGAATTGTTGCTGAAGCTTCATAGATTGGAAGTCAAAGACACTCTATGAAGCGATGCTGTCACAGTGGCCCGATACGTACTGAAGAGGTGGTCCTGCCGTACGTTACTTCCTTTTAGCGTGCTGCCTGCTAGAATCTCCAGTCCCCTGCAGTCAATTCCTTATCTTAAAGATTGTGAGGGACAATACAAGCAGAAAACATGGCTAGTGAACGGAGCACAGGACTTCTAGTCGAGTGAACTAACCCCTCTTCCTAAACTTTGGCACATCACTTAACTTTTGTGCCTCAGTTTCAATATCTTTAAATGCTACCAGTCCCTAGAAACAACTTTGGAATAAAAATGTTTACTCCTTTGTCACAAGGGAACCTCCGGGTCAGAGCTGTACGAGACAGAGGTTTTATGTGACTGCTAGACATCTATATGAGAGCCCCTGCATTAGCAGAAACTAAATTTAACAACTGCCTAGTGCTCTTTTGAAGGTCATCCTGTCTTAAATATTCACCAGGTTCTGTTACATTTTATGTCTGTCAAGAAATCTCCTGACTCCTATTCATCTGTAACCAACAGTTTGAAAACTGGAGGGTTTGGGGTTTTTTGGGGAAGTGCTCTGCTCCTTGGTCTCCCTCTCCGTCCACTTTCGGGCTCCTTCCTCTCCCTCTGTGGCTCCTGGTCCCTGTGCTTCTGGTGTTTGCGGGCTGAATCTTGCGCAGCCTTCCCTCCATCCCTTCTAACTCTTATTAAACACAGTTTATCTCCCTGCTCTTAAGTAGACTATTGATTCACTTTAGCGTTTATTAGATTATCGCTGTCTGGGTTTGGAATTTTTTTTTTTAAAGCGTTTTTTTCAGACGCGCACGCGTGTGTGCGTGCACGTATGAAAATAAATCAATGCGCGGGGACAATGCACAATTATTTACACGGCTACAGCCGCCACTCTAATGTAATATTATCATTTAAATGCTTGCTGAGTATTCAGGCAGTGAAGGTCTGTACTGCACGCTCTGCAGTGCTGGAGCCCTAGGGTAATGTTTTTCATAGCTGTTTATTCCTAAATACTCTTGATGGAAATACAAATGCCACCAAAGCTCCGTATGTGGTTTCAAGTACTGGGAAAAGGTGGGGATGGAGGGGCCTGTATTGTTTCAAAAATGGCACTAAAAACTTTAAAATGCGTCTGAAAAAGAAACTGAGACGCGATGGGTCTGTTTGGGAGAAAAGAGTGATAAAACCAAGTAGAAAATTGATCTGCAAAGCCTGCAAGTTTATTTGTAAAATTCCCCTCCAGCAGAAGCTTAGACACTTGAATGAAAATGTGCTGCCAGAGCTGCCGTTAACCCTTAGTGGCCCAGAGCGGTTTCCATCACCTACGCCTTCCTTCGGGGGACCCTCGCTGTCATCTTTGCAGGATTTCTCTGGCTGGGGAAGGCAAAGAATTTAACGTAGCAGTTCCTTACAGCTGTGTCTGAAATTAATTTCTATTTGTTTAAATTTACAAGTGCACTGCACTGTTTTGTAATGTTGGTGGAGCTGTGTCGTGCCCGTCGGTGTTACAGTTTTCGTTGTGCTGGCGGGGGTCAGACTTCCTCTGCTGGATGGGCTTCAGCTTCACCAGCTGGTGGGAGCAGGGACAGGAATTTGGGGGATTACAGATGTTCATGCAGCCAAAAAGGAAACAAGCCAAGTTTAAAGGGACATTGTTAAATTCTACCCCTGGGGCCTGGCTTTTATTTTCCTTACGATACGAAGACCTCAAAAAACTTTTTAGTGTCATAGTTCATCACTCTCCTCCGTTCTTGGTAATCTATCATCCATTAGGAAAGTGTTCTTCTGAAAATCTTTAGCTCCCCAAAAAGAGATTGTTGCACCAGAAAAGTCTGCGTCTCTTCATGTAAAACCTCCAGTTTACCATGGATGTGTTGGTTCAGGCACAAGCCTCAATTTAGCAGAACTCTTAAATACATGCCGAAAACCCGTTAATGCCCACTGAACATTTGCCAAAGTGCTTTACACGTTGGTGCCACGCTCTTTGTATGGAGAAAGCTATGTAAGTGTACACATATGCGTATGTGCTCAAAGGAGGAGATTTCATACCTAGTATTAAAACTGGCCCAGAGCCACTGATGTGGGCTCACGGTTTATTTATAGGGTAAAGTCTCTTTCAAAGAGCTTTTTGTTTGTCACCTTATTTTTAAGCCGATTTTTCTTTCTTTGCTGAACTATTCCTTTTTCAGTCCCCATTTCAGTAGGGTTTTTTTCTTTCTGTGGCACGGCCCTGGGTGAGGTACAATCAGAGCTCCTCTGTTCCATTCTTCTGCTAAAGGCCTCCTCCAGCCTGGCTTTATTTTGCCCTCAAAGGCTGCTGAAAAGAAACTTGGTTGCTTTCCTGCTTATTTTAGACAAGCTCCACTGTGAAGTTAGCATTAGTTCAGTGGGAGGAAAAACCACCTAGTCCCGTTCTATACCAGATTTTCCCTGCTGCCATATATACTGGTGTGTATTGTTTTATTTTAGCGTGGTTCTGCAGCTAGCCCTCTCCTCCGCAGCCTCCGGTTTTCATTTCATTGTCCCTTGCCTGTGGTTTTGTGGATATAAAACCAAGGGCAAATTGTTGACGTTATCCGAAATAGATTGCGTTGCTGGAGGTGCGCGGGTTTAATTTCGGGTGTTAAGAATTCCTGTTCCGTGCACCACGCGTCTCTGCTGCTCCCCTTTCCCGCACCTGCTCTGCTGGAGCAGTTTCCATAGCAATAACCTCTTCAAGTTTTCCAGAAGTGTTACGGGAATGATTTTTCTATCTCCTCCTCCTCCTCCTCAACAATTCAGGAAAATGGAGCTTATTAGAGACACTTTTTTGTCCTCTGTGCCTTGATGGGAGCCTGGCGGGGGCACTCTGCAATCCCAGGTAAAGCTGTCTGCAGCGCACAACTGCTCTCCCCTGATGAGGACCCCGGCCGGGCTGCCCACTGCTGCAATTTGCTTGACCTAATATAGGTTGTCTTCCCTTCTCTCTAGACTCCAGCAACAGTATTATTACGCTGCTCTGACTTCTAAGAAGAATGAGCAGGACAAATATATTTTAAAAAAAAAAAAGAAAAGAAAGTATTCTGAAAATGAGGAAAAACTATTCTCTATCCTATAGACTGAGAGCCAATAATTCAAGTTTCCATCACGTTTCTTTCTTCTGCCAGGCATGTGAGCTGCTACACAACAGTTCAACTTGCAGCTCGGTAGCATATGGGAAAATATAAATCCCTGGAGAAGGAAAGCATTAAGCAGCTGCCTGGAAACCCTCAGGAGCCTGACAAAAGGGGGAAGTGGATGTTAACATGGGACAAACAGTGATTATCTACAAAAGTAATGCATTCAGGGGCAGATACGAGGTTGTGGTTTGAAAGTGAGATGTAGGGGATGGGATCTGTAGCAATGTGGCAGGTCCATCCTTTGTGACCTACGAGGCCAGAAGAGAATGACCTGATGAACACAGGTATCGGTGTTAATAACATCTAAGGAGTGATCCTGAGATACAGCCGAGAGCTTCAGCGCTAGGGCTGGCCATCAGGGTACTACCATTTCTCAATTAATGAGCAAGCTATTGTGCCCCCAAAAAGTGAAAAATGTTGAAAGGAGTTCATAGACAAAGCTGTGAAATCTTCTAGGGAGGCACATGCAAAAATAGCTCCCAGGCATGATGGGGCTAAGTTCATTTAAAACTAGGTTTGCCTAACAGGGACCTTGGAAACAGCGGACTCTGTCTGAAGCGCTGAGACACAGGTCTGTATGGGTCGTGCTTAATGTTCATACTTGCAATAGAAATAGTAGAACATAACTTAGCTTTATTTGTGCATTCTCCCTCAAGATTTGTGACCAGACAGCAGCAAAGTTGTGAAGGTCGTGGGAAAAGCCTCTTTCTCTGGACGCAGGAGCTGAACCCCATCCCAATGCTAAGATCCTTTATGATCTTCATGTTCCCTTGGGGTTTTACTCCATATCTCAAGTCTGCTAGACCCCTTATTGTGTAGGCTTTCTGTTTCACCACTTGTGTCAACCTTGAAACGACCTTTTTGAATGTTTTAAAATAACCGCGTTGTCATTCCTCAGTTAAAAAAGAGCTTTTCTTCACTGTGGTTTTTTCCCCCCCTTCAACCTCATTTGTTCCGCCTTTTTATTAATTCATATCCCTTTTGACTTCACACACTTCCTTGTGCTACCTGGGGTGCTCGGTGAGAATTGCTCTCTTCGCAGAGCTCGAAAGATCAACTGAGAAGTTTGTTAAAATGAAGTAGGTGGAGGGCTGTGTTTCCACCTGCTAATTGAAGTGCTAAACCTGTAGGTGTCGGGGCTCCTACGGCAGCCTGGCCACGGTGCCAGCGCTAAGCCCAATTTCTCCAGGGAGGAAGCACGGATGCTGGCTCTGTGTGAGCGAGTTGTCGCCCAAGAAACCGTGAACTGGAAATTCCATCTCTCTGTGTTATTACCTCTGGGCTTCGACGTTGTGCTGTTGTGTTCTGCACACATTTACCTGCACAGGCTGGTGGAGGGAAGGCTGGAGTGCTTCACTGGTCTTTCATCCCCGCTGCAGTTTCTTTAAGCTTCCTTTCCTTGGAAATCCCAGGTGTTGTGCTCCCTTACTGACGTAAAAATATCATTTTGACAACCTAATCTCGCAAAAAGACAAAGTCAGAGTATTTCTTCAGGAAAGTGTCATAGCCGCATACATACAAGATTTGGTTTTTAATTATTGCTACACCCTCTAGCTATAATAAAAGACCTGTCAGCGTATTCATGCTGTCCCTATTCATATTCAGAGGGTTGGAAAGTAGAGGTTTAGATTCATTTTGGATTGAGGTTAGGCAAGCAAGGTCTTTTCTTCGGTATAATGACTTTCTACTCCGTTTGGTGACTGATCAGTTCAGTTGTCTGAATTGTGTATGCGCAAAGAGAAGCAGGGTTGTGATTTTGCATACATTTAATTTTCATATTTATAAATCAGAATCTGCCTCCATTTAAAAAATGAAGTGTCGTTGCCTTCAGCTTATAAAGAGCAGCTGCCACCGCCATTAAAACTTTGAAATGTTCCCTTGAGAACTCTGAGAGTGCATCTGTCTGAGCCTCGTAGTGGTCTGAGCTTACAAGTGGGAGCAAAGTGTCCCTTATTACTCAAGAGTTTAGACAATACATCAAAGACTTGAGGTTTAAGCAGCTATCTTTCTTGGATGAGATTGTCTGTGATGGGTAGTTGCAAAGTTCCAGCCGAAAAGGATGGCCTTGCTGCTGCCAGATTTAGGGAGAGTCCTGCTGGTGCTGGAGAGGGGACAGCAGAGGGCTACAAAGGTGGTGAGGGGCCTGGAGCATCTCCCCTAAGAGGAGAGGCTGAAGGACTTGGGTCTTTTTAGTCTGGAGAAGAGAAGGCTGAGGGGGGATCTGATCAACACCTATAAATATTTAAAGGGTGGGCGTCAAGAGGATGGGGCCAGTCTTTTTTCAGTGGTGCCCAGTGACAGGACAAGAGGAAATGGGCACAAAATTGTACATAAGAAGTTCCACCTAAACACAAGGAGGAACTTCTTCCCTTTGAGGGTGGCAGAGCCCTGGAACAGGCTGCCCAGAGAGGTGATGGAATATTCTTCTCTGGAGACGTTCAAAACCCACCTGGACAAGCTCCTGTGCAACCTGCCCCAGGAGGACCTGCAGGGGGGTTGGACGAGATGATCTCCAGAGGTCCCTTCCAACCCCATACAATTCTGTGATTCTGTGACAGCAATTTTTCCCTGATTCTGTGCAAAACAGAGACTCCAATAAAGTGCCCTGAATAGTAAAATAACATATAGGTAGGTACATATTGGTAGGTAATTTATAGGCAGATATCGTTATGCTGTCATCGTAACTATTCAAAGTCTAATACTTCTGATAAAATATTCAAATATCCATTTCCCTCTGAGAAAAGCTTAGCTAAGAGATATGGTCCCTCTTAGCTCATTGACCAGATCATCTGGTGGCCCCCAAAGTTCTTGTAGTAAGGACATGATTCAGCGAGACACACCAGCACGTGCTTTTCAGCCGTAATCTCAGCTGAATTGCTAAATAGCTCAACTGCTTTGTAGGCTCAAGCAAGATAAATCAAACCATCAGGTGAGGAATTCTGCTAAACCTAAATGTTTGGGATTGCATAAAACTTTGAGGTGATAAAAAAAAAAAAAAGGTGTAGCAGCAGCCTCCATCTCTTTGCTTCTCTGCAGCTAGGTTAGAAACTGGCTGTAGTTTTGATTTCGGTGGAGTTAATTTCTAGTTTTCTGTGGTGTTAACAAGAGGACAGAAAATCCTGCTGACTGTGTCCCACATAGCCCAGTCTTAAACCAGACATAAGTGGCAGCCAAGATACCAATAAAAGATGCTTAGTGGGATGGTGTGAGCAGAGGAACTATAATAGTCTCTCTCTCTTGCTGCTATCTGTGTACAGCCTAGATAGTATACTGTACTGAATTAAAAAGTATCGGAGCACTACTCAAGCCTCAATAAAGGCCTAAAACTTCTGTGTGATGAAGGTATTATTTCTACTTTACAGATGTAGCATATAGACTAATTGATTTTTCCAGCAGGGAGAAGCACAACCTAAGTGACCGTATTTCTGTCTATAATTATATGGACACTGCATATGTTGCAATTAGATTAGATGATATGCAAAATAGGCCCCTTTACGAGGTTCTTCAGCTATGTTAACTTCTCGATACTGCACCGCCAATATTGTAGGGCTTGCTTATTTCACAAGCGCCAAAACAACACACACACCCCCCCCCAAAAAAGCTGCACTGACACAGTTTAAATATTCAAAATAAATCATGAGCTTCTGTCATGTGGAAACAAAAAACTAATGATACAGTGAAAGGCTACATTTCCATAACTCTGACTCACATCTACATATTTCCCATTTGAAAGTCAATGGGAACTGTGTGGCTGAGTGCCACGCGATTCTGAAAAACACAAAGGCAGCCTGCCTCCTCCTTGGCAGCCACAGCTCTGTCCTCCCGCAGAGGAATCACCTATGTGATTTGCATCTGATTTCCTTGCTAACCTGCAAGAGAACTGGAGCCAAACAGTAGGAGATGCACCAACGGGATCTGAATATTTAGCAGCAGGGGAACGAGGGGTAATTGATTCCCATCTTGGGCAAGCTGATGCAGCTCCTCTTTGCATAGTCAGGAGAGTTGAGCTAACATATTCATCAGCTGTTAGCTTTTCTCTGAGAAGGAGACTTTTAACCCCATAAATATCTTCTCCTGAGGAGCTTCAGGTCAACCCTTCACATATGGAAATCCGTTTTTCCATCTATAACACGCTGGCTAAAAAGAACACCTGGATGGTGGGACAATGTTCTCTGAAAACGGATGGTTAAATAATAACATGACTGCTCAGATGCATTTCTGGTGAATACAGTTGGGTTTATTCCACTGGCATTCCTTCGCCTCTATAAGACATGAAGAAGATGAGCAAATGGTCAACACGTAGGCAACCAAACTAAAACCAGAGTTTGGTTCTACTCTGCAATATCTTTTTAGGTAGTGTCAAGCTGGTTCCTTGAAGGTGCATTCTCAACTTGTTTATTTTTTTATTCATTAAAGGAAAATCAATTTTAGACTGTGCACGCTTTGTCCTGGTTTCTGTAGTACTATTTGATTAAAAGAAAAAGAAAATGTTTAAAGCTTTTTTTTTTTTTCCAGTTCTTTTGAAAGCTCTGTGCAGCAAGGGAGAAATACGTTAAATCCCTGTTGCTGCAGTGAAGTCTAACCAGCTACAGACTTTCGCAATCACAAAAGTCCACTGGCAAGGACCACACTCTAGTTTTGCAGTCTATCTGATTGCACCAGGAGAAAATAGAAAAATAAAAAGCGCCAAGATTTGCGAAACGCACAAGTAGAATGTAAAAAAATTCTATTTTAAGCTTCATTTCTTAAGGTTTATGTGATCCCACTGCTCTTCTCACGTGGGCTCTGTTTCTCTTTTTGTCTGTGGCCCTGCTACCACTTCTCAGTCAAATACCAGTCCCAAAGGTTGTTCGGGTCCTGCAGTGAAGGTGACCCTTTGGACAACCTAAACCAGGAGGGCTCAGGAGGAGCTCATTGCCTGCAAGACAGCAGAGTGTAATCTCAAGAGAGAGCTGAACCTGTGACTCCAGCTGGAGTCTGCACCTTTCTAGACACAGTGGTAATTAATTACAAGACACAGCTCCATAGAAAAATGGGTTTCTATCAGTTTCTATTGAAATCAGCTTTTCTGGCCTCAATCCTGCCTCGCGCTGCAGTGGACCTTGGTGGCAGGGTACAAGCGACCAGGTTTGTGTTAATGCTGTGATTTTAACTTCTGCGAAACACAAACGTCTGATTACTTCCCAGGGTGTTCTGAGCGATGGTGAATTAATTTTTATTTAAATGTTTTTGAGATCCCAGGAGCTACACAGATGGGAAACCTTTTCATTCATAATGTAGGGCCCCTGACTCGGAAAACCATTCTGGCCCATCCATTTACTAATTCAACATCATTACAATTTTAAAATCAACATGCATTTATAAAATAACCTGAGTGACAGTCAGCAATCAGGACTGTTATGGACTTTCAGGTTAGCAATTAGGGAATTATTAGCAATGTGGATTTAGTCATTTAAGTTGTTTGTGGTTACTGTTGGGTTTTTTTTCTATGGTTAATTTAGCAGATATAAAAACAACAAGTGTTTAGCCATCAAGAAGGGAATTTGAGGTTCCTGCTTGAAAATCTGCATAGTGGCTTCAGCTCTTACTGACTGATTAAGTTTAGCTGCTGGAGGACTGCTGGATTAGCATGTCACAGGGCCTCCTCTTCTAAGGCCCCTTGTAGGGCCACAAAAGATTAAAAGAAAGCTGAGGAGAGGGCAATTTCACTGCATTTAAACCAGTCTACTTTATTCGTAATTCAAGTGGCTGTGTTGTCCGTGAAAATTTTCAAGTAGTGGTTTCCGGGGGAAAAAAAATAAATCATTCCTTTTAGCCTTACAACCTTATTTTTCATTTTAACCTTCTATCCTTATTTCCCTTGATTTTAAAGCATAAATACATGCTTCCTTGCTTCTTTGGGAACGAAGTGCACCTTACTCTAAAACACTCCTTTAGCACATTTACAGATGATCAGAGTTACTGCTAATGCTTTCATTATTTATTTTATTTTAGCACCAAAACCCTTTGCTGGTGAACAAGGGATGTTAAGCAAGCAAGGAAGCTTGCCTTGAGGAGCACTGGATCTGTCTTCTAAGCTGAGAAGGGAGTCCCCAGAGCATCAAGGACAATATTAATTGCAGCCTTGGGATCGGGGTGGGCATAAGTTGGTAGCTTTTGTGGCAAGTACTTCATTATTAATTAAACCTGCAGCTGGTGGTGTTGTCCATGAAGGTGCTGTACCGCACTCAGATCCCGCCATGGGACAGGAGATTACCCAGCACCAGTGAGAAAGATCTGGGTTAGGGGGGTTGGTTCCCTTGTGCACAGCTGAGGTTTTGTAAGATTTGTCATTGCATGAGCGCCGCTCACGTAGCTTTTTTGGCAGCAAAAAAAAAGCTTTGCCTTTTGGCGGTGAGTTCAGAGCGCCAGAGTTCATCTTTCTGATTAGTGCCACGTATTTCACCATCAGAATGCCCTCCTGAGGCTCAACGGAGCAGGTGCACTGGGAACTCTAACACAGAGCTGTGTGTCTCTCTCTCGCACTCCCTTTGAGCTCTGCCAGCTCGTTTCGCTCCTCGCTGGGCTGGCGGCAAGCAGTGGCAAGAGGCTGGCTTTCCTCATCACCTTTCCCTTTGAGGAATTTCTTTCAGCCTTGAAAGACGTCACCTACAGGTGAAATGGCCAGTAAAAGCATGGAAATATCTTTCCATGCTCAGCCCTCATTAGAGTCCAACAGGTCACCTGTGCGTCTAATTAAATTGGATTTCAACTCAAAATTCATGAGCATAAAAACTAGTCAGAGGAAAAGCTGCAGGAACAGCCTTGATTCAGAAATCATTGTCATCGTATAGATCTTATATAAAGAAAAGGCAAAAGTGGTTGGCTGCCACATGGATTTGAGATCCATGAGGGTGGAGATGCCCATGGAGGACTTCAGAGGGGTTGCTCCCTGGAAGCCCTGATGCTCATGAACCTCAGCTCCCAACACAGCCAAGCATCACGAGCTCATGGGGTTTTCAAAGTGGTTCCTGCTCTAATTCAGTAATAACACACACAATGCTGCCTAAATCTCAGGGAAAGTCAGGGAGGAAAGCATAAAACGGGAAAGCGCATCCTGAGGTCTGCAAGGATTGAAGACTTTCTGAAAGACTTAATTGGGTTGTTGGGCCCACTTTAAAAAGGATGTGTAATCACATGATTAGCTTTAAATATGTGCTGAAATCCCATTGAAATCTTTAAAAATACCCTAACATTGAGAGATTTCCTTTGAAATCGGTAGGACTGCTTATATCTTCCTGAATCAGGACTCAGATGCTTTCTTGTATGTAACTCTAAAGCTGCAAGGTCAAACACGGCTATTTGCACTTTCCTATTAAAAGCCAGACATTTAAGGGAGAATATTTACTAAGGAAAACTGAAATATTAAGTACACTTTGTGATATGAGTCCCTCATGCATTTCCTGGTTTTGCAAACTTCAAGGATCACAGGGTGGTGCTTAGTCCACTCTTGTCTTCAGGCTGCAGGTCTAATAAAGGTGATTCCACACACTCCCCTGATTTTTATATATGCAACATGCTGTAGTAGAAAATATAACTTTGGATATGGTGATTTCCTTATTTAACACTTGAATATGGGAGGCATTTTTTTCCATTTACGATGTTTCTTATCATTCTCTACAACTACCTGAAAGGAGGTTGTAGAGAGGTGAGGGTTGGTCTCTTCTCCCAAGTAACAAGCGATAAGATGAAAGGAAACAGCCTCAAGTTGTGCCAGGGGAGGTTTAGGATGGATATTCGAAAAATTCGCTTCACCTAACAGGTTGTCAAGCATTGGAACAGGCTACCCAAGGAAGTAGTGGAGTCACAATCCCTGGAGGCAGTTAAAAAATGTGTAGATGTAGTGCTGAGGGATATGGTTTAGTGGTGGACTTGGCAGTGTGAGGTTAAGGGTTGCCTTGATGATCTTAAAGGTCTTTTCTAACCTGAAAAATTCCATGATTCTATGAGTCTGCTGCCAATCACAGGGTGCCATCACTGGTCCTCTTACACCATGTGCAATATTTATCTCAAAAATAAATGTCTACCTTAAACCCATGAGCACTGCAGAGGTTCTCACAAGCCAATGGCATAGTTTCCAGTCTATGAAAAGATGGGAAAAAAAAAATTCAGCAGGTTTGCAGGTTATTTTTGAACATGAATGCATATAGGCCACCATTCCAGCTGCTTTTTGAAGTTGGCTTTCCAGCCAACTGAAATTATACTGTGAGCAAGTATTTTTCTCAACTTTCTTAAAAAGTAACCATGCTAGTTTATTAAAACTTAACTTAAAAAATGCCAGTTTACATGTTTACATTCTCTGGTTTTTATTGAACTTGGAAAAGAAAGATGTAATAAATAAAATAAAGCAACCAAAGAACGTTTTCTTTGTGCTTCATAGACAACTTATTTTTCAAATTTTTAGACTTGAGAAGTCTGGTTTCCCTATATTACAAAGAAAGACTGCTTAAATAACTGCTGCGGATATTTTAATGTGAACTTTTGTTCTTTTTATGTTTGAAAAAGTTATTAATATTACTAAATATGTCAATGAAAGTTTATTGAAACTGAAAGTTTCCATTTAGCAGACTTTCACAGCAGTTTACAGCTATACAGTACAGGCTGTTTCTAACAGTGTCTCCTCTTTTCTCTTTCCCTTGTTCACAGGGTGCCCTGTTACAGGAAATTGAAATGAAATTTTGTTATGTATAATTTTTTTCAGTGTAGGCATGTTGTAAAATACAAGCAGAGATACGTTCTTTGTTATCTTATTCTCCAGATCTTGTTTACAAGATGGAAACAAAATAATTAGGTGATGAGTCTGTCCGTAAGCTTTGAAGGGAGAAAATAGAAAAGGTATAAAACCCCTCAGCAATACTGTGGTTTGGAAAAAAAAAAAAAAGAAAAAAAATCACACACAAACAAGGCTAAAGCTAAATTCCTTTTAAATCTTTAAAGACATCCTGAGCAGTGTTTCAGACTACAGCCAGAAATGCTTCAGACCAAAGCTTCATTGGGCTCGTCTTCATAAAACTCAAAATTGAATACAATTCCCTGGGAAGCTCAGGAGACAAGGGCAAAGAAATTCAACAGCGGCACGTACATTTTTAGAAGCTTTTTACAGCCCTGGCTATTCTGACCTCTGCAGTGGTCTTGCCGTTGTTTAGGATAGAGGAGGTTTCTCTTTTTCCGTTTCAGAAAGTTGTTTATGCGACATGCTGCTTTCCTCTGTTCTGGCTCATCTTGTTCAAAAGCATTTCCTCTGCCCTGCAAAAACCATGGGGCTGTGAAGGAAACAAGCTTCCCAAAATCGAGGCCAGCCACTTTCACAGGTCAGTTAAGTGCATGCCATCAGCTCACAGGGCACAGATGAGCCCACACACTTCTACTGAGGGCACAGAAATACTTTGCTGCTGTTATTTCTCGTTGACTTATTCCAGTTCAGATTCCAGCCCATGCCAGAGCCTCCAAGATGAGCTCCTTTGCACATGGGTAATGGGAGCCGTTTGCTGTCCCCAACACTTAGTGAGCGCTGAGGAAAAATGTCCCAGAGATTAAGTGACATGACAGAGGCTCTATTCATCAGCAGTGGCAGAGCATGAAAGAAATCCTGCCTCCCAAAGCTCAGCATCTTTCCTGCTACACTTGGTGATGGTCACTGCAAGGGGGATGATGGAGCTCATGGGACAAGCCTGGCTCTTCCCAAAGCATTGCAGCCACAGGTGGCCTGAGACTTGCTGTAACCATCCTGCCTTGCTTGACTTATCTTTGCTGTGCTTAAGGATATGCATCTAACAGTAGGTGCAAGTACCCATAGGCAAGGAATTTGTTGTTTTGTGTGGTTAGACTGTAAAGCAGCCTGCATCCTTGGGGGTAGTGTGGCTGAGGCTTTGAATGATGCCTGTGGCAATTAGTTATCCAGATGCCATAGAAAGTCAATGAGAACTGGGTGAAATCCTGAGAATGGGTGAGCAGCCAAATGCTACCATATGCTCATAAGCTTTTCTTCCGTCTAGCACTGTGATCAGCACAAAATGGCAGCCAGAGTAAGGCTTAAGACTGTGAATAGCAATTGAGATAAGCATAATAAATACAAAAGCAAGCGCCTTTCCCTAATTCATGTATAGCAGGCAAATGACATGATTTTCGGTTCAGAAAGTTATGCGTTAACCCTACACTGGAGCACAGGAATTACCAGTGTTACTCTTTTCCATTCATGGCTTTGGTGGCAATAAAGGGAAAAAGAAAAAAAGTCAAGGTGGCCATATAAGAACTTGGTTTGTGGCTTCATCTTCTCCTTTCTTGGGATCAAGAACCAAATCAAAGCAGAAGTGGGCAATTAATTTCTCTCACTGTCTCCCATTTCCTCCTCAGGTGCAAAATATGGCTTCCATTTAAATGATCTCAGCATTTTTTTTCTGTGAAAAAAAATGTAAAAGTATGTAAAAACATGTGAAGGTTGAAAAAAAAATGCTAAATTGTGTATTTTCCATGCATATACAACATAGTCCTTCTTATCCTGTTTATTCAGGGAGCATTTTGGAAAAACCCAGATGAGTTTAAGATGAAGAGGGACTACAAGAGATCTTTTTTCTCCTTTCTCCTTGCACATATGTCCCACAGCAGGGGAGGGATGCTTCAGCGCTCCCGTAAACACCTTGCTTTTGTCTTGCCTTGTTCCTGTGAGGGGTTGCATCATGCCTTGTAAAAGTGACACCGCTGGAATTGTGCTGTGCAAGTACAAGGCAAAACAAAAACACAACCCAGAGCTTTAACTGCACATGTCTGACAGCAGCTTATTAAACTTGGAGCAGGCATCAGAAAAGAGAGAGCAAGCATGTGGATGACAAAAAAAAAAAAAAAGGTTGTTTCTCACAGCATGAAGGAAAAATGTTTTCTACTAAGTGAAAGAAAACAAGGCAGGAGAAACAATTGCTGGGTTGAGGGGAGGGTTTTTTTTAATAGAACTCAAGTTTGGGATGTCACTTGCTAATATGGTCTCTACAATTTAAATCTCCATCAAGCTGATCAGCCCAAATATTTGCACATGCTAATTTGTTCAGCTGAGGCCTCTTGATCTGTCATATTCCTGTGAATCATGTTTTCTGTTGGCTCATTCTTTGGGACAGCTTGCCTCCTTTTGGATTTGTTATTAAAAGATAATATTGACTTAGTTTCTTTTACACTGAGCGTCAGCCTTGTCTCCTAAAGCCTGCCCTGGCTTGTGCCCGAGTGCATGTGTGCATGTGTGTGCGTGAGAAGCTGCTCGCTAAGACTGATTTCCTACTGCTCTTAATGACAAGAATAACCATCATCATCTCCCCAGGACTACTTGGTGTCCTGTGCCCCACTGGCATGTCGTGTCTGCCAGGACTTCAGCGTAGATTTGAGCATCTGCATGAACTTTGGGACCTCAAGGAGGAGTTTGCTTGAACTTGCTCCTCTTTATACCAGCTTCTGCTGGATGCCACAAGGGGTAACAGGACCCCCAGTGCTTAATTTCATTGCACCTCTAACCCTCAAAAGGGTAACACTATCCCGCAACCCTCTGCAGGCAAGGGTCTGCCTCTACATCCACCACCTTCTTCTCCCAGAAACAGTGCTCTGGGGAGCGGCTCAGCCAGCTCTTCTTGATTGCACTCAGGTCTCTTGGCCTGAAAATCCCTCCCTGACCACCAAAATTGCCACTGGCCCCTCATTATCCCTGCCCAGCTCTGGAGCTGTGTGCTGCTTGAGCAGCACTCCAAGAAATTAGTAGCAGGAGCTTTCCCTGCCCTTATTCCCATCATCTGCCTGCCCAGGGCTGGACATCCAGGGAAGGTCATGCATCCAGGGAAGGTCATGCCTTTGCTAAGAACCAGCAGTGTGTGCTGCTGCGTGTGCTCAGCTCCCACCCTTGCTGCAGTCCTTGAAGGCTGTAAATCATAAGGACTGAAGAGTAATGACTTTTTTTTTCCCGTCTCTATGCTTGTGCTGGTGCACTTAGCACCCATTCTCTCTCTCTCTCTCTCTGGGATTTCATGCAGAAAGCATCAGAGAGGAAAGATTTAGGATTCCCTCTCCCTCTGGACCTGCGATGATGGACGGTGAGCCCTCCCTCTGTATAAAATGTGCACATGTGCAGCATACTCCTCTCTACTATGCCCCATTGCTGCTGCCACGTACTCATCTATGGGATCAGCAATACCCAGATAGGATGGAGATGGAGATACTGGGAGTGTGAGGGATAATAAGAAGAATCTTACTTACCTTTATTTTAAATTTCTACACATGCTTTACCGGTAACTTTAGACAAACAGAAGATGAGCTGTGAATTTCTGTGGTTTGTTATCATATTTTGGAGTCCCCGTCTCTGGAGATTTTCAAGAACCGCCTGGATGCAGTCCTGAGTAATGTGCTCTGGGCAATCCTGCTTTAGCAGGGGAGTTGGACTAGATGATCTCTAG
>JAOXJK010000040.1:24469302-24499562 GCA_025774025.1 Xenus cinereus | reverse complement strand
CCCCCCAGTCTTTTTTCAGTGGTGCCCAGGGATAGGACAAGAGGTAACGGACACAAACTTGAATATAAGAAGTGCCACCTAAACATGAGGAGGAACTTCCTTACTTTGAGGGGGGCAGAGCCCTGGAAGAGGCTGCCCAGGGAGGTGGTGAAGTCTCCTTCTCTGGAGACATTCAAAACCTGCCTGGACACGTTCCTGTGCAACCTGCTCTGGGTGGAGCTGCTTTGGCAGGGGGGTTGGACTAGATGATCTCCAGAGGTCCCTGCCAACCCCATGTGATTCTGTGACTTCTTTAGAACCTAAGCTGGCAAAACACTAGCCCAGGAAATACCTCTGGTAGCTTTGGGCAGAAAGCTTTCTCTCGTCTTCCCGATGGCCCTACTGCAGAAGTAGAAGTGATGTTCTGGAGCTCCGCAGATCTAAGCTTTTACTTTGCCTCAGAGGTGGTCCGTAGAGTAAAGCTCTCCTTGAATATTTCAAAGAGCACACCTGCACCTTACGATACGAAAACATGTGAGGGTATCTGTGGGTGGGTTTGCTCCAAAACGGGAAGCGATGGGGCCACGGTGGCACAAGTGTGGGTGTGACACAGGGCTGATGAGCTCAGGCACGCTCCAACGGTGACAGGGCTGTGCTCCTCTTGGGACTTAACGCTGGTATTTTCCATGTGGCATTGTGCTGCACAGGCTGGGATTTATGAGGGGAAGGAGGAGATGGAAGAGGTCATCGCCGTGTTCATTGGGCTTAGCTTGCTCCCACGTGACTGTGGCACCACGGGCGGTGGTGCCAGCAGCGTGAGGGGCGTGCGGGAGGTGGAAAAGGTTAAGGTCTCTTCCCAGGGACTGTGGTGTGTGGGGACTATGCTGCCTCTGAAGATGTCTGCTCACGCCAGAATGCCTCCCCGTGGCTGGCAAAGCTCCGCTGCAGTGCAGAGGCTGATTTCTCAGCATCTTTTCCCACCAGGTCTCAGCTTCTGGCAGCCGACTGTGCCCCTGCTGTGCACAGCACACGAGGAGGGAAGCCTTAGCTCTGTTCACACAGATGCTGTTTGCCATGGCTGCGCTGTAAGGACACAACCACACATTTGGAACTATCCTGGACACATTGCACTTACCCTTAAATACTCAGTGCATTGATAAGAGATGTAGTTGTGTACTGTAATATCGCTGTGCTGCGGCTGAAGCCATGCCTCAGTTTCTGCAACTGTGAAATGGTTTCTACACATCAGGGATCTTTAAAAATTAATTTGTAACTATGTCTTCCTTGCTAAATTCCTTGCTAAATTTTGTTATGGCCCATACCTCTTGTCTTGCAGGTCCTAGTCACAAACACCCTCTTTTGCTCCAGATTTGAGGTGATAATCAAATTAGCTCTAAAGACTTTTTCCTCGGGTCTTTGTACACAGAAAATAACAAGGGAGAGAACAGCTAAAGTTGTCTATTGTGTAATTTCGTGGTGTCTTTTGGCTTTCTGGGTTTCTCATCTAATTAATGAACTCCCTTGGCATCTCTGGAGGTTGTACAGCTCTGAGCTCATTATTGGCACCTTCCAAAGGATGACTGTAAAATGCTCTGAAGAAAGTGGTAGGGTTGAATGTGTCCGGTTTGGGTTTTTTTTTTTTTTTTTAAACCAGCAATGTCATCTAGATTGTCTTCCTCCGTATGTCTTTTCATCATTTTTTTGTTTCTTTCTTTCTGAAGGTCTTCTCAAAGATAGCACGTGATGAAGAAGCTTGGTGAGCGTGGGTCCTTCCTCTGCACGGGGCACTGGGCAAGCAGAATTGTGGTCTGTTTTAGCTTAGGAATAGGGTTACCATTGTGCAGTTTGACTCCTGGCGCCAGAGAATTGATCAGTGACACTTACTGGAGCCCCCACTCTCATTTCATCTCCGAATCACGCCAGCTAAGGCCAGGAGAGTGTTTTAAGTGGGTAGGTTTTGACCTTTCATACCATAATTAGTCTTGTGAGGCTGGTGGCTTCGGGTACAGTAAACGGCTTGAATTAATACTCTGTGTTTGGTTGGGTAAGTAGGATATGAAATAAGCGTAAGCTGAGTCGCAGAGTTTGGGCTGTGAGATCAGTTGATTTCACCTTGTGGGTTGCTGAGTGTTACCTGGAGCCCGGCAGCCAAGGTGAGGCGATGGCAGCGCCGTCTGCCTGGGAGCTCCAAGCTCCTGGACGCCGAGGGAGGACAGAGCAGCCCACAGGGCAGGCACAGAGGTGTCTCAGCCCAGGGGATCAGTGGAGTCATGGACTGGTAAGTGTCAAGCCTGCAGACCTTCCAAGTTCAAGTGTTTGACTGCGCTTGAATTCTCTTCCCCCGGGGGAGAAGAAAAAGCTTTAATTTATGAAGTGTCACAACACATTACAGCACATCACATCCCAACACGCCGCTGCATGGAGCTGACATTTGTTTGCTTTAATTCCTCAAAATAGCTTTTATTTAGAGCAAATGTTCCCTGTTAATTCAAACAGTTCTCATTTTCCTGTGCTCTGTACTTGCCAGTTCCCATGGGGACAGTTGTTCCTGCAGTGCTTTGCCCTGTGTTGGTGAGCTGTCAGGCCTTGTCAAGGGTTTTAATTATTTTTCTTATTAGTAACGGAGAACTTCTTTGTTGCCTCTCAACCCAAATACTCACTAGACAGGGTGCAGTGGTGCTTATAGTTTTTAATTTTAGTACTCTGACATACCAAGTGCTTTGCAATCCTGCAAGGAATGGGGTGGGTTTTGGCAGAGGAGCAGGTGTTTGGTGAAAGAACACCAAAGAACAGCACGCGTTTGGTGGTCACCTTACTGGTGGAGGCGGTGGCAGCTAAGGTGGGCCCCAAGCGCTCTTCCAAGATGAGCTTGTTGCGTGGGGGGCAGAAGCCACCCACAGAAGGTCTGCCTGCAGACTCGTGGTGGGGTGGAAGCTGCTTTGCTTGCCAGGCAGGAGCTGCCTCCCCGAGGGAGGATGCAGCCTCCCCGAGGCCAGCTGGCGTGTGGGCCTGAGTGCCCACTCATGGCGTGCAGGGCAGCGTCCTGCCGAGCCCCTCGGCGTCAGCTCCTCGCTCTCCTGAAGCTGTCCCCTGACGGGGCTCTGGCAAGCTGAAGTTTGTCAGCAAATAGCTGAGCCTCAGGCCTAATTGGGATCGATATCCTGTTGTGGTGGGAGCTACGTGGGCACAGAAGAGGCACCTTCACCTGTAGTGAAAAACTAAAGATTGCAGCTTGTGTATTCAGCACGGAGTTTTCATCTGTTTTGTGGGAGGACGAGGAGTTGTTCTCTCCTGAGAATAGCAAGTATTGCATGCCATGGGAAAGGCTAAAAAGAAACGAGGAGGGAAGTTCAGCCACCTATCTCCTAGTGTGCAGTACGTCTTCTGCCTCTTGTGTGAGCAACGTCTGTACAGGCACAATATTCCAAATCTCTGGGATTTGTCATCTGGTGAGTTCTGGAATGACCGATTTAACACTTCCTGCATCTGACTTTACCTAGAGATTCAATGTGACCTTTGCTTTCCAAGTGATGACCAAAAGATGGGCAATACCTACTTTGGATGTGTTTATTTTCTTCAGGAAGATGCGTATCTTGTCTATTTGGCAATTAGTTGTTGGACCTTTTTCACAGGTATGTGTGGACTCTTGCTCTTTTTTAACAACTTCATGACAGTTGGGAAGGTTCTTGGAGCAGGAATGTTCTTCCATCTCTCTTCAGCTGGGATAAGCAGACAGGTCAGGAATTGTCAATGGCACTGCCGTTTGTTTTCTTGAAATCTTTTTTCCTTTTCACCCAGTCTCCTTCACTGTCTTTCATTTTGCTGTAGCTCCTCTGAGGAGAGAGCCACAGCTTCCTGTGCTTAAAAAGGATTTCTGCTGCTCTCTTCTCCAAGTGGTTCAGTGCCTTAGCAAATCCCAGGTCTGTGTTGCATCAAGCCCCATGTCACACTGGTTCTACTGGAAACTGCTGCTGGCAGAAAGTGTAATTTAGGAGCAAGGTGAGGAGGACACTAAACAAGCAGTGGAAAGCAGTACATTTCTTGATCCTTCCTGCTCTGTGTGCATTCCTGGAAACGTTTCTCCTGTTTCCTTTCTTGATGCTCTACTTGGAGCCATACTCACCTCTAGCTAGGTACTGCAAAAACAAAGTGGAAAAACGTCAATATGACCAGCAAGCTTGCAGTGGGTAAGCAAAATATGTGGCAGTGTCTCCATGAAGTGCCTGTGTCTTTGGTGCCTCCTTAGATTACTGACTCCTGGGCTTTGGGAATCACAAATAAATTAGCCCTTCTGCAGACCACACACCATACAAACAAATCTGCCTTGACTTCTGAGCACATTTGAATACTCTCCTTCAGATGGAGCAGTGGCTTGGGCTGTCGGGGAGAGCAAGAACTTAAGATCTCAGAATAATGTCAGAACTGTTTTATTTTCAGAAACATTTTCCCTTATGGCTGAAAAAGCTAAATGAGTAAGGGAGGTTGTTTTGCAAGAGAGAGTGAGTGGGGGAGTGGTGTGAAGCAGGAGGGGATAAGTGAGCAAGCAAGTTGGTCTGTTGATAGGGGAGTCTCAGCACAATCAGCAGCAGTGTTTATGTAGTGTAATAGCAGAGCGTGCCTCTTGCTTTCCTTTTCTTTGCTTCAAAACTATTTTATTTTACATTGCAAAGTAACCTGCGTACACTTAATCGTAGGTGGTTGTGATTTTTGTTTCCCACAGTGTCTCCAGATGTCTGTGGTAGGACTTGGCTCCTCTCCTGAAGTAAAGAACAAACCTGCAAGGAGACTCTGAAATGCGATGGCCTGAGCTTTGAGCGTTTGGAGCAGCCCTTTCTGTAGCAGAGGGATCAGATGGAGCTACTGCCCCTCTAAAGTTACCAAAAGGGCAATGAATATTGTGGGTAGAAGGCCTGGTTGCGTCAGGTACCTTTTTGACAAGCGTTAACGCCACAATGGTAGACTCCCTTTAAGCAGTGGTTAAGGGATTGTTCGTATACAAACACCTATTAAACTCATGTATGGTATTTTCCCCCTTCATAACAGTGCACTATTTCCGCGCCGTCTGTCAGCATTTCTGTGGAGCGGATCTTGTTCAACCAAACAGCATCCTCCTTCTCTGGGCAGAAACCCCAACTCTCTTTCCTCCTTCCCCTTTCCTTCATTTCTGTTCCTCACTATTCTCTGTATCCAATGGTAGATAAATAATAACTTCAGTAGAAACCACAACCACACAGTTTATCCCATAGTGCTTTGTGCTTTCTTTTCTGCTCATCGTGGTGGGTTTTTTTTCAGGATAATTACTTATGGGTTAAAACTCAGAAAGCTTTTCCAAGTACAAAGAATGCCAGAGTTTTTCCTGCTTTGGGCATGGAAGCTTTAAAAAGCTTTTATAATTTTAATTTAGTACACGAAAAAACCCTCTCTCGGTTTATGAAAAATAGTTACTATTTTGTATTTGGGAGACCGCTGTGTTACCCAGTGATTCTCCCAAACCCAAGCGCCATGGGGCAAACCTCAAACAGTGTTGATTTTCTATCTGCAAGGATTATGTGTGAAACTGCTTTTGACTGTGTTGTTCCTCGTCTGAGATACGTCTCTCTCAAGGGAGCACGTGACACTTCTGTCCCATGCCTGCCTTGCCTTCCTCGTGTCATTTAAGGTGTTGGCTTTAACCTTTAAAGCTTGAAATAGGATGAATGGTGTGTGGTGTCCCTCGGGTGTATCTCTTGATCCTGCTAACAGCCCGTTAAGGAGGAACAGTTTAACTTGAGGCCTTTGGTTCTGTGATGCCGTCCATGTGTTGTCTTGCTGGTGTCTGAAAGTGTCATCCTTTAAGACAAACGATGGATTCATGGTGTGTTGGGTGTGGAAGACAAAGGAGCATTAGCTGGGCTGGGGCAGAGCGGGGAAGAGTCCCTTGGTCTGCAGAGCTCTGTGGGAATGCGTGGAGCATGCGTGTAGGTGTTCTGTGTACGTGCCTCCTGATGTTAGACAGCCATGAGATGGGCAAAATCATAAAAGCTGAGGACGAAGGGAAACAAGTATGGAATCTTTTCCTCTGACTGATCAAATGGACAAGCTAGGGTCACGTGAAGTATATGATGCCTTGTGCAGCCGCCTCTCCCTTTCCTATTTTCACTTTCTCTGGGAAAGGGTAGGAGACAGACAGCAGGTTCCCTCGGCTGCTGTGCTCAAGCTCATATAGGCAGAACCCATGGGTTCACTTCATTTTGTGTCATCTGATCTGTTTCAGGATCCCTGCTTCATTTTCACCTACTCCTTGCTACCTATCGTAAGGGATAACGTGAACTTTCTGGGAAGCTTTCTCTTTAAGTGACATTTATTTGTATTGCCTAGTGCCTTCGATGCATTGCTTTGCCTTCAGCGAAAGAAAAAGATACTTGAATGAAAAGAAGGGGGTAATAGCAGTGAAAGAAGAGGGTTGTTATGTATCATAATGTTAGCATTCTTTGGAGAGATGCTACTGTAGTTGGAGGAACTAATCTTTGCTTGCATAAGTAGACAGAAATGCTGGCAATTTACAGCATCCGCTCATACCCAGATGTCAACTCACATTTCCAAAGAGAATCATCAAGTCAGGAGATAAACAGCTGGTACAGACGAAAGGAAAATAAGCTTGTAAGTGTTTAAAGGAAAAAAAAAAGTATTAATTTTTATGAAGTGTAGTGTGCTGGCATCTAAACAAATGAAAGTTAACAGCCAAGAGCAGAGATGTGAAAGGGCTTCTTTTTGTTTTTTAACATCTGAGAATTAAAGGCTTGTTTCCTCTCACAGCAGCTTCAGAGCACCCCTGTGTTTTTGTCTGAAGTTCCTTCTAGTACAACTTCATGTATGCTAGTGACAGTGGTGTTGATGGGTTTGGACATCCCCACAGCCCTGTCTTGATGTGCTTTAAATGGGTCCAAGCAGCAGAATATGGCCAGATATGCCTCTCTCATTTAGATTTTGACCTCACATGCGTGTCTCACGATCGGAGGAGTCTCAGCAGTTGCTTCAGTGACTTCAGGGTCACTGATGGCCAAGAGACAAGGTGGGCCTCGGAGACAAGGTCTGGATGCCACATACATGGTGCCCAAACATTAAAGTCCGTTTCTTCCTGAGAAGTGAAGCATTTGTCTAAACTTGTTTGTTTTGATGGCTAGATAATTATTAAAAGTGTTCCTGTGGTAAACAGGCATAGAATTGTAGCTGTGGGGAAAGTCACTGCTGGGATTATTGCTGAAAGAACATCTAATAGAGAATGCTGACTTGCAGCATCCTTTGCAGGGAATGAGAAACAGCAGGTCTGCTGCTGGCCTGCGGATGTCTTTCTGTACAGGCAGGAGGTAGGTTTGCATCTTAGTTGGGTTGATAACAAAGCAGAGTAAACAAGTCTTAAAAAAAACCACCCTAAAACCCAAACTGTAAATTCTCTACTCCTTGAAGGAATATAAAGTGGAGTATTTACTGTCTTTCTCCCTCCCTTCTGTTCTTTCTCACTCCAGTCTTCTAATGCTCACGGGGCCTAGCAGGGTTTTATGTGGAAATCGTTGGGATTATCTCCCAATTTTTTCTCAGATAATTCAGTTGAGAGGTTATACAGAGCTGAGCAGTTTGGAGACTGGGAATCACCTAAGCTAGAGGCTTTAAGATGCTTGCAGGCTCCTATCCGGACAGAACAGTTCAATATTTATTGGATGTGCTACTAATTGGCTGAAAAAATCCATCTTTCCTACTTTTTTTATTTTTTTCTCAAGGTCGTTCTCTGAGGTTTGGGAAGGGCAGGAGGGTAAGAAGGTACGTAAGTGTCCCAGCTTTCTGAGATCTCAGCCTGGCAGAGTGTCCTGGAAATTACTATGGCGACTTGCAATTTATACTACGTGTTTCCATGTGGCGCTTCCCAAGTCAGCAGGGACTTGCTTGGCAGCCTCCGTGCTCTCCTGGGATGGGAATGCCAAAGTCCAGCCCGTCCCACGCCGTACCTCCGAGGGGGTTGTCTGTCAGAGTAGGTGGCGGTGCCTGTGGGAAGGCAGACAGCACGGCTTGGAGAGCAGACCTGGAGACGTGTTTATGTGTGTTGTGTTATTCGGAGAAGGAACAATAGGGCAACTGCTGGAGAGGGTACAGCAGAGGCTACAAAGATGATGAGGGGCCTGGAGCATCTCCCTTAGGAGGAGAGGCCGAGGGACATTTGTGTCTTTTTAGTCTGGAGAAGAGAAGGCTGAGGGGGGACCTGATCAATGCTTATAAAGACTTAAAGGGTGGGTGTCAAGAGGATGGGGCCGGTCTTTTTTCAGCGGTGCCCAGGGATAGGACAAGAGGAAATGGGCACAAACTTGAATATAAGAAGTGCCACCTAAACATGAGGAGGAACTTCTTTACTTTGAGGGTGGCAGAGCCCTGGAAGAGGCTGCCCAGGGAGGTGGTGGAGTCCCCTTCTCTGGAAACATTCAAAACCCGCCTGGATATGTTCCTGTGCAGCCTGCTTTAGGTAGACCTGCTTTGGCAGGGGGTTTGGACTAGATGATCTCTAGAGGTCCCTTCCAACCCCATATCATTCTGTGATCTGTGCCACTGTAGGATCCCCACCGTAGCTCACCCCCCGCAACCGTTCCTACAGCAGCAGGCCCCTCTGGCAGTTCTTTCCCCATCTCTTCCAGTAACAGAACCTGCAGCTGCCAGCCTTTCCCTACACTAGTGTTTGTAACAAATAAATTGTAATGGGATAAGCTGTCTTGGCTGTTACAGTATTTACAGGATAAATAGTTTCCACTTCACAGCCATCAATACCTCCGCCCTTTAAATCCATTAACTTCCTGACTGCTATACGCTGCCTTAGTAATGGGCTGACACTGATTTAAGGCTAGAAAAGCCCTGTTTAGAGCTCTGCATTAGGGAGAGTGAATGTAAATTGTGACCACACCATTTGGCCTGGGACTAAAAATGCCTGCAGAAGTGACACATTTCAAGCCGTGCATTGGGTTGCAACAGCGATGGTGCAGAATGTTCTTCTAGTCTCAGTTGGTGGCTTAGTAGGAAACCTGGAAATTAGCAGTGCCACTTTCCTGAGAGTCTGTAATCTTAAAACTAGAGAAAGATGGCTGGTGTGGACTGCTCTGTAGCCTCATCTAAAACCTAGCTCTGCCCCAGACCATCATGCGTGCAGATGTTGGTGACATTGACTCCCTGCAGCAGTGAAAGTCTTCCAGAAAGATAAATACTTTATTTTCGTTCCTCTCTTGGACCTGTCATGGTAGCATCAAATGGTTACTATTTTTAATCTTCTGTAGCTGATTGTTTTAGAGGGATTGAAGCAGGCTTCACTTATTTATTGATGGCTGGAAACGAATACCCTGCAGCCTCGCTCTTGCATTCCTAGTGTGACCGAGAGAGGAGAGGTGTAGAATCGGAATAGAGGATCTATCACATTCAGCCTGCAAGGCTATTATTTGAGCTGTCTCAGAAATGTTTAAGTTTTTTGCTGTTGTGTTAAAGCATTGGCAGTTGGATTTTGTTAAAGACGACACAAGCGGAGAGGTTTTATTTGAATCCCACCCACATGATCTTCAGGGATTTATATACAACAGAATATGAAGCTCCTTCTCATTTTTACATACTGCAGATTGGCCGCCTTAGCTTGTGATGCGGGGAGTGTATGCATTTCAGAGCCTGGGAGGGAGGAGAGGGGAAAGGGAAAAAAAAATAAAAATAAGAGAGTTGTGTCTTTTTTATCTTCCCGATACATTTTGTGTGTGTTGGTTTAAGCCCCTGCAGCCAGATAACAGCTGGACACTGAGCGGCGTGGGCTGTGCAAGGACAGCTCAGCCGAGTACAGGCTAGTGATGGGATGCCATTTCAAACTCTCACTGGCCTCTCCACGGCGAGAGGTTCTGTGTCGTGCTGTATCCACGGGCAGCAATTTTGCAGGTGGAAGCATTGTGACCCCGAGGAGCTAATACAGGAGCGGCTGTGCTGGCTTCATCCCGCACGAGCCATCAGCACCGAACCCATCTTCTCCAGAGGCACAAACCCCCGTGTCGTTTTGCTGCTGGTATTTTTCTCATGAACCTTTCCTCTCCTGCTTAGATTGTTTCAGTCAAGGAAAGAGGACAGGCAGTGACACTATGATTTCGGATGCTCTATCCTGCAGTACAGAGCGAGGGCCAGTCCGAGTGCCTTTTTTTTTTTTTTCCTACTTGCTTCCCTCCTGTTATTATAATACTGACAGGTGATTGCCAGTCTCCATCAGAAATAAGCCTCCTAATTCCATTTGAGAGAGGACCGTGTAGAGAGAATGTGTGGCAAGAACTTGTGAGACACAGCCTGTCGCTTCCAGGAGGTGAGAAATAAAAGGGCAGGTTGCTCTGCAATCTGCCACCAAGTTGGCTTTTGGAGCGAAGGAGGGTGGGAGGTTTCCTACGGGGCTATTGGTGAGTAAAGCAGCCAAGCGACGTTGAGCATCTGTTTCATTATTAAACCATTATCATTTAGCTAATTTCTCAAAGCCCAGTCAGTGGAAGAAGGGAAGCATCGTGCTTTTCGCCGTGTGTATACCTGCAGGTTACTTCATTTTCTTTTTGGATATGATTAGTCTATTTGATGGTCGTTAGCTGAAAAACAGTAACGTCATTAAAGGGCCATAGGTGCCCTCTGGAGCCACTTGCTGTATGTTGATAAAGGAAAATGGCAGTGTAATATAAAATATAATCTGATCACCGCATCTAATTACAGACAAGAGTAAGCTGCTAAAGAATGATTCTGTAAGAATATTATAATTGTGTTCATACAGCATTTCCAACTTGAAAGCTGTGAGCAAATATCGACTAATCCTCCCAACAGCCCCTGAGGGTGGGAAGGTAAATCTATTACTGTTTATTAAGAACTTGTTTCAATTAACTTTAACCACTGTTAAAATAACTATGAATTGCTGAAAAAATTAACAGTGCTTGCCTTGCAACAGTTTTGAACATCTTGGATGTCCCAGTACTGAGCAGCATTTCTGGTGTCTCAGATAGAAGGGCATCATTTGACTGGAAGTAATGTTTGGAAGAATCAGAAAAACGCCTCTTACTTTTTATTTCCATTAATCTTCAGTGTCGTATTAAATACTAAATATTCTTATTTGGTAAATATTTAGCAAGCTCTCTGGGGCTTTGTAGAATGTATTGTTTTCAATAAACTTACACAGCACCTTATTATCATTATTCCTACTATTATTAAAATTTGAGGAAATATTTTTTCTGTGCAGCATAAAACGGCAGATGTTAGTAGCAATGTCTCTCTTTACAGCCTAGAACCACTGTGATTTTTGTCCTTTAATTGATAACATTCTCTCAGCCCCAGGCTAGAGGACAGGAGTGGAAATTATATGTAAAATCATTAAGCATAGCCTAGGCACCTGCAAGGCACAAAATGGACAAAATGTTGTTTTGCCTCCTTCTGGTTTGAGATTCTAGATGATGGTGCTCGTTGTTCATCATCTGGCTGATGGCCCCTACAAATCTCCGCTGATGTCAGGTTGTGCTATGGATGCTCAAACCTTCTAGTAGAGGAGTGACATTTCCTATGAAAGGCTGGCCTTGGAAATACAGTGGTTTTAAACTTTTTCCTCATCTTAAAGACTAAAGAATTCATATTTAATGTGTGTCTCAATGGCAGATCAAAGATGGGGAGTCATTCCATAATCTTTGCTTTGGTTTTTGTTGAACTTTTTTTTTTTTTTGGCAGTGGTTGAAGCTTTATTCCAAATTTATACCTAACATATAGGCCAAAAAATTGAATATTCTGTTTGGAGGAGAAAATGGAACATTTTTATTAGTTGCATGGAAACTTGGCTTAGTTTAAGTCTGTTCAGGCTTCTGAGGATTTATGCCCTGGGCAATCTCTCTCAAAAAAAAGCGCCATAGTTTGGGTTTTTTTATTATTTATGTATATTATCATGCATATTTATCATCTTTTTGGAACCATCCCCTCCATGCAGAAGCATGCTGCAAAGCTGTAAAGCGTGTACCGTGTTCTGCAGCTTTCTCGGTGAATGTTTTCTGTGTCACTTTGTTATATAAAACTCCTGGATTTGACTCAATGCTTAAATAGTTGTCAGGTGCTTGCAAGAGATGGCTGAGTGTCTTGTGGCCCTTTTCTTTGCTCATGAATGCTGAATGAAAAGCTGCTGTTTGTCACTTGTTTGGCAGGCTCTCAGTGCCCATACGCAGCTTGCATTAATGCTAATGGGAGCTGCAGGCACGCTGAAGAGCCAAAAGAGCCAGGTTCCTCCTTAATCTGCGCTATCAGATAGCGAATAGTTTGTCATAGTACCCAAGGTGGCCTTTCGCTGCCCAGAAACTCAGTCTACCGTGCCCTTATTGCTTAAACTGCATCTAGAAGCTAATCGGATTCCTCCTCCATCCTGACAGCTGAAATATGGGGTAGTGTATGGAAGACAAAGCTTGAACGAGCAGTAACAGTGGAATAGGCAAATGGGGCGTGCGGAAGATCACTAGATCTTTCTTCCATTGGCACTGTAAATGCCTGGGTTCAGGTGGGCGCTGGGAAAACATCAGCCTGGTTTTGGGCAGGTTCCTTGTTGGTCCTTTTGGTTTTGTTCCTTGTTTGTTCCTCTTGAGATGTAGCTCTTCACCCTTCTGCTTTTGTCTGTAGCTGATGGGCTGGGGACCTGGTACCTGCAGCAAACAGTCTGTACAGGGAGGCTTAATGAGAGAAGATCAAAGGTGAAGGGTGAGCAGGCAACTGATTCTTCAGCAGCGATGGGCTCTCCTGAACTCCTCTTGCTTTCCCTCCTCATGATCTTTTCTTCTTTTAAAATAATCTCTTTCTTTATGTTCGGTAGTTAAGAATTGGCTTTCCTTCTTCCATGTCTCACGATAAAATGCCAAAGGAGTTGGGACTTGGGAGACATTCTGCCAGAAGCTGCTTGGAAGCAGAGTCCGGACTTCCCACCTGAGCTGGTCTCTTCCAGTTGTGTTTCCCCTTCCAGCTCCCCTCTGAGTCATCCCCTCCCTCCTCAGTGCAATGCAGTGTTTTGAAGTTTGGTCATTTTTTTACTTCGCCTGGAATTCCTTTTTATGACATTTGCGGCCCTTAAGAGCAAATTAAAGTGATTGGGCTTTTTGGTGGCTTTTATTTTTTTATTACTTTGTCCTCAGAGGCGTTGATTGAGGCTCCCAGCTGAGACTCAAGGCGCGCTTTGTGTGCCGCCGGCTCCTACTCTTTTCTCATCCTCGTGTGTTCTTGTTGCTCTTGAATGCCTGAGCAGCCCTAGAGTTGTTTTTTTTTTTCCTTAGCCAGAGTTGATTACAGCGATTTTGGGAGAGGAGAGTCTATTTTATTGCCCCTCAGCCAGCCCGAGCACAGTCCTCCCAGCGGAGCCGCTGACCTGCTTTGTATGGACCGGCTGGCAGGGACGGCAACCGCGGGTCTCCATCGGCTGTCGTGCGCCTTTTACAGATTAACCTCTGCTCTCTTCCTATGAGAGTGTTTTGTAGGCGTGTTGACAGGCTGCTTTGATAGATAATCGGGAGTTGGGTGCGTATTAACTGGGAAAATGCTTTGGCTCACCTTGGCTTGTTGTATGAGACAATTAGGCAGCCGCCTCCCTCCTGTAACTGGGATCCGGGTGAATAAAGCCGGTGGTTAACCGTAGGTGGCAGCAGCTTTCTAATGCTGTTATTATGTGTGCATGGTGTTCATTTTCTCCAAAGCGGAGGTGATGCTTCATTCAGACCTCAGCTCCTATTCCTCTTTGTTTAGCTGAAGCTTTTTTACCCTGAGCTTTCGTAGGAAAAAGCCTAGCTAACTCGACAAGTCATTACTGCTCTGAGAATTTTGCATCTGCAGAACAGGACGTGCTCTAATTGTCACACTCCTTGATATTTATTAATTTGCAACTTGCAACTAGTTCCAGAAGGACAATGCCAGGACTACAATGTGTCAGAAGGTTTTTGGCTTGACCTGATTTCTGGCTGCCTTCTCTGTTGTGCTCTCACAGGTTTTCTTGTGAACTTGGTACCTTCCTACACCAGCATCATCCTAGCGTTGCATTCTCTGTAATCGTCTCCCGAACTGCCTCGCTGTGGCAGAGCAGCAGCCTCCAAGCTGCAATTGGCAGGACCTTGGGGACCCATGTGCTGCTTCGGGGAGGTCTCTTAAAAGCAATTAAGAAAAATCATGTGTCTGTGGACTTAGGGGGGCTGATAAGGTTCTGCACCCACCCTGGAAAATGTCTTCAGGAGTCTGTAAATTGCAAAAGGCTGAAAACCACTTGAGTAATATACTGTAAAGAAAAACAAATCTGTGCGCTAGGAATCACCGTTAAATCTGTCATTATTAATGCTATAGATAGGAGCATTTTGGACAGTGAAGCACAAGCGCTTCTCTCAACTGTGGTGTTGGTTTGTGAGAGTTGTGGCAAACGTGGTGATAGATGTTCTGCTGAAACACAAGAAACATGCGTCTCTCCTAAATCCCTGCAGATGAAACCCAAATTAACTTCCAGGTTTTTTTGCTAGATCAAAACTTTGCACTTGTCCTCGCACCTGATCTTTTTTTTTATGCTTGCTGTAGGCTGCTTCTCAGTCTGCTGGGCAGGATTGCCCGAGCAGCGTGGCAGTGACAGCGAAACAGGGACTGCAGCAGGACATTTTAAAGATCTCATGTAGGCCTGAAGCTACCTGAGGCCATTTTGAGAAAACGAAATACTTAGGAAATGCCAGTTTGCTGAAAGAAACTTCCATGGGAAGAGCATCCTGTTTCCAGGAAGGAATTACAAGTAAAATTCGAGAAGCTCCCTTCCATGTTCAGTACTGTCACTTGAGGTGTAAGAGATCAGGCTTCAGCTTCTTCCTGACTAAGACTAGAGCTTGAACTTCATTATTCCTGGCTGATCACTTGGCAACTCTTAGAAGGGGGCTTTCTTGCTTGGTCTCTCTTGGAACAAAAAGCCTCTTGGTTCCATCCAGAGAGGGAATAGGAAAAGGCATGAAATCCCAGAGTGGCATGGGATGAATAAACCATTGCTACTCGCCCGTAGACATGACATGTGTTGCCATCTGGACATGTGTTGATTTCTGTAGGCTTTTCTTCAGTATTCTGGCAGGTGAGCATATGCTTGCTCTGCACAGTGCATAGGCGAGTTTCCCCATAAGGACCTTGGTGTTAAACGCAGCTGCACAGCTTTTAGTATGCAGGATAACTGGTTAAAGCTAGTTTAGCTGTCATCTCTGCATAATACCAATTAGGGTACTGAGAAATTAAATCAAACCATTCCAGTACATCTGAAAGGGTTATGCCTCCCATTCCAAGCACTCATCCTTGGGTCCCCGGTGATATTTTCCTATCCTTCTACTTCTCACGTTGCTCCTTTCGCCCCCCGTGTTAACCATCTTCACTTCATCCCGCAGTCAATTAAAAAAAAGAAAAGTACTTGGTTTCCCAGGAGTTCAGTGTGTTCATGCAAAACAGCCTTTTAACATTAGTCTGTGAATCGAACCGTCGGGCGGTACGTGTGTGTCTCTCGCCCTTATGGGCGCACACAGACTGGTGGCTTTCCACCCACCAGGGAAAAGCCGCAGCGTGTCCGACCCCTGATACTTCCAGCTGCTGTTGGTGCCTAACGAAAGGCTTCGAAGCTGGAGGGGATGATGTTTTGTAGTCAAGGCTCAGCAAGTGGTGGTTGTGAGTGAGACTGAGTTCATAACCTAATACTTTTTTGTCTACTGGCAGAAACTACAGAGCCCCAACACGGCTCTTTTTTTTGTTGTTTTTTGAAGTAGTTGTTCTCTATTTTTGTTAGTTTGCTCTATGCTTTTGAGTGGAGACTGTAGTGGGACACCGGATGAATGTAACCATTAAATTTTGCTGGAAATGATGAAATGAAAGTACATATTATATTCATACCTGATGCATCATTCTCCCGCCTCTACCTTCCGGCCCATCACATTCCAGTCTATTTCAGAGATTTAGATGCATTTATGTCAGATCTCCCGTCCCAGAATACAATCTACATGCAATTATCAACCCTTAGGGATACATTAGATGTAACTATTATATCTTCTCCTGTCAATAAAATTACAATCACGGAATGTACAGATGTCCTACTTTGGTTTCTAAAAGCATCATGGAAAAGAATGAGATGAGATGAAATGAAAGGGCTGTTACGTTGCATCTTACACACGCTTATACGCAGAAGATTGCCAAAATCTCGAGCTGAGGTATGTATCTTCTCTCTCTCTGTTGGCTGCTGACAAATACTCGGCTCTGAACCAGCAAGCGCCTGCATAAGATCTGACAAAATTAGATGCAAAGGTGATCAGGCTTTTCCTCCGTTTGTTCTCGTGCCGTCTCCAGGAGAATCACAGGGGCCTGAGTGACTTGGAGAACTTCAGTCAGGACTGTCACATACAGGTTTTACGGGTCTGACTACACAGAAGTACTTGGTTAAGTGAAATCAAGTTAATTAAAGAGTTGATTTTCAGATATATTAGAGCTCACTAGACCCCTTCAACACTCTCCTGGAGAAATAAATTGCTCGGAGTTCTCATTAGCTTGCTCAGACCCCTTTTACTTCTGGCTGAAACATCTGTACAAGGGTTCCTTAGTTAATGCACCTTAAACTTACACCTGTACTTAATTTGGCTTAACTTCCCTAAGTTTCCCTTAATTGCAGATATACCCTAAGTGAAACAAGCCATATTTAATTAGTGCAGCAGAGTCTGGAGAGCAGTAGTCACTCTTTATCAGCTAAAGTCCTGCTCTCCCTTTTTTAGGCAAGCACGGTTAGTTACCTGTGCTCATGAGACAATCATCGCTGATGGTAAAGAAAGAATTTCATCTCCTTAAGAAAACTGCACAGCACTTGAAATTAAAGGAGTAAGGGGAAAGGGAGAATTTATTCTGTGTGCAGATTATTCCCTAATAGTCTGCTCCAGCGTGGTTTTTGCACCTTCATTTGAACTTCCTGGCATTGACTGCTGTCAGAGACGGAGGAGAAGGCTGTAGACGATCTCTCCCTGATTCAGGAACAGGGGAATTTCCATACTCTGAGCTAAGCCTCTGTGGCAGGGCTGCAGGCAGGGCTAACAGCATCTCTTTCAGCCGCTGCGCAACACAGAATTTCATTTTGTTACACTTCTAACCCAAACATTTCAACAGCCAAAAGTACTCATTGGAAATACTGGTATCTGGCAATTTCTATTTGAATTCTCATTTTTAAGCTGGAGCCTCTTACCTGAGGGCCAGGGAAATGGGAAGAGGAGGGTGTCCTAAACTGCAGAAATACCTGAAGACACAATGACTTGCTTAAGGATTTGGTGATCACTACCAGTTAAGGGAAAACACATGGGCTGAGGTTTAAAGAAAACAAACAACAAAACAAACCAGCAAAAACAAACAGCAAAAAAAAAAAAAGGCAGCCAAACACAAAGTTCTGTTTCCCTGGAAAGTAATTAAGGTTTAGACACCCCCCACCCTCTCCAAGAGGAAAGCTTTGTTGTCCTTGTATCAATTTAACAGCTCATACCTTGCCCCAAGGGAAAGGAGCTGGCAGCAGTTGCTCCACTGTGTAATATCCAGGAGAAGTGTTTACCTGGATTCAGAAACAGACTGGGATATTGGTGGGATTTGTGCAGCAGCTTGTAGGTAGGCTGAATGGAAGAGATGGGATTTTAGGAGGGATCAGGAGCATAAATCTGGTGGTTAATGTTTTAGGAGCGTAGAGTTTAATGGGTAGTCATATTTTCAGTTCAGTTCTCCTGTGGGATTATATCCACCAGAAATTTTGCTGGGAGATGCCACGGTGAGCATCTGTAAAACCCAGACACTTATTTGATACAATCATCAAACTTGCAAGGATTGAACAGTACTAAACTTTATCCCTTTTGGTTATACCTTAAAGGGTTTGTTATCAGTAAACCAGGGGCTAAACAGCTTAGGGCTGGACAAAGGAAGTTTTAAAATGAGGACTTCCTTTTTTTTTTTTCCCCGAATTGTGCTGTAGCTGTACACCATCGCCATATTGAGGTGGAGGACCTAGCACTATCAAAAACCATGCCCGTGTCGTTCCAATTATCACTGTTACACTCTTTCAAGGTATTGCTATTTCTGAAATCACCAGGATTCCTGTAAGATGAAGATCAGTTGTGTGTTTACTTAAAAATTCCTTGCAGAAATTGCTCTCCCATGTCTGTGTATGCGTGTCTGCACACTGGTATATTGTATAAAATAACCGGCTGCTTTGCAAGGGTACTCTTTTTTTACCCTTTCTCCCTTCTGTGACTCTAATTTACAGCGTCCTATGGGCTGGTTTTGCTTGAATAGATGACTGCAATATAATTTCAGGAAGAAAACAAATGAGACTTGGAAGCGGCAAAACAGATCCGGTTGCAGGAGGATGGGTAACAAAGGAAATGTGCTGAAAAAATAACTCTCCTGCTTTTCCGCCTTTGGAGGGCTATATAATTTATAACTGTTCTCCGCGAAGTGTCTGAGGCAGTGCCAGGTGGTGGGGAGTTAAATTAACCCCTGTGGCGCGTAGTTATCGGCAGAGGCCAGACCCGTGGATCGATACCTCGGTGCAGTGAGTCACCGCATCAACTGGGGAAAGTGAATCTGTAAGCTCCTTATTTCTCCATTCTTTTAATCGCGGGGCTGTGCCTGGCAGTGATGAAGATGGAGCAGACGCAAATGTCTGATGCTCGAAGCTCTTTGATTTCTGAGTTGATGGGGTGAAGCCAGGGAAAAGCTGGGAGAGGCTCAGAGAGCTGCCGGTGTTTTGCCTTTTTCCAAGTCTCCTCAGTCCCCCTTCTCCTTTTTCTTCCCTCCTTCCCCACAGATCTGGTTACACTTACTAGCTGCCTGCTCTGTGCTTTGCTTGACCGACACAGATAATTTCTAGCATCACTAGTTAAGCCTATTTTTTATTATTATTAATAATAAAGGCTGTTTTAGTCTCGCTTAAATGGATTAGCCTTGCTCCTGCCTGCTTTTTGATTGTTTTTGCTGCTGGGGGTTCACTCTTCCGATGAGAGTTCTCGCAGATAGAGTTATTGCCAAGCTGGTCCATCACTGAGGCATACCTAATACGGATCAGACTGGGGGCCGGTGTAATTGGGTTTTCAGGGAGCTACCGCGCCAGGAGAATGTGTCTTGCTCCAAGAATGAGAATTTTCCTCGTAGCTCTGGAAGGTACTTGCCCAGCCGCCTCCGTTCACGTGCCCTCCGAGAGAGCTGGTGGGTGCACCCATTTTCTGCACGCAGCCCCCTGAATTCGTGCCTGTTGACAGCTGGGTCTTCATGCTTCCCTGAAAACCGTGCGTGTCTTCCAAATCTATTACCGCCCCCTCCACCTCCCTCTTTAAAAATTAAAATAAATCAGTTGCATTCTTCCCTGTTAATTTTTTTTCTGAACTCGGAGTTATCCATTAATTGCCCGTGTAGAGTGCGTTGGTAAATCAAGTAACGTGGTGTTCTCTCCTGGCTGCGCCCACTCTCTAGAGGATTGGAAGACTGGCATCTGTAGCCATCACCTAACAGAAAAATAAAGAGGATCAAAGAACTGCAATGAGTTTCTTCTAAAGCCAAGTGTAACATGTCCATCAAAACCACTCCCCTTCCTTCCTCTCACAATAAGTGAATTATTTTTGCCTTTTGAACAATGACAGGGGTCACTGGTTTTAAAACGAAGTGTCCCTCAGCTGGGACTTGAAGCAGTTACAAGATAAGCTAGCCTTTTAGCTGAACGCTGGTAGCTGTGGATGGGCACCTTGGGTGATTGCTTTCCATGATTAATGAAGGCTGAATTTACAGTGGCTCCTCAGCTTAACAGCTGAGCTTCTGGCGATTGTTCTAAATCTTCTCCTGTCCCTCAGCTTATGTTCTGACTTCCAACCTGGCTTTCTAGTTCAGTTCCTGGCCTTGTTCTGCATCCAGTTGCAGACATTGATCCTAACCACTGGGCGTGACTGTTCATTCCCTGGTCTCTTTCTCTTAAAAAAGCATCTGAGCCAGGACTGAGCTTTCCGGGTTTTCTGCTGCTTTATTCTCAACCCATTGTCATCCTCTCCCAGCCGTGGAGAGTAAATACATATGTGCAGATTTCTGCATCGCTGTTCCTAGCATAGCCAGGGACATTCCTGCGTAACAATGGGAGGTGTTATTTATCTCGGTGTTCTGACCATGTTGTCCAAATTGGTTGTCGCCATCCATCTTCTCCCCAGCTTCTTGCACATGGTCAATTCTTTATCGCTCAGCTCTTTTCCTTTGTATTCATGTATGAAGGCACCTTTTAATACTTACTTAATTCAGGTCAAATAAAAAATTCCTCTTATGCTGAAGTAAGAATGTCTAGAGAGGGATTTTTCCCTTGGGAAAATGGGGAAAATATTAGATAAAGCCTTCACTAGACAAATACGTGTTGAGTTTCCATATTTTGACTGGGAAATGTCTGTTTGAGCTTGAACACAAATAACCGGTTCTCATTCTTACAACTTTTACTTCAGTGCAAGTTTGTTTATGGTCCCAAGACACTGGGTGAGGCTCATGTTAAAAGGCTCTCTGGGTGAGTCTTTGAGCTCTGACGACAACACTCGGCTTCGTCTCGGCCGTAACAGAGAAGTAACTGTGATCACAAGAATTGTGTCAGCCACAGGCGAAGGGTTAATGTTGCAGCAGAACTACATTAAAGATGTTTTCTTTGGCTCACTGGCACTAGAGGAGGGATTGTAAACAAGTGGCTGCAGGGAAGCCAGTGCGGGAACAGGTAGACAGTAGCTGATATTGTCTGGATCCTGCAGATGGGAAGTTGGTGGCTTTTCTGCCATACTTCTGACTTGGCATTCCTTATGCTTTGTGCATCAGCACAAAGGCTCTTGCAGAGCAGGAGTGACTGAGATTGAAAAGGTATTGATATGAAGTAACGGGGAGCAGAATCAGGTGCAGAAAAGGGAGAGGAAGGATCACTGTTCCCTTTCTTCATCCCAGCATGATTCGTGTCTGGAGGACTGTCAGGAGAGTTCTGAATGAGTTTTCCACGGACCGACTCCAACTGGCGAGGTGAGGTCACTGGGCTTTTGAAATATTTGAGGTCATGGTTTTAAACAAGTGACTACCTCAACACAAACAGGAATAAAGCAATCTTGTATAGTCTTGGCCGTACAGTGACCACTTTGTTCTGCCTTCACTGCTCACAGTAAAATGGCTTGGCTTGTTAAATTGGAGACTTTGCATCCCTTCGTGGTCATCTACCCCCGTCTGAAGTCTGCCTGAGTCTGCATTGCAGATACCCTCTGCTTCTGCTCTTCCAGAGCTGAATTTATATTTTCAGTTCTTCGAGTGAAAGTATTCAAGCTGTGGTGAAAACAAGTAGCTGGAATCTGAAAAATCTTTTGATTTAACCCTGACCCTACCGGCATGTGAGCAGATAAAAGTGACCGAGGGGAAACTCCCTCCCATCCCAGTTGGTGCAGAAGGAGCCAGTGGCTGGGAAGCTTGCTGAAGCCAGATGCCTTGTGGTAGCAGTGCCATGGTTGCAGTTGTATGCTGAAAGGAGTTTTAATCGGAGTGTATCTTCTCCCTTCTGAAAGAAGGTGACCAGCCAGGCATGGATTACACATAGATTTAGTTCTTGTGTTCTCAGATGTTTCTCTCTAGTTATTGTTTGTCTTTTTTCTTTTATAAAAGTTGAATATGAAGTCACTGAGTTTGGGTTAAGGCTGAATTGTGTATTGCTTGGCGGTCCTGGTTTTCATTATTGACCAGAGAACTTAAAAAGATACATTGCCCACATCTGTGAGGTTCCCTCCGAAGTGCATCTTGAGTAAATTGGCCACGGTGTATATATATATATGTTTTTATGCTGGATTTAGGATCATTTTTTATTTGTGCGCATTGTATATAAGCCTAAGTGCTGGAGGGTTGGAAACAGACAAGATTGAATGGGTCAATTGTATGAATTGGCAAATGCAAGATTTCCTCCTTCACACACTATGCTTCTCTGTTAAATGTTCTGCTGTAACAAAGAAAGATGAAATGTTTGGTCTGTGTGGTGTATGAAGGCTTTCTCGGAGGGTAAGCACTTTGAATAAGTAAATAAAGCAGGAGTTTCAAGTACAGACCTTACTTGTGAAGCAGAACGGTGCCACACACGCATCTAACACGAGCCTGCAGAAGCGAGGAAAGGAGAAGCTGAGCCCTTGTTTTGGGGTTAAATAGTAGCTTTGCAATAGTGTCTCAGAGCCCTCCGCCATCACCAGACTCCTGGTGGGTTAGGCTGGAGGTGGGGTACGGTCACTGAATCCAACTGCTTGGGGTTTTTTTCTTTCTTTGTAACAAGAGCAAAAAGGGGAAACCCCCATCTTTTACCAGTTCTTCCATACAAAGAAGAACGGCCTGAAAGTTTCAAATGTTGCTCTCGTTTTCCTCTCTTTGCTCTCTCTGCCCTCCTGCTTCGTATTTGATTTGTAGAGAGAAAGGGTCCGTTGGAGCCATCGCTTCCCCCAAAGAAATAACTTCCCGTAGTGCAGAGGTGAGCTCTTTGGGCAAGGGGAGACCTGTGGCCCCAGCTCTGTGTGCCTATTGCTGTCTGTTAGCAAGCTCCGAGAGGAGGGCATTAGCCATACTTCTGCCAGAAATACATGGTTTTTTCCCTTGGGGCACCTTGCCCTGATTCACCAGAACGGCTCCATATTGCCCTAGACCTGCCTCAGAAGGACACCACCACACTTTGGAGCAAAGCCACGGTTTTGCTGACTATTTGGGAGCCAAGTTTCCCGCTGCTGAAGTATAGCTGCCTCTCAGGAGGAACATAGCAGCTGTTTTATGACAACACTGTTCGACAAAACTACTTTTGCTAATGGTGAAGGGTTGCGTTTCAGCATAGTATTAGTATTTCTTCCCAAACATGAAATGTAAGTGCAGCGTATATATCTCCTGGGCACTGATGAGAGAATAACTCACATGGGCTAACTTTCTGCGCTGAAGAGCACTGGCAATGGGCTGTGAAATAAGGGCGGTTTTGGGGTTGTGCAGCTCAAAGTGATGTATTTCATAGTAGGATGTGTAGTGTCTCTGGGAGCTGAACAGCATTGCGTGGACCAAAGGTATATTCATGGACACATCGTGGGCAGCGTCATACCATCCACATCATGCACTGTTCTGTCTTCCCACCTGCAAATAAGCTTTTTTAGCCTTCGTGGTTTTGAGTATCTGGTAGTTTGAGATGACTTATCTGCAGTTGGCGTTGTTTTGTTGGCAGCCTACATCAGGCATCTTGTCGGAGAGCAGCTGTTCTTCTCTCCCCTCCCCATCCTACCCCATCCCACTTGCGTGTCAGCTGCAGTGTACTGTTGTCTTACCAGTCATCTTGGAGAAGGGGTGGTTTGAATTATTTTCACCAGGAATGTTGTGCCTGCTGCAGTTTTCAATGAGAAAAAATGTTTGTAATTCCCTCATAGATGGAAAAAGGTATTGTCTTCTCCTTTGTGATGTCCAGTAGCAGTAGGACACTTTGGGCTATATTTTCTGACCCTTCCACCTCAGAGGCTGGCTGTTTGAGTTGTGTAAAAAGACAAGATGATTGCCATGTACCTGCATGGTTCTCTTCTGACTGTTTCTATTCCTTGTGTTGTTCTAAGGATGTAATTTGCAGACAGCTCAGCATGCCTGTTATTCCCGCTTCCCAGCAGAATGACACATATGACCCAGGTGTCTGGATACCCTGGTCACAGAACCTAGGTGGCTGAGTTGGATGCTGGATGTCCCAAAATTTCATGTTTTCACTGAGCTGATCCAGTAATTTGTGAAATCCCCATGACTTCAAGAGATGTGAGCTTTATGAGGTGATAGTATTCACCAGAGAATAGCTTATGAAAGGATGAGAGCTTTCTCTGAGAGGAAACAGCGGAAAAGGAGTGTGTGCGTGTGCATTGTATTATCGCGCTCAGTAGGAACACAGATTTTCTGGAAATTTGAGCTAAGTAGAGCTAGAAGTCAGTTGTGTTAAGTCATCCAAACAGGGTTATGCCACCTGGTTGGGGACCTTATGAGAAGCTAAGCCACATGGATCTTTTTAACTCGTTGCAAGAATCAGCATTTACACTTCAATAAATAACTTGCCAATGGCTTGATTTGATTAGAGGTGGGTTTTTTTTACCATCTTTGAGGTCAGCAGGGGCTAGGAAGGAGAAGGTATAAGGTGGAGGGAGACTTGGAGCAGTAGATTGAGTCAAACATAACATAGGTAGCGTGCAACACTTAGAAATCAGGGTATGCTTAGGTCACAGACTGCGGCAGCCCCTCTATTGCCAGTTCTAGGCTTCTCTTGAACGTACCGCCAGATAATCAGTTGATGCCAGCAGAGATCTTAGAGCCTGACTTGAGGGCTGAACATTGTCATGGGGCTGGTGTGCGTCATGCTGTCTGCTGATATGAAGACATTATGGTGTAGAGCAGAGTGATCCCAATTACTCCTCCTCCCTTGCTGCCCTACTTCTGAAATGAAAGGCTGCTGCTCTAACCCACAGTTCACTCTGATTCTTCTCCATGTGGATTTCAGGGCATTCACATATAATTGCAAGGTAAGGTTTTATCTCATGCCAGCCACCTGCATTATCCTGCTCTTGTGAGCATCAGCAGCGACAACCACCAGTTGGACCATGATCTACACAAAACCTCAGCAGGCAGTGGCACTCCTGCCACTCTGTTCAGGCAAGCCCAGGCAGCACACGGGCAGGAATGTCATCTGCCATCAGCATCTTCACTCTTGTTTCCTGCCGTGCTGTTGATCATGAGCCTACACAGCAACGTGAGTATCTCAGGAAAACCAGAAGTTTTTAGACAAGTTTTCAGCGGAAGGATAGAGGTTTGGCTCAGCTGGTGTTCAAATGGCTTGTCCCACTTCCCTTCCATCTCAAGAGTTCCCTTGCTTTGTAATATGAGAAAGCTGGGCTTGAAGTTAATGCCAAGGTTTGGGGCTTTGGGGGCTTTTTCTTCCCCTGGCAAACTTGTGAGGAAAGCTTCTTCGGAAATATTACCCGTTGGCTGCCACTTGTTAGAAGCTATAACAGTTGGCGATGGTGATAGCATTGGTCTGAAATTAGCAGGGAAAGGCAGGTCTAGCATATGGACATCTAAAATCTATGGAGTGACGGAGCTGAGGAACACGAGATGTTCAACTGGCTTTTGAGCTGAGGGCGCGGAGTTTAGGTTTTACAGCATCAAGCTGTCTTGGAGTTTGGCTGCAGTAAGCAGTTGCTGCTTCAATAGAGAAATTTCCAGCTAATCTTTTTTCCTGCCTTTGCCAGGCAGACCTCACTGAGTCAGCTCAGCCTGGTCCCCACCGTGCAGCGGCTGCAGCCAGTCTCACTCCATCACTTTTAATGAAACCGAGTCTCTGTGGTTTTCACTAATTTACTCATACGCAAGAGAAATGAGGAAGTATTTTCCTGTCTCTCTCCGATAATGAATGAGATATGAAAGAGCTTCATGGCCAGTAAGCACCCTGGAGGGACTTGAGTTTGTCAAAACGTGCAAGGCGTCTTCATCAAAGTAACAAAATGATTTTCTTTCCCCTTACTCTATGAAGTGAAAATTCACATGACAACAGCCGGGAACGTGCCCAGTTTTGCTTAGGCAATGGAATTGACTTCGAAAAACCGAACGTGTGGCAAAACATAACATCTTTTGCATCGTTATTTTTCAGAGGTGTATCATGCGATAATAAGTGGTGGCCTGAGGCAGGATACTTTAATGTGGGGCTTTTGCTGTAGTCTGGCTCGGCGTCTGCACGGTGAACCCCCGCTCGCACAATAGAGTGTGTTGCTCTCGGAGCACAGCATGGGCAAAAAACGTGTTTCCTTCAAGGGACGTGTCGAATTTTGTTTACCGAGAATCGCCGTTTCTGTTTGCTTCCCTCCCCAAACGTACTTTATATACATCAGAAGGACAGAGATAAGAGTTTACAGAAGATTAAACAGGCGTAAACACATTAAGAGAGACGGTAAGGGATGCAAATTGTTAAACAAAAATATTAAAGTCCACTTTAGATATCTTCAGGGCTTTTCGGTACCCAAGCTTAATAAAATTAACCACCTATTGCAGCTTAGCTCCCGTGCTTAGCATGGCTATCAGCAGCAATCAATAGGAAATCCAGCCTCATATGGTGTGGTTTTTGGGGTACAAATTGTAGGTTCTGCTCTGAAGCGGAGAACAACTCCCCAGGAGTATTGTCAGCTGTGCAATTTCAACAAGGTGACTTGTCGCAGCGCTCCTCACCCTTTTTAAAATGCAGTCCCCCTTGAAAGGAAGAGTAAATAATTTCAACTATTACTCCAGTTTCATGTGTAAAAACAGACAGGGCTTATAGGAAATACAGACCTTGAAAAGTGAGCTGAACACTTGTTAGTCCAAGGATTAACTTAGCTGGCCAAGAGAGAATTACTGGCCTACAAACCCCTGTTGAAATCTGAAGGGGTAGGAATATTTTTGGCTGTTTCATTTGAACATATGGTTATTCAGTGGTGACAAATATTCACTGAAACTACTATTTAAACAATATTTCATATTAATTGAATATTGTGTCTGTGCTATGCAATTTGAGCATCACTCAGTAGTCCCCTCTCTCGTGCTCACTGCTTCACTTTGATTTCAGCCTTTCCTGGGCTCTTAAGCATTTGTCATGTATCGATTCCCATGGAGTTCCCAACTTTTCATCCCTACAGGGAGCCTACACATGTTTGACTGTGGTGGAAAAGAGGAGTATCTCAGTGCTGAGGCCTGTTTTTTTCTGGGTGTATGCTAGATACTGACTGGGTGTGATACTATTTCAGGATTGTCCAATTTTTCTGATTTTATTGCTTCTATCAGGTAGAACCTGGAGGCTCCAAGACATTCAGGAGCCTGTTGTGGTGCATGCTTTGTGCATTCATGACAAGACATGGTTTCTGGTCCAAGAAGCTTGTCTGTGTTCTAAGATGAAACCCATCGAGTGAATGCAACAAGGAAGCAGAGGAAAAAAAATGAAGATAATCATGACAGAAGCACCTCAATATCATAGAATTATAGGATGGTTGGGGTTGGAAGTGACCTTAAAGGCATAGAGTTCCAACAGCACTGCCATATGTGGATTGTCTTCCTGCCTCTTTTGCCAGTTCAAAATCCATTTTTTATATGACTAAACTATTAATAACATCCAACCCTGTTATCAAAGGAGGGTGCCTCCAATGCCGCCTTCTCTTTGCACAACTATCGTCACAGCAGTTAGTGTCCTGCAGTCTGTGGCTTCTCCCTCTGGAACGGAGCGTAGAGCACCAGCTCTTCTGAGGAGAGCTGAGTAGCGTCAGGTCGGATGAAGGAAGCTCCGTTGCTCCTGCCATTTATTAGCTTTCGTCTTGACCTTGCTTCATCCTGAAAAGCAGGTGTGAGGAGGCAGCTCCTTGGAGGCTGTTTGGGCTCCTGTGCTCTGAGCTGTGGCTGTACCAGCACATCTCCCCAGCCCGTGGCCTTTGTGAGGGATGGCTGAGCAGCAGGAGGATCTATCGAAACAACCCCCCACCAGCGCAGAACCATCCCTGATGTTGCTGAAGGCAACTCTTAAGGAAAAAGACATGGGCTGGCACATATATACGACCTTCTTCTGGAAGTGTGGGGGGAGCATTTGGCCTGGGTTGGCAGCCAGACTCTCTCGGGACACCCATGCCCTATCAGTACACATCAGCAGATGGAACAGATGCACAGCTGGCGACCTTTAATAAGTGATCTCTGAGGTTTTGTTTCCCTCACATTCAGATCCTGAACGATAGACCTGTCACCTGCGATACCTGTTGCAAAGCCGTGTCTATACCAGTTTGAATTTCAGGCTGCACAACAGCTCTAATTCATTGCTCCCTTTAAGGAAAAGTTTGCACAGTTCCTGTGCCAAGTGAAGTTCTTGCGTTAATCAGGAATATGATATATATATCTCACCTATAGAGAGAGAGAAGTTCCTCCAGATAAATACTCGAGTCATTAAGAATGCATTACATGGAGCAGAAGCTCCAAACACAGTTTCCACTGCTGTGGGTCCTTTACCAGCAGAAAGAATGATTCTAAAAATCTATTTAAAATTAACAAAAAGAATCATTAAGCAGAGTAAGATTTTAAAAAATGCACTTTCAAGCTGGGAAACCACCTCATTTAGTATAATGAGCGAGCAGATCCTTGGGCCCTGAAGAGAAGCAAATTGAAACAAAATGGCTCCAGCACTGACTTGCATAATGATGGTCTGAGCACGTGTCCTGGCATATAATGATCCCATCTTTCCCACGGGGCTTCAGAAAACAGCGTTTGTTGTGACAGAAGGCTCTGGCCGGGACGCTGGTTCCATCAGGAAAAAGAAAAGCGCTGGTAACAGGATGAATATGGAGTGGAAGAAGAGGAGGAGAAAAGTTAGCAAAGTTTAAGGTCACAAGCGCTGGAGAGGAGAATTGCGATAATGCTCACAGAAATAGAGTGGGAGGCAGGAAAAGGGGAAGATCTGGAGGGACAGCACATTTGGGAAGGAGGATGACTTGGGGGGTGGTTTGAGAGATGCTTCCAAAGAGTGGTCGGTTACTGGGTTAAGAATGAATGAGTAATCCCTGGTGGGATAACTAACCCTCAGATGATGCCTTGCCAGTCCTAAAAGCTTCTTTCCATCTCCTCTTTCCAAAGCGGCACAAGGATGTTTTCAGAGAGAAGGAACCGACCCACCAAAAATGTAGTGGTGCAGCCCCGATAGCAGCAGTGTCCCCAGGAGGTGCACATGCTTGTACCAGCCCCACGATCTTCTGCCTTTCCTGCATGGTGAAGGGCTTCCTTAAGTGGGAGGAAGAGTAGGCTGGTTTCATCCTTGGCCTTTCTGCTGAAATGTCAGCTACAGATAAGAGAGAGCGTTGAATGACCACATGAGATAAAGAGTAATGAGATGTGCGTGCCATCTCCTGAGAGCTGGACTGGATCTCCCAACTGCTATTTCCTATTTTCTGTGGTATTTTGTCAATGTTACTGGGCGGCTGTGAAATGTAAATGGAGCAGTGGATCCCAACTGACAGGCGCTAGGATTTTCCTCTGCCACCTCCAAAGTCCTTGGAGGTCTTGCTCCATTTGTAAGTTCCAACTGCTACTTAGTCTGTTCTGGCTAAGAAGGTTTAGTGGGTCACTGTGCTGAATAGTCCCCTGCAGCAAAAATCACTTGTCCACCTTGCAGGTACAGTCTGGAGAGTGGAAGATCCTTAATTAATGACCCACTTTGTAAGGGAGGCAGCGGGATTGCTTCATGCAGAGCATCAGTCAGCTGGCCCAACTGCAGTAACGGTGGCAGTGCAGGTAATTTAAAGCTAGATTACCACACTTTACAGTAGCATCAGGAAAAAAAAAAAGGGCAGCTGTCCTCATCTGTGCTAGCTAGGAATTCAGGAAAAGGACGGGGCTGATGTAGCAACTGCATGCATACTCATCAAAACTTGGTGGTCCCAGTGGAACAAGGCTGTGCTCTGCCTGTTCTGCATGCAGCCCGCCCGCTGCCGGATCCCTCATCCGTTCCCTTTCATCTATCGTTGTGCATGGGAAGCAGGGAGGCTCTCCGCTCCTCTCTCTGTGGCTTCTGTCATTTTTTTTTATTATTGCACACTGTCAAAATGTTGTCTCTCCCCACACCTCCCTTTTGCCTGTCTCCCTTTGGAATTTGTGCTGCAAGATGAAAGCAAAACCATCTTTCCTGGCTGCTGAAAAAACAGAAGGTTCCTTCTGACATGTGCGTGGCCTGTGGAGACACCGAGATCACACTGGGGATGAGGAGGAGAATATTTGGGTGGAGAGAAGCCATCTGTTTCTCTGGCTGGAGCGTAGCCTACCTTCTCCTGGGCTCTGGGAGCTTTGCTTACGTCGTCTTGTTTACCTAAACCTCCTCTCTGCCACCTGAATGCATCTGTGATCCAGTCCAGCACAGTATTACCAGGCAACGCATCGCCCTCATCCGTGGATAAGGACGCACAGATCTGTGTTTCGTACTCCTGCAGAATCTCCACTGACCGCAAGACCGTCCTGCCTCCCAGCTGAAGCCTTTCCTGGGAAGGCAGGCACACGTGAGCGTCTGGCCCTCTGTTTGCACTCCATCCAACGTCCATCCAACCTTTAGAGCCAGCTCTTTCCTCCCAGAGTCTGGGTTCCAAGGCAAAGAATCCTTCAATATCACTCGGAGAGGAGGAGGGGCTGTGGGAGCAGGCTGATGTTGGTATTTGGGGGGGGGGGGGGGGTGG
>JAOXJK010000040.1:24405830-24453254 GCA_025774025.1 Xenus cinereus | reverse complement strand
GGTTGTACTAGATGATCTCCAGAGGTCCCTTCCAACCCCATACCATTCTGTGATTCTGTGATTCTGTCCGTTACAGAGATGGCAAGTTGATTGTTAATCCACAGCCACCGGAGAATTACACATTGCATAACCATATGCATAGGGACAGGTATATAGTTGAGAAGGAGACTACTATGGGATTGATTATTTCCATGAGATTGATACTGTGTATTTTTTACATCAAGATTTTCATGCATTCTAAATTGAGGGTTATATAACTTAAATTCTACTGATAAAGTTAAAATGCTCTACAATTAGGGGAAGGCAAGCCCTTCAGATTTATTTATATCCTACCTAGTGCAAATGTGAATGTTCTTCTATTCCACATAAATATGCAATCACTTCCTTGAAACTTGCTAAACTGTCTGCCTCAGCAATTTCTCATGAGTTACACAAGTTGCTCATCTCTGAAAAAAAATGCACAGCCTCCCCTTCACCACCAAAAAAAAACCCCACACTAATGTAAAATGCAGCTCCTGGCAACCACAGGTGAGCATCAAACAACACAAGTTACATAATTATGTTTTTGATGACTGAAGAAGTGAGATAAATCCTAAAGTTTTTTACCATTTTTATGCAGTTTTCAGTGGAAGTTCCCACAAACTAAAAGCGCTTGAGGAAGAACAAAGCAGGAGGAATCAACATTGGTCCACTTTCAGGAAAGCAAAAAATATTAGGTAGCAAATTGGAGCAGCAGCCTATCTATAAACTGATTTTCGATATTATGCTTAAACTTGAATTGTGAACTGAACAAAATATTTCATTTCTTTAAGGGTGTTATATGTTTTTAAAATGATTTTTTTTCCTTAGGAAAACAAATAATTTTGTTTGTGAATGGTGAAGATTAAATAATATATACTATATTTTTTTCTAAATATATATCCCCTTTTTGCTGGCAATATTTCTGATATTCAGCACAAATGTTTGTACTGTGTTGGCCAACTCAAGTTATTTCACCACCTGTAATTCAAGGGGGACCTTGTTAACGTTTAGAAGTACCTAATGGGTGGGTTGAAGGAAGATGGAGCCGGACTCTTTTCAGTGGTTCCCAGTGACAGGACAAGGGGCAACAGGCATAAGCTGGAACGTGGGAAGTTCCACTCAAATATGAGAAAAAAAATTATGATGAAGGTGCCAGAGCCCTGGAGCAGGCTGCCCAGGGAGGGTGTGGAGTCCCCTTCTCTGGAGATCCTCAAGCCCCACCTGGATGCCGTCCTGAGTGATGTGCTCTGGGCAGCCCTGCTTTGGCAGGGGAGTTGGACTGGATGATCTCTAGAAGGTCCCTTCCAACTCCAACAATTCCACGATTCCGTGATCATTTCAAATGAAGAACCTGTTAAGGTAGAGGTGTGTTGAGCCAGAGGGACCCACGCAGGAGGGGGCTGCAGCGGTGGATGGCTGTGCCACTTCAAGAAGGGGGGAGCAGAAAGCCTTGCTTCCCACTCTCCCCCAGTCTTTTCTAGGCTGCCACCTTCTTTCCCCCGCGTACAGTATCCGCCGTCTGTGTGAGTGTAATTTAGTGCTAATTAAGAAGTGAGTGGGAGCCATAAGCTCATTTCATTTAGAACCTGGAAATGGCCTCCTGGGAGCCCGGAGAGGGTACCGGCTGCTTTCTCGCCACAAAAGCTTCTCCACCCCACTGCTGTAATTCTAACCACCAGGCTCCAGATCTCAAAATTCAACGCCAGCTCAGATTTACGGAGCATTAAGCGACTGAATTAAATCCTCAGCATTCACCCGGCGTCAGCCTGACTGAGTAAAGGATTTCACGGGCTGGGGTGCTCTACAAGGCCATAATTTATAACATTATGCAGAAGCTGCTCCTCCGAGTTTTTATTTTGGCTTGCCGCAATTTCTTTTTTATTAAGGCCCCAATAGTATTTGTTGTTTTTCTGTTTGCTTTGATGTGGGAGTTTTAGATTAAATCTAAATAAATAAATGAGGTTTAAAATTAAATTAGGTTTCATTTGCATGAGTTGGGGAGTGAAGTGCATCTTTCTTTCACCATATAAAACCTAACAGACCCATTACCCATCACAGAGCCCTCCGTGGCTCCTGAAGAAAAATGACATTTCCCTCTGCGTAGAAAATACTTAAAAGTCCCAAGAATAGATTTATAGGAATATTTTAACCTTTTCTTTGATCCTTGAAATGTCATTGTTCTGTAGGCTACATTGCGAAACGTGACCTTTTATAGGAACCATGGGATGGATTTGATCTTTGGAAGACGTTTTAGAGATAATGCACTACAGGGTGCAAAGAACGTTCACTCCTGAAAAGGAGCTGAAAATGTTTTTGTCTGCAGATATTTGTGTTTGTGGTATACCTTGAGGACAAAAGGATTGTTTATGGTGAGGCTTGTACTCCAGGGACAACAATGAAGAAAATAATAAGAGAACATGGCATCTTCTTTTGCTTTAATGCGCAACAGTTTTATTTTCATTACATTTAAAAGAAAAATGTAAGTAGGAGAAATTGTTCGCAGGGGAGACGCTTGCAAATGAACATGTTTGGAGTGTAACAGTTTTTGTAAGAACAAGCTGTTTGCTTTCCAGAGTACACCTTGACTTCTTGACTGGCCAAACACAAAGCCGAGCAGTTCAGGAAGGAAAAGAGCTGACCCTTGGCTGCAGATCTGTGTTTGCTCTGGTAGTGTCCCCTTTCAGGGTTCTGCAGCCCGTCTCTCCCGCGTCCTCTCTCCAGCTGTCTTACACCCAGCGTTCTCCACGCCGCCCACAGGATGAGTTCCCCGGCAAGACATCTCAGCATGAAAACACCTGACCTGTTTTGACGTTTTCATGGTGACTGTGAAAAGCTTGTGAGCAGATGTGAGTCCTTGGGTTCACGCTGTGTGAGCTCTGGCTTTTTGCTTTGGCGGTAACTATTCCAAACCAGATCTTCCTGAAAGGTGTCACAGCTTTTAGCACTGAATATTGTAAGGTTGTATACCTAATTCTGTAGCTCTTGCATGTGCTTAATTTTCAGTGAAACCTCTTGTTGTTGGCAAAAAGTATTAGATTTTCCCCAGAACATGAGATGCTGTTTCTGTCCCAGCAGGGTTTGAGTCCAAGCAGAGGGGAAGCCTATTTGGTGAGAATGCAGTGAGGAAGATAGTGGGCGAGGAAACAAAGATCGTAGGTTGGCTCCTACTCGTTGGTTATCCAAGTTTAGGGTGAAATAGCATCAAACAAATTCTGAGCTACATCAACATTCAAAGAAGTCCTGGCGCTGGATCTTCAGGCTTCTGGCTGCTAAACCTCCTGCCCCCCATTGAGGCTGTGCTGGATCCTGGTCACTCTGGAGCTTGGGATGCGGACATAAAAATCAAGAATTTAGTGCTCTAAGAATTCAGAGTGCAGAAGACTGCAGGGTAAGAAACAGATGCTGGCCTGGAGGAGATGAGGTTCTAGATGGCAACGGCCCTGTATTGCAGAGACTGTGAACCGTGACGTGGCAGAGACAGTCCTAAGGGCCTTTCAGGGAAGCTATGGAAACCTGAACAACATTGTCTTCATAGACATTGGGCCTGAAAGGATTTTGTACATACCTAATGTGCCGGAAAAAAAATTAGTGTCTGGGAGTCACTGGCCTTTTTCAGTGTGACATGACTATCGGGAAGTGATGACTGGTGACATTCTGAATGTAGGAATTGAAATGAGCAAAATAAGGATATCTCAGTGGCAAGGTGCAGCAGGAAATGATCCACGTGTATCTAAGTAAACATACAGCAGGTAAGACCCGGTCTTCTCACATTGCTCCAATAATTGAGCTGTTACTCTCATGTTTTACACAGATTACTTTTCATGGGGCTGCCCCTCCATTGGACAGGCAGGGCTTAAACAGGTTCTTCACGGGACAGACACCCCCTTTCTTAAATTGTCTTTTGTCTTGTCTATGTGTCATCTTTGGTCTCTGTGTGCTGCCAGAGGTGAGCTGAAAATCAGAAGTGTGATAAGATGCTATGTGAACTTTTCTCTGAATCCATCATGGTAGTGGTGAAACACTTAAGTGTAACATAGTCAACCCAAAAATGAGTTGAACAGCTGAGAAAAACTTCCAGATGAGCACGGGATATTTCACTTGTATTGCAGGAAAAAGGTGATTATGTATAAACCCTCTGTTGTCAAGTGAGTCATCAGAAATATTGATGTGTAGCATCTAGTTGCATCTTGCACCCTGTTAGAGGTCATAAGATTATCAGAAAATTATTAGAGGATGTCTGTGTTTTATCCGGTGTGACTTGTACGATGCTGTGAAATCAAAAAGAGGATTTTGTTGTCTAGGGAAGTAACCAAATCTGTGATAATCCAAGTATGTAGTAAGTCATGAGAAATCACTGCATCTAAAAAATCTCTGACAGCCAAAGGTGAACCTGTCCCCAGATGAATTTAGGGTCGTTTCCTTTCTCTCCCTCCTGTTTGTCACATAACTCTGGCTGCAGGATAGTGTATTTACCTGCATTAAAGAGTGGGTGAGGAACAGGGAAAGCAACATCAGATGTCTTTGATATCAAGAGATGTCCTTGCTCTCAGAGAAAACAACTTCACTTCTAGGCATTTAGTGAGACTGTAATTTTAAGTCATGATTTGGATACACGGGACACCATGTGCGTTGTGAATTCATGCCCTCTGCCCCACTGCCTAGGAAGCATCTCCAACTTAGTTCTCTGAAGTAATACTCAGTAAAGAAGTGTTACTGGACTTGTCCTCTACACCTTAATGCAAGAGGAAGCACTGGACGGAATCCAGAACAAAAAGACAGTGTTAAGTTTCAAGTAGATATTAATTCACTTTGTTATTTTCCTCGTTTCCCCAAAAGACAGAGAGTCGTCACACAAAGCAGACACTCCCAAGAGTCAAGGAGGCAATGAAAGTCTACAGCAGAACTCCTCCAGAAATACTGCACCTGTTTTTCTTCTCAGTTGTATAATCCAAATAATTGCCTTTGTTCTGTAATACAGTAAAATTGATTTACCCTCTCCTTAAATCTCTTTTAGTTGGCACTCTCAAGGTGATCTGTGATACGAGACATGCCATTCCGCAGGCTGTGGTGTATCTGCCCAAGGTGGTGGTCAGACTTACCTTTGGAGTGAGACATTCTTCTGGCTTCTAAGTGTTAGTGTGTGTTTCCCACTCCACTGCTAGAGGAGGCTGGGGTGATTCTTCCCCAATATATCTCTCTAGCTTCTACCAATCTGCATTTTAGGCATTTCCTGAGCCAAAGAGTCCATCTGAACCATCATGTTTGATAGCCACTGATAGACCTGTCCTCTATCTAATCACATTTAGAGCCATTTATACTTTTGACCTCTACAGAAATCCATGGCAGTTTAATTCCACAATTCAAGTGTGTGTTGTCTGAAAAGTCCTTTCTTTCATTTGTTTTAAACCTGCTGCTTGATCATTTCACTGACTGCCTCTTCTAGTTCCTGTGATATAAAAAAGAATGAATAATCATCTCCTATTCAAATTCTGTATGTCATTCATGGTTTTAAAGCTTTTTGCCACGTTCATCCTTAGTCATATCTTTTCCAGGCTGAAGAGATCTAAACTATTTATTTCTCTCTCATCTGGATGCTGCTTTATACCTCTCAACCAACAGCACTGCAACATCCATCGTTGTAATAATTTTTATTCTTTTCTGTAGTTCTATTATGTCCTTTTCAAGGTGGAAAAACTGTAAGTGTGCATAGTATTCTAGATGTGCACTCTTCATTGTTTTATACAGTAGCATATTTAGGACTTCTTAACTCCTTCATAGTACCTTCGTGATAGCTACATCCCTGGTTTAATTTCACAGCAGAAGAATACAGAGGGATGTAATTGGAAAGCTGTGGTCTATCTGGTGGAGTCAGAAGAAGCCACGTTCCCCAGAATTGCAGATCTGTAGCTCAAATCATGATTTATCATTTTCTTTGCTACGGTCTCCATCCATCGCCCTTCATTTCACATCCTAATGCTCTCGTTTCTTCAGTGTCATGAATTGCTCATGTAGAAAAGGTACTAACGGAAGATGTCAGAAATATAGGTGGATTCTGCTTCTCTGTTACTTAGAGAAATTAACTCCTGGATGCCTTGCATTTTTGAGTTGTTTGTTTTCACTTAGGATGCTGTGCTCTCAAAGAGTTGTTACTTAATAATACCAAGTTGCTCTCAGATAGAAAGCCAAGTGCCTAGAATTTGCTTTATCGTATGAATTTAGTGCAATCCCCATCTCCTCAGAATAGACCACTTTCCTCCCTTTTTAAGAGGTATCAAGCAGGGAGTATGAGAAAAATTATATTCCTGAGTTATTCTGTGGCATGAGCCACTTTGCATGAGCGCACATTCTAATTCAAGAGTGATTTTGTCATTCTCATTGGCATTTGGAGGGTTTCAGAGCACTCAAGCTTTGCCAGCCCTTCTACCCACAAAAGGTAATGTTTGAGTTGAATGTTCAAGGAGCATGAGTTTTGAATTGTGTAGTGAATTGCTAAGCTAAGAATTTGTTACTAGTTTTCATATTGGAAATCCAATACCTTTTCTTTCATCTGCCACTTCCTCCCCCACCCCAAACTCCACCTCCTGCCGAACTCTTTGATAATCACTTGTGCCACTGTTCTCAGCCCGGGAAAACATCGTCTTGGGGAAGGTATTCTCAAGAAGACATTGTTGGGAACCCGCCACAGAAGCAGAGCCGGAGAGATGTGTGTGGGAGGAGGTGGCTGTGTCAGGGGCAGCTCAAGGACTGCACAGTTACAGCTCTCTAAGAAAAAGGTGAACTCAGAAAATAGAAGGCAAAGCTTCCCAGAAGAGCAAAGGAAAAATGCTGTATCTTGGACAGTTATTATTATGATTGAGTCCTGTCCTGGAGCTCTTGCAGAAAGTTTTGGCCACGTTCTGCTACTCCTGGAAGTCACGAGTTCCTTTTTCTCTTCTCTGTGCCTTCCTCCCACAGCGCTTTTCATGGCAGCTCCATTTCTCCATCCCTGTTCCCAAACCAGCCCCCTCTCTTCACTGCATCCCCCTTCTGCTGCCAGTGACTCCGGAGATGCACAGTCACAAGACAACTGACCCATCTCTCTTCAAGGATACAGTTTGAAACCCACCACGCTGGCACAGTCCTTGCATGTAGAACAAGAACAGGCTGCGGAAAGCGTTCACAACTACTTTAAAGTAGATGGAGATTTTTGCAGCCAGCCTCCTGACAACTTGTGCTTGGAGGAAGAAGGAGGAAGACCAGATGTATCAAATTATGGGCTGAAAGTTCTATGCATAGGTCTGCTCAAGATTTGCTGTCACCCAGTGCAAAGACATGATGCCTGGCCAAGGACGGCAACAGTGGGTCTGCAGGATGTTGATAGTCCCTGGTGGTGTAATGTCACTTGCTGTGCTGAGAGAAAACCTGGGATGGCTGTGTAAAGAGACATCTGAACTCTTTGTCACCTTGAATGCTGTGCCTATACCATCCTTTCTCTTCCCCTCTGAGCCCTCATCTGTGCCGAGTTTCATAGAGCAACACTTTTTCCAGGTGTTTGGGAAAGTGTTTTGACCCAAGGACCTGTATTACATGCTGTTGTGTAGTATGTGTTAGAATATCTCCAGCTTCTTCATCTGACAAAGCCCAAATACGTAACTCTTTGCACTTACTTTCTTCCTCTTCCCCTCCCCGTGCTGACAGCAGCGTACAAGTGATGCGGTAGCGATGTGCCTGAACTCTTGAGTCGTGGCTGTCTGAAATTTCAGCCCTTATGAAAGACAACAGACCATGGAAGACACAATTTTTTATTGTGCCCTAAGGCTGTTGCGAGTGAATCATCAAAATAGTGTGATTCAGTTGTAGCCATAATGTTGTTTTTTCTCTGGTGCTAGGAGCGTGGAAATGCAGAATTTAAATGCTCAGGCTTCTGGTTGCAGGTGCTGCCTGGTCCCTTTAATGCACAAACTGTAATGGCTCTTCTTTCTAGCGGATCTAATCCCTAGTACATGACTCTTCTTCTCAGGCTAGGCTTAATTCAGAGACAAGTGGTGGCGTAAGGACTTTGCTCATCCGTCTGGGTCTGTCTCTCGTTCAGATACTCCTCTCCCCAGTGTCGCCATGCTTTTTTAGGTCTTTCCTATCAGAACATGTATGGGCCCTAACGCAGAAGCATTGGGAAGTCTGTACTGACGTGTCACACAACCATCTCGGACACAGATACCAACCAAATGTCTTCAGACAGCCCAGGCTGCAGGATTTTTCCTTGTCTTGTTTAAAAATTGCCATCACCTGTGCTTCACTGGTGTGGGCCCCCAGATCTGACCCCATAAACCACCTGCGTCTGGGAAGAAGAGCTTCCTGACGTGGGCGCTGATTAAGATGAAGAAGTAAGTAGGTCTAAAGGCTTGATTTCTTGGTGTAGCTCAGGTTAGGCTTGTCAGATTCTCAATCTGTACAGCGTGATTCACTCATGAGATGTTAATTCTGTGTCTGGCTCCCAGGCTAACAGCATACTCGCCTCAGTTCTTACCACGATGACAAACTATCTTCCCTTCCTGTTCCTCCTTATAAAATGTGTCGTGCTTGTCAAATTGTGGAATTAAACCCTCCATTTCAAACCAGACAGTAGCTGCAAAAATCCAGAGGAAACGTCTGTGGGGAATTTTTTTCCCTCCCTTCTGAATTTTCTTTATGCGGTTTCTTTTTTTTTTCTTCCCTGCTCCCTCCTCCTTTGTACCTTCTGAGAGCAAGACAGTACCTCATCTCAGAGCTTCTCCTGTGCTTTCCACACACAGTGTCCACACACAGTTCTACATTCTTGTCCTCAGACCTGGGCTTACACGATAATTGGATGAGCCTTCTGCTCTGCATCTCCTGCCATGAATCAGCTTTAGTACTGTTCATTATTTCCGTGAGTGTCAGGAAACTAGATGGAAGTCACCTCTTTAGATCTTCTCTTCCCCTCTCTCAGTATTGGACATGACAAATACAGGAAGATCTCTGCTCCGGAAGGTTTACAGAAGGCCAGAGGAAGAGAGATGTTGTGTAAGGTGATGGTTTGCATGGTTGCACAGGATTCAATGGTTGTCTCTCTTGGTGGTGGTGCATTGGGCAGGATTTGCTCACAGTACTGCGGGAGCAGGTCTTCATGGAGCGGTGTCATGGAGTGGGGCAGGTAAAATGAAGCAGGAGGTAAAGCAAGGAGAGAGAAAATGTCCAGAGTAAACACAGGGAATAGCTGAGGATAGTAATGGCATTAGCAATCTTCAGCACACGGGTTTGTTCAGGAAGGTCTTCCTTACCAGGTCTCCGTGGCTTCCCCAAAGGACCGTGGCTAGAGAGCAAGGGCAGGACCATGCAGATCTTGATGGCCATGTAACTGATGAGAGAGGTGGAATCGTTTGCCTGCTGTCCACTCGTTTCCAAATGTCATTAAAGAACCTTCATTTTTCTTTTACATTTCATGTTTTTTTGCTCTTTCTGCTACTCCTTTACAAAGAAATAACCAGACAAAATCTCATTTTTTACCGAAGTCTGTGCAAAATCCTCTATGAGTTGCTTCATGTTGTAGTGCATTTTTCATAGTGCTCCCACTCCTTAATGCCCAATTTTTGTGTTTAGTCTTACATCATTCCTTTCAAAGACATCCTGAGGACGGAATCTAATGGCTGGCTTCTTCTGAAAGATTGCTCTAAGCTTGGCAGGACCTTAGTTCAGGGAATGGAATAGTACATCAGTGTAACACAATGTCTGGGCAGTACTTACAGGGCAGGCAATTAAACTACAACAACAGTGACCCCTCAAATGCAGTGTCCTGGCGTACCGTAAATTTTTTCATGTTAAAGGTTTATATTGCTTCCTCAGGAACTGGTTTGGGAGTTTTTTCACACTGCTATCTGGAAACTGCAGATTTATTTCTCTGACAGGTCAAATAACCGGTGTATTTCATTGCTAAGCTGAGCGGGGCTTTTATTTTCTCAAATTATATTTCTATCAAATATTCATTAGTCTGTTTCATGGTCCACACAGGGTTTGGACTGTTTGGTGCTTGCAGCAAGTGCGTTTGCCCAATGGGTTTGCTCTTCCTCCAACTTCTCCTTTAGCGACAGTTGTTGCCAGCGGAGGAGAGGTTTGTGTGGGCATCAGTGTTTCATTCATCTAGCCAGGGATCCTGGGATTCATCCGTTCCCCCCTGGGATGAAAATGCATTAGGAACCATCTCAGCTGGTGGCTTGGAAGCCCTTGGTATTGCAGCAGTCTGGGGTCTAGCAGCAGTTCCTTTATTTGCTGTGTTTTCAAAGAGTTGTAGGTTTCTGGTGTGAGCAGTTTATATTGAGCCCAAACTTGATGGTCTTTGTCCTACCATGGATCAATAGAGAGTACAGGACTGTGTACAGTCGAAGAGAAAGTGTCCTCTAGGAGAACATTAAGGAAAGGGAAAGTGTGCAAAAATAAGAAAATGCATGTCATCAGTTTTTGCAGAGAAATCCTATCTCTGCTTTTTGCTGCATTTGCATGACAATATTATATTTAATAATACTCCGACAATAGTTCTCAAATAATACACTGTAAGGGAATATGATAATTTGTATGCAAGTTTAGAAACATCTGTAGGATTTTAATTTTCTTGCTCTAGGTTTCCCTGTTTTCATTATCATGATGTGTCTGAATTAGACCTCTTACAGACATTCTCAGTAAATCATTTACACCAATAATTTTGCAGGTAACCTTAATAGTCATGTTCTTTCCTGGAGCTGAGGCAGCTAATGATGAACCTGATGTGACCATTTGTACATATGCCCAACGCAGTCCTCCTTAGCTGTAATTTAGGGACTAAGGTAAATAGGCATCTATACCTGCAATCTTGCATTATGCCTATGTGTGATTCAACTTTCCCTCTTTCCCCAGGGAAATAAAGTCTGTCTGCAGTCTGTTAAGGTCAGTCTGCTTATACTAAAATTTAAGTGATGCTCTTTAACTGCGGTTACTTCTCGCACATAGTTGAGCTTGGCAGCATTTTTTATAATGTAAGTCTTTTTGGGGAGAGGGATGGGAGGTAATTGCTTAACCATTTGCTTATTTAAACCCCACATTTTCTAGCAATGTCCAGTGAGGAAGCCGTAGGAGAGTGTGGGGGAGGTATCAAAAGAAATTACCTTCTACCTAAGAATCTAGCTTGAATGCTCATGGAGAAAACAGGAGGAACAGGTGCAAGTCCATCCTTTCAGGTTAGGAAGCTTTCCATCCCTTAAGGAAGCTCCTTTTCCAACAAGCAAGAGAGTGTTTTGGGGCTGATGCCCTCAGTTGTGCCGCTGGCAGTCTCGTGAAGGAAATCCTGGGCCTGATGGTGGGAACGCTGAGCTGGCAGGGAGAGTGCTTTAATTCCACTTCTCGCTCCACTGCATGGTTAATTATTTTTGCATAGAAGAAAACACTCAAAGAAGTCCATCCCAAAATACAGAACAGCTTAAGTATATGGTACTCTGCAAGCAATTCGGAGATAAAAATTTGAATCTTTAGGGCCATTAAGCCTTTTTCTTCTACCCTTGGTGAATGCTCTCGCCTCTGAGCTATTACATAAAAACTAAATGCACCACCAGTTTTGTGAATCCAACCATTCATTTTCATAACTTTTTTTTTTTTTTTTTCTTCTAACAAGCACTACAAAAGGCATGTTTTATTTTGGATAAACTGGAATTTTTCCTGTTGAGTAAAGCAATGCTTTCCGGTTGCCTCTTTTCTGCTGTGCTGAAGAATTTTAAATTGAACTTGATTTGAAGCAGATCTTTATCCTAGTTTAATACTTTTTCATAGAGTGTCCATTTCAACACATTTGGGGTAGTAGTGGTATTTTTATATATTATCATCATCGTTATTATTGTTGTTATTATTGTTGTTGTTATTATTATTATTATTATTTTGATTTAGTATCTTGCGACCAGTTCTACTGCGTGTCCTGGCCCAGTGCTTTTCAGTCTGTGATGCCAGAACAGTTGGGAGGCTCTGGATTGTTTTGAATGGGTCTGCAAAGTTGGTTAAGACAACTATACTAAACCTACACAATTTCTGAGAGATCAGGGTCTCTGCTAGGAAGCCATTCTGGGACCTCAGCTTGAATTAATGGAAAACACCAGCTCAAGTCTGATCCAGCGAAGCACATAGACACCTGCTTAATTTTAAGGAATATGCAGCGTCCCATGGACTTTTATGAGTCTCGTGGTTTCATGAAGCATTTTTCAGGACTGAGGTAGAGGACTCGGTGCAGGACAAAATCAACTCCTTAATGAGCTTACCAGAGAACCCCACAGGCATACTCAGCGTGTGCTTTTTAAACATGTATAATTGGGTCAAATGAAAACTAATTCCCATTGGAGTCAGGCCATGCCCAAGGAACCCTTCCGGGATTATTCTTTGAAATCCTTCAGGCAGAAATATTTCCGTGCCAATTCCAACTTCAAAACCTTTTGACTGCAGAGCTGTTCGAGAATAGGCTAACAAGAATTCTTCTTCTATGAGAATCTTTCCTGTTCTGCGTATCCCTCCCCGACCATCCTTCTCCCTCTTGCTTTCCTCACTGCTGCTCAGCACACTGGAAAAGGTCAGAAGCAATTTGATCAAACGTCCCAAGAAACCAAGTGTCTTTGAAGAGAGTGCAGGCTTGCGGAATTTGAATATGAGAGGTTAATATTTTGAGGAATTGTTAGGCCCTGGAAATGGAGCTTTATAATGAAAAATCGCCTTTGAACCTTACATCTAGCTATTTTAGATGAAAGAGAAATAAGTCTTTTCATTGGGGAAAAAAAAAAAAAGACTTCCTACTGAAGGTACGTTCACCCCCCCTTTGCTGCCTGGGTAACGTATTTGGGCTGCTTTTCCATCCCTTCATACACGTTCTACAGACACGATGAAATCTAGGGAAGAAGCAAATGAATTAACAGTCCCAGAGGGCTGTGGAAATGCAAAAAGTTATAAATTAAAGACAGAGTTAGCCTAAATTGGTGTGTCTGAGTTTGTGAATGAATCGACACATGGCCGTGCTTGTTCTCTGAAGCTGAGAGCTGCTGAGTCTCTGCAGCTACTGCCCTTACCCTCCCTCACTAGAGCTGCCTGGTCTCTTCGTTAATTGATTGTGCATAATAGATGCTGTATCGCTGTTGAAGTGTACATCATTCTTATCTGCTGGTGAGCCTTGCAAAGCTGTTTGTCTGTTTACTTACCGATATCATCTGAGAGCTCAGCGGTCCCCTCGCCCACGTTAGCATACGCTTTCTCCTTGATACCCCAGTTGGGTTTCTCTACGTTGGAGACCGGGCGACTTCACTTGTGCCATAGCTCATTTGAAAACGTGCAGGGAGTCGAGCTGCAAAGCAACCAGTTAGCTTTCTAAGTGGAGGGGGGGACGCTTACCCATCCCACTGCTGGGCCCTAAATCTGGAAGTGAGCCGTTCTGACTTGGCGTACGCATTTCACCGTCAGGTGTTGGCCTTTGCAGTAGCAGCAGCAGCATTCCTCCTCTTAACTGAGCGATGCAAGCTGAGAAAGCCTCCAGCACTTAGAGACGGGCTTTAACTCCAAGTGTCAGTGCATTTCATTTTGATCTTGGCTCTCTGAGTTCCAAAAGTTCCGCTTTCCTTGAGATCTTTCAGTTGGTTAAGAGCTGATACACGATGTGATGCTTCTCATAGAAAATTGGGGAGCGCTTGCCGGAGGATGATGTTAGCCCTCTCTGGTGTGAGTCCTTTAATGTGTAGTCTCTGCTAAATGGATGCTCTGATCTTCTCTGGGATATTTTTCATTCTCGACGGTGAAAACAGGCTTAATCTTTTGGGAACAAAGGGGAAATATTTCTCACTTTTTGGAAGGGAGGTCTCTCTTCGGCTAGGACTGCTGTGCAGAAGAGCGAGGTTTCATCTCCTTCTGAACTGCTGTCTTCACTCTCCTGTAGGGATACCTGCCGGCAAGGAGGGCTCAACTTCCAGCCATTGACAGGAGAACACAGCCAATGTCATAGATATCCTCTTGCTGTAGCCTCTATATTTTCCCTTCCTCGTGTAATATATAGTTGTCTTTGTCTGTGCTGGACTGTGCCAGCAGGGGATTGATAACGTCCAGCAAAAGGTACAAAAATTGTGATAACTTTTTTATTTTAAACAGAGTAGCTTAGGCTTTCTGGCTTGCCTTTCTTTTTTATTTTTTTTTTCCAGGCAGGAGAATATTCTAGTGCATCGATAAGGAAAAATAAGTGCTCAAGATGGCAGCTGCAGGGGGGTGGATCAGTCACCATGCTCCAAGCAACCCCTCGGAGCCGAATTCTGCTGTAGGGGCAGGCTCCTGGTCATGCAGAGCCCATAAAAGGAAGAGGAGCCTCCTGAGTTTCCATAGCCAAGGGCAAGGTTTGGCTGGCGGCACATAAGCAGGATGCTGGGGAGGGCAAACCTTTGGATTTTCCCATCAGGCAGCAGCCCCCATGTTGGGTGAACTTGTGGATGAGGTGGACCGCAGCGTAGCCTAATGCACACCGGTGCCTTGGGAGGGACCAGAGCTTCTTTAAACAAATTAACATAGTCATGGTAGCAAATGGCTGTGATTTTTCCTAAAGAGGAACGAACCGTGGGTCTAGTGGGGGACCTGCCATTTCTCAGAACCTTCTCAACGCTGCTTCCCTAACTGAGGCCAGGGAGGACTTTTCTTACTCAAACTGGCCTCAGCTCAGGTGCTGCTGAAAGGTCAGCCCTCCAAACCTTTTTTTTTCAGATTTTTTTTTTTTTGTCACAGTGAATAAGTCTTACCCAGACAACTAGTCACACCTAAGAATGACGGTTTTTCTGCTTTTTATCCAGCACAGCTAAATTGGAAGTCAGCCCTGGGAGATCTGTATGTATCTGGTGTAGCGTTTGTGGAGTTCATCAGAACAAACCAGAATTGACGACATCTTTATGGAGGAAAAAAAAAAGAAAAGGAAATCAATTGGTCCTAGTGTCAGATCTGATCAGATGTACAAAGAAAGAAAGCATTGCCAGGCAGTATCTGGGGCTGGGTAATTCGCATCAAAATACTCCCTGTGTCAGAATCAAATAGTCTCTGTGATAAGAAAATAATTTTCCCTCGGTTCAGAGGATATTGAGTACCAAGATTTTTACATCCTCTTAGAAACTTGAAAACAGCCCTTTTGTCCCTATCAGTGCTGGTTGTTTATTTTTTTCCACTGGACAAACATTGATTTTTCTTGCTGCCAAACTCTGCATTTCTAATGGAGCTTGAAATTAACATGATTTTTTTGTGGTGGTTGTTGTTTACCTCCTTGTTTGCGCACCAACAACCTAAATGATGTTGGCACAGCTTGAGGAACGAGGTTTCTTAAAGTTTTAGTTGAATGCAGCAGCAGGGAAAGCACAATGCATCTTTTTTTCTCCGGGCACTGCACAAGTAATGACCGCCATGTACTATCAAGGGGTGGGTTTATGTGTCCGTGACACTGATTGAGAGGCTGGGGAAAGCTTGCCTGTGTTAATATTTGGGATCCAGGGGGCATTCTTTATCCTACTCTGCTGGGATGATGGTTTCAGCGGCTGCACATACAACCTTGAGGTAGCAGCTGCTGCAGTCTCCTGTAATTCCGCTCCAGAGGTGGAGAACTAACTCATTCCCCTTTTTTGGAGAGACCTTTTGTGAGGTCTGCAGATTAATCAGATTCAGAGAAAGTAGCAATTAAGCTGAGAGAAGAATGGTGTTCCTAAGGCCTTCTTACATGGCAGAATCCACTGTCCCTCCCGACCTTATAAATCGGGATGCTGAACTGGGGTGCTACCCTTGTACGAAACCGTAGTTGATACAATAATCCACTCTTGTCTGGCTAACTTCAGCAGTTTCAGCTGGCTATAAATTACACATGCACCTTGTACAGTAATTTGAAAATCTACATGTCTGAGTATTCTTTTGAAACTTTGCAGCTATCCTTTGGTCCCAGTGCCAGTTCCCCTTAATCCTGTCAAATACACATGGAAGAATCCTTGTAGTCAGAGATAATGGTTTTATGATATGGCCGAATTTCCTTGCTGTAAGTATGAATAGATATTAATAGCAACAGATTTCTCCTTTCCCTTGATGTTCACACAACAGGCTAAAAAAAAAAAAAAAAAAGGAAATTTTAAAGCCCTGTAATTAGAAATAACTAAAGATAAGATACTCCTGAGTCCTTGCACTCAGGACCTCTTGGTAATGCAGGTGATTTGAGACAGTGTTTCACCTCTCTACCACAAGAAAGGCTATGATTAAATCCCAACTCTGCTCTCAGCAATTTGGATCCATATGGGCCTAGTCTCATTTTCTCAACCGCCTGCCAAGAATAAGATGTGATCTTTGGCAAGAGTTCGTGCTCCCATGTATTGGGAGCAGGAGATACACACCACAGAACCATTCTGTATCAAACCTGACTGGCAAAGTGTCCTGAATATTAGGTCAGCAATTTTCCATCAAATTGCTATCAGTTATTGTTGATGCAGAATGAAGGTCATTAATTAAGCAGAAAGGATTTGGGCAGTTCAGGGGCAAGACTTGAGCAGCCCTTATTCAGTAAGAGCCTGCTGTCAACGTCCTTGTTAGCTGTTGCAGCTGGAAATTCTTTTAAAATTAATGTGTTAATGGACTGTTCTACTTAGGAGAGTGACTGAGTGGGGATGTGACACTGTATGTTTTGTATTTATTTTCACTCGCTGGCTTACAAACTAAACTCTGTTCACTTCCCAACTCCAGCAATGAGTTTTTCTTTCTGCCATAGGCACAGTCATCACCTGGGATCTGGAAAAATCAATCTATGGCATCTTTATGAGCAGGGATGATGTGCGGAGCAGGCGTAAGGCAGGACTCAAGGCACGTGTTCTAGATGTGCAGAGCATCCTCGTCGGAGCTGCACTCCAGGCTCCAGTCTCATTCTCCTCTCTTGGCTCTGTGAGACCGAGAGTTGAAAATTCATGCCCGTTGATGAAGTCGGTGGTTTAAAAGGTGAGGAGGGGCAAGGAGCAGAGAGGGTGGATAAGGTCACCGCTTCCCAGCGCTGGCTTTTCTTGCTCGTTCCCTCCAGTATTGTCGGTGTGAAGCCCCCAGGGTTGTGCACCAGGATAGCATCGCTCTCATGTGGGAGAAAGCCAAGAGATTTGTCCTTTAGGGGACAGAGTTTGGAGGAACTCATTTGGGGGTAAGTCAGCAGTCTTCCCTCCGTGAGATAAAGGTGGTAACGAACCAGCACCTATGTTGGGTCAGGTTTATTGCAAGCCAGGATTAGAAACTTTATTTCAAGGTCTTGTCCATTTCTTGGCTGTGATGCTGTGGGGCTTGACTCAGCAGCATTCAGCGGCTTTCCCCACCACTGTGTTTTACTCCTCTTCGTTTCTGCTCTTAAGATTGAAATGTCGCGTTAGATTAAGAGCTCTACAGATGTCAACAGCGTGAAAGGCTTCCCTTTTCACTTTAGCAGGAGTGGGGACTGAGGTACTGCGTTGCTGAGGGCGTCTGATGGAGTTTTGCTAATAAGATCTGATTTCATGAGGTTTGCATCCTATTAAGGCAAGTAGAGATCAGGCCTGCGAGCGTGATAGAAAAGTGCAAATACAATAGAAAAGCTCTGATGAATATTAATAGGCCGTGAAACAATGCAAGGCGAAAATGGTGATGAGGTGGTGGGGGTAAGCAACTGCTACCTGGTGTAGCACAACGGCCTCCCTTTCACCTTGCTTCCCCGCCATCTCCCTGCGGCCTGTCACTCTGAAACCCTGGCAGGCCCGGGGATGGGGACTCTGATAGCTTCCCTGGAAGAGTTTCAGCTCTGCAGCTCGCAGCCGCTGTGCAGGTACGAGGGCAACCCAAGTATCTGATCCCTATGCACCAGTCGTCAATCTTCCCTGGCAGCCCTGCCCAGGTGCAAGCCAAGATCAGCTCTCCAACTATCTTCAGAGTTGTTTTTAAAAATAGCTTGGCTTATCCTTAATAATCCCCTTCGTGAGCAAGATATCACCCATGTCAATGATCTATATGCATCTCTAACCTCAGCCTAAGCCATCAGCTGGTAACGCTCCTGTATTTCCCTGCGGTTCTGGGACTGGCTCACGGCCACGGCTCCGGCTCCCTCCTCATGGATGGCTTCCTCTGCTGCAGCTCAGCAAATTGCTGGTTGTGTTTTGCATGGTATGTCCTGCGATGCACCAGCTTTGGTGCTCTCCTGCAGTACTTTCATGGGAGTCAGCTCATGCCTGCCTGTTACCATCCATTGTAGTTTGCTCAGCTTTGAGCCTGTCTGCATCTTCAGCTTTTGAGATGATGTGCAAACATGAACCGTCCCGGCATCCCACAACAGGATTCTGAGAAACAGAATCAAAGGAAAATAAAGTCAACAGGCACGTTGGCCAAGTTGGGATTAAGTCTTTGGCTTCTGTAAGAGTGAGCGTCCCTTCGGCAGCCCCTGCCCAGCCACCACTGCCAGGGCAGGCACTCCCCTCACTCCGTGAGAATTGCCAGAGCCTCTGGGCTAGGAAAATTCGTGGCATGTACTGGCCTTCCAGTTCCTTTGCATCTCTTTCCTTACGGCGCTCGTCTCTCTACAGAAGTGTTTGAAAATCCCCAAGACGTTGATTATCTTTCTTTACGCACGTTTCTTTATCAATTGAATTATTTAGTAAAGAGAGGTATGTTCATATTTTATTGATATAATTTGAGGCGTAATCTTTACTCCTTTTCCCGTAGCACTTGTTTAAAGAAAACAACATTTCCTTCTGTGTTGCTGTGGTTTGTTTCCCTTTCATTCATCCCTCAACCTCTAAGCATTTTATTGCTTTTTTTTTTTTTTTTTGTGGGAGGAAACTGAGTCATGGAGGTTAAATGATTTGCTGCCGTTTGTAGAAGGGAGCAGCAGTTGATGAGAAACATCATCTAGGTATCACGCCAGCTAGTCCGGTGCCAGCCACACTGAAATGGTATCATGTGAGCAGGTAGTGAGTGCTGTCCTTCCCTTTGTGAGCAAACTGCCCGTGGTGGAGCTTTTTTCAGGTAGGCCCTACCCAAAGTGATGTTTTCAGCGGCTCAGTAATGGTTTCATGGCTTGAATTAGTCTTCTTGCTTCCCTTCTTTCTTCCGTCACCTTTGCTGTTGCTTTTAGTTGCTTTCTGCCTCAGTTTCCCACCTGTTAATTGGGACTGGCCACATCGGCACGTTTCACAGCAACGGTGGGTACATCAGAGCCTTGAAGGGTTCTGACCTTCTGGAGAAGGTGGTAAACCAAGGCCGCTTTGGGAGAAAAGCTACCTAGGAAAATGGGGCCTGGGCAGGTTTGACTGAAGCACCTGAAGCTTGTTAAAGAAGTGAGTAATGGTAACTTAATTAAACTGCCCTCCTCTTTGGTTTTCTGCGCTTTGGGAGAGAAGTGAGAAGCCAGGTCCCACTGCTCTGCAGTCATCTCTGTCCCCTGGTTGGTGAGAGAGGTGTTTTATGTTTGGCCTCTTCAGGGAAGAGGCTTGTTTGCATTGTATTTGTGGCATAATTACTAATGGTACAGATCATTTTTATTAGCCAAGCTGTCTGCATTAAAATGATAGATTTTTTGTATTATTAAGAACATCCAAGGGAGTCTCTGCAGCAGCAGGAGAAAGATGATAATTTTTCGTTTAGCTTAAGAGCAGATGGTTACAGAAACATTCTATGTAAATAAATTAAGGGGAAGCCACCCTTGCTAATAGTTTAGTAAACAGGTTTGGAAACAGCCGGCTCCGGACCAGGCTTTCCTGTTCTCTTCCTTTCCCCACGTTCTGCTCTTCTGCTTGCAGCCCCATATGGATAGGGTGTTAATCAAAGCAATTTGCTTTTGGCCCAAAGTCATCTAAAACAACTGGAGTCCTGCAAGAGCAAGACTCTCACTCGCAGGCAGCTTTCGTGAGCGCTAGAGAACGCTTACCTGGCCTAAGCATCTGGGCTGTAATCCGTGTTATCGATGAGCATTTCCAAACGTCTTCTGTCGTGGTCGCGAGGCAGCGAGCGATCTGAGAGAGGCACCACTAACGTTGTTGTATTTTATAGCTGCATTCTGCCGTCTCTGGTGAGTGCTGTAGTCACAATGCCATGCTGCCCTCGAGACTCGACAAAAACGAGTAAATTAGAAGTAGAGAAATGAGGCATAATTAGGAGGGGGAAGCCAGATTCTGTAGCACAAGGGCTGCAAATGCCTCAGCTGTGGTATTTGGAGAAGAACGTGGTGCTCCTCTCCCTACCACCCAAACGTGAGCAAGAGATGTCGGAAAGAAGGGATTGTGAAAAGCCTAATCCTCAATAGGTTCCCAAAATGAAAAGCTGCCAAGAGCCTTGAGGACAGAGAAAGCTATGCTTTATCTTCTTTGAGTGGTTCTTTCCTCCCACCAGAGTTAGAACAGGAATGTGGAAGACACTGGTGCACAGGGCAATCCCCTCTTCCGTCCTCACAACCAGACCAAAGCGAAAACATCACCCGGGCGATTGGCTTCTCCCCAAGGTGGCCGGTCGCACAGCCAGGATTCAGGATGCTTGTGACAGGGTTGGGGGTCTCAGGTGGTAGAACAACGTGATCTGTGCCCCGTATCATGGAGCAGATCATGGAGGAGATCACGTGCAGATGAAGCAGTGGTTTTCTCATTTGGTGGAGGCCGGAGCTGAAGGAGGAACCGTTCCTCCTGTTAGTCTGGAACAGGGACTTCCCTGGGGTGACTTAAGCAGTTTCTAGATTCCACTGTAGATTTTCTTCTGGGTGTGGACGTACGAAAAGGCATGACACAAAGCAGCTGGCATATTACTACTACTGATAGCAATGCTTGGATATCATGCAGCACAAAAATGATGACCAATGACCAAAATGATAGAAATGTAACAATTTTTAATAGTACAAAAAAAAGACTGTACAGCTAAGGACTGATAACGAGAATGTCTGGTGTAAGCTGATAGCTCGTTAGGGGCTTGAAGGAAGAGAAGGACTAGGGTAAATTAGTTAATGAAATAAATTATCCTATCAATATACTGAAAACCAAATGCAGTCCTAGGTTGTTATAAGGCACCCTGTCCCTTTAGGGAGAAGGTAGTACTGACTTTGGTCAGTTCTCTCCACGCTACCAAACACCCACATGAAAAACAATAACGTGACGTGAGAGTGGCGTGTGGGTGGAGAGAAAGGCTTCTGGGACGGTGGGGGCAATGGAGAATCCGTTGTATGCGTGAGGACTCTAAGAGTGTGTCTTGTTTATTCTGGCAAAACAGAGGCTGAGAGGAGATATGAATGGTCTCTATAAATACATCAGAGGAGTAAACACCAGGGAGGGAGGAGAGCAATTTAAACTAAAAGACAGCATTGGCAGAGGAGGAAATGGGTATAAATGGCCCATGAATAAATTGAGGCTGCAAATTAAGTTTCTAAGCAAAAGACCAGTAAGATTTTAGATATCCAACTAAGAGTAACAGAACAAATAACCTGTTTCTAAGATGGGATTTGGTTACCTATATGAGAATCAAAGAGTATGCTTAGCTGTGGTAAGCTCTGGCACCTCCACTACCTTACCTCACCGTGGAGGACTGAACATGATTATCCCATGGTTTTATATTTGTATGTGGGGGAAGATCAGCCTGAAAAAAAGTCTCCATATTTGATATTTCCAGAGTCAGAGATATCATATGCGTAGCCTGTGTGCTTCATAATAATTTCTGCTACTTAATTTTCATAATTAAAAGGAGTTTCTAAGTAAACAGCCAGCACCTCGAAATTATGAACTTAAAGAGAAACTTGTCTTTACCTAATCAGCTATGGCAGGGTTCTAACTTAGGAGAGCGGGCTGTTTTCTCAAGGCCTAGGACTGCCTGGAAGTTTGGAAATGCTCAGCTGTGGGTGTTAACTCTAACTTCAAGACTAAAATTGTCACGTGTGCACAGTGAGAATTTTCCAGCCAACCTTAACTGCTGCTGATGTTTCACCACCCAAAGCCAGTGACAAGCCTGTTCTCGGGTAACATATATCTTCACTGCATCAGTGACTCTGGAAATTGAGAAGTGATCTGTGTGTGTTCTACCTTTCTCTTGTTTGATAGACTGATTTTTTTTTTTCTCCTTTACTGTAGCATTTAAACCAAAGTCTGTGTGTCTCAAAAAAGAAAACTGTTTTAGAAGTAGTAGTTTGCAGTGAAGAAAATTCTGTTCTTCACTAGAAGTAACCACACCATGAACTCCAGAATAAAATATGTAAGGTTTTGATAGATGCCATACACTTCAGTGGATGACAGAAGTATGGATTGAGGTGATGTTTGTGCCAACAAAAGATTTTTGTCTACACAAACAACATTCATATACTACACATTTAAGATTTTAACAGCTGCAGACAGGTAATGCTTTACGTTTCTTCTCTAACCCTCGTTGTTAACAAGTCCTTATCCAAGTCTTGTAGGCTAGGAATGAAGGTAGAAGGTTTTGGAGGAGGTGGAGTGGAGTAAAATTCTGAAGCCTTTCAAAACTTCCTATTCCTTGGCTTTCTAGCCTGTAGGGCAGTTGGGGGTTAAGTGACTGAGCTGTGAACTCGCAGCCTTTTGCTTGGCTGGCTGGATTTGCAAAACTGGAGGCTTTTTTGCTTTGATTAACAGGATAATTAGAGCTGTATTGTAAGCGTTAAGTTTCACCGAACTTTGCAAGTCCTCATTTCTTACCTTGACCTACCTCAGAGGCTCGCCAGGATCCTTAATGCTGTGCGGGGCAGAGCCGGGGTGCCAATTTAAAGACCTGCCGTGCGCTCAGCCAGAGCCTCTCTGCTGCCCTGCGCTAAGCTCCCCTTTGGCAATGGTGCGATTTCATAGCTCCCGAGTGGGTGGGTTTTTTTGGGGATTTTTTTTTCCTTCTTTCCAAGTCGCTGTCAATCAGCTTAAAAAATTCTCACTGAGGTCATTAATGCAGCGAAGTCGTGTGAGCCGTACGGGCCAGGGTCAGGAAGCCGTGCGCCGCGGTGGCAGCAGGGGACGGAGGAGAGGAGATGGGCAGCATTACAATGGGGCTGCTTGGATGCTGACCCCACGCCAGTCCCCTGTCTTTTTGTCCTCCCGTTCCCTCCGCTCCTCCTTTCGCAGTGGAAATCAGTCCCACCAAGCGAATCTAGCTTGCAGTAAAGTCTTCATACTTAAGCTGCTGACTCCGGAGAAAAACCGAAATCCTCATCAATCATTTTGCCTGTACGGTATCTCTCAGTTGGCAAATTTTCTGCTGGCAGCACCCGCTGTCACTCTTGAATCCTTTTTTGCAAAGTGCCCATTTGGTAGCTCCAACCTATACACTAAACTTGAGAGAATTCAGAGTCTCGCATCAGGCATCCGTGCTGCTCTGAGTTTCCAAACTAAATTAATTACTTCATAAGTAGTAAACTGATCAGCCGTGATCCTTGAGCGGGAAAGGTGGGGGGCAGGAGGGCTTGGACTTTGCTGGCTAAGCAGGCTCAGACATGAACTGGGGGATCTCCCAGAAAATTAAATGGGTGGCACAACGCAGCTTGATTAGCCTAAGACAGTTTTAAATCTATCAACATTAAATCGGCGCTGACTCTGCTTTCGCAGGTCCTGCATTGTAACTAGACATGAACTTAAGATCCTGAACCTGAAAGTTTGCAACCCCTGTTGAGATGTTAAAGTAGTGGACAACTTCTGAAGTTTGTCAGGATAAGTGACGTTTCATCCAGGTGGCTGCTGCCGTCCTGACCATTCAGAGAGAACTGAGCATCTTGAAAACTTACTGGGTTTTCTGAGATCAGGTTCAGTCTTTCTATCCAAATTTTAGTATTTCCAGACCTAACCACTGCTTTTCCATTTCCCGCTGTTTATGGAAGGAAAGCTTGGTGTTCCACAGTCTGACATCTCGATGGAAGTTAATTCCCAGGCGAGCTTCCATTTTCCACAGGGACGCACGATGGGTTGTGGGGCCGAGGAGGCAGGTGAAGGTGGAAGTGCCTGGAGCCCAGCGCTGCCTGTCTCTGCGCAGCGGCTCGGTGGCTTTCCTGGCAGCCAACACCAGCTGGGCTGAATATACCTAGAACTGCTCTTCCATGCACGCCAGCTCTGTCTCGGTGCACTGGCTCCTGGGAAGCTCTGGTATGCAGAATCCAACCCTCCTCAGGGCTTGCCATAAGGATAAATTTGCAAGCGGACCATTTTTGGCTCTTGCTCCAGCAGTCTCTGAAAAGAGCCCTTCTTTTTGCCTTCCCTCCACCTCCCTTCCAGAGACATGACCAATGTTTTCCACAAATGGAGAAGTTTACAGCTCCCCACACATCGCGGGGCCCTGCCAGAAATTTTGTTTTGGTTGCCACAGCAACAACTTAACGAATTTTTAAAGCCCCTGCCGCTGGCCCTGCCTCTGCCCTGCTTGTTCTTCCCCTGCCTTCCCCCAGCACCGCGCGAGGCCGCGGAGGCAGTGACTGAGAGCTCTAATAACCCCAGTAATGGATCCAATTATGGCCGTTAGTGCTTCTGTTGAGAATACATGAATAAGTAAATCCGTGCATAACGATGAGAGAGTGTGTTTTTAAAGCTGCCTGAGCAGTCTCTGGGAGCGGTGGCCGCATCGCTCTTGCCAAGCCCCGGTGGAGGACGAGAGTGGAGGACATCAGCTCCCCTCCGGACCATGCAGGCCCACAGCGAGTTGTTAGGTGGTCACTAGGAGGTGGCCGTTGGCTTTCAGGCATGGCCTCACGCCACAAGTGCTTGTTGCAGTCGCACCTTCAGGTGCCTCCATGGGGCGGCTGGGTGCTGGGGTCTCTGCTGACAGAGCCTCTCTGTTGGTGGCAGCCACATGCACTGTAAATAGCACTCCGCTTTCGGTAGGAAGCGTCACCTTGTCCTCAGGGTTATAGGGTTTGTGGCTGGGAATGGACTGGGCAGGACAGAAAAAGCAGCAGCAAACTTTTGCAGGTAACATCCCGCCCTTTGAGCGCTGTTCGGTCAGTGCAGGATGGTCCTTTCACCCCCTTCACCTCACCAGAAAATCTGGTCCTTCCTCTAACTATCGCTGGGACTTCCTTTCACCACCTGCCGATGGCACAGAGGCATCCGTCCCCACCTGGCTCTCACAGAATCTGCTCGGCTGCTGTGCTTCCTGGCCAGCGATGGAGGGAAAGCGCTGTCGTGCCTGCCCTGTGGCTCGTCTTGCACGTGGGGAGGGCGGAAAAGTGGCAGCCCTGGGATGGTGCAGAGAGCCCGGAGCCCGTCCAAGCACGGGCTGTTTGTTTTGCACAAGCAAGAACTCCTGGGGAAGTGGAGCCAAGGGAAGAGCAGAGCTTGCTCCCGCTCCGAACTGGCCATGGGCAAGAGAGCCCGAGAGAGCCGGGGCAGGAGGGGTGCCCGGGAGGTGCCAGAGCAGCAGGCATGGACCAAGCCAAAAGGGCCTTGAGGAACCCTGGCAAGGGGCTGTGCTCAATGTTACAGAGGACAAGAAGCAACCCCTGGGGGCCTAGAAAGCTTCCTCCTACCCCGGCCACCTTCACGGAGCGGGAGCAGCAGGCTTCTAGCCAAAATGGCCCAAAAGAGCCCTGACAAGGGGCCCTACTCAGTGCTGCAGAGGAAGGCAAAAAAAACCCCTGGGGACATTTGCTAGCCCACCTTGCGGGGAAAAAAAGCCTTCCTCTCCCCAGCCGCAGGGCATGAGAGGCCATCTTCGTGGTGCATGAGCAGCAGGCAGTAACCCGGCCAAAATGGAGCAGAGGAGCCCTGACAAGTGGTCATGCTCGATGCTGCAGAGGAAGGCAAAAAACCCCCGGGGAGCAGTGCCAATGTGCCCCGGGGGAAAATTCCTTCCTGACCCCGGCTGGTGCTGGCGATCGGCTGTTCCCTGAGCATGGGAGCAAGACCTGCCTCCTCCTCCCACAGGCTGGTCCTGCCTCCCCGGAGATGCCCAAGCCCTGTTCTCCCTCACCCTGGAGCCATCTCAGGGGCTTCCCAGAGTGACCAAAGGCCCCTACCTTGATTCATCTTGGGAGCAAGAATCCTTCCCGCGCCTGGCAGGACACCAGTGGGTGCCTCCAAAGCACTGGGAGCCTTGGCAGCTTCTCTGCATCCCATTTCCTACGGGTCTGCAGTGCTCCTCAAGATGGCATTTCGTTGGTCTTGCCACAGCTCTCCACCTGAGAAGGATTTCCATCCACCCATCCATCAGGTGAGCTGTGACCATGTCTCCAGCCTTCCTCCCTCAGACCCTGCCAGGGAATTCCACCAGTTCCTCAAGGCCTTCCTCTTGGATGCCTTCAGGCTGCCCCCAGGCCGGCTCTGGCAGCGGGACACAGGAGGATGGTCCCTTTTATCCCACCCGGGGCATTGTGACGTCTGCATTGCCGGGTGGTGGCACTGTGACATGGGGGTGACGGGGCCCCCCCTGTGCAGCCCCAGCGCCCCCCGCTCTGCCCAGCGTCCTTGGGAGGAAGCCTTTGGGGTGCTGGCCCCGAGGCAGTCCCTGTGCCCAGGGGCTGTCCCTGCCCTTGGTGGCCATGCCCAGGGCAGAGCTGCTGGGCGTCCCGGACACCTCCTCTGCCACTCGGCTCCCAAGGACAAACCTGGGGCTGTTCCTCTTCTCTCAGGCCAGGGCAGAAACCAGGCCTGCAGCCCAGAGACCTCTGTGCTGTCCCCTCTCTGCAGAGCTCACATCCACGGGGCTCTCATTTCCTGGTCCCCTGAGGGGCAGGACTAGGACTGGGGGGACAGTGACTTTCCACTTGTGGATGCTGACTTTGTAAGGAATCAGCTGTCTCAGCTAAATGTTCTGAACTCCATGGAGCCCGATGGGATTCCCCCCAGAGCAGTAAAGGGGCTGGTGTGTGTTACTTAAGCACCTTTCTCAGCCACCTGCCTTGGGAGGTCTTGGGCGTCTGGAGAGGCCCCCGCTGACTGGAAGCTGGCCAACATGACTGCAGTCTACAAGAAGGGCGTGAGGGAAGAGCCAGGAAACTCCAGGCCTTGTTGGTGTAACCTCAGTTCCTGGAGAAACTATGGAGAAGATGATCCTACTGGGGGTGATCTGGCTCTAGAAAGACATTGAAAGACTAATGCAATCCTCAGGCCCAGCCAACATGGGTTCACAAAGGGAAATTAATGGATTTCTTCTGGATTTTATGAAGGCTTTTGATAGTGTCGGTCACAGCATCCTTGTGGAGAAGTTGTCCAGCTGTGGGATGGGTGGGTTCCCAGTGTGGAAGCTGGCTGAAGAGCAGGGCTTAAAGCGTTGCACTGAATGGGGCTACATCTGGCTGGCAACCAGTCCCCAGAGCTGCTCCTCAGGGCTCCTTTGTAGGGCCAGTTCTGTTCAACCCTTTTCTCCGTGATCTGGATGCAGGAGTTGAATGCACTGTAAGTTCACTGATGATACCGGGAGGTGCTGTTGACTTTCTCAAGGGATAAGAGGCCTTGCAGTGGGATCTGGGTGGATTAGAGCATTGGGCTATGATTAATGGTATCAAATAGAACAAGAACAAATTCTGGATTCTGCACCTGGCAAGGAGTAAGGCCAGGCACAAGTCTAACATTGGATAGAGGTAGCTGGAGAGCAGCCCTGCAGAAAAGGAGGTGGAGGTGCTGGTTGACAAGAAGCTTAGCAGGAGCCAGCAGTGTGCCCCAGCAGCCAAGAGGGCAGCACACATCTTGGGGTGCATCAAACAGCATCGCCAGCTGGTCAGAAGTGATTATCCTGCTGTATTTAGCGCTGGTGCTTCCCCCTCCTTGAGTATTGTGTGCAGTTCTGGGCCCTACCACTTAAAAAGGCTGTTAAGGTCCTTGAACGCACACAAAGGGGAGCACCAAAGTTGGTGAATGGGCTGGAAGGCATATTCTCTGAAGAGCGGCTATGGACGTCTAGATGGAGAGAAGGAGACTGAGAAGCAACCTCACTGTTCTCTACATCTCCCTGGGGAGAGGAATTGGAGAGGGAAGCGCTGATCCCTTCTCCCTGGTACCCAGTGCCAGGATGTGTGGGAATGTCTCAAAGCTGTCCAGGAGAGGTTCAGACCAGACATTAGGAGCCTTTTCTTTACTGAGGGGGTGGTCAAACACTGAAACAGGCTTCCTAGCGAGGTGTTCAATGCCCCAAGCCTGTCAGTGTTTAAAAGTCATTTGGGTAATGCCCTTAACAACATGCTTTAACTTGGTCAAGCAGTAGGATTAGATGATCATCATAGGCCCCTTCCAACCAAAATAATCTATTCTATTCTATTGACTGCAGCGAAAGAAAAGTGGCAAGTACATTTAACATCTGCCTCACAATAAATTCACTACCTCATTTCTATGGCTTATTAATAGCATTATTTGATTAGAAATGCAGAAAGAAGATCATCATGAAAGTCTACTTGCAAATCACAGCAATGATCTCAGATGTGGTACACGTCTCACTGCGAGTGAGACACAGCAAACACTCTCTGCCTCAATACTATCTTAAGCTCATTTATTTTTAATCTATCAAAATATCTCTAGTGGAAAGTGAATACAAAATCATTAAGATCATCGTACCTCTGAATCAAAATCCATGAGCAGAACAATTTTGTCTCTGATAGAACTGAAAAGATTGTGCTTGTGGATCAACTGGAAGACGTCTTTATGTCTCAGAGTTAGGTAAATTTCTAGGGCTCTGCCATAGCGCTGGTCGTAAGTATACCTGATAAGAAACAATAATACATGTGATCTTACATACCTACGTGTAGGAAAATTACCTATGAGTAAAAAGATAAATATACTCTAGAATGTAAAGCTTGTTAGAATGCTACTTGATTTGATGAATATCTAAACAGTTGCTGTGATTCACTTTTAATAAAAGGAAATAGAATAGTCATCTCTACTCTGTTGATATCAGCCATCACATTTGTGTTTTGACCTGTGGTTGCCTGCATTTTCATTTTCCAACTTTCAAGCCACAGGGGAAGCCACACAAAACGTTAGCTTTTCTATTTTCGGAAACTAATTGGAACTCTCTTCAGAGGTAACAAACTTTGTTCTCTTAAAACTTTGGGACAGACTGTAACATACCAATTGCGAGTAGCTTTGCTTTCGTCAAAGAAGGAGCATGAAAAGAACTTAACATGAGAATCAGGCTCAGAAAAACAAAGAGTTTTATCCCTGTATGACGTAGCCTAGAACTAGATCAGTTTTGGCACATTTTCCAGCCGCATATTTCCAACCACGCAGTAAACCTAAACATACTGCTTTTGAAATAGTGAGGAAAAACCAACATTTTATTTTCCAGTGAGTAATTCTGAAATTAAAGTGTCACAATAGATGCTTTCTCTGACAGCATAAAGAAGAATGCTAGCTATTTGCTTTGGAAAAAGGAGTAGTAAATCCAATCTTACACTAAACTCTTTGCTTTCATACTCAGCATACACTTTTTAAGGAAGTGAAAAGAATTGCTAAGCTCTGCAACCAGCAGACTAAAGAGTAGAGAAAGTCGATACCCTACAGACTGCTGCAAAGCAGGTATTTCTGTTAAGAGACTTAGGCAGATATTTATAAACTATAGTATGCTATTTCAAGCTTATTTTTTGTAACAGGAGTTTAAAATTGTACTCACAATTCTGCAAGTGTTCGTAGCAAAGTCCTGTTCTGGGGATCTTTCTTCAGGTGATCCACTACAGCTTGAACTATGATTGTGTTGTTGTAGAGATCTCCAGGCCACTCTTTTATCAGGGTTGCAAACCCCTAAAAGTATAAGAGATTGTAACAGAAACAGAAAGAACTGCCCAAGGAACATTTCAAAACATCAAAGCTTCGGCTAAGCCTCTGAGATGATACCTGCTGTGCTTCACCTCTAAGCCACTTTTACGTGCCCACAGACACGCACAGTGCAGAACGCAGATTTTCCTTCTCAGGGCAATGTTATTAAGATTCATGAAGCTGGGTCTCTTTCAGGTGCTGTATGCTTTTTGCACACCTCGACTGCTTGTGGTACATTAAACAAACTAAAAATAATAGTTTTTGTAATAAGTAACCAATCTCACAGTATTTGTGTGCTCTGAAGAACACTCTACATATTCTTTTAAAAATCCAACCCAAAATCCATCTTTTTAACCTTTTCATTATAGTTAAATTGTCCATTGAAAATCTGTTCAAATACAAGAGAGAATTTGCTATCAGAATTCCACATTGCTGAGGGTGTTTTGCTGGCAACAGATATCACATGTGGACACATCAGGCTACAGTACCTCGTAGTCACTCTCCAAAAATTCATGCAGGACCATTTCATAGATCAGAGGCTTCAAAACTGGGTCCCGTCTGGGCAAGTAACGACTAATTGCCTGTAGGAACAAAGAGAATAAAGCCTCAGAAGAATGACATGCAACATCCTTGTACACTGATGATAGAAAAAAAATTGTTGTGAAACAAAAAACAAAGCATGGCTCCTGGTAAACACTGGAAGCTCTGCATGTTCCTATTTGTAAGCAGCATCCTAAAGTTATTTACTTTAGGATTGCACACACTGTTTTTTGCATTACTTACTTATCTGAAAGAATTTTCATTAGAAAGGTAGTAGTAAGATACTAGATAGAATGGGCGTATCAGTGATTGCACTTAGAGAAGTCTGAATATTTACTGCTAGTCATTTCAAAACTAAAACTCACGAAAGACCCCTCAGAAGAAGGTAGTTTTCAAAATCCATTTTGTCCAGTCTTGCTCTTCTATCTTGTAAAAAGATACAAGCATTCGTCAGCTGAAAAATGTGCACTTTTGATTTACAACTTACTGAGGTCACTAAATTTTATGAAGAGTTCTGTTTTGCCAGCTATTTTTACATACCCAAATGAAAATTAATTTGAGAATACATCTCTCCACGGAAAGGGAGAAGGCGTGTGATCTGTTGCTCTATAGGAGGTGTTAAGGAACTGCATTCTGGCAGGCAGGAGACGAGAACCTGCCAGAATGAATCAGCTCATACCCTGGAATTTCAGCAGAGCATCTTATTAGCACTATTATTCCATGCAACTAGAGGCCAAGGTTATTAGTGCCTGCCAAAATAAACCCTACCGCTGCCAGCTGCGTTGGGACTTTGGGGTTTGTATCTGAAGGCTCAATACTGATGAAATTTCTCCAAACACTCAGAGATGTTGCCTGTTGCCCACTAATGGCACATGGTGCTGTAGCATTTTGTTACTAAAGTTGCATGAACAAAGCAGGAGAAATAACACCCCACTACATTTTTATAGTTTTACAGACAGCAGTGATTATTCCCAACAAAGCCTCCTAGTATTTAAATCAAAACAATTGCCTACATATTTCATTAGAGTCTTCCATCTGTACGTGAAAAAGGAGGTAAAAATAAAAGAGCAATAACAAAAGCATTGTTAATGGCTTTGCAAAAATTAAAAGTTCATTGCTCACAGGAGACGTCTTCTCTCCCCATGCTGTTTGAGCTTGGCCAGTCTTTGAAACGTAGCGTGCTGCCAACATCAGCTCCCACCGTCTGTCACAGAATTCAATAGCTAACTCAGGGCACGGCCTTGCCAGCTGCCCTGGGGAATCATATTCCTGACCCCCTCATAAAAAAACCAAACCTCTTCTGGCCATAAAGAAAGCAAGCTGGACATCAGCTGGAGACTCGAAGGCAGAAGATGTTCTCCAACGGCTGTTTTCTTACCCGCTTTCTACCTTCCTGCCACCTCCTCAACGAAGAGCCTTGCCCAACAGGCTTTGCTGTGGCTCTTGGCCATGGTTCGGCCCCACGGCGAGCCGCGGAGCGGTGCAGCTGCCTCGTTGCGTGGGGGCCAGGCTGCCTCGGGATGGAAATCTCTCCAGCTCCCAAGTCCCACTGCTTTGAAGGAAAAGCACAACCACCTCCCGCGGTTTGGCCCCCGTGCTCAGCAAAGACTGAGCAGCATCCAACTTAGTTTTAAGCCTCAGCACAAAGGTAAACAAAGACCCGTGCTGGAGGTTACAAACCCTTCCTATTTTATTTTTAAGCAGTAGTTAAGGAATGAGATCAGACAGAAAGTTCCACAATCAGGATGCCTTTGTATCAAACTCCCGAAGCGCATGGTGAAAGCGACTTTAAATAAAAAGAGGATACTATACACAAAAATATTTTCTTCCTTTGTTTCTTCTGAAGACCTGCTTTCAGACTTTTGATCAATAGGTATAAAGGCAGGGTATACAGAAGAAAGCCCGCATAAAAGTTGACATGAGATAGCCTAAAACATCTCACCAATAAGCCGCCCAAACCACAAGTATTTATTCCTCACAGGATAGCTATGAGACAAAAAAGGCTGTCCAGATAATACTGCTCTATGCAATGCCCATCACAGTCAGGTGAAGTCTTTCATGTGTCCTCTAGCCAACGTTTGGTCATTAAAGCATTGTTGCTGCTGCTAGCTGACCATCCTGCACCCCTGCTGAAAGCCACTGCTGTCACAGCAAAGTCAACAGAATGGAGCACATCCCTCATGCCCCAATGGCCGGCACTCGCAGAGTTTGGCATCTTCCTCCAAATCCACCTTCCTCAGCTGTTTGAACGGAGGCATTGGGTTTTACACTGAAGTAACTCCAGCACAAGTACGTAACTCCATCAAGCCACGGCTGCTGGAGGAGGAGAGGAGCAGATTGTTGCAAAGCTCTAAAATCTTGAAACTGCCATATCAAGGTTTGCTAGAGGACATTCACCCAGAATGACAGAAGAGACATCAAGACCAAAATACAGCCTCTGGTAGACAGACAGGACCTTCTAGTACAGAACACTCAAAAAAACCCCTAAACCCACACGCAAACAAACAACACACAGGTCCCACAGGCTTTGACATTGGAGTATCACTAATTAGTCCCTCTGCAGGAAGGGAAGTTTAAACCTGCAAGTTTAAAGTTGAAGTTTCACTGCCACCTCAGTTATCGGCAAGACACCTTATATTGGAAACATCAGATTTCAAGCAACTTATATGTGGTGCAAATTCCTTAAGAAAATTCCCTTTTGAAATACACTTTGTCTCCAAATCTCGAACACATTCTCCTCATCAGGGTTTAAAGCCATTATAGCCATTAAACACATATATGTGTTTAATACCTGCTGGTTGGGCAAATAGGTAAAAATTCCAAATAGCATACGAGTGACCCCAAGCATTTCAAGAACCACTTCATTTAGATTTCGCTTAACTTAGTTCATCCTTTATGATATTCTGGTATCTTGAGGAACATGGGAAAAGTTACCTGCAATTGCAATAGTAAAATAAGAAAGGCATCTTCTAGAACTGCAGCTTGAAGCTGAATAATGTAACAGACTGCGTCTTACATTTTTCTAAGTCCACTTTCAAGGGGCTGAAAACAACCAACTGTTTAGAAAGGCAGTAATTTAGCAGAGACGTTTTTGCAGCAAACCTGCAAATATTTTTATATTTTACAGTCTGCTGGATGACATAAGTGGAGACAAGAAAAACATCCATTCCAGACACTTGCATCTAAAAAAACCCAACAAAATAAAGCCAAAAGGCCTGAGAAGCACTGTATCAAAATGTCACCTGTACCTGCACTCAGGTTCTTTATTGGATTGAAACAAAGAGATAGAAACACGAGATTTCATCTTCCAAGGTGGTAAAGAGTGCACCGAACCACTAAGAACTCATAGAAAAGGCAATGCCGTTCTCGCACCGGTGTGGCTCTAAAACAAAAGCCAGACATTTCTGAAAACCGTAATGCTGAAAGACCTTCGCTCTTTGAGCAGAATCAAACAGTTCAAAACCAGCAAGGGACCGCATGCTGTGAGATCTTAATAATATGTCCTTTTTGGCTCATTGAGTTTGAATAGGAAGACATAAAATTCAGAAATAAACGTAAACGCATTACCAAAGGGAGCGCACATAACGTTTTCTCCCGGTTTGGCAGTGACAGCGCTATAGCCTTACATCCTGGGCAATTTATTAACTGAGAATCTCATATTAAACATGTACCATTATGGTAGCTGGTTTGCGACCAGGGAAAACACAAGACGGAGCAGACTGCTCTTCTTTCTTGCCACAGTTTCTAGCACCCAGCACAGGTTTTTCCTGGTTGCTTTGCAATTTAACTATACTTAGAGACTTCGACACAAGCTGTGGCTTGGATTTTCAGGAAAGGTTGGCACCCACAGAGGCTATTTTCCTTAAAAGCTGGGGTAGGATTTTTCAGGATATACTGGAAGGGAGTAAAAAGTACATGGGAAAGAAGCATTTAACTGCGAGCATCTTTGCAAGTAAAGGCTTCGGGGGTGGCTCTTTTACCTGGGGGCTGTCAACAAGTTAAGAACAGGTAGCTGAGTACCTGGATGTGCTACGCCTCCGACACTGTTTTGAGGCTTGGTAACATATACACATTAATCTGAAAGACAACTGTACAGCTAGAGATCTGGGGCAGGAATTTCAAGGGCTGTGTTGTATTCTGCTAGCACCCTAGGGCCATTAAATGTGATCCTTTAGATACTTGGTCAAAATATGCGGGAAATACAACGTGCCAATTACTGGCATGCAGAGACAGAAATTAACTTACCTTAAGCTGACCTATTTCTTTAAACTTGTAAACTTCAAATTCCCAGAGTTCTGTGTTTTTGCCAAGAATTTTCTGGCACTTTCTGGAAGGAAGATGAAAGGGAAGAGAACAAAAGTAGGTACATAGAATAATACAAACGTGACAGCATTACTACAAGGATTCCTTTCTTCTCCCTATCAAGACACTTTCAAAGGTGACTTATTTTGGCAACCATTGCTTCAAGCAGAGTATGCCCGGTACTTCTCCTTTCAGATCTTACAATTTTGTTGTATCTAAGAGGACTTAACTGCTCACTATGCATTCACCCTTATTGATTAGGGACATACCAGCTTTATGAGTGAAGTTTTTAAGTCCTAGCTGAGAAAAACTGAGCACTTAAAAAGATGTGCTTACACTTACACGTCCAAGAAAACATAAATCTTAGGTAATTTTTGATACTTACTATAGATATCCATATTTGACAATTTTGTTTACACCCACATAACCACAAATTATATTCTGATGGTCTTACGTGTAACGACGCACACTAATAAACATAGATTATCAACATCCAAAGAAAACCTCAGTTTTGAAAATCTACTGTGACTTTGAAAAATCAATGCTGACTTTCACAAATACGTATGTCTCAATTCTAGTTAAAGTTTAGGAAGTAACTTTTGCATCACTGCAGGCAAGAAGATGTAGGACACAGTAATACATCTGTATGTTTGGAATCTTCAGAAATTCCACAACACATAGAAAATCAACATGACAAAATACTTCCAAATCAATAATTTGCTTTTGCTTTTCCCCCCACACACAGACACACTTAAGACAGCAAAGAAAATCTTTAATAATAAGTTACCGAGCAGCCAGGTCATACTCTCCTTTCTCCATTAGGTGATTTATATAGGCTAAGCCAATGTCCTAAAGGGGATAAAAATAAAGAATTAGTTATAAAAGTTTGGAAGTCAACTACTTGATTGCCACAGTAACTATCATTCCAGGTGTTTGCATCGCTGTTAAGTGAAGCACTAGAACCTAAGTGGAGACCCTGAGTTAGATGTAGGGCCCACAGAACAGTCAACACAAAATACCTTCCTACACTACTCATGGGTTCAAATTAAGTTGCTCTTTTAAATAATTCTCATAACCTCATTGACACAGAGAAGACTGTGCCACCTCTACATGCTAAGGATTGTTCAAAACACATAGCTGATCATTCAATACTTGCATTTGTTATCTCAAAAAGAAACCCACCAGCTATTGTATGAGACACTTTCTTTTATCAACACAAAGTCTGTAGGAGGAAAAAAATGTTGATTGAGAATATAAATCCTACTGCTGCTCCACAAAGTAAAAGAATTACTGATAATTTAGCAAGATTATTATGTATTATTACATAATAAATTGCCCTTTTCAAGAGTTTATCCCACAGGTCAGCTGTAAAATTTTTCTGGTAGGTGTTGAATATATTAAATTTTGGTGAAACAGTCATGTTTTCTGCTGCAATCTCAACGTGGTGTCAAGGTTAACACAGCCCAGTGCACCTACCACATAACTTCAGAATCACATCACTTAAAAGCACGCTACTTTTTTTTTTTTTTTTTGGAAACAAAGAAAGCTGTACAATGAAAAATAAGTCATTGTTTCCTACAAAAATAAACATCCGGGTCTTCTCAGGCACAATATAATTTTTTTGATCAATATCAAGGACAGTACTGAGCAGAGGAGAATATCAACAGAGGTATCCAACAACTTCAATAGATCAATCTACTACAAAGTTAAAAAAATTTTAGAATTTTACTCCACTGTATGAACCACCTTTGTGTTCTTAACTTCACCATTCTCAAGAATGAAGATTTCTGGCAGCCTCTTTCTCCTGTGGGCCAGCTCCCCAGTGGGCAGAGAAGACAGTATAAGGGAAGGAGCTGTAGATGTGTGGTTGTTTAGGACCCTTGTATTCTGCTCAAGGGGTACGGAGGGGCAGTGATCATTACTGTAACCTAAAAAATCCCCAAGACCACTGGACTTGTTAGGTGGTGTGAGTGTGGTGTCACTGGTCTGATCGCTGCTGGGCAGTGAGAGCATAAGTTGTTTTAAATCCCTGTACCACTAACCCTTCACTGAAGAGCTTGGTGTCAATATTTTTTCCCTCAACACATTCCATGGATTTTGCATTGGAGACCAAACACTCAACAACTCCACTTGTATACACCCACACTGAATTTCATCCTAGCGGAGCAAATTTCTGCAAACCAAGAGAAAAGCTTTTTTTGTTTGTTTGTTTTTCTCCTGTTTACATCTTTTGCAAGGGTCACAGAGCAGCTAAATCATACAAACTCTGTGATAGGTGATGGCATGCCATTAGGTCTTGATTCAACTTCTGGACTCAACAAGAAAAAAAGAATTTTTAAGACATACTGATACACAGTGTGCATATTATACCAGTAATCCAGCTAAAAATTAAACACATCTTCTAATACACTCTACTTAAATACAAACTTCCATTTAAAGAAACAGCAGTATTAATGACATACTAATGTGTTCACACTGAGGTCAATTTAAACACAAAGGAAAAAAAAAAGAGCTAAAATTAACAATGCTTTTGTGGCTATTACATTATCCTCCCTTTTGCATTAAACTCAATACCCTTTGTTGCTCAGTAAAGGAACTATAAACATGGGAAATAAGTATAAAGAAGAAAAGGAGCTTAACTATGTAAAATAATGAGAATTGCAAAGCAACCTGAGAGAGCTGGATGTGAAACTGCAACTGAATTTCAATAGCATTTAAAAGGTCTTCCAATTGCACCTTTTAAACTCCTGCCAAAACCCTGTCACACGTACAAGGTAAAAGTTAAAGAGAAATGTGTCACCTCCCTCCCATCTCTAATATTGTAATACTTGAAACAACAGCAAATTAAATGCAAAAGTAAAAGCAAACAAAAACCCTATCAGCAATCAGAGAAGTGGAATTCTCTTCTTTTTAATGTCAATAGCACCTTCATAAGATCCAGCTCCTTTTGTGTTTCACACATTAACACTCCTGTTGTGCAACGGAAACCAACAAATTGAATGCTAGTTGGAGTATGCCTAACAGATATTGTCTGCTGCGACACACAACAGGGAACATATTCGTGGCATCTCACAGCATTCTAAAAGAATTCAGATATTTTGTTGGGAATAGAAGTTTTGAGACTTACCAAAATCTTGTGCTTTTTTATGGTTTTCTGACTGATCTCAGCTGCCATCAAAGCTTCCTATAGTCAAAAAGTAGAAAACAGGGATACTAGCCAAATACACAAACTTTCAATACAGAAAGCTCTAGAACTGCATAAATCAACTATTTTTCAGAGCAGGGCGTTTGAAGCACTAGAATTTTTAATGCCACGGTTGGATGAACAGCTTTGAATTCATACTCAAACAAAAGCAGTCAACCAAAGAGAAAACTACTTTTGTTTCCATCTGGGTTCACTCCACATTACTATATTAGGATCAAATCGCAAGATTACAGCAAAACAGACAATGCAATCGCGTTGCATCATTTTCAAATGAGAACTCTTCACTACCAAAACCTGTGAAAAAAATAATCAGAAAAAGGGGTGGGGGAAAGCTACCTTTCACTTTGCCAGCCCAAAAGTCTTCTCCAGTCAGAGTGATTTATATTTAAGCGTAATTCGCCCTTCTTTTACCTCTTTCAAACGTACACAAACAAAGCTGGCACTTTTACAAACAAAATGAAACCTTTAACATACATCATAACACACAAGCTATCTGCTACCTTGAACGGCTTTCACAAAGGCACACGCGCAGCTGTCACTTGCAAATTACTGGGGTCTTCAGGGACCAAATTCTGTGATTTACATAAACTGCAAAACTGCGCTCATCATATGAGTTTGCTATTCAGATGCAAAAGCATCCACAAGGATTTAAACAAATCTGCATCAGGAATATCATGATTGCATTAACAAAAGGAATACGTGCTGAATGGATTTCCCGCATTTTTTTTTTTCTTCTTATAATGGGCATCCAACAAATAACACATAAACAAGAATTTACAATTTACTTTATGCACCGTAACAAGTGTTCTACGCCATTAACTGCAGGACTTTGGAATCCAGAACACTGAGTGCATGTTGATACTGTCTCTAAGAATTTATTATTCTTGTTTTAGGTGTTTTGATATACATGCTTAAAGACACCAATATTTACGCAACCAAATACCAAGCTGTTTTTTTCCAAGGGAGCTGTATATCCCTGTATTTTAATATTGGCTCTGCCTTTTTCTGAGTAACACTATTTTCAGCACCAATACCTACAGTTCGAGCCTGTATGACTTTACTTTTAAAAGCTTCAACGCCCAAGGCAAGTAACACGGAGCAACGCGCAGTACCCTGACACAAGTTTCTCGTTCTACAGTGGAAGGGACATCATGGAATCAGGAATTGTCAGAGTTGGAAGGGACCTCTAGAGATCCTCTAGTCCAACTCCCCTGCTAAAGCAGGATTCCCTAGAACACATTGCTCAGGACTGCATCCAGGCAGGTCTTGAAGATCTCCAGAGAAGGGGACTCCACACCCTCCCATGGCAGCGTCTTCCAGTGCTCCCCAGATATAGAATGGGAAAAATCTAATACATTGCCCACCAAGTCCGTTCGTCTTCCCTCTTTAGTTGGGAGAGATCTAGAAAAACATCCACGTAGCTCATTAGTTAACTGTTCTCCTGCTTTAAAGCCAAAACCCAGCTTCATAATTTTCAGTGACAGCTAATACATTTCATATCTGATGCTGAGAGCGCTATTCACAGCATCTAATAGCTACCTCACTTGGGCCCAATTCAGATGAGTTGTCTCAACAGGAAGACTAATTCTCCAGAGAGATGGCGAGATGTACAGTCAACACGCACCCTTCACAAGCATTTAGTCAATGACTGTAGGAACAGAAACTATCCAAATCAAATGACCTGGCAAAGTTCATCATCCCACCCCAATTTCCAAACCAGGAAAGCCTGAAGGAAAAAATGTTATAAAAATTACTTCGTATTTCTTCTTCTCAAGAAGCCAGTCAATGTGGTCATCTTGGTCCCGCTCTTTAGCCACAACCACATCTCTTGGGCTGATGATATAAAAAAGTGATTCACCTTCCGAATACTCTGCAAATGCATACACAGTTTCGTCATTATTATTATATTTGCCTTAAGTAAAGCTCTATTTTTTAGTACACCCTTGAGGGGAATTTAAAAAGAGGAGATGCAAGGAAGACAGCAAGGCTACTCCTGCAGAACATGCTTGTTTGGGAAGCAGTATTCTCCAATAAATTAAAACTGGTTTAAATGGCAAAATAGCTTTCAAAAAAAAAAACTCACTACAGCTTATTGCAAATTCTGATTCATCCACTATGTGTAAACTTTATGATGGTTTAGAACACATTATTATACTTTTAGTGGACTATTACACTACATAGCCTGCAATAAACTTATCCTCCCCATCAAGGTCAAGGCCATCAAAAGCATAAATGATAGATGCCATAACCTCTGGGGACACAGCACATCATTACAGCAATGCATTTGCAGTCCTATAAGTTAAGGTTATATGTATAATGCATTTGCTTATACCATAAGCCTTTATTTTTAAGTAAGCTCAAAGTAAAAATGTACTTAAAGGTAAAATCAAACACAAAAGATGACCGTTCAGAATAGTTATTATTTCCACAGGACCCACGAAGAAACACCATCAATATTTTGTAGGTACAGGAAAGAAAATCATCCCTCATCCTTTATCTGTATCTCTACATGCATACAAATATACTCCTGAACTGATAAGTAATTGACAAAATAATGCTTGTTTTAAAGCCATCCAAAAAATTTAGCCTTGTCAGATTAACAAGCATATTCATTAAGCAAATACGTACACCTGTGGGCATCAACGCTCTGCTTAGGGACATGTATAAAGAAATCCCAATTCTACAGATGGCAGCAGAGATGTTTTGGAGATCAGGAGGAGATATACTGTATTTCTAGTGGCTTAAGGGCATTGATGTACACAAAGAGGCCTGCCAAGCCTATGATTTGAAGCATGCTGCCAGAGAAGATGCTTAAAAATCAGATTCATGGATTTGAAAAGCCAGAAGGAATGCTTCTGTATAACACGGGCTGCATAATCTTCACCAAGGAATTCTGCATCAGCTTTGCCATGCATCTTTCCGAACTGCAACACATATATCAGAAAACCATCCCATCTTATTTAAAAAACGGGTATGTATTGTGCCAGGGCTTAATCTCCTTGCCTGTTACATAATTAAAGCTATCGTCTAGGCTGAACTTGCCAAACTCCAGTTTCCATTCATTACATTTTACCATTCTGGGGTCTGTTCTACGCCAACAGCTTTGTCACTACAGGAAGGCTAAATAGCAGTGTGCCCCTTTTAAGTGGATCCAAGTGCATCTTACTGTAGCATTTATTTCAGCTTTGTCTCTAAAGCAGCTTTTCCAGACACCGTATCACTTAGTTCACTACTCCTGAAGCCTGTTGTGTCCAAAAAGACACAAGAGCTCCTATGGATCACGTGTTGAATACATCTCCATCAAAGATACCGCCGTCCACGATACCGGACATTACACGAGATCTGTATTTCTGCCTTCCCCAGTATCTCTGATTTAATAGATGGCATTACAAATCATGATGTTTAAATATGCACATTTGTCTTCTTTCGTGTGACTGGTTCTTGTGGATTTCTACTTTACATTTCAGTGTCATGAGCAGTTATAGACAGTTATTCAAGGAGAGGACATAAAAATGAAAAAGGAGGCTAAGTCCTCCCAAAAGAAGTTTTTTTTTTTTTAACCAAGTTATTAAAATAAAACAAAATATATTAAGACCACTTACCTAAATGATAATCTCTACATTCATTTTCCTGAAATCCTCGTACTGTTAGTGCATCAGAAGAGATCTCTTCACAGGACTCGGGCAGGGGTTGTACAATGTCCAGTCTAGGCCTTGCACAACACTCCACTTCCTAGAAAAACGCAAACATCTGAGTTGCATCCTACACAATTTACCTTAGCAATGCCAACTGATGGTCATCTACAAACAAGGCTGAAATTCAACAGATACAAACACGCCCTAAGGTCCAGTACTTTGCACTGGGTACTTAGTTGGGAACCATGCAAGTTGCAAAGATGTGCTCCACAGAGTAGCTGTAGCCACATCTGAAACGCAAAGGAAAGTTATTCCTACTCTCAGCTTGCTTCCCTTGAACAGACCAGCGCAGAGAAGGAGGTTTAGACAGAACACAGGTCAAACCCTTCCCCTGAGTTTGCTCACTATTTTTCTGCTGTTGGTCACAGAAGTTTTCGGGGTTATCACAGATGATCATCGACCACTGCAATCAAAAAGCAACAGAACAATTTGAGACACGTTCGCAGCTGGGCTCAGGCCCCAAAGGACAGAGCTCGATGAATCGATGACATTCTGGTACCAAGGTGAACTTGCGTTGTTTTTAGCTGATGTTTAAGTTTGCACTTTTAAGCATCCAGCACCAGCAGGGAAAAAAATTAATCTGAGAATAACCTAAAACCATTTCTGTGCCGATGATCTTAAGAGTACCATGAACTTTCAAGTGCAATGTAGGTGGTTATGGTAAGATGACATCATGGATTTCTATCTTCTATCCAAGGGAAACTGCTGTCTTCAACTAGCTGTATTTTTAATTAAGTCCAGATCAAGACAATCTCTTATTTTCTACTCCTGGCTGTGAATTGTAACAAAATACAGAATGAAAGAGCAAGGAGGCATACCAAGTGGATTTACACAGCTCTAGCCTACACATTCAGCAGCAGCAACTCTTGCGTCTTTTCTCAATGTAACTGTTCTAGTGCAAATAATAAAAAAAAAAATAATAAAAAAAAAAATCAAAGCAAGCCATGAGTTCAATTCTGATCCAATTCCTAGCAAGTAGGAAGCTGTCATTTGAAAACTGTGAAATCAAGCATAGGAAGAAACGTGTTCTTCACAACCAAACAGCATTTGTAGCGAGCAGCGCTTCTGCTGCAAGCTCAGGCAACTCCGGCTCCGTGGAGCCAAGACACTAACAGAGAGGTTCGCACCACACCAGGGCACAGACACGGTGTCAGGGAGGAGAGTACTTCTGTTTCCTTGCTAGTTACCTAAAATTTATCAAAGTCCAGCATTCAGAGTTTGTTTAAAAGGCTAACTAAAAGTAAATACATGAAAAACTCTCTTTCCTACGTTCTATTACCATTATATCACCTGGAATTCTCTTTTCATCTTCCTTTTGTGATAGTCAGAATGACTTAAACCTTTATCAGTCACCACCTCCTTTTACTAACTCCTTTCCCATGCTGCTACTTCATTAACAGCAGCTTCCCAATTTCCTCGCCCCCTAGCATTTCAACCCACCTTTTCCTCCCCCTCCCTTATCCCATTTGTTTGCCTCTTGCTCTTTCACCGGCTCTCTCGCGCTAGAGGACTACTCTGCCAACTCTCTCGGGAAACACTCCTGTGACATTATTTTTCTCCTTAATATAAATAAAGAAATAATAATCTGACATCCTGCAGCAAAGCTAGAAGCTAACCCTATTGATTTCAGCAGGCTCGAGCGTTTGTTTGAACCTACAGCATTTCATTGCCTAGCAACTTGGGCACCCAGTTGCTTAAGGTTACTATGGTGATGGTTGTCTAATGCAGGCGTACTATCAAAGAGATGATCAAGAGCATCTGCCATTCTCACACCGCAACTTCAAGGATTTCCTCCACTGCCTCGCCTTTTATTTGGCAATATGAAATAAACGTTGGAGACAGACATGGCACTCGCCCGCGCGCAGCGAAAACCGCTGACATGAATTCTAATTTCTACCTGTCTACGCAGGTACCTGGGTGTACACAACTAAAGGTCCTGGAAGCAAGGGAGACAGTGATGCCGCAATCACGCATCCCACCCCCACCGCAGTGACTCTTATTGCTCGAGTTGATCAACTTCACTACTCTCATTTCTTTTAAGAGGCGGCGTCAGCATGCCTCTCTTACGGCTAAAAAAGATTCTTCTTTTCTTCTGGTGCAGAAAGAGCAGAAAGAAAGAGAGAAAAGGAGTGAAAATGAGAGAGGGGAGAAAAGGAAGGAAAAAGGAGAGAGAAGGACTATCTAGAGACCTTCTTTACCTCCTGCGAGAAATAAAAGAGCCCAGACAGGAGTTCTGAAAGGTAAATACATCAGTCTTCAACATCACCTCCAGTGACCTTATCTTATAGGTCACAGAAGTTTCAAGCACTGCTCACTACCAGCAGACTATGAATTTTTTCCCAGATAACCAGATCTGTGTGACTAGTTTAAGACCCAACTCACAAGGCAGTTTAGCGCTGCGAGGAAACTGTAACATAAAAACAATTACCGTTTTTTCAGAAATCTCCTTTACATATGAAAGTATAACGAGCTGGTCGCAGAGAGGCGCAAGTCCACTGATATAGAATTCGGTGTCGAACTGGAAAACTGAAATACAGGAAAGACAACAGATTGTTAAATAAATGAATGTGTATGAACTACTCCCTAAGAAAAATACAAAGCTGATTTTGAGCGGCAATCAACAGCGTGCAGCAACACTTCAGAGGAAGGAAGACTCAACACATATAACAAACCTACAGACTCCCCAGCTGGATCAGCAAGATGAAAAATGACATTTAACAGATTAAATTCCATTAAGGCTTGCAAAAAGAAATGTTTGTGCTCCAGGACATGTTAGAGATGAAACATTTGAAATGAACGGTCAGCCTGATTTTCAGTAATTATATTGAAAAAAAGAAGCAAATTAAAACCAAACTCAATAAACCAGGCAATAAACAGAGCATCTTAATACATTTGCATATTTATAGCAAGTCATGTGGCCTTAAGAGAATCACACCTGCTACAACTATTGGTATGATATATGAAAACACAGAGATCATTATTTATTAATCATCACTTTAAACATCACAGGAAGATTTACAGATACCCTCATTACACAGAAAATATACAGTTAAATAGTCCCTTTTCTTGTTCATAAAACTGAAAATGTAACTTCCTAAAATTGGTCTTGAAATCAAGACAGTTCTGTGATGACTATTTTGAGAAAGAAAAAGAAAGAGCTGAACTGTATTTACAAAAAGGTTCATTAAAGCAGACCTCTGCCCCAGAAATAGCTATTTTATTTTATTCTACTGAATTTACAGTGCATGCATTCAACTTCTGGGAGGTCCTTTTTGTGGGCTCCTTTCTCATGGGGCACAAAACAGGCATCGTCCAAGTTGTTATATATTAGAAAAACTTCTACCTATAAGCTTTTTCAAAAATATCAGATGCATCATCATTTTCCCCCGAAACATGGTTTTAGGAGAATCTAAGCCTAAGTAGGAAAAAAAAAAGTTTCCTTGCTTACTGCTTACTAATATCTACTGTTTACTAAAACAGTTACTAATTATTCTAGCAAAGCAAACAGAAAATGCAGCATAATGACACTAAAAATAAAGCTAATTTTCTTTAGCAAAGGTAATAAGAAGGAACAGGAGAAATAATCATCCTCCTGCTAAAGGAAAAAAAAAAATACTGTCAAGTAAAGTAGAGATTTGACACCTGTCTCTCAATGAATAAGCAAATACTGGTTTTCTCTTAATGACTGCTGACACTTTGACACCACTGGGGGACCAAAGCAGGGCACAAGGGCAGAATACTCCATCTCCTCTAGGAGAAAATAGGTGCACATTTGTAATCCTGCACGCAGTTATTTTGTTCTAGCCTGCCAGACGGATGAGATCACTTCCACCGTCTCACGTGTTGCTCCGAGTGACAATCTTAAACAAACCATGTCAGAAACATCTACATAACGTATCTTATTCCTGGTTTACAATTTAATATTTGGCATTTCAAAGGAATATGGAAGGCAGGAGGAAAAACATGGACAAGAAAAAACAAAGTCAAATCCATAAGGCTGGCAAGAGGGACGAGCAAACTTTAAAAAAAGTGACAAGAGAAGGCTCTCAAAGGGATATGAAATATTGTGGTTTGAATTTGGAGAGGAAAACAGTGTGGTGAATGGTACATTTATAAATATTATGGGGACAGTTTTAAAACAAAACACGCGTGTTTCTGCCTTTCACTGGAACTTTAGTTCCTTTGCCAGTGAAAATGTTTGTAATGTCCATGCAATGGTGTATTTACCATGAAGCAGTAGTACTGTTCCGTGAGGCAAAAAAATAAATAAAGGAATAAAAAGCATCACTTCTTCGTTTTGTTTTTAAATAGGGTTTAGTTTCCTTGGTTTCACTTTCAGCTTTCTCTCAGCTCATCCTCTTCAAGAGGCCTTGTTGAAACACAATGCTCTAGCTCTGCTGCTACAGCCTTGAACAAAGAATAGCTGGCGTAGACAGTGCTTCTTGACCTGATAAAAACCTTTGATGCCGCTAATCAAAAAAGTCTTGCTGAAAAAAAAAAATAATTATAGAAGTTATAGCTGCACAGACCACTAATAGGTTAATTTGACTTACTCTCTGGATGCTTTGTTTTGATCAAGGGAGGGAGGGAAAAAAAGAAAAATCCAACATAGAGGTGTTGCAGAAATGCTGTTAATTTGAAAAGGATCCAAAACAATTAAAGCAAACGTAGCACTGGAGGAAATGGGAATGACTGAGGTATGGCCATGTGTCATCCATGTTTATGGCTGTCATAAGAGAAGATGGAAGATATGCTGACAGTGTTTCGACTCTATGTTCAGCGCCTATGTACAGCTGCCAAACAAATTACCAGGAAGCAAAAAGAAGAAACATGTAAATCTTGTGATGCATTAAATGAAATGGATGAAATACCCCACATTACAGAAATAAAACAATGAATAAAACATAAATAATGTGTGCTCCATTATTTACCCAAACTCTGCAAAGCAACTTCCTCCGGAATTTTAAAGATCCCCACACATGCAGTGGACTGAAATTTTAAAAAGTCTATTTTGTTTAATCAAATCTCAAAAAGCAGCCCCTGCTTTTCCACTGCGGATTTAGAGAGTGAAATTCTGGTTAGAGACAGAGTTTTTTGCCACTGATTTCAGGTTTCAATGTTGTCTTTCGGGAAAGTAAGCAGGAACCTGAACTAGCATGCAGAGAATTAACATGAAACTTAATATGTGGAGAAAAAGAAGGATTTTGTTTTTTTGTTTTTTTGTTTTTTTGTTTTTTTGTTTTTTTGTTTTTTTTTTTTTAATATAAATTCCATATAGTATATCAAAGAAATGGAAAAGCCAATGCACAAGCTAATTTTTAGCTAGCCCACTTGTATATCAACAGTATCAAAGCCACAAAGCACCACGAACTGGCCCAGTTTACCTAGAACCCCGGTGGACTGTTAGCTGCTGGGGTGATGCCACTACACATTCCCAAATTACCTTTTAACGAGCTATTTCAGGCACATCTGCAAAATTCGCAGTCGTTGCTGTAGGCCACAGTACAGCATACCCTTAAATGTATGGCATATTTCTATTGAAATAAAATAAAAATCTTACTTTTAGGAGTACCATCCAACGTAATCCTTGAAGAAAACACAAATCTCATTTTTTTTTAACATTTATATTTTTCTTGGAAAATCCTCATATATGACACATGCCCCAGCATTTAAGTATTTCCTTACAAATGGTTTCAATTTCCCACATAGCTCCACAAAAGTCTTCACATATTCAAATTCCCAGGACAGACCTACCTCTGACTAGAAGCCTGAGCAGAAAGCTTGGGATGTGCCCAACTAAAGAAAAGTCAACTGCGACTTAAAATGAATTGTAAACTTCTGGGGAGGAGCAGTGAAGAAACCCACATGAAGGTCCTTTATTTGGGCTTGAATATCCTTAGAACTCCCCGCAAATTTTCTACCCATACTACTATATGCGAAATCAAGCAACTGTTCACCTAATTGTGCACATATT
>JAOXJK010000040.1:24394985-24405730 GCA_025774025.1 Xenus cinereus | reverse complement strand
TGGGTGGACCTGCTTTGGCAGGGGGGTTGGACTAGATGATCTCCAGAGGTCCCTTCCAACCCCATGTGATTCTGTGAGACATCCTGTAGGTGTTTAGCAACCTGTCTGGCCAGTAGCGAAAGCCTGTCCTTCTGCATATATTCTACACTGATAGAAAGAGATGTCACAATGGAGATAGAAATGGTATGTCCAGATTTCTTTCTTCCTAAGTGGGCAGTGCCGCTTGTAACTTTGCTCTAGCACTCACCTGTGGGCTCATCTTTCTTACGACCGATACACTGTGGTGGGAGATGACATTTGCTTCGAATGAGACAAGGGTCTCCTTAAGGCAGCTGTTGTACAAGCCCATAAAAAGGGCGAGTCCTCATCCTTAAGCACTCGTGATCTATATCAGAGGATGGCAACCTTTTGAGGACTTGGTCCCCCCGCGCACTTTTTTCTCTCTGAGATGAGAGGTTAAACGTGCCGCCAGGAGCTGGGAGATTGTCTCTAAGAAGCACCATGAGGCCAATTAGTTAGTGCTCATTAGTTTCCCTTCTGCAAAGGGTGGACTCCTGCCTTCCTCAGCTTGCTGGCCTTGGCAGAGCTGGGACTCTTGCCAGCCCGCCCTGCTGCAGGCCATGTGGGATCCCCAGCACGCTGTCTTCACCACCCATGGCTGAAGCAGGCCAGTAAGGTGGAGAGGAAGCAAAGGAGATGTAGCTGTTATCCAACAGGTCAGCAATAATGCTGAGAACGCTGGGTCTCCAGGCTTCTAGCCTATCCATGTCCTTCTTAGTAGACGATGCTTTCTATCCTGCACCTCACTTGTGTTTTTCTAGAGCAGAAGGAGAATTACCTCTGGGCCGTGGGCTCTCCTGGTCTTCAGCATCATTAGAGACCATGTTTATGCCACCAGAGTAGCTGAAGTCTCGTAAACCTAGCGGGGAAATAAGGAATTAAGAATCAACAGCATCCCAGGGAATCTTGGTTGAAGGGGGACTCTGGCTGTTCCTTACAGGCTGTATGAAAGAGATATTTCTGGATCAAGAAAACAGTCATCTTTTGCAGGAGGGCAAAGCAAAGGAACTGCTAATTTTTTTCCAATAAGAAACCCATCTTAGGGCACAGCTTGGATCTGGTAATGAAAGCGCTTGGGAAGTCAGAGGTCAAATTTATATATTCCTCCTCTGATTAATACCTCTTCTTGCAAAGTGAAGCAGTTCAACAAAAAGAGTGAAAATGGCATTCAGGTGCTGTTTGGGCCATTTAATGGCTGTGCACGAGGCTGGGGAGTGTCCGTGGCCAACTCGAGGCTGGTCAAAGGTTTAACCACTGGGTTATTAGCTGCTCCGAGGCTGATCTCCCTGAATACTCTTTTTCAGTGGAAGTTTCAACAAATACCACCGTGTCTTTACACCCAGTTTCTGGTTTGGTGACATGTTGCTTCCCAACAAGACCAGTCAGAAAACTCCCAAGCAGCTCCAAGCCTCACGCTTCCAGAGTCAGAGCTTTGGCTGCTTCTCCCCGAAGGCTCAGCGGAGGGAAACAAGCCACTCGGTATCACTGTTCTTCGTTTACCCTCCTGAACCCTGTCGCTCAGCGCTTCAAGGGAGATGCTTCAGCAGTTAATGCTGCTCCTGGGGTATGTGCGAGGAACAATTAAAGCTCATTGTGCCAGGAAAGAGCCCTGGGCTGAGCGGGGCTGTGGAGACGGCTGCCCTTGTTTTGCTGCGTGCAGCAGCTTCCCCAGCAACCCCCATTGCGGGGAGAGGCAAAAAAAGCAGGCCTTGCCGATCGTGGAGCTAGAGTTAAAAACTCCTAGGCTAAACTCCATGTGTCATTTCTAGGCTTTTTGCTGGTGGCGGCCGTCTTGGTGTGTAGCATTCAGGGCCCGGGCTGAGCAGGGCTGGGGAGGGCACGGCTGCCGAGCCTGGGAAGCCATCGCCAACCAGCTGCAGCGTGGGACCGCTGGCAGGAGTGAAGCAGGGGGTGCTTAAAGAGCAGACGCTTCGCAGTGCTCCCTTTAACACTGCGGGATCTAGATCTTTGATCCTAAAATGTGGGGGAGACCTGGAAGAATCATAGAATCATCTGGGTTGGAAGGAACCTTCAAGATCATCTAGGCCAAGCATCAACCTAACTCTGACAAAAAACCCCATCACTAAACCATGTCCCCCAGCACCATGTCAACCCGTCTTCTAAACACCTCCAGGGATGGTGCCTCAGCCACCTCCCTGGGCAGCCCATTCCAATGCTTGATAACCCTTTCAATGTAAAAATGTTTCCAATATCCAACCTGAACCTCCCCTGGCACAACTTGAGGTCGTTTCCTCTTGTCCTGTCGCCTGTGACTTGGGAGAAGAGACCGACCCCCGCCTCTCTACAACCTCCTTTCAGGTTGTTGTAGAGAGCAATAAGGTCTCCCCTCAAGAGAGTGTTGGCCATTCCCTGGAGAAGGGTCCTGCTAGAATGTGCACGGCGAGATTTCATTTGTGCCCAAGGGTCAGGGCGGTCTGTACCTGCTTCAGCTGCTTGTGCTAGGACAGGAGTATTCCCTGTCACCCAAAGGGAAAGCCTCAGCTACAGCATAAACTCTTGTGGCTCCACAACCGGCAGCTGGTGTGCATGGAGAGGGGGCAAGCTTTTCTCCTGCCTTTGTGACTTGTCTGGAAACTGGAAACCTCTCCAGAGATAAATTGGAAGTTGTCATTGGCGACTCGGCCGAGAACGTCAACAGGAATCTGTCAGCGCCAGTCACGACGATACAAATACAATTTCCCCACTTAAAGCACGGCGCCAACTGTACCTAATTAACCTTCATGACAGCACTGCAATACAAGGAAATAAGGATCATTAACTTCAGCCTGGCTTTACAGAAGGGGAAGAGGAGCGTCAGTGCCAGCCCCACGCTTTTCGAATTGAGGTAGGCTCGGAAAAAATCACAAGGTTAAAAATAACAATAATCCATTTGGGGTTCTCAGAGCCTGAAGAGTGCACTTGAATCAAACTTTCAGGTTTTTCTCCAGGAAACATCAGGACTGGAAACTTCTCTCCCATACACGCTTTTTTATGACTCAATAACCAAGGCTTTTAGAAAATCACACGTTCTCAATCACAGTGGTGCAGAGGCAGTAAAGGTCAAAGCGATTTGCTCAGTGTTGCTTAAAAATCAGCTGGGCAAAGCTGGGACTAGACTGTGCGAGTAGCTGACCCTCCACCCCTTCCTTGTTCCTCCAGACCAAACATTTTTCTAGGTAGGGGGACCTGCCTAAATCCACCAGTGGTCACTTAATAGCTGCCAGAGGCGTAATTCAGGCTTGAACTAGTGACCTCATCCCTTCCTCTCACGTCTGCTGAGGGACAGACTGATGACATTGGCTGTTTACATTGTGGTCTCTGAGCCAGCCCAGCTCCTTTGCCTGGGGCCCAGCAGGGATGGAAGTGTCCTAAAGATGCAAAACCATCCACGCTGCTCCCTGACGCTGCTTTCCTGGCTTGGGGCTGTTTTTATGAGTTAGTAGGAATGAGCAACTTGTACAAGTCCTTCTTAAAGTAAAGAATTCTCCCTGCCGGTCGTATCAGCTGCCGGGAAGAATAATGCCAGTGCCATTTGTAGTGGGCACCAAGCGCAGGCTATCGTTTCTTCTCACCGGATCAATGCAGTTGCAAAGCCCTGGAGGAGCCGCCATGGAAGCTTTGAGAGTTGTATCTGTTAATACCCACAAACTGATCTCACTTCTGCCCTGAGTCACGGATGCTGTCGGGATCAGAGGAGAAAACCCAGGGCTGTCTGGAGCCCCAGCAGGCAGGACCCCTGCTCGGGAGGGAAGCCAACGGGACCACAGAGGGTTGTGGCCGAGGAGGAGACCCTGTTGTGTGGGGTGCTGACCCCAGCCCAGAGAGGGTTTTCACACAAAAGTGCATTTTATTCATCTCTTTTTCTCCTTCTTCTTCTGTTCTAAGCTGACATGGGGTGAAGCTGAAGGGACCCTCGAGAAGGCCAGGTCATTGATGGAAAGGAAAAAGGGCTCTGGCAGATGGTGAAGAGCTTTCATGAGCAGCATGGGCTGCAGCGGGCTCCAGGGAACAGAATTGTTCCCCTGCTCAGGCTGTGTGTCTGTCTCTCTGATTATTTTGTGTATTTCATCTCTGCTGTCTCTCTTGCCCTTAATCTGGGCTCCTCTGTGCCAACAAAATGCTTAGCTCACTCCATTGTCTGTGAGACTAATTTGCACTGTAAATCTGATGCTTATCTTACGTGACAGCTTACTGTGGGGTTTATTGCAGTCCCGAAGACAAACTAAGCGGGGATGGCTAGAAAGCTTTCGACACATCATCTGGAATATAGAATGAATACGACCTATTTCAGCTTCTGCCAGGTTAGAATGTGGCCCCTTGTGGTTGGGGTCAGAAGGTATGTCTTTCCTTTTTCAGATCTATTCAAACCTGAGCTTGCTTGGGTTTGGGGTTTTTTTACGGTACAGCTTCTGGTCTGTGTTGGAGCTGCTGGAATGCTTCTGGAAGAGCCTCCCACCCTTCCTAGGGCTACCTGTGGAGTCCTGAGGACCGTGAGAATGGCTGCAGACCAGGTGCAAGCAGCGTGCGAGAACTGGTGCTCCAGTGTGCTGCAGGTTTCTTGTCTCTGCCTAGCTTGATCAGAAAGAACCTTTGTCCTTGTCCTTCTTCATTAGTATTTCCTGACACTTTTCTCCAATACATTTTAGCTCTTTGCTGGCAGAGTAACATCCCCCCTCAATCTCATCTGCAGTTGTGTCCTGGGGGCAGCTGCGGGCATCCAGCTATCATCTGAGGGATTTTCACACTAGCGTTGTTCAGAGAGCTGGGCAGCTCCAGCAGCCTCGGGTCAATTGAAACATAGGCAGAGGGGTTCCAGGTAGCCTCAGATGCAGGTTTACCTGGGGAGAACCAGGAAGATTATTGCTGTATTGATAGACTTCTTGGTTCTGCAGCTGAGCACGACAGTAGGTCTTTAATACCCTGAGCTTCTACATTGCAGTCCTCTGGCAGGAGGCAAAGGATCCTGCTTCCCTGGGCCTGGGAGTGGGAACACCAAGACCTACCATCCTCTGAGGATGGTGTTTGTTTGGAGGACCAGACTGATTTTCGCTGAGTAGAGTCCTGCTTTAAAGGTTCATGGATTTCTGGATCCCTCTGCTCTTCCCTCCCTCCGTCTGAAGACAAAAGACACAAGTGGCTGTACGGGATAAGTTGTGTGCGGCAGCTGGGAGGCTGCAACTGAGCGGGAAATGGAGCCAAGGGTCTCAGTAGCATTGAAGGAGAGAGAAAAAAACCCAAACACATAGAGAAACTGTTGAGGAATAGGCAAGCCGAATGTCTAATACCAGGTAGAACTGTAGCTGCTTAGACTACACCAGAAACTCTGTACTGGCCCCTCTCAAACTCCATTTTGCTGCCCGGATTGTCAGATGTGTGTAGCTTATTCCAAGTTATTAGAGCTGGTGAACACCAGACCCCTCACAGGCGCTGTCCTGAGACCTGCTCAGGGGAGAGCTCTCTACAGCCTGGGTCAAGCTTGGGGAAAAACCCATAACTCTGGTAACACTCCAAAATCTGCAGAATTTTAGAAGAATCCAGCATAAAAATAACTAGGAAAGGATCATCACATCACCTAACTCAGATTCGTGCCACCCCAAGTTAGGTTAGTGTATGCAGCCTCCTCTGAAGAAGCCCCCTTCTCTTCCCTGGCTCGAGATGGAGCCAGAGGAATCAAATCTCCTGACTTAAACTCCTGCCGAAAAGTTAGCAATTTGGATCTGAAGACATCTTCACTTGTTCCCTAAGAGGCCTGGAAAATGGCAGCAGCTCTGATCCGTTTGGCAAGGTCAGGTTGTCCCTTCAGCTGTGTGCATCCAGCACCCCGGGGCAGCTGGTGCTTCCAAGGATAAAATTCCTGCCCTGCTGCTGCTGAGTGTTTTCTGTCAGACTTCTGGTTGGTTTGTTTAAAAAAAAAAAGAAAAGAAAAAAGCTTGTTTTCGAGCAGCACTTGGAGACCCTACACACGAGAAGGGGAAGATGGTCCCTGCTGAGAAGGATTCATAGGATACATCAGCATCGGCTCTAACCCGCCTGGAAATGAGAGTGGGTGGAGACATCAAAGTGGGGGTTTTCTGCTACCTGGAAATGTTATTAGTGATCGAGGAAGGAAGCTGCTGCCGGGCTGGATAAATGAGGGGGCTTTCTTCTCGGGGAGCGGGGAGCTTTAGAGAAAAGGGAGCTGAGAGTGTTGGAGAGTGCAGTGGGAGGGCTGGGGTCTCAAAAGAGAAAGCCAGCAGCTCTCGCCTGCTTCCCGGCGGCTGTATTAAGCTTGTTCCCCTGCTTAGGGGGACCGTCCCCTTTCTTGGGGTGCTGGTGGATCCTCTGCAGAGCTCTGCATGGCCCCCATCCTGGTCTCTCTGAAAAACTGCACCATATTTTTATGCAGGCTTTCAGAAAGCCCCTTCCATCCCTGCCGTTTCCCCGCTCCTCAGGAAATGGGGTTTGAGCAATTAGCAGGGGGCTGCAGCCCTCCTGCTGCATCAGCCTGTGCATCCTCTCCTCTGAGCAGGTCGTGGGATGGAAGGGCTGCTGCTGGTCCGGGGGTTCTGTATTCCCAGCTGGTGCTTGCTTCTTTTTTCCTGCCAGGATTGCTTTATTGTATTTTTGCAATTATTAGTTACTCATCTGGAGTACGGAACTGGCAGCGAATCAGAAATCAGAGTGTCCAAAATATCTCTCCCCCGCAAAAAGAGCAGCTCCTCCTTCGCTGCCCGTGCCGGGGGCGGGGGGTCTGACGCCAGGGGAGAGGACTGTGTGGAGGCTGGGGCGGGAGAGCCGTCAGGTTTGGGCGACAACCTGAGTCAATGTTGAGCGGGAGTTGACTCAGCCCTCTCCCGAGCAGCGGCGAGCGCTACGTCTGCGGTGGCGTGGGCAGGGGCGACGGCAGCCCGGGTGGGTATGTCGCGCTGGCCTCCCTCCAGTTGGCACGGGTAAACCAGCAGCGACATGGCGTAGCAACTTCAGCTCTCTCGTAACGCTAGTAAATACGCCGCCGACCATCTCCAGAGGGCTCGCACGACCTGAGGTGACGTCCGCCTCACCGTACCTTTGCTGCGGTTTGCTGTCTGTGCCGGCGCAATCACGGCCCTGGCAGGCAGGTCTGTACCGTGCCACCGTCCTGCATCCCACATCAGCACAGACCTGCTTCCAGACAGATGCTTCTGAGGACCTGCAGGCCACGCAGACGTCAGCTCTTGCCATCTGCAGTTGGTGCCTCCAGTGCTGGCATCACTCTCTGTGACGTTCCGGCGTTTGCCAACACGCAGGGGAGGGGAATTAACGTCTCTGGTTCGTGGGATTTGCTTTGCATCGCAGCGCCGAGGCTTGCGAGCGTGGGGCTGTAACTGAGCCACCTTCCTCCCTTCTCTGTCACACGGGCGATTCTCTCCCCACTCCCCACCTTCCCAATGTCCTCTCCTGCCATGCTGGAGACCTGGGATCACCCTGGTCCCTCCTTCAGGCACCGAGAGGTCTGGAGCTGCAAGGCACTGCCCATACGGGAGGGTGAACCATGGTGGAGAACCCTCCTGGACTGGAAGAGGTGCCCAGGGAGAAGGTCTTTGGTGTGGGCACTTCTGACTTTTCCTTTTCCCTCTCTCCCCGCAGATGCCAGCAAGGACCATCCGCAGCAGCAGGCAGGGGTGATCTGGAGGGTGACGGGCGGCCTGTTCAGTATCACCCGGGGAGCCGTGGGGGCCACGTTGGGAGGAGTTGCCTGGGTGGGCAGCAAGAGCCTGGAGCTCACCAAAACAGCTGTGACCAGCGTCCCCGCTGCTGGCGTCGGACTGGTGAAGGGCAGCGTCTCGGCGGTGACCGGCGGCGTCGGAGCCGTGGGCAGCGCGGTGGCCAGCAAAGTCCCTTTCACCGCCAAGAAGAAGGACAAGGCTGACTAATCCACGCCACCCCCACACACCCCTCCTCGCAGCTCCCTTCCGAAAGATCAACCTGCCCGTACTCTTCCCCCTACACAGCACCTCTTCCAGGTGGAACCAGCCGCTTCAGGGAGGGTCGAGCACCCCAGCAGACTCCGGCTGCAGCCTGCTCAGCACCGCCTGCCTGGCTCAGAGTTCACGGAGCCGCTGTCAATGCCTTTCTTTCATTCCCACCACCTACCGGGGACCACCTCTACTCCCAGGGCTTTTGAGGCGCTGTCGTCTCTGTCTTGCAGTTTCCTCCCTCCCTTCTCTTGCTCCTGGAAGCACGGAAGGGTGGGAGAGGGTGTTAGGCTCCATCTGCCTGGAGGCTGGGGGAGTAAAAGGGGAGGGGGAGGAACTATGCCTTGCTTGAAATGTGGGTTATGTAGTCAAATTCAGCTTCAGCTGGGAAGACAGCCTCTGAAACACCCCTTCCCTTGGCTCTGGAAGGTGTGTTTGGGGGCTCTGCCTGGTGGAGAACCGTAGAAGAAAGTCCCATTGACACCAGGGAGAGATACTGTGAAGAGGGGGAAGCCTCCCTCCCGCCCTGCACCTCTTATTTTTTCTTTGCAGGGCCCATCCCACAAGCTGCTCCCAATCACTTACTCCCTGGCTGAATTTCACCCTTTGGAGAAGGAACCCACAAGCTCAGCAGAGCAGCTGCAGGGATGATGCCACACAAGAGTATCGTATGTCCCAGGCCATCAACTTCTGCATAAATTTTCTTGGTGAGAGGCCGGAGGAAGAAGGCTGCTGTATGTTCCCATTCCCAGGTGACAGTGGCATCTGTGATGGTGCAAGCACAGGTAGCGATGCTCCACAGAGACACAAACTGGGCCCTTGGGTTTGACCCTTGAAGTCCTGGCGGCTTCCCCATCTGTAACATCTAGGCCACACTCTCACTCCACAGACGTCGTTAATAACCACGAGCAATCGTGTTCCCAAATGCCACCCAAGTTCTGCTGCAGGGTGGGAGGGGAGGCTCTCCTTGCGACCCCAGGAGTGGTGGCCTGGCTGTCTCATGTTGGAGAACGCTTCCCCGACGGGTTGAGTGTGCTCCAGCGGCAGCCAGCCCACGTGGGGCACCAGCGACTCCTCCTCCACACGCTGCTCCTGGGGCTCCAGCCCGGCTCCTCTAAATGACCGTGTTGCACTAATTAAGCCCACCCACACTCATAGTGCTGCAGAAACCCCAGACACCTGCGTTCACCTGGGAGTCACAGCCATCCTCAGCCTGGCCCGTGATGCTCAAGGGGCCGTGGGGCATCCTGCACACACACTCGCACACGTGCACACACACACACACACACTCACTCCCCCTGTAATTCCCGGGATGAGGAAAGCCACAGGCTCCACCATTAACTGGCCAGTGATTAGCCTAGGTCGTTAGGTGTTGGATGCATAGAGAAGTGAAGCAGTGCTTGTGCTGTAGTTTATAAATACGCATCTGTGTTGGCGTGTGTGTATGTGTCAGTCCACGGGCATGTCTTCAGCCAGGGAAACAGAACTGTGCCACCGCTGAGGAGGAGTTGACAATCGTCATCTTCGGCACTTCCAGCATATAGTTTTTGGTATAGGGTCCTGGTCAAAATAAAAGCAATGTTTTAGAGGATGTTTTCCCCTCTGTTGCCCGAGAGCATAGTTTATTGAAACCAAAGGAATGTGAAAAATCCCCTTTCTCCCATTTATGCGGTTTGTTTACTCTCTGCCCTATCTTTTGGACGCTGGAGCCAACTTCCTTCATCTTCATTTCCCGTTGGAGGCCGTTGCGCTTCCTGGCTGCTCTCTTGTGCTTAGGACTCAGACATCAGGGAATATTTAAGTAGAAACATCCCCCACCCCCCCTTTTCAACGTTTTTGCTGAATGTTCTTGGGCTTGTGAAGCAGTTTTCGTTCTGACCTTTATTAAATCCATGTTTTGGGCCTGACCTAAGTCTCTGTGTCCCTGTGCGAGTCCCGCTGGCGTTCAGTCTCTCGCCGTACCCTTCACTGGGTAGTCCCTGCTGTTTGCAGCGGCGAGAGGTTGCTGATCTCCACGGTGTGTTACTCTTGGTAGCACGAGAGTGGTTTCACCTACGTCTCCTGTTTCTGAAGAGGAAACAGCACTCGGTACGTGTGTGCATTTCCTCGCTTTGTCTCTTTTGTTCTGGCGAAGGCCAGGTTGACCCAGACGTGTCGGTTTTGTCTCTGAAGGCAGCGGTTTCACAGAAAGATCAGGCCTTGATGTGTGCTTGCACTTTGCTGGGGGGCTCGTGGTGGTTGGCAAGGCCAGAAGAAGTCTCGTCTGTTCTTCCTTTGTCTGGGATGCCCTGCGGAGCAGGAGGGCAGTTTGCACGGCGCGGAGCTGTGCTCACCGCTCTCCCTGAGCACCTCTCATTCCTTACTCCAGATCACAGGCTGCTCTTGAAACCAGCTGTGACCCCAGAGCTAAAAGCTGCTTGTGCGTAACTAGCTGTGCTGCCACCAGCCCTCTTAGAAAGACACGGTTTCTTACCAATTGGGCCAGAAGACACTCTTCTTCCTAACTGCCCCTCCCGCGCCTTGGGCAGGAGAAGCTTTCTGGAAAACACTACTGAGGAGAAGGATCTGAGGGTCCTGGTGGATAGCAAACTTTTCATGAGCCAGCAATGTGCCCTTGTGGCCAAGAGGGTCAATGGGTTCCTGGGCTGTGTAGGGAAGAGTGTGGCCAGTAGGACGAGGGAGGTCATTCTCCCCCTCTGCTCTGCACTGGTGAGGCCACAACTGGAATATACTGCGTCCAGTTCTGGGCTC
>JAOXJK010000040.1:24380836-24391214 GCA_025774025.1 Xenus cinereus | reverse complement strand
GAGGGGTTCAAGGCCAGGCTGGATGGGGCTTTGAGCAACCTGGTCTGGTGGGAGGTGTCCCTGCCCATGGCAGGGAGGCTGGGGCTCAATGATCTTTAAGGTCCCTTCCAACCCAAACCACACTATGATTCTATGTCACCTTGCAGATGGCACAGCTGAATTAGAGGTGCTCCAGCTGCAAGCCCTGAAGAGAGGCCGTCAGATACGTGACCCCTGCTCACCTGTTCTGCAGCCCAGCTGGAGCAGGTTTGCCATGTTAAGCTAGGCTGTGGATGCTAGAAAATCACATACAGTCACAGCTTTCCCCACCTCACTTGAGAGTGGTGGGCGTGCAGGCAGCTCCCTGGGTATGGCTGCAGCACCCAGCACCTTCTCCTGGTTAAGAGCTTGGGCTGGGAGCTGGTGAGCAGCAGACCTCAGAAGACACCTTCGGAGAGGAGACCTGCCCAGGTAGGTGGGCTGTGGGTGGCTCAAACATGCCTGTTGGAGGAGCGGGTCCAGCACTGGGAGTGTGTAGCCATGGGTGGATGTGATGAGCTGCGATCACATCTCTCTGTGGGTGCCTGGCTCCAGGAGCATCAGAGATGAGAAACTCCTGGGATGTTACTGTCCCCTGGGGACTGGCCCCAGTGGCTTCCCATCCGCAGCAGCCGGTGGTCTGTAGGACGTGCCTCAAGGGCTGGGGTGTTTGAAGGACTCTGTCCCAGCAGGTCAGAGAAGCTGGTCAACTGTTCCAAACAGACTCTTCCATCCAGCTGCTCGCTGCCCTGCTCAGCCCATGGACCCTGCGTGCACGAGGGGACAACTTGTGCATTGCCAGAACCATCCTTTTGTTTGCTCATTTTCATTCTGGCAGTTCCGTGACCTGAGCTTGAGCACTTTTCTCTGGTCCTCCAGGGCAGGACATGCCGGCACTGGTATTGACAGCATCTGACATGGTCGGGGGGGGGCAACGAGGGGCAGCTTGATGGGGCCGGGCTCATCGTGGTGGCACCATGAGCACTCTGTGGGTGGGCACTTCAAGCTCTCAGGGCTGTAAAATGACCACAGGTTCTCACTTCTGGCTAAACTACTTGCATTTTGACACAGTTCGGATGTGAACTGGCACACACCAAGGGAGGTGACCACAGTTCCCTGCCGCCCCGGGGGGCCGTGGTGTGGCTCCCCCAGCCTTGTCCTGCACAGAATCTGTCCGTCCACCCACCCCTAGCTCAGTCACTGAGGTCTTTCAGTTGAAATTCACCTCCGGGTCAGTTTTATTGCACTTTTATTTACAGAAAACACAGAAATAAAGCATTAAGTGTGTTGGGCTTTTACCAAACCACCCAATCACTTCCCACCCCACCCTTTTTTTTTTTTTTTTTTTTAAACTTTTGTGGGTGTTTTTTGGCACAAAGAAATATCACAGGTGTCACCAAACAACCATGTAGGAGCAGCTGCCCAGCTGCCCAGCCCAATAACAGGACTTAAAACAAACAGACATGTGGCACTGAAATAAAAAACAAGAAGGTTGTTCCACGTTCAGCTTCCAGTTTAACCTGCTCATCGGGGGCAAGGGGGGCTTACTCTGGAGGGGACACCACCACTCATAAATTATATTTATATTTACCTCTTACATTGTAAAAGTAAACAGTGCAAAAGTACAGTACCCCAGGTACCCTTCGGTTTTGGAAAGCTTGAAGGTTGCTTTTATACATTTTTTTTTTGTGTGTGTGTGTTTTGTAAACATTGTTACCCATCCACAGTTCTAGCTCTTGGCTTGGAGAGACCCAACTCCTCTTGCGTCCGAAACGTGCTGAGGGGCAGCCACCGCTTCCCCTGGGCTCTGCTGAGATTCCCGCTCAAGGTTTAGTGCAAATTTTGGAGAGAAAAAAGACAAGGAGGGGAGGGAGGGGAAGGACCAAAAGAAAAGAAAATAAGGCAACAGTTAGAAACAGTCCGTATCAAAAGCGGGGGCCCCCCCTCCCCGGGGGGGCTGCCTTAGGAGAAGGGTAGGAAGTCTCTCTCTTCCACCAGGCTGATGGAGAGGTTCTTCAGCTCCTCCTCAGAGCTGGCCGTTTTGTAGCCGAGCTGGGCCAGCACCTGCTGGCAGGCGTGCTGGGTGAACGCCACGATCTCGTAGGACAGCCGGAACCGCCACTTCTCCGCCGTGGCCGCCGAGTTGCGCACCGTCCCGTACTTGTGTTTGGAGGAGGACCTGTCTCCCCGGGTGTTGTTCTGTATCCAGCGCTCCACGTTGCTGTCCATGGGGATGCCCAGGAAATCGTAGATCTCCTCGGTTTTTTTCATGGGGTTCCTGGCCAGGTCTTCGTACCGCACCAGCATGTACTTCCCCTTGAGCCACGGCGGCCGGTTGAGGCCGGTGGATACGGAGTTCCAGAAGTCCTCGCACACCGTGGTGAGCTGGGTCACGTCCAGGTTGTATGGCTTCCTGCCAGTGCCGTCCCAGATCCTCCACAGCCGGTAGGTGTCCCGGAAAGTCTCGCTGCGGGATGCCAGGATTCCACGAGGGTCCCTCACCAGCTGGATGACCTTCAAGTTCAGCCGCGGGTCCTCCACCAGGGCCCGGAGGTCGCTGACCTCGGGCACCCGCACGGTTTTGATGGCCACGTGCCCGTGCTCTCTGCAGGACTCGGTGGCCAGCGTCAGGTTCAAGGTACCGCACTTCTTCACGCAGTCTCCTTCCTCCAGGTGGAGATCAACGGCCCCCAGGGACTCGCAGACCGGAGGCGAGCACAGGGCCTTGCTGGCTCCCCTGCGGAAGAGGCGGTCGGTGGTGTGGTTGACGGGCTGGGGTTTGATGTAGTTCTCCAAGAAGTAGAGGTCGCAGTCATACAGGCTCCTCAGCAGGTCTCGGCTGGCCCCCAGCATGACCCTCCTGTCCGTCGTACTCTTGCTCTGGGTCAGCTTTGGGATCAGGGTGTACTGGACGTGGTAGAGGGGCTCGAATAAATAGAAGACATCGAAGTGCTGGTTAAAGAGCTGCCCCACAAACGAGGAGCCGCTGCGGGTGGTGGCAAGGATGAGGACGTGCGTCTTCCTGGAGAGGTTATAGGAGAAAGTGGGGCTCTCGTCGCACAGCCTGTCGGCCGCATCGGTGTCCTGGCTCAGGCTGCAGTTCACGGGGTTGGGGATGGGGCAGCTGTGGAAGGACTTGGCGGTGAAGGTCCGGATTGCTGTGTACTGGATTGCAATGGATGCCAAGGCTAGTAGGAGGACAGCCTTCCAGGAACATTGCATGGCTGGTCACCTTCATGGAGCTTCTTCACAGGTCGTCTCGGTGTCTGCAACCCAACAGAGAAGTCAAGGGTTGAGCAAGGACTGCCAAAGAGGACCCAAGTATCCTGCTGCTGGGGGTTACCAGCAAATGTCCTCCCTACATCAGCTATAACCACGTGGACCCCAGTCACGCACTGCAGAGCCCCATTCCAGAAGTGAGGAGGACCAGGCAGAGGCTGGCAAGCCTGGAGAGACACTTCCAGCCAGGACTTCAGCCCCATGGACTGACTGCCTCCTTCCAGGATGGGAGTGTTAGCAAATCCTGTGCCTCATAGCTCACCCCACGTCCTGCAGCCCAGGCGGGGGGGTGTTAGAGCCCGGTGGCCACACCGTCTATGTGCCTCCACCCAGCTGCTGCAAACTCTCCTCCCCAGCTGCCTTGTGAGTCACTTGTCACCCCATCAGCCAGTGCCTTCGACACCCAGTGCAGGGAAAGGGCAGGGGATGGTGCCAAGCACTGCCTGGAGAGGCTCGTCTCCATCCTTCCTGGCCAGTTGGCAGGACGAGGCATGGCCCATCCAGGGCCAACGACATCCTGCTTGCTGAGGGGATGCACCAGGAGAGCAGTGATGGCTCTCCTGGAGCTGCAAACCTCTTTGCTTAGAGGTCCACCAGCCAGGCCAGCTCAGTCTGTCAGCCTCTGGGGACGAGCAGCTGCCAGAGCTGTCCTGGCTGCCAGCCTGATGTGCTCCCAGCACTGAGCTCGTGGTGCTGGCCAGACCCTGCTCAGCTCTGGGATTCTGCACACCAGAGGGGGAAAAGCAATTCTACAGAGGAGGAAGCATGAGGAAGCTGCAACTTCTCCATCCTCTCTTGGCAACAGCGCGGCGGGCAGGAGCCCTGGGCACCAGAGATGGGTGCAGGGAAGAGCAGGGCTGTAGCTACACAAGCCAGGTTCAGTCTAGTGATGCTTAACCCCTGCCTTGCCACTTCCCCCACACGGGCAAGGGCAGGGGAAGCTGAGCAGGATGCTCGGATGGGGTGCTCAGGGACAGCAAGGTGAGGAGCACCCCTGCCGTGGTGCTTGGGGAGCTGGGGCATTGCTGGGAGAGTATGCAACCGGGGTAGCACTTCAATATCTCCCCCCTGCTCACTAACCAAATAATTTTCAGAGACTCTGCCCTGCTGCTCTCTAGAGCACAGGGCTTCTCATCCATGTACTATCTTCCTCAGCAGGGCTGGGGAGCAGGAGGTAAAAGACTCATCCCAGAAACCCCAAACAAGCCAAAACCCCTATGCAAAGGAGACACCACAGTATGAGCAACAGCTTTGCAGCTCCCCTGTACCCACTTTCCCTTGCCTGCCTTCCTTCCATGTGTGGAATGTTCACCCGTGAGCATGCCTCTGCAGTCACCTGCCCTTGCCCACCTTCCTCGAGCAAAACCAAGAGGAGAGACCTAAATATCTCCGCTCCCCGCCCAGCAGAGCCAGCCCTTCCTTCTCACAGCATCATCACCACTGTGCCTTCCTCTTCCCTACTCCTCTTGTGCTCCAGGGAGAGCATTGAGCTGGCCCCAAGCCGGTGGCAAGCTCCTGGTCCCCTGCTCTGGCACACCAGCCATTGCAGGTGGGACTGTCAGAGCTGCTGCTGTCACTGCTTGGCCGAGATCTCCCAGGAAGACCAACGGGCCAGCGACGGATTCAGTGTGTGGGACCTCTTCAAGCCCAGAAGAGGCTGAAATCCCCGATGGGCTTGGGATGGTGCGATGCTCCTGGTGTGCAGTCCCCACAGAACCTGTGGCAGCTGGCATAGCATGTTGTGCCCATCTTCTCAACGTGTCCCACTCCCCCGAGAGACCCTGGCACCCAGCAAGTGATGCTGGGAGAGCTATTCAGACCTGCAGGTGAGTAAAAATAAAAAAAAAACCCTCCTTCCTTCCTTTTTCTTTTTTTTTTTTAATTATTTTATTATTTACCAGTTGCCTCAGAAGCCCTCTCCAGGCACAGGCAGGAGGCTACAGGAGCTACCAGCTCCAGAGACCTCCTGCCAGGAGCAGGGGTTTCTGCACCCCTATGATTCAGAGCAGGACCCCAGCATGGGGGGCTGCAGTATAGCTGCTGCAGGCCACCCCCTCCAGCCATGGCTGTGTCTGTGAACTAAAAGCCGTGCTTTAGACCCAAAAATGACACTTTGAATAAGGGTTGCTTTCTCCTGGGCTGCTGCCTGCTAGGGATGTGGCATGTGGCTGGGGACAGAAGTTGGAGACGTTTGGCTGTTGCTGCTCCTGATCTGGTGTTACCTATCTTGTAGGGGTAAGACCCGGCCCCAGTGTCCACAAGGGATATTATATCCCTTGGACAAAGTGTTTTTCCAGGTCTGCTAAGTCAGGAGAGGACAGGAGGGTCCCTACTGGCACCTCCCTCCTGGCCCAGGTGGCTCTGGTGTGCTGTCTAGGTGGAAGCTGCAGTGGGAACGCTTTCCTGCTCTCTAGTGATGGCCAGCCACACTGCATCCTTCCCACACAACCTCGACTTCTACTCCTTCCTGTGCTGCTGACTGATGCTGGAGCAGATGTGACTCAGATTGTCCCAGGATGTGGCAGAAACCTGCTGCCCCCTCCCCTGCAGAAGGTGACCGGAGCCAGGGTGCCTCCTCGGTTCCAATTCCTGCCGGATCGCCGGCCACAAGCGATTCAGGTTCTCCACCCGCCCAGAACTGCTCCCCTTCGCCCTGCACCGAGCTGCGGAGGGGAAGAACCAGGGCGCTGATCCACCTCCTTAGCAGAGCAGATGCAAAACCACAGCCCAGCTTCAGCCTCGGCTGCCCCTCCTCACTCTTGGCGTGTGCCCTTTCTGTCCGCCGAGCTCCAGCCAGGGAGGGGCAGGTCTGGGGAGAAGGCTTCCCTCCCTGATGTCTCATCTGTGGCCTTTAAAGCCAGCCAGAGCCTTCTCTCAGCCCCAGGGCTGGTTCTCCTACCTCTTCCCATCGCTGCCTTGTCCCGCAGGGGACACGGTTCCAGCTCAGCCCAGCCCCGCGTTTGGGAGGCAGCGGTGACCGGCAGCCGGGTGGTCTCAGGGAGGGGGGCTCCTGGGGCAGGGCTCCCACTCCACTCACACTTTCACGCACACTCGCCCGTGCTCGTGTGTCAGACCCAGCCAGGTTGGTGTGAAGCACCTGCCGAGGAGGAGCCGCCATGCGTGGCTCCGCAGGGCTCGGAGCGGGCTGGACGAGCAGCGCCCGCAGGGGACACGCCGCAGGGGGTTGTCTCCTACACACACCAGCAGCAGGATGGCCGCTCGCTCTCCCACCCCTGCCCAGGGGACAACCTTCTTCTTAAATTGGCCTTCTCTTCTTCAGGCACCGATGCTGGGGCCAGCAGCCCAGACCTGGAGGGAGGGCCGTGCCCGTGCGGGGCTGTGTGCCAGAGTCCCCTGTGAGGGGTGCACTGTTTCGGCTACTCAGCCCTAGACCGTGGGATGCCGTGACCGCGGGAGTCATCTGAAATGCTGGCTGCGCGGCTGTTTCCCCTGCTATAAAGCGTTCCCAGCCGAAATCTCCCTCTGCTCTGTCCCCGGCTCAGCTCCACCAAAGACGATGAGCAAATGCAGCCCGAGGGCGGGAGCTGAGGCCGGTGGGTCGCTCTGGGCAGCTGGGGCTACGAGAAGGAGAGCTGGGCTGGGGGTAAATCACTGGTACCTTCCAGCCACTGGCACTGCAAGGGGCCTGCGAGAAGGCGGGTGGGCTCTCTCTCGCGCTGTGCTGGGGTCACCACTGCCCCTTTCCCCGACCCTAACCCCCTCTGGTCACAGCTCCGCTGCCTTGCCCGCATCTCCGTCTGGCTGCCTGCAGTCGCATCAGGAGCAGGCTGCCCAGGAGGGATGCAGGGGAACTGGCTCCAAGCGCTGCAGGAGGCCGGCTGGTGCCTGGCCGGGGGGACGGGAGCGACAGGGAAGAGGAAGGTGCCGAGCCTTTCCTCTCCCCTGCCCCGCTTCCCACTGCCGGGAGCTCCAGAGGAACGGAGAGGATGGGCGCAGGCAGTGCAGCCTCCCCCACCCCGGCAGCGGGTGCACAGTCACCTGCCTTCCTCCTCCTCCTCCTCCTCCTCTTCCTCTCCTGAACTCCCAGCGCTGCTCCAAGGCGGACGAGCAGGCGAGAAGCCAGCAAGACAGCTCGGGAGCACCGGGGAGATGGGAGGCGATGAATTAAGCCGAACGGCATCCGTGAGTCACCGGCGCGGGGAGCAGCGAGCGGCGTGGCCGGCCAGCAGCAGCGCAAGGGAGGCCCGGGAGGAGATGCTGAGAGGTGGACTTCCCGCTTCCCGGGTCTTCCCGGGTTTGATGGGAACGACCTGCTTTGAGAGCCGCGCGGCAGGACCCGCAGCACCCGGAGAGCCGCGCCGGCAGCTGAGCTGGGACACTGGGCTCGGCGGGGATGCCGCAGGGATCGGCGCGACTCGCACGTCGTCTTCCCTCCAAAAGCTGCCGGGTGCTAGGCAGGGCAGTGCCCCGGACTCGTCAAAGCTTCTTCTCGTGGGGGTGTGCTCAAGGAGCCCAAGGAGCGTGGCTGCCCTGCCTCCTGCCCCAAGCCTTCCTTGCAGGTTCCCTTGCCGCTCCCCGGAGGTGGCCGCGTTTGGGCAACTTGGGGGGCGATGGCAGCTTTAGGCAGGAGACCCCTCGCAGGAACCGGTGCTGTCACTGCTGTGTTTCCAAGGCTTTCTCCCAGGGCAGTCAAAAAAAACCCAACCAAACCCTGCTCTTTATAGCTGCCTTCCAGCCTGTCCCCCTTTCTCACCAGCTCCCCAGAAGTTGTGCCCTTAACCCCGGGGGCTGGGCTCATCCTTGGCTCCCTCACCTCTTCCAGGGAAATCCCTCTGTGCTTCCCCGGGGGGCAAGGAGGAAGGGAAAAGGGAGCAGAAGAAGGTGCGAGGGTCTGTGCAACAACACGGTTGCCTGCTCCAGCCCTGGCACAAGCCCCAGCGCGGGGGGCGATGCGCTCGTGCCCCACGAGCCCTCCCCAGGACCTGCCCGGTGCCGGTCCGGCTACGGGCACCCTCTACCCCCAAAACTGATTCCCGCCAGCAAGGCTGTTTCCATGGAAACGGCAGAGTGACTCAGGACTTTGGGACCAGCTGGAAAACACAACTGTGAGCGGCGGACGCCCAGGAGGTGCCAGGGGGTCTGGGTGCCAGGAGGACGGGTGGGTGAGCGTAGGGGGCAGGCAGGGGTGCCCCCCCCCCATGGCTCGGGCACGCTGCTGCCGGTGCGGAGGGGCACGCTGGCACATCCCCCCCCACACACACACGAGGCAAAGCCCACGCCGCCGGGGAGTTGCGAGCCAAAAAAGCTCTCTCCTGACACAAGTGTGACTGCAGCACTTGGAAGGCATCGCTGCAGCACGCTCGCCGTGGGGGGACGACACACACACCCCCGCCCCAAAACGTGCCCCGTGGCAGATAACTCCTCATCCACACCCCACCCAGGAGGGAGACCCACGCCTGCACAGTCACCCACAGAGTTCGCAGCACCAACTTTGGGCGGCCTGACCGGCAAGCGACACCCCTGGGTGCCCTGCCCAGGGCAGAGAGGCTTGTTGGAGGGCTAGTCCTGGGGGGTGGAGGGGGTAAGCAGCAGCCAGCACCCCACGGTGGCTCCCTGCCTGGCTCCTGCCTCCCCGCTGCCCCCCGGGCGCAGAAATTAAGTGGCGGGGTTGCAAAACAACTCTGGGCCAGGGACCCGCTGGCACGGGCCCGGCCGCTTCCCAGCGTCCTCCCACCGGGCAAAGAGTTTCTCTCGGAAAACAAACACGTTGCGGCCACTAAGGGAGGGGGGGACAGGGCTCCTGGTGTGGAGAGGGGGGTGTGTGGGGGTGTCTAACGCCGAGCATCCCCCTCGGTGGGGCGGTGGCTGTCACCCCGGTGGCTCTGCGAAGCCAGGCAGGCACTGAGCCCGCCTGTGACCCACCCAGGCTGCGCCCCGCTGCTCCCCGGGGGAAAGGGGGGCCACGAAGAGAAGCGTCACCGAGCCGCCCCCCCTCTCGTCTCTCCGCAGGCGCCACCTGAATTTGGGCACCGCAACAGAGGCGTGAGCAGGGCTGCTCTCCGTCCCCGAGCCTCCCCTCCGGCGAGGCTCACCAGCGTGAGATCCTGACGGGGTGGGAGCGAGCCTTCAGCCTCGCCTCCTCTTCGGCCGGTAGGGCACTACGGAGCTGCCCTACGGTCACAGCTTCGAAGGCCGGCTGGGGGGCTCATGCCCACCGCTCTCCTCCGCACCGAGCGGAAGTGCTTCCTGCCCGTAAGACCCCCCGACTCGCTCTGCCCTCCCGGGGCACTTTTCTGCCCCTGGCATGCGCCCCGCTCCCCCACCTCTGCCCGTCCCCTCCCCGCTCCAGAGGGACCGAGAGACCCTTTGCCACCAGAAGACCGCTTGCCCGCTTCGACCGGCACTGACACCACCGCGGAGCTTTCACCGGGGACTCCGTTTTTTCCCCCCGCCGGCACCCAGAATACACATTTTGAGTTAATTAATCCCTATCAAGTAACGCCAACCCCAGCCGGTCCCGGAGTTTTTTTCTTATCGCAACACCCACCTGTGCCTGTTTATCCCTCATCTGCTGAACTCCATCCCTCTCTTCCCGAGGATGCAAACGCCTGGATAAACCCGGTACAAATTTTTTCGTGCTCTTCACCTTTTCCCTGAGCCATCCGCCCGCCTGTTTGTGCATGCTCTCTCCCTCCCTCCCGGAGCGCTCCCCTGGCAGGAGCTGGAATGCTCTTTTGGGATGAAGGCGCTCATTCACCACCTTGAAACACTCTTTTTTTTTTTTTTCCTTGTTGTTTTTTTTTTTTTTTTTTTTTGCAACGTCCCCAGCAGGAACCCGAGCTTCCAACCACGCAGCTTCCCCGGAGGGTTGCTCCGTGTTACGGGCGTGCTCCCACCCGGCTCTGCGAGGTCTCCTCGCCACCCTGGGGGTCCTCAGGGCAGGTCCATCACATCCCCCCCCCCCCTTCCCCTTCAAGGTCTGACAGCAAACGCCGGGGGCGTTCTCTCCGCCGGCTGGGCATGGGGGCTCCCCCCGTGCCCACCGGGGACTCACCCGTTCCCGGCGGCACCTCCTCACCCAAAAACAGCCCCAAGTTGCGCCGCAGCTTCTTCCCCCCCC
>JAOXJK010000040.1:24362222-24372687 GCA_025774025.1 Xenus cinereus | reverse complement strand
ATGATCTCTAAGGACCCTTCCAACTCTAACCATTCTAGGATTCTAAGGCCGGTCTGGGGCGCCTGAAGAGATGTGCGGCTGGGCCGGGGCGGTGGGGCCGGGGGAGAAGGGGGTAGGAGAGTAAGTGCAGAAGCCTCTATTTTTTTTGGGAGCTCCGGAAGCACGCGCTGGGTGCCTCGTCCCCCCTGCAGCTGCCGGCTGCGGGCAGTGTTACAAACCAGCCTTTTCACGGGGGGCTGGGAGGTCGGGGCTGCCAGTGGCTGGGCACGGGGCAGAGCCAGCCCCCACCGCCGGCCGGGAGTGGGGGGCACCCGCTGCCCTCAATGCCGCCTGTGTCCCTGCCACCGCCGCTGCCCACAATGAGCCCTTTCAGGGAGCCGGGCCCAGCCCAGCCTGGAGCACGGGCAGCGGGGGTAAGCCGGCTGCAGGCTGCACGCTCGGGGGGCCCTGGGACTCGGTGTCCCCTCCTGCAAACCCCGGGGGTACCCCCCACCCCAGCCCTGTCGCCCTGGTGTTGCAGCTCCCTCCGCTGCTGGGCGTGCGGGTTGCTCGCTCTCTGTGGGCTTCCCCCTCAAACGGGGCTGGGGAGGAGGGTGGAGGGTCAAGGCTTTGGCCAAGATAGGGAGTCCAAGGGGGTCCTGTGGAGACTTGAGGACCGTGTGAGAGCTGGGGGTGGGCACCAGGCAGCCAAAGAGCCCACAGCACCCTGGCACGGGGCTGAGGCAGGCCGTCTGGGGTGCAGGGGGGTGTTTGCTGCAGGCTGCCCGCTCTGGGTACCTGTGGCTACTGCCGCATGGAAATCCGGGATTAGCTCTGTGATACAGGTTCAGCAGGTGACTTCCAAGGTCACCCAGCTCCCCAAGCCCCTCTGACCACCTCCTGTGCCTCTGCTCAGGGCTTGCCCATGCTCACGGCTGCAGTTTTTCAGCCTCCAGCGCCGGCTGCTCTGTCAGCTCTGCTGGAGGAGGGGGGGGACAGGGGAGCAGCTCTTGTCCCCACGGGGCACCTCGCTCTTCTGCTGAGTCTGCGTGTCGGTGCTGCTTCTCCTCCAGGCATAACTCTGGAGCTGATCCCCAGGCTGCTGACCCAGCACGGGGACAGGAGCGGGCAAGGACGATGGCTGGGGCAGGGATGCTGACTGGTCTCCCCAGAGGAGGGCAAGAAGGTGTGGTTAGATATCAAGTAGTGGAGCTGGAAAGAAGACAGGGTCACAGATAGAGGAGGGGGCAAGAGGCCAGCTGAGGCACGGGAAGGGTCTTGCTGGCTCCCCAGACAGGCTGCAGGAGACTCGGTAGAGAGAAGGGGCTTGAACTCCACATCAGGACACTGTGGGGACTCCATACTGGAAGTTTTATGTCTTGAGCCCTTTTGTACCCACACGTTTTAGGCTCTGACTCTCCTTGCTCTTTCTCAGTGGCTTCTCCTGCTGTCCCAGGCAGCTGTCAAGTTCCTTGCTTGCACCTTCTGGCTTGATTTTGGTGGGCCACTTGCTTTTTCCACTTGTTCTTTTGTCGTGCCTGTTTTAGAGCTGTATTGATTTCTGTCTTTGCGTGACTTCCACAAAAGCTGCTCTTTGCTCCCAGCTGGGGATGCTGCTTTTTGCCATCCCTTTGCTTCCCTTTGAAAACGCTCACCCTGCTAACCCCTGCAAGCAAGAAGACACCTCAAACCCCTGAGTATGGGTAGATGAAAGGACTGGATGTAGTCCCCAGTGTAAACTACAGCCGCTCTGGGTCTGCTGTAGTTTAAACAGCCTCCTCTGAGCCGGCTGTGCCTCATCTACAACCCACCCCCTTCCTGCTAGACCCGGTCCAGAACTGTCAGCAATGTGGTGGGAGCCGAGGGGACCTCTTTTGGGTTTGATGAAGCTGCCCTTTCCCAAGGAGTGCACCGGACACCATCTCATTTCACTATGGCCTTCACCTGCCCACGTGCTACTCTGGGACCCAGAGACCCCTCCTGGGGATAGGAGTGGAGACCACCACGGTCCCTGCAGAGTCAGGGTTTCTGCTGACCTCCTGTTGCCTTTGGGGAGGCAGAGGGGAGCTAGGCAGGAATTGCAGGCGCTTGCTGAGGTTGAACTGTAGCCACCACCTTTGCCAGACGAAGAGGTGGAACTCGGAAGCCCACCTGCTCCGCGAAGGATCGTGGCTGTGGCTCCCAAGGGAAGGGGCAAAAACCAGGACCCAGCTAGAGATGCCAGTGCTGCGGGAGAGCGTGTGGGTTGCCCGGTGCCTGCTGGAAAGATGTCCCCTCTTCCTTCTTCCTGCAGGCAGGAGCCACCTAAAGCCCTGAGGGCAGCAAGCGAGAAGGCTCATTGCTTTATCCCTGAGCTGGGGCAGCCTGAGCCGCCTGACGATGTGGTTGCATCCAACACACACAGGCGCCATCTCCTCTGGTCCTGTCCCTGCTGCCCCCGCCTCCCCTGCCTCCAAGCAGAGCCCGACGAGCCAGGCACGTTCAAAACTTAATGCAAAAAACCTAATTTGCCAGCCGCAAACGAGCGGCAAAGGCTTCAGTGCGTTTTCTGCCCGTTTTTATTCGGCTCTCCCGGCGGGGGATGCGTGACTCCGCTCTCTGCCGAACAAGCCCTGACTCACCGGCACCATGGATCGGAGCGTGGCACGTGGGGCTCTCCCAGGGAGGGGGCAAAGGGGAAGGTTGGGGGGGTCTGCAATAGAGGGAGACCCTGCGCACACCCTGTGAAGGGGCTAAGGCCTGGAGGAGGGGGGCTGGCACAAGTGGCTGCTTCTGGCTGTGAGAAGAGACCTTCAAAGAAGATGCCACCACCAACCTGAGCCCAGGCAGAGTTTAGCCTGGGAAGCTCTGGGGCCACCCCCAAAGTGTGTCTATGGGGCAGGGAGTTAGGGCCACAGGAAAACTCTGGAAGAGTTTTGTCAAGTCAACCTCCTGCTCAAAGCAGGGTCAGCTATGGGGTCAGACCAGGTTGCTCAGGGCTTTATCCAGTTGGGTCATGCAAAACTCCAAGGATGGAGGATGCCATGACACCTCTGGGCTTTTTCTTCTCAAATAGTGCCACCAGGCCCAATTTCCAGGACTCTGGACTGTGTGGGGAAGGTGGGCCTCTTGCTGCCAGGGGAAGGGTAGGGTGAGGCACGGGAAGGGACAACTCCTGGTTGCCATGGTGGCCACGCTTCATGTCTTGCTCAGGAGCAGGGGTAGAAGGATGATGGGTCCCTACAGCTGCAGGCTGAAACTAAGAGCAGGACTTGAGGTCGGGCATGTTCTTGGCATGGCTGAGGCAATGGATGGGCAACTTGTGCCTCTGGAGAGCCCCACCAGTGTCCTGGGGCACTGCATCCAGCCTAGGATGGGTTGACAGAGAGAGACTGGGACAGTTTGTAGAAAAACAGGAGAACAGGCTGGAAAGCTTGTGTGTGAAGAGAGCATGAAAGAGCCTCGTGTCTGGCTTGGCTGGATGGAGAAAGGGCAGCAGGGTGCAAATAGCCAGGGGAGGAGGGAAAAGAGGGATAAAACTAGTGAGAAAGGGTGACAGTGGGTGGGAAGCTGCCTGGTAATCCCAGGTCTGAGACTGCAGAATCCTCCCTGGAAAGGAAGTGGAAAGCTTTCACGTCAGCCTGGACAAAACTCCGGGGGGAATCAAGTGCCATCCAGCTGCCGGGGCGCTGTGTGCCTCGGGGGGTGCACGTGGGGTGGCGTCTCCCCGGGCTGCTGCGGGGAGAGCGGCGGCGGGGACAGACCGGGTGACATCTCTAGAGGACTCCACTCTTCACGTGACGCTGGTGACTCACCGGCACCTGGGAGCTAAGTGGCAGCCAGGACACGCTGGCTGAAAGGTCTGTCCCCGGGAGGGAGATGCTCGGAGGGGACGTGGGTGAGCCAATCCCTCGGGATGCGCCGCGGGGGCGGCCGAGCTCCACTCCCAGCTCCTCTCGGCCCTGGTGAGCAGATGAGAGCCTTCTGCACTGATGGGTGGTGTCAAGTCACCCCAAAAAGCATCATCTGAGAGCCAAGACTGTTCACCCTTTCCTGCTCTTCCAAAACAGCAGGAGCCTGCAGGACGTGACCGTCACTTAGCCCTCTGGTCATCAGGTGCTTCTACAAAAAATAATGCTTTAGGGTCATTTAAAGCTCTAGATCTGACATTTGTATTTCTGCTTATATCTACACAGTCAACGTGTGGATGCACGTTTAAGATTAGTATGCACATAGAAATGCAGCGATTCAATATAAACTAAATACTGGTGCCTTATACTAAGTGCATATTAATCCAAAGCGCTTGGTGTTTCCACATAGCTATGTACCGACTGTGCGGAGAAGTATTTAAATTTGTAGCGCCTATTACTACTGACTCACGTTAGACCCTATATTTATCAGACCTGGGTTTTTTTTTTTTGACGTATATAATATACCACGAGAAGCCTTCCAAAATCTTTTTTACCCCCCCTAGTTAACACGCCTGCGGTACCAGGTCAGCGTGGGTCAAGTGCTTGGCACGTGCTGAACGGCGGACGAGAAGACCATTTTATTTTTGGCGCCACGTCAAATTTGCGCCCACTTGATACCTGTCATCTAAAGAGCGAGGATGGATGTCACTGCGATGGGTGAGGCTCTGAAATAGCAATGCCACCTCTTCTCCCCCCCCCCCAGCCACGGGCACATCCCTGCCACGGTGCCGGCAGGGGAAGTGTTACCGTGGAAGTCCTGGAGGTGGAGGATTTGGGATTTCCCTGCTGTCGTTTTTTTTTTATGCTGGATCAATCAGAGCAAATGCAGTTGTAATTATTTCTTTACTGTACTCCTGTGGCAGAACAGCGTGTGTGTTGGCCCCTCTTCACCCCCCAGGGGGAACGCATCCATGGACACACAGGGGCCAGAGCGTGCCGATGCTTTTCTGGGGGATAAAAACTGGGGACGGGGCAGTGCCAGGGAAGGAGGGACTGGTGAGCGAGGCTGTGGGCACGGGGGCTCGGAGGGCAGCTCTGGTGCCTCCGTGCTGGGCACCCCGAGCCTCCTGGCTACTCTCCGGCAAAGACAGGGCACCGCACGCCCTCCTGGCAGTTTCTAACCTGTACTGCAGCCCTGGGGGGGGCCAGCCAGGAGGGGTTTAGCTGCCTGTTGTCCAGCATGGTGGTATTCGGACTGCCACCTGCCACCACGGGTGGTACCCGCGACGCGGGGCAGCTCGGCAGACCTCGCTGGTCTCTGGAAGGTGTGAATCATCCAAGCTCCAGCCCCACAGCACGGTCACGCAGAGCCAAGGTGCGAGCACGTCTGGGGTTCGGGGGAGTAACTGCTTGGTCCCAGCTGCCTTTCTCGACCGCTGTCTGGAAAAGTGAAGGATAATGTGCTGAGGCAGTGGGTGATGGATGGCAGGGCCAGCCCGGAGACGAGGAGACGGATGGTACCGCTCGCAGGAGGGAGGCTGAAAGGCAGGGGCAGCCCGCGGCTGTCGGAGCCATGCAGAACCGCCGAGGCAGACCCTCGGCAATTGCAGCAAGGTCTCGGGAGGCTGGAGGTGGGGGGGAGAGGCATAGCCACAAGGTGGGGAGGAGGTGGAGAAGCAGAGCTGCTTGGGTCAAGTTGCCTTTCTATCTTTCACTTTGTCCCCCTCCCCAGAGGACGGTGAGGGGTGGGAGAGGAAGGAATGCCACCTTCCCGTGTCCACCGCTCCCCAGGAAAATAGGCTGCTGTGATCTCCACCCCTGGGTGAGTCATTGCCACGTTTGTCATTACCAGGTTAGCTGAGGCACCAGGGTGGTGGGAGGCAGCGGCTGTCGTCCGCCTCTGGAGAGAGCTGAGCTGGCAACCCCACCAGTGCCCCCGCCACACGGCACCCGGGGGGGGGCAAAGCACCGCCACAAGTGGAGGAAGGAGGAAATCCCAGAGGAGAGCATGACAAATCATCTCTCTGCGCAGCCCCCGTGGAGTCTGCGCCTCCAAAGTCCCCGCAGGGACGATGGCAGCTGGGTACAGCAGCGATTGGGAGCGGTAGAAATCCCTGAGAGGCTGCTTAGATCCCGGTCCCGGCATCTTCTCACTGAAGGTGTGGGAGACACGGCGTCTGTCCCGCTGCGCCGTGGTGCTCTGTCATCGCCATCTCCAGTACATCCTGCCACGGAGGGGCCTCCTCCCCAGGGTACAGAAACACCAGCGGCTTGGAAAGAGGGACAAGAAAGAGGGACGAGGTGGGGGACCTGAACCACCTTCTCAGGCAAGCAGCAATCACAGCCTGTCCCGGGAGGCTGGGGAGAGGTGGGGAGCGATTACAAGCCTGAGCAGGGGCTTGCTTTAATTTTGATGGGCAAAAAAGTGCAAAGGAGCAGACTCTCTCTCTCCCCGAAGCGTGAGGCAGTTCCTGAGCCTGCCTCCCCCTTTTCCACAGGGCTACAAACCGGGCAACGCTTGTCGGGCGCAAAGAGAGAGAGCGAGCCCCTTAGCAGGAGCCTTGTGGACAGTGTTTCTGCCGTTCCTAACCAGCCCCGTGAGAGGAGCGAGCGGGAGAGTCCTGTTTCTGCAGCAAACCCCCTTTCCCAACAGCAAATACAACCTCCGAAAAAAATTGGAGGGAAAAAGACCTTCCCGTGCTACATCCCAGAGCAGCTCCCTTCACAGCCATGGGGGACCTGTGGAAGGACGGGAGACACCCAAACTGTTCGCAAACCCACCAAAGAGCAAACTGCCACCCACACTCTTGCTCGATGAGGGAGGAAAGCCACATGCTGGGACCTGGAGTTTCAGACGTCCTCTGCTAGAGAGTCACAGCTGAGGTTTTGGTCCACCAAAGGGGGGAGAGGTAGCCCCTGGCAGTCACTGTGGCCAGCGTGCTCTCGGCTTAGACACCAATCCACCTCAGAGGGAAAGTGGGTCGGGGCAGCCTCCGCTCAGCTCACTAACAGGTTAATTTGATTCCTCGTTTAGTCGGAGCAGAAGGAAATCGTGGGCTCCCACCCTTCCCTTTGATCTGTTGTGATTGCTGCAGGCGCTTGTCTCTCTCTGTGAGGACTAGATTCAGAGACCCCAAAAGCTGCTGGTGGTTTGCAAGGTGACGTGCTGGAGCGGGGCGAGGTGCAGTTTGGAGAAGGGCCTGGAAGAACCCCTTTCTCCCAGCAGGGCAGCCGTGGGAGAGGAGTGCCATTTTGTGAGCAATTAGGGCATCCCTCCCCACCTGGCTCCCGTTCAGCTTGCCCCTCCCTCCCCTAAAAGGCTCATCAAGGCCAAAGCACCAAATTATTTTGCACATCAGTCCTCTTAGCCTTGCCTCGGGGCTGCAGGAGCAGCTGCTCCTCCTCTCCATGGTTCACCATCAAGGGCTCCTGGCCACGGTCACCCTCTGTACAAAGCGCTGCGGCGGATCCAGGTTTCCTTCTCCCTGAGGAAGCAGAGGCACCGTGAAGGTCAGTGCCAGAATGACCCGTTCCCATCTCTGTGCCTATGGGTGGGCATCTAGGCTGGGGCTGGGGAAAGCCACCCCTCTGTGGGCTGATGGAAACGTGTGTCTCCTGCTTGCCTGGAGCCCGGGAGAGGTTGGGCAGGGAGCACCATGGTGCTGGCAGGTGGCACCCGGTGCCTTGTGGAGCCGTGCCTTTGTCCTACGTGTCACAGCTGCCTTCGACCTGGCTGGTCCCAATGCAGGCACCGTGCCACGTCCGCAGCTCCCATCGCTGCAGGCTGTGGGCTTCACCTGCCCAAGCGCTGGGCAACCTGGGTCCATCCGTCTGTCCGTCCGTCCGTCCGTCCTGCCGCTGCCAGGGCCTCGCCGCAGGCGCTCTGGGGGAGGTGGGCTGCAGCCACCCGAGCGTTGTTGGTTTATTTTGCGGGCGACGGTGATAATTTTCTGCCTGCTGCACGCTCTTTAATTAACAGCTCGGCGGATGTGGGGCGAGAGGCGTAATGAGCGCTCCGTTTGCATATCAAAAGGCAGCATCATTAATATATCCTCCCCCCCCCCGCCCCTCTCTCCGTGCTCCCAGGAGCTCTGGGAAGGCAGGCGGGTGGCAGGCAGGGATGCTGGCCCTGGGCTGAGGCTGAAAGCCCTCTGCGGTGCCGGAGGGCACGTGGGTTGAGTAGGTGGGCAACCAGATGGTGGGCAACCTCCCATCGCAGGGTGGCGAGCAGAAAGGTTTTGCCAAGGGGGCTGGATAAAAGGCCGGTTTCTAGGCAAAGGGGGAGCCGGCAGAGGATTTTTGGTTAAATTGCTCAAATACGGCAACAATCCCGGTCTGCTCTGCAGCAGCTCCTGGTCCTGACTCTCCTGCTGGGCTGGGGGAGTTGTCCCCGGGCGACCCCTTGCTGGCCGGTGCCGGTGGCCCTGGAAGGCTGCGCTGAAGTGGCTGATTGTTCAGATAAAGCTTATCCTGTTACCCAGGCTGTTTGTCGCCGTATGGCATTTGCACAGAGAAGTCCCTGTAGATCTCAATTTGGCTGTGCTCAGCCAGCAGGATTAAATGTTCCTTTGCTTCTCTCTCTCTCTCCTGCACGGAGGAAATCAGCTACCCGGGTGATGGTTTACTCCTACACATGCACTCGTCTTTCTTTCCTTAACTCTATTCTAATTAAATATAAAAATTTCCCAAGGGGATGGGGCAGATGGCCTGCCAGGGCATCCTTGGCTCTCCCCAGAGGTCTGGTCACGGTGTGCTCCCTGGGAGCCTGGCAAGGACAGGCTCCCAAGGCTTTTTGTCAGCAAGAGGCTTGTTTTGGGGACTTGGGCTAGCCCATCTACTTAGCCACAACCAGAGGCTGAGCAGGCAGGCCCAGGTGGGACTGGTCTGGCCGGCACTTGCTTTCCCTGCAGCAAAGCTGAGGGAAATCTCTGCAGGGTTTGCAAAGTCCTGGGATGGAGAATGTGATGCCCAGGGTTTCTTCTGCTCTGCTCCTACTTTCTCTCAGCTCCTCCTGCTTCTGTACAGGCTGAGTTTGTGTGAGTAACTTCACCCAGGTGACCTCAAGGAGATGAGGGTTTGCAGCCTCTAGAGGAGGGGGCTGAAAGAATTTCTAGAGCCTGATTTTTTTTTTTTTATTTTTTTTTTCCCCCTCAACGTCCAGTTAGGGGTGGCACACCAGACACCGAGAGATACTGTAAGGAGCAGGTTTTATGGGGGACAGGAGCGCTGGTTAGGTGGCAGAACATGTTACTAAAGGTACTTCTGCCCCCCAAGTTCATTGTCCATGGTGCAAGTTGGCAGAATAAACTGATTTCTGTGTTCTACCTCGCAAACCTTGTAGGAAGGCCAACCAAGCAAATGTACACTTAAGTCAAGCAGGTTGCAGAGCAAATTTACTATTGGATTCCTCTAAGCCGGTTAGAGGTGGAACAATACAATGATCAAATTAAGGGCACAATTAAGATTAAATTGATAGGTCTGAATGTTCAAGTGCCAAGTGAACACAGCAGGTAATCACATCAAATGCTGGGGCTGATATTAGAAGGCATGACGCAGTGTTCATCTTCCTTGTGCTGTGAGAGTTGAAGAAAGAGCTGAATCACTTTCAGGAGGGGCTCCAGCCATCCCCTCCTCCTGTGGGGATGGAGACAGGGAAGGAGCTGTGAGAAACACAGGTCCCTAAGATCAAGCACCTGCTGCTAAGGGAAACTCCTGACACCAGTCCTCTGCCTCCTTGAAGCTGAGGCTACCCGGGGTGGGGTGGCATGGAGGTTCCACTAGACCATTTGCTCCTTGGGTTTGGCTGTTGAAAGGACACACACAGTAGAGCAAAACAGAGGTTATGTAAGTTTGAAGAGCTGTTGATTAGGGCCACCAAACACTTCCCTAGATTGACAGGTCTTTACAAGGTGTTGTGTATTGACACTGAGCACTTGAATTTTAGCATTTTCATCCTGTCCATCGATCCAGATATGCACTCCCTGATGTGCTGCCTTCCTCGTTTGGCTGGGATCAGAGGAAAAAGCCCATGTAAACAAACTTCCCTGCCATCCCAAAAGATCTCACTTCCTTCTCTGGAGGGTTTGTTGGGGTTCTTTTGTTTTATTTTGTTTTGTTTCTTCCAGCAACGCTGCTCTGTTTGTAGTGCTTTTTCTTGAGAAGGAAAGGAGCTGCTGCCCATAAAGCACCACAGGAAGGATGTATATCCCACACGGGGCCGGTGGTAGTTTGCGATTCACAGCATGCATTGCTTTGGTGAGCAGATGTCTGGGAGGAGGAGGAGGAGGTGGTGGCCAGGAGCTTCCTTCACTTGCATAGCAAGGTCCTTGGTACACCTCCTGTTTTGGAAATCGCTTTCCTGAGGAGCGTTTGGCAACTTGTTTGTGCAGCAGGAGGAAGGGTTAACCATGAATATCACCACTAATGTGTCTGACTAGAACCCAGGGGTTCTCAGTATTCAACTCCAAAGGAGGAGCCGTTAAGGTGTGTGGCCTGCACAGGTGCTGGCTGCTCCTCAGTCCTTTCACAGAATCACATGGGGTTGGAAGGGACCTCTGGAGATCATCTAGTCCAACCCCCCTGCCAAAGCAGGTCCA
>JAOXJK010000040.1:24351304-24362122 GCA_025774025.1 Xenus cinereus | reverse complement strand
AGCAGAGGGGCAGGATGACCTCCCTCCACCTGCTGGTCACACTCTTCCTGATGCACCCCAGGATGCCATTGGCCTTCCTGGCCACAAGGGCACATTGCTGGCTCATGGTCATCCTATTGTCCATGAGGACTCCCAGATCTTTCTCCTCAGAGGTGCTCTGCAGCAAGTCAGCCCCCATTTCCCTCATTGCTGCCTGTTATTTACTCCCGGTGCCCCATTCCCTTTCCCACGGGGGCCGGGGGCAGCCAGCCATGCCCATCAGCAGCACTGGCACACACGCGTGTGGCATTAGGTAGGAGAAGAGGCTTCTTCCCCAGGTCAGGGGGGACACAGTGGTCAGGGCGGCCAGCACAGCACCACTGTCTGGGGAGAAATCCTGACCATCCTTGTTTTTTTGCCAGAACTGTTTAATTGAGTTTCCTCAGGGAGAAGCATTTCCATCTAATTCAGCTCTTAATTAACCCCGTGCACCCCAAAGAGGCTCTGCAACCACTTGTAAATTAAATATGAAAAGCATTATTTATCTAGGAATAGCAGCCTAATGGCTGCAGCTCTGACGTTTATAGTTGCTAATGATGATGGATCTGGGAGAGAGAAGTTGGGAAGGCAGTGGAAGGGAAGAGTTTCGTCTCTCTTAAGAGATGCAGAGACAGATGTGTAAGGGCCATGTTCCTGGGGCACAAGTGGACTCTTCCTTCGATTAAAAATGAATGTGAAAGGAGCACGGGGAGGCTGGAGGAATACATGCCCAGTGTAATAACCTGCATCCTATACCGTCTTTGGCAAGGTGACCCGTGGGGTTGGTGTCTCAGGGCTTGTGGGAAAGAGGCCAGTCGAATCTGCTCGCTGCAAATGGGAAACGATTTTGTGGCTGAGAGGAGCCACAGAGAAATGCCAGGAGCCTTTCGACCTTTCCTGAGGAGAGGGTGAAGGGGAAAGGTGCCAAGGGTTGATGGACTTGCCTCTCGCCCTGGCAAGCCCATCTCTGAGCCTGGGTTTCACCCCCAGCAGGGTGACCAGAGTTCCCTTGTTTGAGGCAGGCTCTGTCAGCATCAAAAAAAAAACCCCAAAACAAAAATCCCTTTTCCATGAGCAGAGCCGTCTCTCGAGGGGGCTCGGAGGGAGAGAGAAACCAGGAGAGCAGCAGGTTGGAGCTGGGGTGGGCATGGGCAGGCTGGGGGGCACCACAGCCGAGGGGCCAGGGTGCCAGCGGCTGCGTGTGAGCCGGTTGGGGATGGAGCAGCTCCGGGAAAACTCCGGCTCGGCGTTTCCTTAAAGCTTTCCGCTTCCTATTTTGTCTCCCCTCGGAGGTTTTTGTCCTGCTTGGGGAAGCTGCCAGCTTTTCCAGCACACGCGAGGGCTGAAGCCAGCTGCTGCCTTCTCACGCAGGGAGGTTTCCTCCCAGCGCAGATGGAGGATATTCCCGGTGCGGCGTTTCCCCCCACCCCACCCCGGGGGTCTCGGCACGGCTGGCATTGCCCGGAGCGCTGACGGGGGGTGCAGCAGTCACTCGGAGCAGGATGGGGGTGGGATAGTTCAGATGGGGTGCCACGGGCCAAGTTTGGGGCAGTTGCCCTGCTATGGGATGCTCTGGAGCTGACAAGCCTTAAGTCTGTCAAAAGTTTGCCGGTGCGGGGTGCCAAGGGGGAGGGTTTCTGCTCCCCACAGCTTTCCTGGTGTCCCCCTCCCGTCAGACATCCATCAACCTCTTCAGCAGAGCAAAATCAACTCTTGCTAACAAGGCCCAGGGGGGTTGGAGGAGGTCTCCCTGCCTCTGGGCAGGGTAAGGAGCAAAGCTGGCAGAGCGGGCATGGGGTGACCTGGCACCCCCCTCCCCGGGGACCTGGCAGACACAGGGTAGCCAGACCCCCAAGCACAAAGCTTCCCACAGAACACCACCAGCAGTAGCGATGCTCAGGCTTTCATTGATATCTGTGCATATATCCAATCCAGCGTTGAATCTCATTGAGTTTCTGGTCTCAAAGAGCTATTTCCTGGGGGGGGAGAAAAAGAAAACCCAACCAAAACTGCCATCTTTTAATCTCACATGGGGTGAAGTGGCATTTTACTGCCTTGTCCCTGCGTCCCACTGACCAGCCTCCTGCTCAGCGATGAGGAAAACTGGGGTTTCCCACCTTCTCTCTGCCAGTTGTTATTTTATAAGCCTCTCTTGTGCTTCCTCTCCCTGATAGTTATGGTCCTCCCCCCTCGGGCTCCCTGCTCCTCTCGGTGGCCTCCTGCAACTCTGCTGAACTCTCCCTGTGGCACCGTGCTCGTCCCTGCTACTTGCCACGTGTTGCGCACCCCATCTCAGCTCCATTGGGTCTTCACTGGCCGCAGCTGCACCTGGAGCAGGGAGCGTGGCCAGAACTGTTCCTGGGGCAGGGAATGGGGCCTCCTCTGGGGATGGCACAGAACCACATTTTTTTTATGCTGCAAAGCGTGTTTCTTTGCATTTTTCAGCCTCAATACAGTTTGTCACCGTGGTACCCATCCATACAGTGCCTCTGGGACTCTCTGAAGCTCCTTGCTGTCTCCCGTGCTCATGAATCACCTGAAGAAGTTTGCGTTTCCTCCTATCTCCTGCCTCCGCTTCTCCATCCAGACCATTAATAACACCCTTGCACAGCAGGAAGCCTAGCACGCATCCCAACTCTACTACTGCTTATCTTTCGGCGTTATAAACCCCAACTATTTATCCTCTTTGGTTCGGGACTCTTTGCCAGTTTCCCATACAGGAAAAGACGGTGCCTTTTCTCTCCCCCCCCCCCCAGCTAATTACCTTTTCTAGCAGCCGTCTGGACAATCTTTTGTCAGAGGAGCTCTAAATAAATAGCCACTTCGTTGTTTTGCATCCGCCGCTGGGCTGATACGTTCAAGGAAATCTGAGAGATTAGTGAGACACGATTTTCCTCCGAGACACGCACACTGGGCTGTATTATGAGATGTTCTGTTTTTAATTATCATTCCAATCAATTTGGTGCACACAGATGTGCAATTTACTGATCTGTAATTCCCCAAATTACCCCTGGAGGCTTCATTTTTATTGTCAGTGTAACATTTGCTACCAACTATCTGTTGTTTGTTTTTTTGGGGGGGAAGGTTTTCTTCTTCTTGTTTTTTTGTTGTTGTTGTTGTTTTTACACCTTTAGCCATCTGCTCTCCAGAAATCCACTTTGGCTCATTTTTTTCTTTCTTGTTACCTGCTGTAATTTCTTGTTGCCAGGCGAGGTTTTGATTTCCCCATTTGGGAGTACCTTCCATGCGCTGCAACCGAGCGGCAGGAACCCGGAGTCTCTCCTGGGCTCTGACGGTTTGACTCTGCAGTCAGACCCTTTCTGCTAGAACCCCATCTGGGTTTCCCCACCATAGCAGGCAGACACCGATCCCAGCGCAGCTCCAGGTATACAGCTTAATTAATTAGTGCTTGTAGAGCACAGTCAGGAGTTGGCGGGGAAGACGAACGTGCCATAAATGCCCTCTTTTTGGAGACAGGCAATCACCCCCTTTGGGGAGATGCCAGCGTGGGGTGGAGGCGGCACAGCTGGACCCTCCATGGCAAGGGAGGTGGTCAGCTGCATCTCCTCGTGGAGACACAATTTCCTCTCGGGGGAAATAGGAGAGCAAAGCCAAGAAACAGTGGGATGTGACAGTTCATATCTCGCCAGAGAGCCTGCTCTGCCACCTGGGGCACATCCCCTGTGGTTCCAGCCTGGCAAACCTCTCTCCTGGCCCTCCCTGGACATTGCTGTGCCCATGCCGACCAGGAAAGGCCTCTCTGCATCCCAGCTCTGCATCTGTGTCCCCAGGGCACGCTGACCCCAAGCAGCATTCCCCATTCCCTCCCATGGCACAGCCCCGTGTCCCCGTGCTCAGAGCTGGCATCCCCCAGGGCACGCTTCATCACACGTGGGATGCCCTGCGTCCCGTGAGGTGCTGCAGCCCTCCTCTGCTTTACTCTGTGGGTCCTTAATTATTAATAACAAGTCCTTCCAGCCCCGCTCTGATGCCGGGAGCCACAGATGAGCTGGTAGCCCCTCGGGTCCCCCGTCTGAGGCCAAGGCGAGGGAGGTGGGGGAGCTTTAAATCCAGTCCTTGTGACGATGTGGGAGCCGGGCTGCCAGCGCTGCTGGGAGCAGGGGGCTGCCGAAGAGGGAGATTTAACAAGCACAGCGACCTGGTCCTGGCAGTGCGTGCTAGGCTGGAGATAATCTCCATTTAATTCTCTTCCAGATAATCCAGTCTTGGATGTGGTCCCATGCTCCCTGACCCCTTAATCCTATTGCCGCAGAGCCTGTTTAATGGGGGAGCTGGTGAGGGCTCCTGTGAAATGGCTTGGGACATCCCCCTGGCCCCTCGCTCTTTGTCTGCCCATCTTACCTCCCCCGTTCCTTCCCGGCGTGGATCTGGCACCGAAATTCCCCCTTTCTCCCTGTGTGGCCTCTTCCCAGCTCTCTTACCTCCGTTCTGGCTGAGAGAAACCCTCAGCTGCCCAAAAAGCGAGGAGCAGGCAGGGAAGGGGGACCCGGCTCCCAGACCTGTTTGCTAGGCAGCGGCGAGGTGATCGGTCTGGCAACACAAGCTAGGTGCCAGTTTTGCAAACCTTGCTCTGCTTGGGAAAGGGGGCACTGCGATGGGCATGGGGGGATAGGGGGGAAGCAGAGCAGCCCGGACAGCAGCGGTAAGGAGAGTGCCGAGAGGAAATTTGGGTTATAAAACTTAAAGCGAGATCTGACGGAAGGGGAAGCCGTTTTTATGCTGTGAAATCTCTTAGTGAGTTGATCTGACGCCCTCGGCCTCTCCGACGCGGGGGCACTGTGAGCTGTGCCACCAGCTGATCCCCAGGGTCATGGGGGGCGTACATGGAGGAGAAAGGTGTGTACGTGGAAGGGTGTACATGGAAGAGGGTGTACGTGAGAACTGGCTTTATTCACTCTGGACAAGTGAATAAAGACAGTTTTCAGGCAGATTTCTCTTTTAGGAGTGGTCTTTTGTTTCTACCTTGCTGCAAGGCAAACGGAAAGCAACCCTGCTGTCCTCCTTGCTGGCCAGCAGGTTGCCTGTCCTGGGGGGGCCAGCACAGAGCGTGGCCACCTTGCCTGGGTCCTTCTCGCTTTGGTTAACTGGAAACACAGACAGCCCTTCCTCACCATTCACGCTGCTGCTCACACACGTATTTGCATTGGCATTTCCAGGGGAGAGGGGTTGGAAACGTCCACCCAGAGGGTGCAGATACATGTTCATGCTACCAAGGGTTACTTGAGTAGTCTCCCTGGGTGCTCTGCAGCTCAAAACCTTCCTCAGGGATGGGTTATCTCTTTGCGAGGGATCTGTGTTAGCTCAGCTGGGTGGTGCTGGCCACGTCTGCTGGTGACCTGCCAGGGCTTGCTGGGTCGCCGCCAGCCCATGGAGGACTCTGACCCTTCTTTGTAGCTGTAAAAGCAATTTGATGATGAACAAGTTGTTCCTGGGAGGCACGCGGTCAAGCAGTGTGGTCCCCAGGGGACGTGAGCCGTGCCTGACTGATAGCCTGCACTCCCTCGTTGGCTTCCCACCATCCTCCTCTGAAAGGCTGGTGGGGCTTGGATGCTGCCGTGCCCCGCAGGTTCCCAGCGGGAGCCTCCACCCCCTGCTGAATTTGGGAGTGAGAGCGCAGATGTTCAGCTACTTGGAGTCAGACAACTGGGAAACAACCTGTTCCTGTTCCTCTTCATGCTTCCCTGGGCTGACACTAAGGGCAGACTCAATCACTTTGGGCCTGCATAGGAAGCAGAAAGTTGAAAAGTGTCCTGAATTGCCTGGGAACGGCCACCTCTTTTCTGCATTGCCCATTACTCTGTGTCCCATCCTCGGTGGGAGCATGACCGTAGAGGAGTTGGGGCCACAGGGTGGTAGGTTCAGTGCAGGCTCCCAAGATGCTCTTTCCCACCGGCTTTTTCTGCAGTGCCTCTCCTCGGCTCTGCCGACGGAGGCGGGGGCAGGCTCTGCTAAAACCATCTTTTGAACTTAAACTTTTGCAGGGAGACATTTCATCTCTCACTCTTTCGCTCTCACATGCATATTCAGCCAGAGAAAGTGCTCTTCCCCTAAGGTGAAATGCTAGGATATTAATTTTCTGAAGTTCTCGATAAGCTATTGAAGATTAATTTTAGGGAAAGCCGGGGGATATGATGGATTGGAGCCCAAGCCTGCTTAAATATGCAATATTAAAAATTGATCGTTGTCTCTCCTTGTCATACACCCTGCCCCGGTGTCTGGGGCAATCCCACAGTCTGACGAAAAGCCAGGAAAATACTCAATAAGCCCCACGCCCAGCTGAGTGCAGATTTTAATAACTTGTGTTGCCGTTATTATTTTTAAAATCACTTTTATGAGTTTCTGTTTTGTTTAATGCCTGGCTCTGTTGTGTGGATTGGCAGCTGGGAGCTGGGGCATCCTCCTTGACCTGCCGGGCTGTGGGACATCACTGCCTGACACAAACTGTGTCCCTGTCCTCCCTGGCAGCCTGGGGCTGATGCTCTAGGTGACCGTGGCCCTGTGGTGAGGGCAGCCTGGGATGGGGTTGGGTGGGCAGGCTTGGCCAGGGAGGCCAGGAGATGCAGGAGGCTGGTTCAGCTCGGAAGACATCCAGGTACAGTGCAGCATCCTTCGAGCTTTAGCGGCTTTCCCAGACCTTGGCTGCAGCAGGCAGCGCTTGGTGCACAGAGGAGAAGTTCCATCTCTTGGTTTTACCTCGCTCAGTGGGGGCCCTGGGGCCATTAATCACTTTGCATCAACATGGCATCGTAACCGTTGACTCTGATGTTTCTCACGTGCAGAGAAACAATAAAATCTTGCCAAAATGTTGGAGTTCATCAACGCAGCGATGAGCTCCTATGGGTGTTTTTGAGGTTGGCTGTGAAGTTGGGGTCCCTCTGCAGCGTAAGGCCCAAGATGACTCTGTCGGGGCACTCGGCAGCAAGGTGAAGGCTCTGTGGGATTCGTCTTCATCCCACTCTGGCTGAGGGGAGTCCAGGCAAAGTCCACCTGATCCACTCTGATCAGAAAGCTGCAGGCGGTTTTTTTCCTCTTGGCAGTTAATGACTGCGGGAGCAGGGATTTGCTGGCATTTGCACTTCTCAGAGAGCTGCGAGGGGAGAAAGATAGTCCTGCAGAGGGTGCAGGGAGAGCAAAGAGGCATGGTGTAATCTGGCATCAGGCTTTTCTAGCCAAGTTCCGTTTTCTACAGAGCCGCTAGATAAGCAGCGTGGCGATGCTGAGATACTGCAGCGACTGATGGGACGTAACGACTTTTAGGGCCAGTTTGACCAGTGCCCCCTCCTTTGCTGCCCATCGGGGGTGACTGAGTTGCAGCTGGGCTGCGGAGCCATACGTGCAGGGGTGGCAACGTCACCCCTTTTGCCACGCATCCCCTGGGAGGGGATTAGCACGAGGAGCCACGGTTGAATACAGAAGAGGAGCGCACTTGAGCAAAGAGTTATTATTTGCCGAAGGTCCAATGTTCCTTGATTTGCACTTGGGCTGTAGTAGCACTTGTCGTAATGATTCATCCGTGCTCTTCATTGCAGCAGGCTGGCAGTGAGGGATGAGCGTGTTTCTGCAGCTCCCAGGGGCCTGCGGGCTGTGCTCTGAGTGCTGTGCCCCTCGTTAGCAGCCCCTGCATAGGGATATGTCCAAAACAGCTGCCTGGCCTGGCCAAAATCAGTGCCACTCAGCCTCCGTGGCTGCACTCAGAGGTGGCCACCTTCTCCTTCTCCACGTCCAGAGGACCAGGAACGGGGAGGCCCAGCAGAAAGCTACGACGAGGGGAAGACCACATCAGCAGCGAGCCCTACCTTGAACTGGGCAATCAAAAAATGATTGCCAGTGGCATGTTCCCTGCAACCAACACCACCGACGGTGCAGGTGTCACCGCTGTTGGTTTTGCTGCGCCCTACTTGGAGCACGTGGCTGGTGGCCACAGCTGCAGTGTGAGACTCGCAGTGATGCTTGCTGCTGGTTTTGCTAGGTCCAAGATGTGTGACCCAGGGGAGCAGGAGGGATCTGAGCGCTTCGAGATCGAAACCCTTCGAGAGGGATGTAGAGCCACCCCAAAAGTGGCTCTTCCAGCCCTCGCCAAGGTCTTCTCAGAGAATTTTGGAGACCTGTTGTCACTGCTGTGCACCACACATGTGGGTCAGCCACCTTTGTGGGATGGGTTAGTTCTATACAAAACTGAATTTGGACGCAAACTGTGCCAGCTGGCTTGAAGCAAGCACTGAGGAACAGTGGGAGGCACGGAGGTTACGCAGGCGTTGGTTCTGGGTCACTTCGGATGGTACTAGTTTAAGACACAGTGTTTTTATGATTACCTTTAACAGCGTAACGGAGTGTGATGCTCTGCAGTGTGACCTCCTCGATACCTGGCAAGTTTCGTAGGTGTGCTAATAATGTGCTCTTGCACAGATAAAACCACCTGCCAGCACCCTGCAGAAATATCAGTCCCATCCTCGTATTAGCAGCCGTGGGACTGAGCGCAATGTTGTTTTCCACCATTGGCAAGGCCAGGGAAAGGAAAAAAAGACAGCAGGAAAGGGTGAGGAGTGGTGTTTTGGTTTGTGGTGTGTTTTTTTTTTCCTCCACCAAATGCAGTTTTATTTCTGCGTTAAAAATTTATGGAGCCCTTCATTTAATATTTATAAAGTGAATGTCTTGGTGATAAATTACAGGGCAGGCTGCTGCTCGTGTAGGAGTGCCCGGTGGGGACTGGGAGGTCCCTCTACATCCAGTCTGCCCACACCGTTTGTCCAGCATGCCTAGGTGTAGCTGGGTTTGTGGGAGTGATAGGGCTACAGGGTTGGGAAGGAGGCTCCCCCCTTCCTTCATACACTGAGCTGCTGTGTGAGCTGGACACGGAAAGTAGGGCTCCGGGTGAGACCAGAGAGCAACCATGAGGAGCTCTGGCTGGAGAGAGGCTGGGCTGCCACAGGGTAAGACAACGAGCATCTCAAGGTGACCAGGGCATCCTTAGAAAACTGGACTGGATCAATGCAATTGATCCTCCTAATCGTTTCCTCTCCATCAAAGCATGGAACAAAACCCCTGAGCACACAGGCAGCCCCTCAGCCTCGTGCCACAGTGTCCCAGGGATCAGCCAGGAGCCCAGGGACCCCTATTTGGGAGAGGGGAGACCTTCCTGGTGGATGGGGACCTGTAGGACCCCTCTCGCTCCTTGCTGGTGTGCCAGAGCTTGCACGCCAGGGGAAGGGGCACAGGGCGGTGTGAGGTGGTTTCCCCCTGGCCTTGGGGAAAGCACATCCCTTCCACGCTGCTCCCCCCGTGCCCGAGATGGATTTCCTAGCAGGGAAAGGGGGTGGCCATGTCGTGTTAGCCAAGCTCTGTCCCAGACCTCGCACAGGGCAGTCGGCCGTCCCTTACATTTCCCTCCTGCTGCTGCAGGTGTAACACCCCCAGGCTGCGCGACGGTGGAAGCACCAGAGTAGGCAAAATATCGGAAACTACCTGCATTTCAGCTACGTGGTTGACAGCTGCTCTGGATGGGGTTAAGTGACACTTCCCCCGGGGCATTTCAGGATCATTTGCTCCCTCGCTCCAGCTCCCTAACTAGGCCCAAGGAAGCGGCGAGGGAGCGGACAAGGTGGCCAAAAGCAATTTCAGCCCTTCGAAAGAAATAACTGGCATGTAACAGTGACAGGAAATTGTGCAATTAGTACAACAGGGCAATGTCAACAAGCTCTTAACGCCAGTTGTTATGGCAACACCAGAGAAAGCGATGTTGGTGCTGGAAAAATCGAGAGGCTGAGAAATAACAGCAGAAGCGGCATCTGGGACGGCTCTGGCTTTGCTTGCGGGGGATCCAGTGCAGGCAAGAGCCCAGGGCCACCGCCTCGAGGCCAGCCCTGGCCCCGTGCTGGGAAGAGGATGGGCAAAGGTAGGGGACTCGGTCCAGCGAGAGAGAAACAGGAGCCCTAAGGAGGGACTGGGAAAGGCTTTCCCACCTGCAGCCCCGGGAAGCTCTTCCCTGTGCTGCTGCCCACGTCATCCCCGGACAACGAGCGTAGAGCATCAAATGGCTGCGAGCCGGCAGCCCCAGCTTGGCTCGTCACGCTAATAAAGTAGCATTGAGTGAATTGCGTGAGAGAGAATACTGAGTGGGGTTTTGGTTTTGTTGTTTTTTTTTTTTTTTTTCCTGCTAGCAAAATTACGGTGCTTTGGGTCTGGCAGCGCGTCTGCTGATCCTGGGCAAACATATGGCCAGGCACGTTGACACGGCGTGTCTCGTGTGGCTTTGCCGGCAGCCGGCTCCGTCACACCCATGCCGGGCACAACCAGGCTTTTGTAGCCCCCTGCGTGCCCCAGCTTCAGCCTGCTCCATTGCCCACGGTGGGGCTGGGGCAGGGGAGAGGAGGGAGGCAGAGGGCTGCCCAGGGAGCACATCAGTCCTTGGTCCTTGCCCGAGCTACGTGGCAGCTGTGCCTGTGCCAGCCCGTCCACCATTTGCCCACCCAGGGCAAATTTAGGGTCCTGCACCTGGGGAGGAAGAACCCCAAGCACCAATATAGGTTAGGGGTGGATCTTCTGGGAAGCACTTCTGAGGAGAAGGAGCTGGGGGTCCTGGTGGGTAGTAAACTATCCATGAGCCAGCAATGTGCCCTGGTGGCCAAGAAGGTCAATGGGATCCTGGGCTGTGTAGGGAAGAGTGTGGCCAGTAGGTCGAGGGAGGTCATTCTCCCCCTCTGCACTGCACTGGTGAGGCCACAACTGGAATATACTGCGTCCAGTTCTGGGCTCCCCAGTTCAAGAGAGACAGGGAACTGC
>JAOXJK010000040.1:24319266-24342551 GCA_025774025.1 Xenus cinereus | reverse complement strand
GACCTGCTTTGGCAGGGGGTTTGGACTAGATGATCTCCAGAGGTCCCTTCCAACCCCATATCATTCTGTGATTCTGTAATTCTGTGTTTCTCTGCGGCTTGTCGATTGCGTCTGAGGATGAATTTTAATTACACTGCCCAAGCTCAATAAATCACAGGGGCAATTAAAATCCCCATTTGCACTGACTAATTGCTCCAGAGCATGGATTGTGGTAAGACGTTAAGCTCCTTAGCCGTGGTACAAGGCAGAGATGCAAGGGAGCAGGGAAGGGGGATGTGGGCAGGGGGGATGAAGCCCACCCATCTTCCCCAGTCTCCCCACCCCACATTCTTGGCTGACTGTGTGATTTGATGGCTAGTTAGAAAAAACCCCAAGGAAACCTCTGCAGGTGGCAAGGCCTTCAACGAGCTTGGCTCAGGTGCGCTGGATATACAAGCCCTCTGCTCTGGGCCTGAGAGTAGGAGGCAGGGGAAGATCTGGCCAGGGCAATTGCTGCTGCGACCCAGCTGTTGTGTATGCTGGGAGCAGGGAAGGGGGGAAGGACAGAGAGAGCACCGTCTCCTTGGGAGAGGAGACACTCCTGAGCAACCCTCCTCTGCAGGACCCATGGGTTTGACACCAGCCAAAGCCTAGGAGGCTAAGGAGGCATTCACAGGCTTGTACGGGAGTGTGAATGTCTAAAGGCAACAGCTCCTGCAGGACTCGGTGGATGGTGTCTGGTGGTCTGCCCCATGTGTGCTTAGAGCAGATGAAGCTCTGACATGCTGAAGCCCTGCAGGGTGCCTCCATCCAAGGAACTTAAGGAGATCTTGGCCCGGTAAGGAGGTAAAATGGCCTTTGCTTTGCTGTGAGGGGGTGGTGGGAGGGATGTGGGGAGCAGGGAAATGCACGAGCTCCTAGCTTCACCAGAGGGCCTGTGTCATGTATGTCCCAGCCTCCTGGGAGGAGGATGTGGCCTGAAGTAGGATGCGATCCCTCTGCGGAGCAGCAACGATGCTCTCAGATGTCTTCAGCATCTCCAAATGCAGCTGTCTTTCCAGTTTGCATTGACCTCTGGGTTTAACTGCAGTTAAACCTCATTTAACTGGGACCTAACTGGGCTACTCCTGTTGCAGAAGCTAAAGCAAAGCTTCACTACCGGTTTGACGCGTGGCCCCTTTGCCTGTGCCCCAGAGATGGGTGTATGGACTCCCTTCTCGCCCTTGCACCAGCAGATCTCTCCGGGAGCCGTGCAGATCAGCACTGTGGTTATTTTATACTTATTTGAAAGCAAATGTTCATAATAAGAGATGCAGAGACCAGGTGGCAGAGTCAGGCTGCGCAGTACAAAACCTGGCTGCTGTTCTGGAGTCCCTGTGCGTTGCAGATGGAGCCCGGCTGGCACAGCTCAGCCTTCCCTTGGGTTTTTCCTCCCATCCGAAGAGGCAGTTGATCTCCTGCTCTTGCACAAGGCAAAGCTCAGTCAACGAGATGCCCAGGGAAACCAGTCCCTGCCCTGGCACACCGTCCTGTGCAGGGAGGCAAAGAGGGAGAGCTGGGTCCGGCAGGGTGTGAAGACAAGAAGAGTGCTGTCTCCCAAGCAGGAGGGCTTGGGAGGTTTCAGCCCCCATTAAGGTTCATTGGCCACGCAGCCGACGTTCTCCGAGGGGGCACAAGAGATTGCGGAGCTGACTGCTAAAATGCAGCCTGCTGTGAAGCATCACTTGGATTTACATTGAGATTTTCCTCAGAACAGAGATGCGTCTGTTTAATTAGTACCCGTGTAACACAGGCTTGGATGGAAAAGCTTTACCGGGGAGTCAGGTTAACACTGAACTGGGCTCCGGGCACCCCAGGAGAACTATGCTGGGACAGCTTGATTGCCCCCACGCAAGCAGCCAGAAGAGGCTTTCCAACGTGGTACCTAGCCGGGCAAGCGGCTCTTGGCTTTGACAGAAGACACTTTAGCCCGAGGAAGAAAAGCTAGGGGCTGTTGAGATCTGCAATCCCAGCCCGAGTGTGGCAGAAAACAGAGGGTTTTTCACCAAAAGCAGCATATGTCACTCATTCGAGTTAAATGAAGCTTGAGGGGGGAAAAAAAAAAAAAAAAGAAACAAGAGGTCTTAAGAATAGTCTGCTCTCCCAGCTGGTGTCTGGGACATTTCATCCCTGCCTGAAGATACCCCAGCCAAAGGAGGAGCTGGAATGGAGGGATGAGTGCCGTAATGTTGATATGCCAGCAGGTACCTGCCAGCCAAAGATGGGGACACCCTCTGGAGCGAAACCAGGAGCCGCTGCAACTCCATCTGAAGGGACAGGGTCGTCCAGCTGGGGCTGCAACATGCTCCCAGCCACTCTGTGGTGGCAGCGGCAGCCCCAGTCTCTCTTGCCAGCCGTGCCAACAGCAAACAGACACCAAAGAGACCATAAACCCCCCGCAGATGCCTGCATGCGAGTGTTTACCATGTCAGGTGTTTCCAGCCTTGCAGAAGGCAATGGGGCATCTGCTCCAACCGTTTGCAAGGAGCAGCGGGGGGGGGGGCAGTGAGTTTCCCAGGCCACCAGGGAGGGAGGACTTGGGTTTCTGCAGGTGCTTGGTTTCGGTGCTGACTCCCGTAGAGGGTAGGAGCGGGCAGACGGGTCGTCTTGCCCTGAGGGTTTTAAGTAATGAAGCAAGATACGGCCTGTGAGCTCCATGATGGATAGAGAGTGGCATGAAATGGGACTCGGTGCCTGTCTTTATCTTGTCTCTAGCCATCACGAAGGGTAGTGAGCTAAACGCTGAGCGGCGAGGTCTCGGAGCTGCTCCCTTTGCTGGCCCTGGGGGCAGGCAACACCAGCAGCAGAGCACAGGAGGGGCTGGGGGGGCATCACAGAGCCCACACCCCTCTTTGCTCCACGGCATTCTGGAAGCTTCCTGCTGAAGTGACAATGTGTTTGGGGGTCTTGCTGCCCAGGCTAACTAAAATCTGAATCGTGAGTCTTCTTATGTATGCCCAGAAGCCATGAAAAATTCACAAGAATTTGAGGAAGCACGAGGCAAATCAAACCTAGCTTTTTTTATCTGAAGTATTCTGCCTCATTACATGGGGCTGAAAGAGGTGCCCCTGCCACTAATGTCCCTGTAACCACCTCCTCCTGGTGCTCTCTGCCCTGATGCCACGGGGATGGGCTTGGCTCTCCCCGTCTGAGGCTGCATGTCCTCCCAGAGCAGCACACTGGGGGGAGCCCAGCGTGGCAGAGGGTGGATGGGGTGACCCCCCAGTGTAATCCTAAATGCCAGCCCCACCACTGGGCTCTGCAGAGGTTGTCTCAGGGGCTGCCATCCCACCTGGCACTTAGGCTGCCGTGCCGCTGTGCCCCTCTGCTCCTCCTCAGCCAGGGGTTGGGATGGGTTTGCCCACTGTCAGACACCAGTGCCCTGCTCCCCCTCGTCTCCTGGGACCTGCAGGGCACCACACCTCAGCTATCCCAAAGCAGGGGGCTGCTGAAACAAAGCCCTTAGGAAGGGAGCGGCAAACGCCATGCGGGGACAGGCGAGGGGCCAGCACAAGCAGGGAGGTCTCCAACTCCATCCCAACGCCTCGCCTGCCCCCTCAGCCCTGGGATGGAGCCCTGTGCCAGCTCCCTTCTGCCCTGGCGTGGTGGGGGTGAAGGCACCCCAGGGGGCTGGCCGCAGGCTGCTGGCAGGCTTTGGCCCCGGCAGGCACGCAGGCAAGGCTGGGCTCCGCCACGGCAGATTGATAGGTGTCTGGCGGAAAACGTCCTGCTGATAGCCCGAGAACAAAACGCAAACAGGGAGAAATGACAGCTGTTCCTGTAGCTTTTCCATCATCCCTGCCGATAGCAGCCGCGGCGCCTGCAGCTCCGCGATTGATGCATCTCTGGGGACTCTGGGAGCGCGGATGCCACAATCAGGAAGGATAAAAGAATTGCTGCTGGAACCCAGAGGAGACTTCGGATCCTTATCAGGAACAAAAAGGACATCAATCTGGTGCCAGCGCAGGCCTGTTAGACACAACCGCATGCTCAGCAGCCAGCCCAGCAAGGCTGGAGAGGCAAGTCCGTGGCTACCAGGCCCCTCCACCCAACCCGGGGCACTGAGACCCTCTTGGCCAAGAGGTCCCCAAGAAAATCCTTGGCCGCTAAGGTGAGGGAAACGGAGCAGGAGACGAGCCTCTTCGGAGTCCCAGCTGGCTCTTGGCGCGGTTGGTGCTGCAGCCTCACGCATCTCGACAGCCCAGCTGGGTACCCTGCCCTTCTGCACCACGTCAGCTGTGATGCCTCCTGGCTGGTCCCCTGCTGTCTGGACCACTGCAATCCCAGTGCCCAAAATGTTCAGGGCTACTTTATCCAGCACTGGCAGCATCAACCCCTCGGAGGCAGATGAAGCCAACATTTCCCTTTTAGGTCTAGCTTCTTGACATGCCAGGGGTAGGGACGAGGCATGTAGTGTTATTGGTTGGAAAGCACCCAGGTGCTTGTGTAAACTGGTCTTCCAGCCAAACCCTGCTGTGGGAAGCCCAGCAGCTCCACCTCTGACCTGCACAAGGGGTCTGGTACTCACACGTCATAGCAAATTCACTCAGCATCCCTTCGGCCACCAGGCTCGCAAGGTGGTTGGGAGCTCCCCTCCTGGGACCTTGCTGCTGCCTCTCCTGATGTGACCTGTTGCCCAGAGACTCCGTGGTGGGCACTGCCTCCAGCCTCTTCTGGGGCAGAGCACACCAGCTGCTCAATAACCACATTGCTCCAAACACAGAGGGAAAGGCTAAAGACAGCTTCACAGCATGGTCTGTCCTGGGCATGGCCTGGTCCCTGGCTGGCACAGGTACCTGTGTCATGGCTGGTGCCCACCGTGAGGATGGAGGCTGCTGGCACGGTCTCTCAGGCTGCTTTCTGCAGCATCCATGCCTCCTGCAGAGGCCTCCCATCCCCAGAGCCAGGTATGAAGTTTCTCCACTTGCTGGTGGGCCAGGACAGGGCTGAGGGGAGCACGGCTGCTTGTAGGACCACGCTCAGCCCTATCACCCACTGTTCTCCACGTCAGGGGAGATGCAAGCCACCAGAACCATCATCCCCATAAAGCCAAGGAGAGCTGACGGGCGTCGCCATTCAAAGAGCTATTGCCTAATGGTCCTGTGACAGCTTTTGGTGAAAATATAGCTGCTTCTTAAAGTCCGTTCCCTGCCTGGCGGGAGGAGTAGGACAGGACATCAGCAGCCCTCTCCCAGCGGCTCCCCAGCCTGCAGACTGCCTCGGGGACCGTGAAATGCCACGGCGCAGGAGCATCCTGGGATGCGCAGGTACTGCCCCAACCTCTTACTTAAAGTTTCTTGGTCATGGCAATCGGTAGCAAAATCGTAAGATTCGGGTAGCAATGAGGAGCTCTGATTTTTAGCAGCAGAGGTGTTTTGTTTGGCTCGGTGCACACGCGTACACACACACACACACCGCCCTGATGCGTGCACAGCCAAAGGGGAAACTTGCGCTGATCGAGTTAAGCGTGGCGAGACCTCGCTACGGTGCGGAGCAAATCCTAATGCTGTGTAAAGAGCTGTAATTAGTTTAGAAGCGAAGCCCAGTAACAGTTTTCAACATCTTGAGGAAATTGCATTGTGGCCGTTTAAAATCTCCGCTGCTGCTGCCCTCTGGAGAAGGCTGGTGATGTTTTTTCCCCTCTCCTGGAATAATGTTTGTCTCTCTGACTCTATTTCGCGTGACTACTTCAGCTGATGCAGGGCTACTGGAGAGCTGAAGGGTTTTCGGGGTGGGTTTGGCGTGCTGCAGCCCACGCAGGACAAGCCGCAGTGGGGAAGGAAGGTAGTAGGAGACATTCGGAAAAAATGTAAGGATTCTGGGACAAGGACTTGAGGCTTACAGCAAGCTGGAGAGCTGCAGAGGGTGGATCTGCCCAGAGCTGAGGTCTTACATGGGTACCCCCGGTGCTGTGCCTCTCTCAGGACTTGCTGTTGCTACTGCAAACCCATCTCCCGATGGCAGGAGATGCTTGGCTTGCTTTTCTCTCTCTCCCACCTCACTTCACTGTTAGATAAGCATCTAGCCCTCGCTGCTCGGAGGAGTGCTTTGAAAAACCTGACCCCGGTGCACCCTAAAAGCTCAGAAAGCATCAAGTAAATAAAAAGAGAGCTTTCTCTTCTGACTTAAAAAATCATATTTAAAGAAAAAAAACCCCGAGCAATCTCCTAACCCTTTTTGCCCTGATTCAGGAGAAAATTTTTTCCTCTCTTCTTTTAAGGTTGATGCCTCTGAGAGATTTGGGGTTGCAGTGCCAGTGCAGAAGAAAGCCAGCGTGGCCTCTGTACCCCCTCCTGAGGACCCTCAGTTTCTCCTGGTGGCTGGCTAGTGCTGTGACCCACCAGCCAGCACTCGCTGGCTGTGGGGGACCATAGCACTGCTCACACTTGACATCCTTTCCTGATGGAAAGCTTCGCCATGAGCATGGAACACAGCCACAGAAGCCTTGCCTGTGCCAAGAGCCTTGCCACCCCTCTCTGGCCAGGGTGACTTTGCTCCTTGAAGCCATTTGCCGGGGGCTAACACACTTGCCTTGAGCTCTCTGGTGGCCAGCTGGTCCCCACCACAGTCCTTGGTGCCTGTCCCAGGCATGCAGGTGTCTTTGGCAGAGAGGGCATCCAGCTCGCAGGGCATCCAGGATCTGGGCAAGGCTGGATGAAGGTGCCCTCCATGTCTGCTCCCCACTTCTGCTCGTCAGCTGTAAATGCTGGCAGGAGATCTCCAGCTGGAAGTGGGCTGCGAGCCACTGGCAGGTAATTGCTAAAGCAAGCAGGGCTGCATTAATTGCGATGACGGCAGCCAGCAATGTGCTCTTGGTTAGTCTTGGCTCTGCGGCAGGCGGTGGGGAAGGAGAAAACCCAGGGGGATGGGAGACAGGGTCTGTTTTGCTACCGTTGATGCTCCGTGCAAGGGGTCTGCAGGAGGGAAACATGCCTTTCCCGCTCGTCAGCTGCACCTCTGCCATTCACTGCGGCTCGACGCCACGCTGGCGTGGGCTGGGCCGTGTCCGGCACTGGAACTGGCTTTGCCGAGGTGTGCCGGGGGATCCCTGCCCCGTGGACCCTCCTGCCAAAGAGTTGGAAGAGCCTGACGCAGCCGCAGGGTGGGAGGCAGGCAGCCATCTGCGACGGGCACGTGCGTGCCCAGCGGGGAGGGGATGAGGGAGCTTCAGCCCCCCCACCCGCCCTTTCCGCCCCCCTCTCCTCCAACCCGTGCTAGAATCACGCCTGGAGGTACTGTGGGCCCTGAGGGGGTTTGCAGCATCCCGTCCCCAAGTGACTCATTGCCACAAAGGGAAAGATGTTCAGCAGAGCTGAACTGGGGAGCCCAAGGTTGCCAAGGCAGAAATTGGCTCCCCCCACCCTCCCCCAGAGCTGGAGGGTGGCCACCGACCTGGCTGGCTGGAGATGCAGCGGGATGGAGGAGAGCAGCGCAGCTAGATGTGGCCCAGGTCCTGCTTTTTGTCACCTCACAGCTTCTTTCCACATCCTGCCTGGGGCCATCCAGCCAAGATGCTAAAGCAGGGACGCCGCGGCTCGCTTCACCATCTCAAGCCACCCCTGATAAGCTCGGACTTGCCAGCCCAGAGGTCCAAGCCTGCCAGGGCAGGAACCACAGCATGGTCCAAGGCTGCTCAGCTGCTGGGGAGGAACGAGGAGCTGCAGCCACAGCAGCTGCTGGCTGCAAAATAAATTGGAAGGAAACAGGTTAGCTGCCGTGGCAATGAGGTGAGCGGGGCAGTTGTGGCGTGCCCAGAGCGTGGGCAGCAGCCAGTGACCTCCTGTGCTGCCCTCCCTGATGGGTGCCATGGGCTAGGGTGCCCTGGAGATGGGTGTTCCCAGAGCCAGTGTGTCCCACCTGCCTGCCCCGCTGCCAGCGAGAGGAGGGACCCTGCCCTCTACGGGGACCAGAAAAGAGCCCCAGCTGCCTGATGCTGCGGAGATCAAAGCCACCCTAATCGCAGATGTTCCTTTGAGCTCAGCCACGATGCTGCCCACTGATGTGTGGGGGAATTGTTCAGTCAAGGGCTTTAGGATAAATGATGCAGAAAACCACACGGTGTCATCACTGTGGGGCTTGAGGGCCAGGGGCAAGGGCAGAGCCCCCCTGCTGTGTAAGCCAGGGGGCTGCAGGCAGTAGCGGGGTCCAGAGATGCTCTTCTAGTGGGCTGCCTCTTCCACACCCGGCATGTACGGGCACCAGCCACCTGCAGGAGTACAGGCACCTCCGATGGCCCTGGCTGCAGGGGACCCCAAAGGCAGAACCCCACTGCATCCCGTAGTGGGGCAGCCAGCAGGGAGAAGGGAGGAGTCGGATGCGGCTGTTATGGCAACAGAAGCTCTCAAGATGAAGGGAAGTAAAAGGCACTCTTTAAAGCATGTTTCCATGGCAACAAGCATCTTCAAAGGCCTTTATAAAAAAAATGGGGGGGGGGGGGGAGAAAAGAAAAAAGAGGTTTCCATAGAGGTGGGGACTCCTGCGAGCTGAGATGCTGCAGGTGCTTTGGGAGTTAAACGAAGAGCCCGGCCCCTCCCGGGAGGGGATGGGACCAGCCCCGAAAGACACAGAGTCTGGGGAGTGGAGTTTTGCAGCCCAGAGGCTGCCTCATGCCTCCTTCCTCCCCCATGTTTTAGGGGTTTTTTGCTAGCTGGGCCTTTGCTCCATAGGATGGCCAACTCTGGCAAAGAGGGCGAGGAACAAATAGCCTGGTGGAAGCCAAGGGGCAAAGAAATGCCTGTGCGAGAGCAGCTCTGGCTCTTCCAGCCTTGCTTTCCGTGCCAGGCACCACTATGGCTGTCCCACCCTAAAAACGAAGCCTCTCTTTGCTTGCTTTGCTCAGCAATGGCAAGCACTGCTTTTTCTTTACTTTGGGTTGGAGGGAGGGGCAGAGGGCTTTTGAGTAGCAGAAGTGCCCTGATGCTGAACAGATCTTGGCTGGAGGAGCTTTTTGAGACTGTGGAAAACCACGGGGGCTCCAGATCTGTAACAGTTGTTCAATAAAACAGATGAAAAGACTCGTTCCAGATGGCCTATCTATCCTGGATATCTTCAGTGTGGGATGCACTGAATTTTGGCTGATATAATTTCATCTGTGGGCATTCTTCTCTTCAAACAAAAGAGCTTGCAATTAAAAGGAGGGACAATACTAGTTGCCAGAGCCCTGGCCCTGTGACTGTCACTGGTTTTCTATCAGAGTGCTCCCTGAGAGGCGATCAGCCACCCCACGAGCCCGGCTCCACATCGGCAGGGAAGAGTTCTGCTCCACCAGACCCAGCCCAGCCCCTTCTCTGCAGAGATGTGGACTTTCATGCCATGTTTTAAGGCTGCTGCTCGGCTTGATGACTGGCAAGTTCTGCACCCCAATGATCCTGCTGCAGAGTAAGGCTCCTAATCCTGCCGGTAGCCCTTGGGATGCTGGAGAAAAAGCACTTTCCCAAGCCCATGGGCTCTGCAATCACAGATCTCCACTCGCTGATGCCTGATCCGATAACCCTGTGATGCTCCGGTCTTCTGTTTTACAGATGGATTTTGAGATGTAACCTTACCTGGAGAATCCTTTGAGTGGCTTCTTTGTCTAATTGTCTGCAGCAACACAGTAGCGTTGGCAAGTGGTGCAGAAGAGTTTGGCCTCACACAGCGTAACGGGCTAGAGGTAAATTGAAAAGGACAAGTAATAAAGCAGAAGTGCATTAAAGGGCCTCCTTCAAGTGTATGGGGGGGGGAGGAAGAGCCTGCACGAGCAAAGAGGCACAGGTTAAAAGATTGTACGAGCCGGCTGGATAGAGCAGGGCTGCGCGGCAGGGCATTTCCCTAGATCAGAGGCGGCGGCACGGGAGCGACCCGGAGCACGGCACTGACTGCCCGGGAGCCCCAGGTGCCACTGTGAGGGCAGAGGCACCACAGCTGCGGTTCGGCTACCCTGAACTCCTGTCACCAGCTCTGTGTAGTACCGCCAGGGTAAGCCAGAGGCTTCAATTACATTCATCAGGCAATCACAGCAGCACAAAATGAGCGCTGGGCACCCGTGTGCTGGGGAACGCGGAGCTCAGCTCGGGGTGTATAACGAGAGTCTGGGTGCTGGGGGGCTTGGGGTGATGCCATTCCTAGTCCACTGGGAGCTGGGGACAAGACGCACGGTGACGGGACCCCGCTCCTTTCCCTCCTGGCTCCCAGCAACCTGCAGCGGGACCAGTTATCGCAGGAGCTGTTATTGCGGGACTGGCCATGCCCATGAGATGATTCCCCTCCAGCCTTTGGTATGTGCATTTCTCCAGCCTTTCTGCTGCATCTGGAAACCTGGGGGCTCAGAGCAAACTGGGGTGGGGGCTCGGGGCAGAAGCTATGTGAGTGCTTGTGTCCGGTGAGCAGCCAGGAAGGGTCTTTATACCCTTTGAGGAATAAGTGGAAGCAAGGAAGGATGCCTGCTGAGCAGGGGGAGTCTCTCTTACTAGAAAGGATATGTATATAATTTAAAAAACAAACAGGCAGTTGATTCTGTCTGTATGGGCCCCGTGCTAACCCACGCAGGATGGGGCAGCAGGGGTGCGATGCTCCAGGATGTGCCTCTGCCATCACCAGGCTGCTCGGAGGAGCCCTGCAGCTCCTGGGTGACATTAGAAGAGCCAACAGCTCCTCGGTGAGGCGTAAGCTGGCCCTTCTCCGCCTCCCTCCAGGGGATGATTTGCAGCGTACAACCTGCTCCGTGCGTTGGAGCGCTGCCAGCAGCCCTCTCGCTGCTCCAATTCTCCGTTGTTGATGACCACAGCAAGATGAAAGGGATTGCCTTGGTCGAGCCACCTTCCCAGCCCTGTGCCTGCTCCTCATCCTCACCCCTGCTTCTTCTCCTTCGCTGTCCCAGGCCGATGGCTGGATGTCCAGCAGCAGCTCCCAGCTGCGGGCAGCCCTCGCCTGCTTTCCCTCTGCTCTGAGAGGTTTGGGAGGTCGGGGTTCCTTGCCCCGTTCCCTCCTGCTCGTTTGTGGGTGCCAGGCTCCCGTGGGTCCTGCAGTCCCCTTGTTAATATTCCGGGTGTGAGAGCATCCAGCATCGCGCCAACAGGAGCCAGAGGTTAAAAAGTACAAATATAATTATGGTGTTAATGCTCCTGTGCAGCCAGCTGGAATGGCAGGGGAGGAGGTGGCTGGAGAGGGCTTTGCCACCAGCCTCCACTCTGCTCTGGCTTCCTCTGACCAGTATTTTTCTTCTCTGCCTGGGGTAATGCATCCTCGCCACCGAGATCCCAGGCCACAGGGAGGCTGAGGGTTTCAACTTGTTAGTTTTGGGAGACACGGCTCATGAGCACATCGGTTCCCCCGTGTTCCAACCCCTCTCTGTTGCTCACAGGTCCTTCAGGGGCAACAGAGCTGGGTGTGGGCTTTAAATCATTTAAACTCTTGCGTTTGCAATGTGGTCTCCTTGCTCACCATATTCATTTAATAATAGCCAGGGCCCTGTGTATTCCCTGGCAAGCTTGACCTAAATTTGATAGCAAGGTTTATTCTGCAGCTTGTGCTGCAGAGGTTGGGAGAGTCTGCAGCAGCTGGGGGGAAAAAAACCCCAAACTTTTAAAGGGGGAAGCTTGGATTGAATTAAATCTGAATCAAATCACAACCATTTCCTCTGCGTTTCTTTAATTGGGAGTTCAAATTCCGTTTATTGTTCCCAGCTCCACCATTTTCAGTTTCCAATGTGCTGCAGGATTTGTGATCTCAAACGGCTGTGATTGTTGTGCAGGGAAATTTTTGCCTGCTGTGGTTGCTAGAAATTGGGCAAGGGCTGTGGTGTGGTTTGGATGATGGTTTACTAGGTTTTGGAGTTAGCCCTGAGCAGAAGGTTCCCGCCTCTGTGAGGCATTACTGGCTTCTTCTTTCATCACCTGTGGAAGGTAATCTCTGGGCTGATTTATTTTGTGTTATTACAGTGACACTCGGGCATAAAGAGGTGGCTTCAGAGAACTCCATTCTCTGGGAACAAGAAAATAACCAGGGCTCCATAATGACAAGCTAAACAGGTCTCACGCACGTGCCTTCAACCACCGTAACCTCAGGAGGGTTAGAGCAATGATATGGTTAATCCTGGATGTTTGGCCAACTCTTAACTTTGTTAGTCAGCTCCCTGGAGGAGGAACAAAGCTGCTCACGTATGTACAGCTCTAAGCCATTGGCGACGCTCCAGAAAACGGTCCTCTCTGCTGCTGGAGAAGGATCCCCACCAAAGCTTTGCTTGTGCTCGTTCAGGCGCGTCCCCTGAAGGGATTCATGCCCAGCAGATGCCACCTGAAACATGCAGAGAAAGCGAAATGCCACTTTTCCCTGGAGAGTGACAACGGGGTACGTTGTTGGCTTCAGGTGTGGGCAGGAGCCAACGCTGGGAGCCTTCTGGTACCACTTTGTGCTCCTGGGCAAGCCCAGGCTCTGGCACCCTCCTCACCAAGGTCTGCCCACCCAAGCAGGCAGCTCAGCATCCTCCCCTCTTCCTGGGCATCGGGTAGGGTGCTTTGGGAGAAGGTTTGGGGGGTTTTTTTGTTTTGTTCACGTTGCTGGGGAGAAGGAGGGAAATCCAGCTTTTCTGCTCTTCTCCCAGCCCAGGAGAGTTAGCCTCCTTCCCTCCCGTTATCCCTCCAAGGGACAAGGGATTACACCCCGCTCCTCGGAGAGACCAGAGCGGGTCCTACAGAGACTTTGGACCCTTCATCTTCATCAGGAGGGAGGAGAGACAACACCAGGGACCCTTTGCAGCCCAGCCCTGATATTCCCTTGGCCTTGCCAGGCTGCAGGAAACGGCTCTTCTGGCGGGGAAAATTGCATCCTCCTCTGTAAATAACCCGTGTTTTGGCTGGAGAGGCAGAAAGGGCAGGGTAGGAAGGCATGATGCTGTGAGGGGGCAGTGGGTGCTGGATGGAGGGGTCCCATTATAGTGGCCACCCTGTCCCAGGGGAGCTGGCTGCTCCTGCCCCCGCAGGGCACAGTAGGGAGGAAGGGGGGGGGACATCCCGCAGACATATCCCCGCTCGCCCTCCCTCCCCAAAAACACATCAGAGCAAACTGAGCACCTGGGGGAGCCAGCTGGGGGGGCTTGGGAGCCCCACTTGGGGCGGACCCTCTGCCCGCTTGGCCACCAAGCCATGGGGACATCCCACCTACGCCTCTCTTGCCTGAAAAGCCATCTTCAGCCCAGCTGCGGGGAACGAAGGCAGAGCAAAGCGACAGCAGAGTCACCCTTTGGTTCCTCCACCTGACCTAGCCTTAAAAACTCAATTTGAAGGCGGCATTAGGGAAGTGAGATATCGTTTATCAGGAGCGACAGATCCAATCTATAAATTAACGTGCTCCACCTGGGAGTCAGGAGGCAGCGATATCTATCAATCCCTCCCCGGCAGGCTGACACAGGCACACAAATTTGGCCAATTCCCCAGAGCAGCATGCGGTCTCCAGCAGGTCTGAGGACCCAGAAGGGCTTGGGGGGGGCAGAGCCAGGGACGGGGAAATTATATGGGAGAGCTCTGGAGAAGAACCACGTTCTCACCTCCACCCCACCCTGCCCTCTGTGACATGGGGACAAGGGGGGACACCCCAACAAAAAGGGATTCGCATCTCAGTTCAAAGGCAGAGTATATTTTTAAACGCACCATCAAGGCATTCAATATAGGATGAGTTGCAAAACGGCTGCAATCCATTAGGGAAAAGCTGGCTATTTTAAGACACATTTACATAGTTCGCCTCCACCCTCCAAAAAGAAAGTATAAGCCACGGAAATTATATTTGCTTTTTATGTAGGACCGGCACAAACATAACTTTACGTATATACAAACTACTGTCTCTGTGCTTAGGAAATCTGGGGGTTCAGGGCTGCTCATCTCCCAGCCCTGGGAGGTGCCGGGTGACTTTTGGTGATGCCAGCATGACTCTGCTGTAAAGGACGAGCGAACGAGGACATTCACAACCCTGTCACGAGGCACTCGTCTCGCTGAATCACTTTTCTACATCAAACCAGAGAGGTTGGGCCAAATGGTGGAAATGGCTTCGATCAGGACTCTTGGCATGACCTCGCTCCCATCCCAGGTCTCTGCATCAGCTGCTCCCGGAGGGGAGGAACGAGGTGGCCAAGGGGACCGCTCCTTCCAAGGGACACGGGAATGAAATGATCAGGGGGCTCAGATGGTGCAGCCAGGAAGCCTGTTAAAGGCCTCGTAAATAAGAGCCCATGTAGACAGCAGGTACTGCAGGACTTTATTGGCCTATAAAACACCCTGAGCTGCCACTGAGGCTGGAAGGGATGGGTAGGGAATCTAATTTCACAGGATTTAAAGCAGGTGAGAGAGATATAAATGTGTGTTTTTAATAGTAATTAATGCTGCCATTCAGAAGCACTTAAGCACTGGGTTCTGAGAGTTTCCAAGGGCTTGCCTCATAAATCACACGCCTGCTACCCGCCCGCCCCGCTCCTGGGGAGCCGGGCTGCTGCTCCCCCCCCGACCCAGCCACGGCAGCGGGGCCACCTCCAGCCCCCAGCAAAGCGCTCAGCATCGCTGCATCCCAGCTGCTCCCAAGCCACTGCAAGCGGAGCCAGCCCCAGCCATCCCTCTGAACTGGGGACCACCCCAGGATGGGCTCAGGGACACCTTCCCCCAAGGTCATCGCCTTTTCTGCAGGGCCAGAGGGAGAAAGCAGCAGCTTCCTCACGCCCAGCTAACCTCTCGCTTCTCTGCCGCAGGCTGCCGGTTTTCACCCTGCCTCGTTGAGTCATTTCTGCTGTGCAGGCGGTCAGGTTCCCAGCCAGCTCCTTCTGCCTGGTGTGGGTGGAAATCAGAGGCTGCTGCAGCCCACAGGGATGAGGTGGAGAGCGGGGGTGCACGGGAAACATGCAGGAACTGGGCAGCGTGTCTAAACCGTGACGTTTTGTGCCGCGCTGTGATTTCTAACTTGACGCCAGGGCCCTTAGGGTCTGATTCCATACCATTCTTGAGGTGACAAGCGCTTAGCAGAGAATCCCAGCGTGGGCAGCTGGAGATGTGCCCCGTGCCTCAGCATCCCCACGCACCCCAGAAAGCGGTTGCAGAGCTCACAGCCTTCGCTGCCGGGTGCTGTGCACCCACTCCTGCCCTCCCACGGCTGGCAAGGGGGCAGGAGAAGAGGGACAGCGAGGCCAGGGCTCCCCTCCACCCTCCAGCCCCAGTCCTGCCCCAGTCTTGTCCGCTTGCGCCCCAGTCCAGCCCCAGGCTTGTCACAGCCCTGCCTGGGAAGGCTCCAACCGTGTGCCAGCCCTGCCCTCTAGTGTCACTTCTGCCACAACCACACTTCATCATACAGCTCGTTCCCCCGGCACCTCTGGTGCAGATGTCCAGCCGGGTCTCAGGTGGGACTGTCTCAGGCAGAAGTTGACTTTCACGCCGGAGGAACAGGACAAGGGAAGCATCCAGGCTGAGAGATTTCGCCAGGTGGTGATGCTGTAATTTGGGGGTGGAAGGAACTTGCTGCTGCCTTCACTCCCGGTCACTGCCCATGGTCAAATCAGGTCCCTGCCATTTCCCAGTCAAGTCCTGAGGGAACCAGGAAAGAACAAGACAGCCAGGAGAAACCATCATTAACTATTTCTTACGCACTACTCTTCCACTTCTGTGCAGTCAGATTATCCAGGCTGGGAATTAAGAATTCCCCGGATGCAGAGACAGTCTGGGATGTGGCCGAACTTATTAGCTGATGGGGCACCTGCACTGCTTCCAGAAACAGCTCGGGTCCAGAAACCAAAGCCCAGGGCTGCTTTGGTGTGGCAGAGGTCCCGTTGGACCCCCGTTGCCTCCACAAAGAGCTGAGTCAGCGTGACTGCTCCAGGGCCCTGGCACCAGACATGCAGAGGCTGAAGAGCCCAGGCAGTGCTGGTTTTGATCCAGTTACAGAGCTGGTTTGGATCCAGCTTTGAGTTAGTCCCTTCTGGGCTGAGCTCCAGCAGACTCTGCATGGGTTCCCCCATGTCCTGGGGTCCAGGAAGGCGCCTGAGCTGGGTGCAGCTGGATCCAAGTGCTCTCCAGCTGGTGCCACCAAGGTGCTGGAGGACAGCATGTGGGGCTGGCACAGGACCACAGCTAATAAATCCACCTGGACCAAACCTGGTCCCATTCTGCAGTGACACCAGGCTGCCTCTGCACTGGACTCCCCAGGTGCTCCATGTTTTCCCAGGACTGCAGAGACATCTATTATCCTGCACAACAGAGAGCCACGGCAGCGCTACCCTGCCACGGCCATTTCTCCTGAAAATTAGGGAGAGTCTGGAAAGATGCTGTATCATAATGGGAAATGCCGGTGCTAGAAACGGGTGTTGTTTGGGGATGATACTAAGAGATTTTCTATTTTCTAACCCTGATTCGTGTTTGTTACCCAGCAGAGAGAGACCGGATCTGGCTGTTCTGACCTGATAAATCAGGCTCGGGTTTTGCATTGGCTCCCTTCTCCTGTATTAATTATCAGCAAATATGAATTAATGGCGTGACAGCTGAGACCTGCTGTTACCAGGCAGTATCTGCCGTTCAAACTGGAACCCTTGGATGCTCAGGCTAACTTTGCTGAGGTACACAGCAAACCAGAGGAATCACCCGTAGGTCCAGTAAAGTAATACTCCTGTCACAGGTGAACCCTCCTGGGTTGTTGGTTCCTGCTTGGATGCCATCGTGGGGTCACACTGACTATGTACAGGCTGAACATACACACACACAGAGACACATATGTACAGGTATACATGTACTTACATATATGTTTGTATATACACGTGTACATGTGTTAATACATATATAAAGGTAGACTGATGCTTTGACTCGTTAGTCCCATACTTTATAAACGTCTGGACAAGGAATGCTTGTGTTAACTGGAATTCAGACCCCCCTACACACACACAAAGAACAATAAATCCTTAAATACACCAGAATTACCTCAACTGCTGAGCTGGTTTCTTCCCATTTCCCGTTCCAGGTAGCGGAATAAGCCCTATTTCTAACCCCAAAGGGGTCTTCCTGAAGACCCAGAAATACTCAAAACTGGTGGTGTTTTCTGCTGCTGTGTTTGCTATTCTATGTGACTTACAAGGGGCCTATTCTCACTCTGACATGCTGGTCAGTACATCCAGGTGTCCTGTGTGGCCAGGAAATGCAATTTATGCTGTCTCACCACTGGGTTTGACCTACACCCCAAAGCCTATTGCTATTTTATCAGCCAGGCTGCTGGTTATCAGCTGATTTGCTTGCTTTCAAGTAGGTCACATAATTTAAGGGGGAAGGGGACAACTCTCTCCTCAGAGGAGCACTGCCTGTCATATTTTAAAAGGTTTTCTGTTCACATAGGGAAGGATTAAATAAGATGTAGGAATCTGTTTGGATGCATGTGTGTTGGCCGGCTGGCAGGCAGGTCTGCCAGCCACCGGCAGCAGTGCAGGCATCTCGCAGGACATGGGAACAAGGACTCTAACGAGGCAGCCAGATTTCCCAACATGAAGAACCTGTCAACGCCGCCTGTCTTCCAGCCTCAGACCTCCACTAGTGAGAATTGTTTATTTTGAAAGCACTCAGGGAACACAAAGCAGCACAATCCTAAACCAGAAATAATCCTGGGCTAGTTCTTCATGATATGGGCAACCGTGTTAACATACGACCAGGTAGCAGGGCAAGAAAATGTCTAGGTCTCCTCTACATAAGGAACTGAATTGCTGCTGCTATAGCATAGTAAACATGTTCTGTAAGGAAGCTAAATGTCTTTCTCTTCTGAAAAAACTAGGTTAAAAGGTAGCTTCATCTGCCTGTAAGCGCTTGCTTGTAAAAAAAAATCAGCAAAGCTGTAACAAGAGGTTGAAATCTCGAACCAGGCAACTCTAAGCATGAAAAGGAGTGTACATTATTTAGTGGGAAATGATCAGCCATCGGAATAATATTGTTAGTGTCCTACTGAATTCAGTATCATTGGGAGTATTCTTAATCAAGATTGATTTTTTTTTTTCCCTAAAAGATCAGCTTTAATTCAAGCAGGAATTAATTCAGGGAAGCCCAAGGCTGGTGCTGTGCAGGAGACCAGGCTGCATTGTCACAACGGCTCCAATTAGCGTTATTAACCTGTTCATTACCACCTTAACTCTGAAATTTCTAAATCACCTACAACTTTAAATCACCTTCCCCCCAAAGCAGAGCATCCCTGTGAGGCAGGTAGGCAGGCACGGCTACGGCAGAGTAACTCCGCCGGTTGGCAAGCCTTTATTCAAAGCACTTGTCAGAACCATCGCCATGCTGTAGCCAAGCTCTGCCTAAGGAGGTCGACCAGCACCAGCTATCTCAGAGCTACCTGATTATTCGAGAATAAATCATTTTTATTTTGGAATGCACTGTCAACACTGGGGAGTTATATCGGCCGAGCTGAGAGTGCTATTCTGGTCAATTCTCCCAGGCCGACGTGCCATACATGTGTGATAAGACTGGAGAATAATCCCCCAGGAGAAGCAATGCACATTTTATTGATTGGGATATCTCAAACCTGTGCAAGACAAAGCAATCTTCCATGTGCTGAATGAGCGGACAAGATGGAATTGAAGGTTGGGGTTTTTTTTCCCATCTCTAATTTCTGTGTTTAGTTTAGAGAAGACAGTTTGAACAACACAAGCAAGTGGCGGGGCAGGGGGAGGGAGAGATCTATATCCAGCTCTGATTCTTCCAGAGACGCTGTGATGCTTGCAAGCTGGGAGAGGTCGTTTCCCTGAAATTCGAGGCAAATATGTATGCTGAAGCCACAGGTATGTGTAACAGGCCACAGGGACCTCTAGAACCAACCCAGTGTCTCACACCCAGGCTGTTTGCTTTCTTTTTCTTACCCGACCCGGTGCCATTTACAGGAGAAGGAAGGAGGTGGATGGGGAGGGACGCAGGATAGGAAGCTTGCCGCGAGTGAGTGCTCGCTGCACTTCCAACAGCAGGATGAGAGCATGGCTGACCTAGAGGAGACACCGGTCAGTCATTTCCAGTACATCGATAGCAGCATTCCCTGTCTCGATGCCAGTCCCTCTGCAGAGTCACCATCTCTGCTGTTTCCATGGCAGGAGCTGCATCCAGCTGCTCTCACGCCCCACGTGTGCTCGGGCAAACAAAAGCGGGGAGGTCGGTGAGGCGAAGAGGCAAAACTCGTTTGGGGTCGCGAGGGCTCTACCAGGCTGGAAAGGTGCCTGATAGTCCATCACAAGGAGCAGGGGTGCGAGTGGGTGCTCAGCACGTACCCAGAGCTTTCCATCACCCTGCAGGGCACTTGGGCAGTCCGGAGCAAACACCCAGGCACCAGCTTCGTCCAGAGGGAAGGTGATTCCCACCAGCGCCCAGGTGCCGTTCACAAAAGGGAAGGGCTGCAAGGAAAGACGACGTCTTTTACTGAATCAACTGATGCAGCTGTGGGAGAAAAAAAAAAAATAATCAAGTGCAATTTCGGAGATTTGAGAAGAGCACATTATGCCTAAAACATTTTCCAGCCGTATCAGCCAGCCTAATGAAATACATCGTAACTCTCCCCACAACCCCTGCCACGCTTCTGTCCTTCACAACTGTCAGAGAACGGCCGCGATGAGGGCAATTAACACTGCTGCCCTTGCCTCTGAAATCCCCTTAATTGTGCTCTCTGTGAATTGCTGGGCCCCAGGACATTGCAGACCGGACATTTTACAGCAGTCTCAGCTGAAATAAGGAGTGTGGGATCGTACTGACCAATGTTTGACACTAAACTCACTGCTGCCTCCCCCGCCACATGGAATCTGGCATTAATTTTAATTTATTTTGTCCTGTCCAGCAGTCTGAATTCACAACATGCTGGAGTTTGGTATTGAAAAGGCTCCTTTGTTATAGAGCACCAGTAAGAGAAGGTGGGACCGTATGGGCAGATGGGTCTTTTATGCCTGGAATGACGATTTGGGAGCGGGGGATGACGGCGTTAGCTCGCAGCCTGGCAGAGTTCAGCACAGGCTACACATCGGCACTGGAGCAGTTAATGGCATTGCTGGGGACATTCTCCAGATTAAACTTCAACGTTGATGCTGCAGGAAGAGGAATTAAGGCAGCCCACGCTTCCCTGTACCACCCCAATGAGCCGATTGCAGGTGCCATGACACCTGGTTTATTTGGGTTGTGCCGGGAAGGTTTTATTGACCTCCATAAAAACCGAGAACTTTGTTTCTGCAAATAAGGCTTGGCCCGCAGAGCGCAGACCCGTACTTCGTAGCTATGGCCAAAAATCCACCTCGGAAAAAAATCGGGGAACAGAGGGGACCCGGATGCCATTAGCTCCAACAGAATCACAGAATCACATGGGGTTGGAAGGGACCTCTGGAGATCATCTAGTCCAAACCCCCCTGCTAGAGCAGGTCCACCCAGAGCAGGTTGCACAGGAACGTGTCCAGGCGGGGTTTGAATGTCTCCAGAGAAGGAGACTCCATCACCTCCCTCCCACCTCCCAGGACATCTCCCCAGCCATCCCAGAAGCCCACCAGTCTAAACCACCTGGAATTTTTTTTTTCTTGGGGTTTTTTCCCCCCCTATTCAAGTGTTCGCACCGTGCTAATGAAACAAAATGCTTTAGCATTCCTTAAAATTTTGTTTTGTTAGCACGGTTCCTCTGCTGTGGTCTGTCAAAAACCACTCTGTGATCTCTTGGAAAAGGAAAATAGCGTGTTCCTTCATTTCTTAACAACTGCTCAGACGAGGAAATTCAAACACAGAGAAAACTGTTCACAAGATCTATGCCCGAGTTAGTGCTAATAAGTTGTTATTATTATTAATTATTATTGTTTCAAAAGGAACAGACACCAAAGAATTTTGAAATAGCATTTTAAAAGTAAGTATGATGTACTAAAATATATTAGGAATCTCATTAATGTATTAGGTAATGTGTTGTACAGAAGACAGATCTATAAAAAGGAACACTGCCTGTGAAATTGGATTCCGCAAAAAGAAAACCTTTTTTCATTAAAACAGACAATCCAACTTACAAAGGTATGCAACACCAACCCACCTGGATCAAGTTGTATTTTACTCACCATACTGAGAAAGACTTCTAGAAATCATCTACAAGTCACTTAGAGGAAATGGGCACAAACTTCAATAGAAGAAGTTCCACCTAAACGTGAGGAGGAACTTCTTTCCTTTGAGGGTGGCAGAGCCCTGGAAGAGGCTGCCCAGGGAGGTGGTGGAGTCTCCTTCTCTGGAGGAGAACTTTCCACATTTTCGGAAAGCTTCTCCCCGTACCGCACTTCAACCAAGAGCACTTACTCTGACATACTGAGCATCCTCGACCTGTCTCCACGCTCAAATCCCTTTGCTAAACAGCTCTCACATAAATCATCGGGGTACCTTCCACAGGATTTTAGCATGGCTTTACTTGGATCACAGCCGAACAGAGACTTCTTTACGCCTTCTCCTTCAGTCTTGGCCTTGATAGGGCTTTGGTGCTTTGGAAAATGACCTGGCAGCTACGCATGCCTTTCACCTTCTCTTCCCATCCTGACTCAGGACTCACAGACCGACTTGCTCTTCGTTTTGCCTGCTCTCACAGACATCTACCGGGCTTCAGATTGAGCTGGGAGCTTGGACGTGAAGTTTACATGAGCCATATATTGCAGAAATGAAAATGAGAAAAGCTTCAGGCCAATACATTTATCTCTATGTGCGAATCTTTCTTTTATTCCGGAGAATTACCAATGCAGTCACCGAAACAGCTGTAGCTGGGTTGCCAGGATATTATAAAAGTCCCTGCAGCATCTCCACCCAGCCTGGTAAATGGAGTTCCTTCCTAACAAGTCTTGCCTTCCTTCCCCAAAATGCTATTTTGTTACGAGAAAAAAACATTCACCTCGAAAACGTGCCCTTTAAACCCATTCTGGCCTTTCATTCCAATTCTTTCTAAACTAAGCTTTACTTTTTCTGAAGTTCATCACAAATAGGTTTTTTACCAGATAGTACTTTATGGAACTGAGAAGAAATATTTTTTTATGTAAAAAGCAGCTCAATTTAAAGATAAAGAGAGTAAGGCAAAGTAAAATGCAAGTGTTAACAAAGATAAGCTGATTTTTTTTTTTTAATTTCTATTGAAGAAGCATCTAAGATCTTTAAACAGGCATAAGGACCGCGCAATATTAGATAACGCACAATGGACAAATACCACAAAAATTATTCTAACTGCAGGTAAGACAGAATTTAGCATGCAGAGAAAGTATGCAATAGGTGGATGAACAGATGAAGGGGCAGAGTATGTAAGAAGGTTAAAAAGGCAGCAGCGAAGACAGGTGCATGGAACAGGGGCACAAATGTGAGGATTAAACTAAATAAAAGGGTTGGGTTTATTAAAAGTTAATTTCTGCTATCTCCACAGATGATTACACAGAAAATAACAACTTGACTAATTAGTTAATATTTGTACAGTACTTTGAATATATAAAGTGATATATAAGTTAATATCATTTCAATTAGACTGGAAATGAGACAGAATTATCAGTGCACTTATTAATATTTAATATGTTCACTTTCAACAACAGCAACAAGCTTTACATTTTAATTGTGTGCTTCAGAACATAAAGCTGGAAGGGCCTGTGAAGTAACTACAAAGTTTTCTTACCGAGATCCTACCAAAAACCCCACACATATTAAAAAGAAACACACCCTGGTTTTTAATCACACAGATGGGGTAAGTTAAGAACTCTGGATTCGAAGACGAGGGACGGGGTCCATGGGCCACACTTTAGTGCTTTTTCCTTCCAAAACCAGATTCCCTTTATGATCACATCATTCATTTTTATGGCCCGAAGGTATGTTTTTGTGAACCTCCTCCTAAGAGCTACTCCTCCTGTAGACAGCAGTGACAAAGGCGACAGAGTACAGGCACGGGGGGCTTGGTGCTCCCCAGGTGATGGAGAAGAGGATGAACTAATCCCCTTGTACACAGAGGCATCAGCTGCACTGCATGGGACCAGAAATAGTGCCCTTATTAGGGAAGGGCTGCCACCCCTTGCCGAGGGTCTTTCTCAAACAGGAAGCCAAGCAGGGCTTTCTTAAAAAGCATCGATGGAAGTCCAGAGGCACCAAAAGCAAACTCAGCTTCCAGCGGTCTGTGCTTCCCCAGGAGCCATGTAGCCAACTGGGAGCTAAACCAAAGCATCCAGCAGAACCTGCACGTTGGACAGGGGTTGTTCATCCTGGAGAAGAGAAGGCTCCAGGGAGACCTTAGAGCAGCCTTCCAATATCTGAAGGGAGCTACAGGAGAGCTGGGGA
>JAOXJK010000040.1:24286904-24299410 GCA_025774025.1 Xenus cinereus | reverse complement strand
TGTCAACCCATCTTTTGAACACCTCCAGGGATGGTGCCTCAACCACTTCCCTGGGCAGCCCATTCCAATGCTTGATAACTCTAATTTCCTAATATCCAATCTGAACCTCCCCCAACGCAACTTGAGGCCATTTCCTTTTGTCCTGTCACCTGTGACTTGGGAGAAGAGACCGACCCCCACCACTCTACACCCTCCTTTCAGGGAGTTGTAGAGAGCAATAAGGTCTCCCCTCAGCCTCCTTTCCTCCAGGCTGAACAACCCCAGCTCCCTCAGCCTCTCCTCGTAAGACTTACTCTCCAGACCCCTCACCAGCTTCGTTGCCCTTCTCTGGAACTGCTCCAGCACCTCAATGTCTTTTTTGTGGGAAGGGGCCCAAAACTGGCAGCACTCGAGCTGGATGGACACAGCCATCAGGGAAGTGAATCTAAATGCAAGGGAAGAAAGGATTAATGTCTGCACGTGTGTGATTGGAGGCTCCATACCAACTTTATAGGAGTCTCACCTTGTACCTTAAGGCACAGTTTCAGCAGTCATGTAAAAGCGGAGGACTTCAACAACAGGAGTATCCTGAGGCTTGCAGTCCTGGGTCCATCTGCTGCCTTTATTGTCCAGCTTAATGCAAGACTGCCTGCAGCCTTACAGCGCTCTGCTTGCTGCCAGGGGAGGCTCCTCGGTCAGCCCAGAGCAGTGCAAGGCAACTGCATTATTGCTTCCCCTTTTGTATCAGTTCTTCAACACTAGTGCTCTTCCTCAGCACCCGCTTTCAGCAGCATAGGAGCCTTATGAGGAGCAGCCAGGCTCTCTAGTGAGCTGCAAGGCATTTTGTAAGGCAGAGCAGTGGAGCAGATGTGCCTTTGCCAGCTGCTGTGGCCTTTGGAGCAGAGCTGTGTGGGTAGGGCTGACACACACGAGAGAGTGCTGGCGTATGAACAATGGGAAGAGTCCCCAGAAAGCTGCCTGAAGCATTGCAGGGAGAGTCCCTTGTGTCGTGTCATGAGCAGGCTCTCCCTGTGTTCCATATGATTTGCCTGATGTAGAAGGACCAGAGCAGCAAGTAAGCTGTTAGGCAACTGCAGTATATAGTGTCTTGCTGCTATTAATGCTTAATCCAATCCATACGGTTTGTCTAAGCGTGGCTTCAAATCTTACAAGGTTCTTTCCTTCAGGCTTTCCTACGGATGGTCTGGCCCCTGCAGTTTGGCAAGGAGGGGAGACGGAAGCCTTGGCACGGCTGGATAAACACTTGGAAAGAAAGGTAACCTTATCTGTAAATAACAGATTTAAGTGGTGATTCCTGCAGGCTTTGCCTCCAAACAAAAGATATTGAGCATTGGCCATTGCTCTGTTTCCCTGCTCCAAGCAGCGGTTGCAGCATTCACCTCTGGAAGGGTTGTTTGGTGGTGTTGGAGTACCCCTGTGATCTTGGGTTGCATGTGGAGCTGGGAGCTCCTGGGCTTCCTCAGGCCCAAAGAAGTATTAGTTATGCTGCTGTTTGAAGCACATAGGATTCTGTTCCTTGTTTCTGCCCCTCAGTTTCCTTTAGAGGAGTGCAAAGTTGGAAACTCTCATTCTAAGTTGCTCAGTTCCTCCTGCACACTCCACACCATCTCATTTTGTCTTCAGCTCAGGTATTGGTGCCAAGTACACGCTCATAAAAGAATGCCTTCCCCTTGTACATCACCCTCTTAATATAATGTCTCACTGGCTGGCGTTCCTTGAACACCTTGCTGAAATACTAGGGTTTTTTCTATGGGGCATATGTTCTTGATTATAGTGCACAAGGCAAACAATTTCAGATAATGAAAGATTATCCAGCTGCAGAGGCGTGACTCCTTTTTAACCAGTTTGTATCTTTTTAATCCTGAGTGTCTTGGTGGCAGTTGTAGAGATCAAAGCACGAATTCTTGTGCTGAAGGGGGAATAAACTGTCAATATAATAAGACCACAAAAAGGTCTGAATTTCCCCAGTTTTCTTGTTTAGTGTGTGAACTGTGATAGACGTACCTGGGCATAAACAATTGCACTAGCTTGTGTCCCTAGAAGCTCTGAGAGCTATTAACTCTCGCATGCAAAGCAAATTTAGTCCCTTTTGTGGCCAAAATGACTAACTCTTTTAAATCCTGGAGCAAAAGTTTTGCGTTTCTTGAGTGGAGTGGGGGTGTTGGGATTGTTCACTTGAGAACTCTCCCGGTGGTGGTTGGAGGTGAATAGAAGAGACTCTGCTGTCAGACCCGAGTGACCTCACCACCTGCACAGAGGCCTGCCCTTCGCAGAGTCCCACAGATTTGGGGGGTTTTTGGCTCATTTCTCCTGAATGTGTCTAGGCATGGGTTGCAAATTACGAAAGACCAAGGATGAACGCCAATTCATTGCTGGCCAGCCCTACAGGACTCAGTCCCTACCTGCGCTTTGGCTGCTTGTCCTGCCGCTTGTTTTACTATCGTCTCTGGGAGCTGTATAAGAAGGTAAGACCAAAGGTTCGTCTGGAGAGCAGGCTGGTTTTGAGCGTAGCGTGATGCTGGTTCCCACGCAGCGTGCCAGAACAGTTGCAAAAGTTACTGTTGCCTCCCTTGTGTTTGACGGTTGGGCTAAGCATGTTGCTATTGCAGAAGAGTCTCTGTGGTGAGGAGAAGTGATTCTCCTGTATATAATCAAGCAAACTTTAAATTTGCCGGTACCCTGTTCTTCAACCTGGACTTCTGTGTCATAAGCCGAGTAGAGCTTTTTCCTGTTAGTTTTGGGTCATCCAAGTCTCTTGTCAGTGCACAGAGTGAGCTAAAAGCAGCGCTAACTTTACTACCTGGGGTTTGTGGTGAAGGATGATCTGGAACTGAGCTCCTTTATAGCAGTTGTCAGTAACTGACTTGGGAATTGTATATAAATGCATGGGTGGCTTGCAGCTCAGATTAATGAAGCCAGTCCTCCCCTGCTTGTGAGTACCCTTGTTTTCTCCTCCACAGGTAAAGCGGAACAGCACGCCGCCCCTCTCTCTGTACGGGCAGCTTCTGTGGCGGGAGTTTTTCTATACAGCAGCCACAAACAACCCAAAGTTTGATCGAATGGAGGGGAACCCCATCTGCATCCAAATTCCCTGGGACAGGAACCCTGAAGCCTTGGCAAAGTGGGCAGAGGGCAAGACGGGCTTCCCTTGGATCGATGCAATCATGACCCAACTGAGACAAGAAGGGTGGATCCACCATCTGGCCAGGCACGCGGTAGCCTGCTTCCTGACCAGGGGCGACCTCTGGATCAGCTGGGAGTCAGGAGTCAGGGTGAGTCTGACTTTTCCAGAGGCTTGCAGGAAGCCATAAGGAAAACACTCTCCCTGGCACTCACTGCAAGGATGGGCACACAGGTATGGCTTTTGCTTTGCAAGTAAAAGTTACATGGAAGAGAGGATTTGCTAGCGGGCTCTTAGCCTGCCAACTGCCTGACTTCTTTCTGCCTTTCTGCTCTGTCAGAGCCTACAGTGACGCTCTGACAGTATCAAGAGTCTCCAGTAACCATAACTAAATGTTAGTGGGACCTGCTGGTAAATAGGGAGTGGGGCTTTGGGGGCTTTTTTTTTCTTTTTTTGTAAAGTTTTCTCAGTCCATCTGTTTTCTTTGCAAATTGAATGTCACTTTGTAACTGCACCTTTTTCCTCATTGTATAATCCATCACCGTGCCGGTCAGGGAACGCTCCATGACTGTGAAATCTGAGTCTAGAGTCTCTCAAGGAAAGAGGTAAAAGACCCTCCTCTTGGGCCATCTGAAGGGACAGACAACTTGAACCTATCCGATGTACATATTGCCCTACGCAAAAAGTGGAGGCAGGAGCATCTTGTCACAAAGCTGGCAAAGCAGAGCATAGCTGAAAGTGCATCATAGGGTCAGATGCTAAAAGCGCAGCGTCTGTGCATGGATGTGAGTGAATTACTGCTGAAACCTGTCTGCCTCTCAGTGGCAGTGTGCTCTGGGACCTTCGGAGGGGTTCTTCCTTCTTGCTTTGGTGCTTGTTCTTCTGTGCAGCATCTGCCTGCTTCTCACGGTTGGTGCTTTGCACTTGTTACGCCTCCCAGGTTAGGATCAATACCCGGGGCTTGCTGCAACACTAGGTAGTGGTTTAGTCTGTAGCTGCGTGAGAGATAAGCCAGCACTTTATCAGCGTGAGCAGACACTGCCTCCCTACGTGAAAGCATCAGGAAGTGAGATATATTGACCAGCCAGCTGGCTTCAGCCACCAGATTGCCTCTTTGCTGCTGCTCTGGCTTCTAGGAGCTGTTCTGCCAGCTCAGTGCCTGCCATTTGGAATAGCATCTTGGGTCTTCCTGCCTGGGGAAGCTCTCACTGTCTTTTTCCTCCAATTGCTGCAGGTATTTGATGAACTGTTGCTGGATGCAGATTTCAGTGTAAATGCAGGCAGCTGGATGTGGCTTTCATGCAGTGCGTTCTTCCAGCAGTTCTTCCACTGTTACTGCCCCGTGGGCTTCGGACGTCGCACAGACCCCAGTGGTGACTACGTTAAGTAAGTGATGTGACCGGAGCTTCTTTCTTGCTCGATCTGTGAGCCTAAATCATTCGGTACCTGACAGCTGTATGGTGCTTTCTGTGCCTTGGGAATGCTGCATCACTGTACTTGTAAGTGATGGTTGTGCATCTTTTTGCCTGTGTTGCAGGAGGTATCTGCCCAAACTAAAGGGCTTCCCCTCGCGATATATCTACGAACCATGGAACGCCCCGGAGTCTGTGCAGAAGGCAGCCAAGTGCATCATTGGGGTGGACTACCCCAAACCCATGGTGAACCACGCGGAGACCAGCCGACTGAACATCGAACGCATGAAGCAGATTTACCAGCAGCTGTCGCGCTACAGGGGGCTCTGTAAGTACCAACAATAGCAAAAGATTTTGTCTTTAATAGGAGATAAAATGCTGGGAGGAGAGCTCACGGTTTAAAATAGACAGCAGTTGTCTCTGGCCAGTCCCTACAAGAGGAAGCAGTCCCTGCCAAATTTGCTCGGTTCATTTCCAGGGAAGAGCTCTATTGAGCTCTTGGACAGGTAAGAGCAGGGTTTGATTAGTTTTGAGAGCTGCTGATGGCACGGCACCATCCATATGCCACCAATTGTCCAGTCCACTTTGGAAAAAAACCTAGGCAGATCATCCTAAATAAATACACTGCTGCATCAGTGTCTGTCTGGTGGCCAGCACTTGGTGATTGAAGCTCTGAACTCATCCTGCTTTGGGATATGGATGTGCTGGTTGGTGATCACTAAGGTGTTTCCATGTGAAAGGCTTCTCCCGCCCCAGGTGGTTTTTGTTTCTTAACTGTGACCTTCCTGCCTTTCTCTAGGTTTACTGGCATCAGTCCCTTCATGTGTGGAAGATCTCAGTGGCCCAGTCGCAGACTCTGCTTCAGGGCAGGGCTGCAGCACCAGTACAGGTGAGTTGGAGCTATTTGTGTGCTTCCTAGTTTCGTGTCAACTTAAAGGCTATGGGCAGGAGAGATCCTATTCTAATAAGAGGGTGTCTAGCTAGGATAACATAGATCCCATTCATCTTCCTTTAGGCTTTCTTCAGAAGTCCCCAGTGAGCCTTCATTCCTAAAAGGGTTGAAGAATAAGTGAATCTTTTATTGCCTGTATGGGATAGTATGCAGCCACTTAAGGGAGAAGCGCAGATCACTGTAGGGGTAATTGGCTATAATTAAGTATCCTCTGTCAGAGGATACTTTTTTGTTTGTTCTGGGAGACTTAATTATTCTGCTTTTAACAAAGTTTTTTTTCCAAAAGTTTTTAAGGAGGCTGTGGCAGTCTCTCTCTCTGTGCCTTGTGCACTGCATATTCTTCTTTCTCCCAGCTCCGTAGCAGGTTAGGCAGAGGGTGTATTTGTGAAGAGATGTAAAGGCAGGGGAAACATTGCAATCACTGTTCTTCCTCTACAGCGATGAGGCTGTCGCAAGCAGACCAGGCTTCTCCAAAGCGCAAACACGAGGGAGCAGAAGAGCCGTGCACTGAAGAACTGTACAAACGAGCCAAAGTGACAGGTCTCCCCGCTCCAGAGATCCCTGGCAAGAGTTTATGATTGTGAGTAGCCCCTAGTGTGATCTGGCCTAAACTACCTTGTTCTGGCAGCTAGCAAGATTCAATCGTACTTGCTCCCTGCATTTTAATGAACAAAATAGACTTTCTTGTGGAGGGAGGTGGCTCCCGACTGTAATTCCGTAGCCCTGTAATTTGGCAGTGGTCTGCCCTCTGGTTGTTTTGCTTTTGCTTGACAAACTGTTAACTCAGTTGTCCAGCAGAGAGCAGTACCCTGTTACTAGAACAGTCACAGAGCACAGGTGTTCGCTCTAGTGAGGCTGCTTCTCCTTCCACACAGTGGGTTTGCCGGCAGATTTGCAGATGCGGTTGAGGGTATGGGCTGGAGAAGGGGAGCAAGCAGGTCCAGTCATCTGCCTGAAACGCTCTGGGTCCCAGGAGGGAAGGAGCCTTCACGGGTTCTGGCGACTTCTCAGCATGAGGGGGAGGTCATGGCCAATTCTCTCTTTTCCTTTCTCCCACAGCCAGCAGCAAGCACCTCGCAAGCGAAGAGCGAGAGTGCTGAAGAGGTGCCCCGAGGAGTAGGGACTGCTGCCACAGAGGGAATGGAACTCGTCATCCAGAAGAGAAAATCTGAGGGCCTCATATAAATGTGTAATTCCAGTAGCTGCCACACAAGGGCACTGCATTACTTGTGCTTGGGAATATTTGGCTTTCTGGTCTCCAGAGAGCCAAATATGTCTCCTCTTAGCCATGGCCAAAATCTGCCCACATTTAAGGGGGGCAAGAGGCTTCTATCACCTTGTTCACTCCCTCAGTCCCAGGTGTATCTTTCTTTTCGGACAGTGGATCAGTGCACGTGACTTGATGCGTTGATGTAGGGAGCAGCAGCTGCTCGTCTCAGAGTAAACACCCTTTCTCATCGCTAGTACTAGGCGGGGAGGTGCGCTGATTAATTCACATTATAGTAGGAGATGAGAAGGAAGCTGCTACAATGTCAAAAATAGAGTACCCATCCTACAAGAGAACAGGAAAATCTCAGTATTTCTTTTGTTAGGCTAGACTGATGGGGATATAAATGCTTTCCGAGTAAATCGAGACGGTAGTCATGTGGGGTGGAAACGAAATGAAGGACAACTGTGGCACAGGAACAAAGAGATACAAACTGTCTATACACTTGAAAGGCACTTAAAACTTTCCCTGCAGAAGGAGCTCACTGCTGCAAGGTGAGCCGTAGTGCTGTGCCTGGAACAGGCAGCTTCAGAGCTGTTTGACATCGGGGTGAGGAGGGACTCTGAGAGAAGGAGAAATTCTTCAGAGAATAAGGTCACGCCTTGATACGAGTAAAGCAGTCTCCCAGAAGCTTGCTGGCCCAAATATTAAGGGAGATACACCTGGGCCCTGCACTCTACAGCGTTTCCTTCCCTGAGTGAGTGGTGTCTGGTGTGTAAGCCTGCGGAGTGCCTCGTGCTGATAGGGGATGTGTTATATGCACATCAGCTCCTTGAAGTGAGTCTTCCTTGGGCTCGGTCCGTTGTCCATTCTGTGTGGATGTTTGCTCTTTCCGGTATTGGCATCTGTGTTCTGAGTTTCTACGCAGTGTACTCCCGTACCTCATAGCCTGCACACTGCTCCTTCTTGCCATTTGCATTCACACTGGTGCTTTGTAGTCTAGCGGGACAATTGCATCGCTGTCCTGGCTACTAACCATACACTCCTTGGCCTGCTCCCATTACGTGTCATTTCAACACGGTGCTGGCAGAGCACCCCTGCTTGCCTTCCCACCTGAGGGAGCAAGGGAGGGTGGTAGTTCTGTAGAAGAGCCTTTTGTGGCCGTTTTCAACAGGAATTAGATCAAGTAGCTAATCCTGTGCAAGGGGCTGCTGTTGGCACTGTTTTAATTTGCTGTCCAAAACCTTTCATCCCCGCCTGGCACAGCTAGCGTGGGGCTATACGTGAGCTTATGCATCTAACAGCTTGGGGAGCACAGGAGATGTCTCCCGCTCCGACTGGGAAGATTTGATTCAGTTTTGGAGCCTGTGTTTGAACCCAGAGCAATGGGGCTGTGAATAGAAACTGACTGAAATCTATCTGGGGAACGTGGAGTGGTTGAACTGGGTCTGTGAGTTAATTTATTGAATAGCTGAATAACCTTTCCTTTCTACTCATCTCCCTAGATTCATTTTCCCAAGGGAATCCATTGGGCAGACTGACCAAGTAGGCAAGAGTCACTTGGCCTGCCCTTGGATAACCCAGTAATCAACAGGTTTTGTTCTCCTTCAGTCTGACCCAGACCTTACTCCCACTGTCTCGAGGGTAGAAAGGTAAAAAGAAAGAGAGACCTCCCCCTCTCCCCCCCATCTTCTGCTGCAGAGGGAAGAAAGGGGAAAGACGTGCACTTTGTACACTTAGGTTACAGAAATTGCGACTTCTGTCATTTGGAGAGTTTCATGCTTAGGCAATGGTCTGTAAATAATGACTTTTTTTTTTATATATCTCTCTATATATAAATGTCTTTAACCCTCTCTTTGCTGTCATCCAAATTCTTTCATTTGGTAAGTGGCATTTTTGGGAGTGGATCCGTGGGGGTAAGGAGCCAAGGGGAGGGAAAGCAAAATCTGAGTGAGCTCTCCGAAGACCTCTTGGGTGAGGGGGAAATCACATTTGCAAGGTTTCTGTCAGAGCCTGTGATGTGGATGGTGGCACCTGGAAGAGCTGCAGTTCAGGTAGCACAAGTGGGCAGGGCACAGAGAAGCACAAGGCCGGCCAAAGATAAAGGAAAATCTTCCTGCAAGAAGCCTGTTCCATGGGCTGGGATCCATCCTCTGATACCTGTTCCCAGTTGAAATGATAAAGGTGGGTAAAACTGCGTCACGAGGTGGAGTATGTTTGATTAAACTACAAGGTGGCGTATCCAACACCTGCACCTTCCTTACATTGATGTTTTTCTCACAAGCTCTTCCAAAGCTGTGGGTCTTAACGGTCTGAGTGAGTTCAAAAAGGCTTGCCCAGCTCATGGGCAAGGACAAAACCATCAATACCCATGAGTGAAGATACCATCTTTGTTTCAGGGAGGAGCGGAGGGTCGCTGGAGGCTGAGATAACGAAGCAGCGTGAAATGCGTGCCAGTTTGGGTTTGATGCTGTGAGAGTGGTGGCTTTCAGGATGTTCCCCAGGGTAGTGTGGAGGCTCCTTGTGACTGAGAGGGTGGGCGCTGGGGCGGATGAGTGTGACAGAGGCGTGAACAATGTTCACATTGTCCAACATGGGTCTTCTGCCAGTGACTGAGCCTTTTCTCTTGCGATTCTTCAGCTAAGTCATGAACCGACACTAAATACACCATGACTTAGCAGCCTCGTTACTGGCTTGGGGACAGTTGGAGTAAGTTCTGCTTGTGCGTCACGCCATCCTCGGTGCTCCAGTGTAGACCCCGTTACTGGAACTCCTTTTGCCTTTGGAGAATCACATGAGGTACATTATTTTCTCAGTAAGACTTGAGGAAGTGCAGGTGGCCAGGCAGTTTCTCACCGGGGTTTGGCCATGGGGCTGATGTAGAGCCTCGGCTGAGCACATTCAGCCCAAACACCTTCTCAGTGATTATTATGAAATATCCAGACAAAGCCAAGACACAATTTGAAAACATTTTGCGGGAATGAGCTTTTAAAATTTGGAGCCTAATTTGTTGGGTGAGTTTTGACATGCAAAAAGCGGTTTTTGAAGATGCGAATTAGGGCGTTTCAAAGAGGTGATAAAAGAGGTGATAAGAGGTGATAAAAGGGCATGTCTGGCCTACAAGGAGGACAACCAGTGCGTTGGTCAGCGGAGTGAGGGTGCTGTCAACGTTCATGCGATTGCTGAGTTGTCCTCTTGGCTCCAGCATGGACATCATGGGCTTGAGGAGGTGACAACTTGATGCTTGAAATGGCTCTTATGTGAAAAAAAAACCTTTTGAAAATTGCAGCCCATGCCTTAGAAGGTGAAGAGCCGGGGTGACGGCAAACTCGGTCTGGCTTTCTTTACCCAGAGTGTAATAATGTAAATTAAACCTGGAGAGGTCGAGTTGAGGCTCCTCTTTGCTGGCCAGAACATCTGTTCTCCCTGTCAAAGGAATGGTGGCGATGTGGATAAGGATGGGAACTGGTGCTGGTGGTTGGGGAAATTCCCTTCATCCATGTCTCTTCCTCTGCAAAGAGGAGGAGCTGGGATGGCTTCAGGAGGGGCTGAAAGCAAGGTGTGAAAGCAAACACCTGGATGTGAAGGGATGGGAGCTGGAGACATGGCCACTGGGTCAGAGGGAAAAGGAGCCGTGAGAAGGGCGGCTGATGGAAAGGGAGCAGAGCGCTCGTCTGGTGTCACAACAGCATCTCGGGGAGAGGGGGTACCTGGTTCAGCTGGGGGAGAGAAGCAGGAAAACCTCTCCCAGCATATAACCTTTCCTCAGGTTTAACGTAAGGCTGAGAACGGTTGCTCTGACGTGAACCTGGTGGTCAATTGGACAATTTGGAAGAGACAAAAAAGCCAGCAGATGCCTTGTGAGCAGTGAGACTGGCTAGGAAGAGAAGTGTCCTCCTTTGCAGGACATGTACATGCACATCCTTCCGGGAGCTCTCTCCCAGAGGCCATGGGCTCTCCCATGTGTATAAGGAGATAGACCTGATAGATCTTTCTAGCAGAGCCAGAAAGAACAAAGTGAGAGCGGTGGCTGGGATGAAGGGCCTGATGACCAGACTTGGGGGGAGCTCTTGGTGCTTGGCTTCCCAGCATGAGGTGAGACCTGCTGGTGCAGGAGGAGGAGGAGGAGGAGGCAGCCTTACCTTCTGCCCCAGAACCACAGCCATGCTGCGGGGGAATCGTGTTTTGGGGTGTGTGTGGGTGCTTTAAGATGGAGTTGTGTCAAAGCCCATCCTGAATGGAGGCTGGTGGGTTGCACTGCATGTAAGATAGTTCAATCTATGCATCCAAACTGAGAAGGAGACACCTAGCCCCCCTCAGGAGGCAGCCCCAGGGGTACCTGTGCGTGGTGACCCTGTGGGGGTGTGGGCTGTTTCCACGCTGGCCCAGGAGTAACATCTCTTTTGAGTTTGTCTGGCAGGACGTCAAGAGAGAGAGCAGGGCTGTGTGCCTTGGAGGGCTCTGCTTGCTCTTCTCTGGAGGAGCAGCTGACGTCCTGGGTCTTGGCCAAGAACTAATGCCATCGCCTCAGTGACAGTCAGCTCCGCGGCTTGAGAAACGCCGATGGGACCTGCTATATCTTTATAAAGTTTGAACTGCTAAAGCAGCGCCACCCAGCCCCATCCAGGACTGTCCCACACAGTGACCGGGAGCAGGGTGGGCACGCAGGGAATACGGAAAGTTCTCCTCTTCAGGTGCAGAAGTGTCCGTGGGGCCTAAAAACGCAGATGTTGTCCACTTCTGTGCACAGCGCAACCTTCACCATTTTATGAGACAACCTGCAAAGCGTGAGGAGGAGAGGCAGGAGGGGGAGAAACCTGCTCCTTGGGCTGGTGGGGAAGGGTTGAAGAGCATTCACCCTCTCCCTAGGACACAGCTGGATGCAGCATTGGGCCTACCTGTTTTGGGAAGAGATGTGTACCCTCGAGGTGCATTTTTCCCCCCCACACACACCTTGTGCCCGTGGAACGTGTGTAAGCTGCTTTTTAAAATTCCCCTTGCTGTGCCGAGCTTCCGTAGGGAGGGGGTCGGTGCTGGGGCTGCCAGACCTGTTGCCACCCGGGCGCTGCAAACCTGCAATGGGTGGGTTTTTAGCTGGATTTTTAGCTGGATTTTTGGCTGCTGCCCCCGCTGCCTCCAGGCACGTCCCCCCTGGGGGGGGGGGGGGGTGTGGGGGGGAGACCCCTGGAAGTGGGTCCTATTATCTTCAGCCCCTTGCCCTGAGATGCTGCCCCCTCGTTTTGCCGCCCCGCTCCTGGGGTTGTTCCCCTGGCCCTGGGGGACCGAGCCCCGGGCAGGAGACCCCGGTCACCCCCCCACCCCGAGGGCTGCGAGGCTGCTGCCATCACCTTGTAGGCACATCTGCCTTTTTGGGGGGGAGGGACAGCTGGAGGAGGGGGGTATCGGTCCAGCTGCGGGCACATCTGCCCTGCCGGGACCGGCGTTTGGCAGGGCCCGGGGCGGTGTGGCTGGGGACAGCCAGGGTGCGGGGCGTCGCCTCCAGCTGTGGCCGCATCTGTCCTGCAGCTGCCACCGCGGGGGGGGGGGACGCGGGAAGGAGCCCCCGGGCTGCGCCCCCCGCTTTCCTCTCCCCCTTTCTTCTCCCCCCTCCTCACCCCCGGCGGCAGGTATGTCCCTCCCCGCCGGCACCGCCAGCATCCCCCTCCCTCCATCCCTCCTTCCCTGCCTCTCCCTCCCGCCCTCCCTCCCGCCCTCCGCCTGCATGGAGAGAGCCACGGAATGGCGGAGCGAGAGAAAGGAGCCGCATCCCCGCCCGCCTCCTCCCCCTTCCTGGGGCTGCACCTCGCCTCGCCC
>JAOXJK010000040.1:24253889-24273147 GCA_025774025.1 Xenus cinereus | reverse complement strand
TGGTGTTGGGGGATATGGTGTAGGGGAGAACTTTGTAGAGTAGGGCAGATGGTTGGACTTGATGATCCCAAGGGTCTCTTCCAACCTAGACAATTCTATGATTCTGAGAGTTCTTGTTCAGCCTCAAGGTGGGATGGCCAAGAGGGATGTAACTGCTGACCCCGGCTGTTACAGGGAAGAAGGAGCCTGACTCCTCTCAGAGGTGTCCAGTGGAAATTTCAACCCCCTAGAAAGTAGTAGTGCAGCACTGGCACCGGTGCCCAACACGGCGGTGGGTTCTCCGTCCATGAGGATATTCAAACATGAGGGGCAAGGGCCTGAGCGACCTGTTCTGAGGTAGGGGTTGGACCAAACCTCCAACCAAAATGATTGCATGGTTGTGTGAGTCCCGGTTGCCAGCACAGGAGCCAAGAAAGGGCACTGGGAGGAAGAGTCATAGAACAGGCCAGGTTGGAAGGGACCCCAAAAGATCACCTGGTCCTACCTTATGGGGGAAAGGGAGCCTAGGTGAGGTTATCTATCACCGTGGCCAGTTGTATCCTGAATACTTCCAGCAATGGGGTGGGTGAGGGGCGGGGTCTACCACATCCCTGGGGAGGTAGTTCCAGTGAACTACCACCTTTGCAGTGATTGTTCTCTCTGCAAAAAAAAATGTCCTTGTTATGTTGAGATGGAATCAGGGCCCGTGCGCTTGGTGGTGACCGTGATGGTGGTGACCGTCATGGTGGTGAACGTGATGGTGACGAACGTGATGGTGAACGTGATGGTGATGAACGTGATGGTGCCGCGCACCTACAGGCACCTGCCGGGAATGAGGTGACGGGGGCGCCCCATCCCCAAGGATGGATGTTGCCCACCACCACCTGCCTGCCTGGGGGTGAGGGGCGGGGGACGCAGGGCTTCCCGGCCTCGGGAATAACATCCCTGCCCCTTTAAAAGGAAGAGGCCGCCGGATGCTGCTGATGCTGATGCTGCACCGGCGCCGGCTCCCCCCCTTTTCCCGGCCCCGGCGGGGAGGCGCGGCGGCTCCCGGTCCTCCCGCCCCCTCTCCCTCTCTCCCTCCCTCCCTCCCGGTGGCCTGATCGCCGCCGCTAATCCCGGCAGGGCCCTGTGAGCCGGGCGGGCGGCGGGGCCCGGGCGGCGGGCGGCGGGGAGGCCAGCCGGCTGCAGGCGGAGATGCTCCAGCTCGACCTCATCGACGCGGCGGGGGAGGCGCCGGCCGAGGAGCAGACGGCCCCCGAGCCCCTGCAGAAAGATCCCCCCCCGGCCGGGACCACCGACGTCTACAGGCCCAAGCGACCCACAACTCTCAACCTCTTCCCGCAGGTGCCTCGCAGCCAGGTGAGCCCCGGGGACCGCGGGGAAAGGGGACCCCGAGAAGGGGGGGGGGGGTCCCGAGAGGAGGAAGGATGCTCCCGCCACCGGGGGGCTTTTGTCTCGGAGGGAGGGAGGAAGGGATGGCGGGGCTCGGCTGGAGGGATGGAGGAGAGAGGCTCCGCTGCCCTCCCCGCGATGCCCGGCAAGGCGGCCGCCCCCCCCCCGGGGGTCCCTGCCCACCGCCGCCCGCATCCCTGGTCCGGGCTCCATCCCTACTGCAGAGCCAGGAGTGGTCTGTGAGCCCGGGAGGCACTGGGGGGGGATACAGAGACGTGCCCCCTCCTCGTACCGCTGAGCCCCTGCAGGCTGTGCCCCCCTCCCACCCCCAGCCCTCGCCCGGGCACTGTGCTCAGTGGGGGCTGGGGGCGTCTTAGGGGGCTGGGTGGGTCATTCTTCCATCCCTGCTGCCGAGGTGGTGAGGGAACAGGCCAGGAGGGACACAGCGTGGGCAGGGCTGAGCTGTGCCCCCAGAGAGTGGGGCAGGGGCGAGGTGGGAGCGGGGAAGGGCCTCCTTGGGGATGGAGACCAAATGAGGCACGGCATCCCCAACGCGGGAATGAGCCATCACGGGAGACAGGGCACCATGCCGTGGGGCTGGCCAGCCCAGGGTGGCACCGCTGGCCAACAGCTGGCTGGGGCAGTGCCAGCCCTGGGGCAGGGTGGTGACACCAGGTGCCCCATGCCCAGCGGTGGGGACTCGGCAGCCACCGCTCCCGCGCAGCGGCGCCCGGCAAAAGAGGCATTAACGTCAGCGCCCCGTGCAAAATTGGAGAGACAGAGCGGCAACGCCCAAAATGGTGGCCGGGAGGACGAAGGGGTTCTGTCGTCTCGCTCGCTCTCAGATTTTGCACGAGGTTTTGGTCGGTTTTCCCCAAGACCGCCTGCCCCACGCAGCCTCGGGGTCGCCGATGTCCCTGGTTGGGGGTGGCGTTTGGGAGCCCTGCACGCTGATCCTCTGAGTGGTGGCCAGAGTCCCTTTGCCCGGCCTCTCCTGCAAACTTCACGAAGCCACGCGAGATACGCGACACGCAGGGCTATTTTTGCCACCCTCCTGCCTTCAGCCGTGCCTTCTGCCAAGTAGGAGGATTTCCGTCGCGGTGACGTTCAGCCAGGGAGCATGAAGGGAGAGGCAGGTGTCCCTGTGGGTGACAGATGGGGAGTAGTCAGAGCTGGGTGTCACCAGCCCAGCACCAGCAGCTGATGCCAGCTCTCTGCCTGAGGCCACGGGTGGGAGGAGGAGGAGGAGGAGGAAGGCACAGAGCCAGGACGGGCGCCCTCGGGGCAGCTGGCACCAGGGACAAAGGCAGCAGGGCCAGGGAGCCCCACCGAGCATAATGGACAAGGGGACAGCAGGAGCCTTGTCCCACCCTGCACGGGTTCCCTGAGGAGCAAGTGGCACGTGGCAGCCACATCCAGCTGGGGGGGACGGGGGACAGAAAGCCCCCCCCTTCCCAGGCAGCCGGGGGCAGCAGGCCTGTGGAGAGGGATTTTGGTGGGGGGAGAGTTGCGTAGATGGTGGGCTGAGGAAGGGGAGCTGATGGTCACCTCGCAGGTGGAGGCTGTGGGGCCACAGGCATGGCTGGAGCTGAGGACATGGGGAACAGGAGGTGGGGGCTTTGCCACAGCCGGCAGCGGGAGCCAGCGGGGATGGGGGCACAGGGCTGGGGCATGGCTGGCCGGGAAGGGCAGCGCTGCCAGTGGCATCTAGCAAGAAGCCGAAGCTCCAGAGGCAGGTTGGGTTGAGGGGCCTGTTCTGGATGCTTACTTCTGCCCAAAGGTAGGTAGGTACCCCTGCCTACCTCTGGTGCCCCGAGGAGAGGACAGGGTGCAGGGCATCCCCTGGATTGTCCTGAGATCTGCTTCCACCTGTGCCAGACCCTCCTGCACCCTCCTGGCCTGCCCAGCTCCCTTCTCCTGCAGGTGGTCAAAAGAGGGACCGTGGCCACACGTCCTCTCTTGAATGCCCAGCCAGGGCACCGAGGTGCCCTCCTGTGCCTCCAGCCTCCTCATGCTGGGCAGGATGTGCGTGGGCAGGGCCACCATCCCACCCTCTGCTCCAGCTTCTCCTTGCAGGGCTAGGAGCTCACTTGGTGATGTCTTGGTTGCTGCTGGGATCTCTGCGAGTCATCCCACGGAGGTGGCCTGGGATGAGAGGAACATCCCCAACTTCCCGGGAAGGGAAGGAAAAGCTGCTGGGACTGGCCAGGTTCATCCTCTAAGACCACGTTGAGTTTCTCTCCACCCTGGCCGGGTGTCACAGCCCCCCAGAGTGGCCTGGTCCTGTGTGGATGGGTGGGCTCGGTGGGCTCTGCCTGCTGCGTTCTTGCCTCTTGTCCTGGTGCGGGCTGGCGGGCTGGCTTGTGTGCTGGCCCCGTGGCAACCTGCACGCAGAGGCTGTCGCTGCGGCAGCTCCCCTGGCCCGCGTCCCGGGGAAAGGCAAGCGAGGACGTGCTGTGATTTGCCTCGGCTGGGAGGTCGCCGAAGCCCCATGGCCTGGGGGGATGGAGGGGGTCTGGCAGCCACAGTTCGGGGCAGCCTGCGACTCGGAGTTTCGGGGCAAAAAGCTTGCTCTGCATTGGGGGGGGGGGGAGCAGAGTGAGAAGGAGGCAGGTCCTGGGCTGCGGGTAAGAGCTGCAGGCTGGCGATAAGGCTGCGAGAAAATGGGGGGAGTCCCAGCAGGGCTCAGTGCTTGAGCAAAAAATTAACAGTGTGGAAAAATGCCACGGCCGCAGCGGGGGGAGAAACGCCCCCTGCGGAGACGGGCAGGGAGGACATGTCCCCCATCTGCTCGAGGGCCCTCGTTAGAGGGGGGACCGGCGGCCTTGGGGACCGGGGAGGGCTGCTCTGCCAGCCCTGCGGACACGAGACCACCCCCCCTGTGGTTCCCCCCGTCCCCAGGTCTCGCGGTGAGGCTGGGCGCGCGCTCCCCTGTGCACACGCGTGTGTGCGCACACGCATGGCTGCTGGCCGGGGCAGGGCACAGCACCCGCGGAACTGGTCCCAGTGTGGGGGGAGATCCTTCCTCGCCTCTCCAGCTGATCAGGATTGATGTCTGCTAGTGGAGTGTATATTTATGTGCGTGTAGAGGTACATATCCATACATCCATGTGCCTGTGTATACGTATACCCCTATATACACCCAATACCGGCTCCCAGGGAGCAGCAGCACATCCCCTGGCTCTTGGGACTTCTCCCATTTAATAACCTCGGGTGGTTTGAAGGTAGGCAGGGCCCAAAGGGTGGGAGCAGAGCAGCCCAGGCGGGCTCAGGCGCTTGGATTTTTGGCTTGGGACCGTCCAGCCGTGGGTTCCTGCGTCCGAGTCTCCCTTTGGGGGTGGACGAGTGCATCCATCCTGGCCGGCTCCTCGCCCACCCTCCTTTGACCGCCGTGCCAGCTCCTCGCAGCAGCGGCGTGGCGGGATGTGGGGCTGGTGTGGGGGGGTGTCCCCCGTCCCCCCCCCCGAGCATCACGTGCCCAGGCGAGGGGGGAAGCTGAGCAGGGCGCTGCAGAGCCGGGGAGGGATGGGTGCTGCTGCCTCTGCTGTGCCACGCGCTGTTTACTGTTTGGGCTACAAGGCGGCTTTGTTGTTCTCCTCAGGACACGCTGAATAACAACTCTCTGGGGAAAAAGCACAGTTGGCAGGAGCGGGTGTCCCGGTCGTCGTCCCCTCTGAAAACGGGTGAGTTCTTGCGTTGTTGGCCAGGGGCAGCTCTCTTCACCCTTTCGTGGCTCTTGGAAGCCTGGGGCAAGTTGGTGGCAGAGCAGGAGGTTGGGGAAAACATCCCCCGTGGATGCAGGGTGCATGTCCAACCTTGAGTCCGGGTGGCATCGCTGGCCACCTTCCCCGGCCAGGAGCATCACCCTCTGTGGGGCTGTCAATGCTGCTCTCCTCCCCCTCCAGGTGAGCAGACCCCTCCCCACGACCACGTTTGCCTGAGTGATGAGGTCAATCACCAAAACAGCACAACCTCCACCAAAGACCGGGGCACGTCCACGGAGAGCCCGTGCCGGCGCACAGCAGCCACGCAGATGGCACCCGCCTGCGTCGCCTCATCCCGGCCACCTGAGAAGCACCAGAACACCAGCCGTCCCCCACCACACGGTGCCAGTGTGGTGGTGGTGACATCGAGGGGCCCCGAGGCCCACCGGGACCGCATTCGCTACCAGACGGATGTGAGGCTGGAGGCCACAGAGGAGATCTACCTGACACCCGTGCAGAAGAACTCCGACCCCCTGGAGACCGACAAGCCGTTCCTCTCTCAGTCCAGTGAGAACCGCATGTCCATCAGCTCCGACATCGACACCTCTGGCTATTCAGCCCTGGCAGGGAAAACCAACCCCTCCATCAGCGAGGAGGACGAGGTGCTGGACTACATGTCCTCCCCTGACAAGATGAACCTGCCCAGGGCCTCTTGCGGTGGTGGGAGCAGCGCCTCCCGGCCGGGGCACAACCTTCAGAGAGCCTCGGTGAGTTCGGACACCAGCGCCCTCTCCTACGACTCGGTCAAGTACACGCTGGTGGTGGATGAGAACGTGCAGCTGGAGCTGGTCAGCCTCAAGCAGTGCTACTCGGGCTACAGCGACGAGAGCGACTCGGCCACCGTCTATGACAACTGCGTCTCCTCACCCTATGAGTCGGCCATTGGCGAGGAGTATGAGGAGGATGCACTGAAGCGCGACTCGGTCTGCCTCTCCGAGGACTCCACCCCCGAGGCGGACATCCACTTCTCCAAGAAGTTCCTCAACGTCTTCATGAGTGGCCGAGCGCGCTCCTCCAGTGAGTGTTGGGCGCCAGGGGGAGGTGGGCTGGTGTCTGCCCGCCCGGGCAACTCTGCCCATCCCTGATACAAGGTTGAGGGCACGCTCAGGACATGGAGAGCCACCAGCAGACATGAGCTCCAGCTCTGCTTGCTGCAGCTTGTGGTTTTGTGCCTGGGGAGGCATGGGGGGGCATGGAAAAGCCTTGTGAGCTGCAGGCAGGGGTGGCTGGAGGTGTTCCAGGCTCTTGTTTGGCTAGCCCGAGGTATGGCTGTCCAGAGGGGGAGGCTGAGTGGTCTCACAGGGGGACCCAGTGTCCCTCCTGGAGTGCCACCCGTCTCCTCAAGCCCAGAGGAGCACCTGGGGCTGGTGGCATGACCCTGCAGGCAGGGCTTCCCGCAGTGCAGCTGGTCCCACGGTGCTGGTGACACCAGCTGTCACAGACGTGCATGTTGGTGCAGGAAGGTTGTGGTCCCACGGGGATCGGTGGGCACCAGGGCAGCGGGTCTAGCTATGCCTTCCTCTCCTGTGGCACCATGTGGCTTTGGCTCTGCCGAGCCATCCACCAGGAGCCTCATCATCCCCCCCCAGCCCACGTCCTTCCCTCGGCTGTAGTGCTGACCCCTCAACGCTGAGACGTTCCCTCTGCCTTCATCCCCAGGTGCCGAGTCCTTCGGCTTGTTCTCCTGCATGATCAATGGGGAGGAGCAGGAGCAGACCCACCGCGCCGTCTTCAGGTGAGCTTGCAGGCGCCAGCCGTGCCCCGAGCCTTTCGCAGGGGAAAGCTGGTGCTGCCCTCCCACCATGGTGGGGCCAGCCCAAGCACCGGTGTTTCCAGCTTTTGGGAAGCCCTAGGGACCAAACTGCTCCCTGTAGCTCATGCTCTGCCCAAGACCAACATCTACCCGAGCTGCTCTGAGGGCAGCTGGGACCTCTGGGGAGGTCCATGGGTGGTGCGACAGGGGTACCCTTGCCTTGGCTGCCAGGGCACTGCCACCTTTTGAGCCTAAACCTGCTCAGATGCTTTATTGAGCATCCCAGGTCCCCGTGGCTAACTACACCTGCCAGGTGCCTGCCTGGGCCAGCGGCCGGTTTCGTGTTGCCCCCTGCCCTAGCAGCGTGCCGGTGAGAAGGCCACCAGCCTTGCTGGCCGGCCAGGTGCTAGTGCCTCCCTGCCCAGGTTCGTGCCTCGCCACGCGGATGAGCTGGAGCTGGAGGTGGATGATCCTTTGCTGGTGGAGGTGCAGGCAGAAGATTATTGGTATGAAGCGTACAACATGCGGACGGGCGACCGGGGCATTTTTCCTGCCTACTACGCTATCGAAGTCACCAAGGACCCAGACCACGTAACAGGTACCAGACCTAGGCACGCAGCCTACTGATGTCCCCTCTCTTGTGTCCACTGCTGAGAAGAGCCTGAGGCTGAGCACAGGGGGATGGAGGGAGGACCAAGCTGAGCACCTGGCAGGGAGCGATGGGCAGCTTTCTGGTGGGTCTGTGGGAAGCCTTCCCTGAGGGCAGGGAAACGTGCGGGGGTGGGAATATGGAGCAGGGAGGTGGATCTCAGCCCACGTTCCTGGTCATCGGAGATGATCCCTGCTGTGTGCCCTCTCTTCCAGCTCTGGCCAAGAGCAACGACTGGGTGGACCAATTTCGGGTGAAGTTCCTCGGCTCGGTGCAGGTTCCCTATCACAAGGGCAACGACGTTCTCTGTGCGGCCATGCAGAAGGTAGTGTCCCACCCCAAACCTGGGAGTAGGAGCGCCTGTTCCTTCTGGCAGCAGGGCAGAGCCTCCGTGGGGAAGGGAAGGGAAAGGAGGAGCCATCATCACTACTCACAAGTGCCAGGACTGTGTCTCTGTCTTCCCCCCCACCTAGATTGCCACCACGCGCCGCCTCACTGTGCACTTTAACCCACCCTCCAGCTGCGTCCTGGAGATCAGCGTGCGTGGGGTCAAGATTGCTGTGAAAGCTGATGACTCCAAGGAGCACAGCAAGGTAGTGTCCCTCTCCCTGCCTCGTCTCGGCCCTTCCCTGGTTGCTGGCTCATGCCCCCTGTGCTACAGGTCCTGTTTGTGTATGTAAATGGGGGATCTACACCCATCCAAGGGTGTGAAAAACACCATCAGCGGGGTTTGTAGGTCCACCTCAGGGTCCCTCATACCCCATGCTTTGGGCTGTATCACTTGCTGGTGGCCCCGCAGCTGCCAAGCGCCTCGCTGTGCCGGGACGCTGCGAGCTGAGCCGTACCAGTAATCTGTCAGCTGCTCCTAAAACCTTTCTGCTGCTATTTTGAGTGGTGTCCTCCAGATCTGCCCTGTAATCTCTTTAGCTGGCCGCGGCAGGCTGGTGATTAGCGTTCTGCATAAGTAGCCTAGCAAAGCACCGGGAGATGCTGAGCAGAGGCAAGCGAGGGCTTTGCAGCAAGACTTTCTTTGGGAAACCTCCCCTCCAGCTGGGGGGGGGGGTTGGAGTAGCTCATGGCCACGGGTGCTGTGGCAGGGAGCTGGGCTCTCAGGTTTCTACAAGTCTAGAGGGTGCCATCAAGGTGGTTGCCCTTTCAACTTGTGTAAATAAGTTCTCGTTTCTGGTTGGGACCTTTTGAACGCCCGGGCTTGGGTGACTTATTTAGTTCTAAGTTATCCATTCACCTTCTATCTGCTGGTATTCCCAAGAGCCTTTTCAGCCAGGGAGAAGGGCTGTGTGTGCTGGGCAAACAGCAGCGCTGACCCAAGCCCCAGGGCCTCCAGGGGGGCCCCCAGGAGCTGCTGGAGGTAGAGGCAGCCGGGGTGGGAGCCAGCAGGGCTGCCTGGAAGGTCCCCCCGTGGGCAGGTGCCTTGGGGCTGCCCTGAAACTGCTGCTGGGATCAGCCCAAGATCGGGTCCCATTTTATTTCATTGCTGAGTCCACACACGCGTTTCCAGGGGCCAGTGTCCAGCTGCCCCATGGAGGCGGTGGGGAGGGAAAGCTTTGATGATTCTTCTCTCTCTCTCCCCCCAGGTAAACAAGTGTAGCCATTTTTTCCAGCTGAAGAACATTTCCTTTTGTGGGTACCATCCAAAGAACAACAAGTGAGTAGTAAGGAGGTGCGGAGTGGCTCTCGACGCCAGCAGCTTGGCAGAGGGGCTTCGCTGCCTTCCTGCTCCCGGCTGGGGCCGGGGAAGGTTCCTCTTCCCCTCCAGCCCAAAGGCTGCAGCCTTTGGATGGGAATTACATCCCAGCTCTGGGCATGGGCTGCCAGAGCTGGTGGCCACTGGGTTTTGGAGGGAGGGCAGGTCCCAAACTCCTGTGCCCAAGGGGATGCTGGGGGACTAGTGCCTGCTCGTCTGCCGGTCCAGTCTCACCCAGTCCGTCTGCCCTCAGGTATTTTGGGTTCATCACCAAGCACCCCGCTGACCACAGATTTGCCTGTCATGTCTTCGTCTCGGAGGAGTCCACGAAGCCGCTGGCAGAGTCCGTAGGGTGAGTCCTGGGCTGGGCAGGGAGGGAGGTGCTTGCTCCCGAAAGGGCAGGAGGAATGAGGCGTCCTGCCATCTCCCCGCAGGTGTGGGGCTTGGGCTGGCACCTCTTCCTTCAAGCGAGAGGCTTTCGGGGCGAGAGCCAGGGCTGCCAGGGCTAGGGGCAGCCTATTCCTGACAGGACTGGAAGGAGTCCCAGCCCGAGGCGTTGCGGACAGATGGCTGGAAGTCATGCGCTGTGCAGGGGGGGTCGGAGCAAGGATGGAGACCCTGCGGCTCTGCTGCGCTAACGCAGGACGGGCCGGGGGCTACAGGGTGGGAGGGTCAAACTGGCCGCAGGGCAGGGTGAGGAGGGAAGCAGTGGGGAGGGTCTGTAAATGCCCCTCGGGGAGGGCGCTGCCCTCAGCTTTGCCCGGTGCTGTGTTGCAGGAGGGCTTTCCAGCAATTCTACAAGGAGTATGTGGAGTACACGTGCCCCACGGAGGACATCTACCTGGAGTAGGGGGGCTGGCAGAGGCACCTCCTGCACAGCCAGGGCTGCGGTCTCGCCCCCTTCCCCGTGTCGTGCATGGACCAGAGCTGCTTTGAGCCTGGAGGAGGTGGGGGCCCCCGGGGCAGGGCTCCCCCCGGGGCACGGAGCGCCGCCTCTTTTCGTGACTCCCCTTCCTCGGGCTGGGGGGGACGGGAGGGGGGAGGGCTGGACAAATTGTGTTTATTGTACAAATTACTCTTAGTTTATTCTCTTGGAGAAGCACCTGCTGGGTGCCCTGCCTGGGAGCGGCAGAGGGGTGGGCAGCAAGCGTCCTCGGGCCCTTTTCTGCTGCAGGCTGGGGGTGACAGCATCTCCTCTTTGTGACCGTGGCCCCAGCTTCCCGTCACATCCCTCTGGGGTGACTTTTAATGCGGTGGCAGAGTCGGACTCTTGCAGTATGAAGACACAGCAGCTACAGCAAACAAACAAGACCCCGTGTGCCGGCTTACGCCTGGGAGATGGGCTTGTCCTGGGCGGGCATCGCCTCCTTGCCAGGCCCTGGGGACAAGGCTGCTGGGCAGGGGTGACAGAGGGAACCCCCAGCATCTCCTCTGCCAGTGCCAGGAGGAGCTTACACAGCTCACCCCTGCCTCTGCCCCCATCCCTCCCTCTCTGGTACCCGTGCCCTGGGGAGAGAGAAAAACCCTCCCATACCTCCCTGCAGTAACGACACCCTCGGGAGGGAAGCCTTCCTCTGCCCCTTTCCCCCTCTCCCTTCCAGCTGCAGGTGGCAGAGGCAGGGCTGGGACACCCCAGGGGCGGTGGGGCTCAGCCCCTGTGCGGAGCTGGGTCCCTGTCCAAAGCGGGGCAGGGAAGGGCTAAAGCCTGCAGGGAGCCATGCAAAGCACGGGGGAGGAAGAAGAGCTCTCCTGGTCCCTGCAGCCAGCGGTCTCTGTGCTTCAGCTGGATCTGCTGTGATGGCAACAACTATTAAATACGATGGTTCATGGAGCAGGGCTGCTGTCCTGTTTGCGTCCCACCGCCGTGGGTTCAGGCCCTGGCTCGTTCCTTCCTTTGGGCCCCCAAGAGGAGGTGGAGGTTCTCAGGGTTGGTCCGAGAGCCCCGGTCGCAATCCCCAGAGGCCAGAGATCATCGTGTGATGATAAGAAGGGACCTCTTCTGGAGACCATCTGCCCCAGAACAGGGCAAGGTGTAAGTCTCCAGGGCTGGAGAGCCAGCATCTCCTCTGGAGCCCTGGTCCAGTGCTTATATCCTTACCCACCCCACCCCCATTCCCTGCCCAATTCCTACCCCCCAGACCTACACTCTCCTGCAGCAGCGGAGGGGTCCCCGAGGCCGGGCCATGGTGGGCAGAGGGGCACACTGGCTCACAAGCGGACATCGTAGTAGTAGTCCAGCAAGTCAAACTCATCGCGCTTGCTTTTGCCAGCCCTGCGCAGCCCCTCCGGCCGCTCCCGGGCCACCCAGGTCCCGAGGTGAGGCTGCTTGGGTTTGATGCCGTAATCTGCAAGTAGAGGGAGGGGAGAGACTCAGCTCAGCCTTGTCCCCCCCACCTCACGGGGCTAGGGACAACCACCCACCTGGAGGAGGGGTGGTGGTGAGCGCATGGAAAGGGGGTTTTGGAGGGGTGAGGAGGGTGCTGTACCATCCACCAGGCCAAAGTGCTGCTGTGGGAGCTCCAGGGAAGCAGAGAAGTCCTCAGAACCTGAGTAGCTGACCCTGTGGAGGAAAACATCAAAGAGGATGGGGGCCGGTCTTTTTTCAGTGGTGCTCAGGGACAGGACAAGAGGAAAAGGGCACAAACTTGAATATAAGAAGTTCCACCTAAACATGAGGAGGCACTTCTTACTTTGAGGGTGGCAGAGCCCTGGAAGAGGCTGCCCAGGGAGGTGGTGCAGTCTCCATCACTGGAGACATTAAAAACTCGCCTGGACACGTTCCTGTGCAACCTGCTCTGGGTGGACCTGCTTTGGCAGGGGGGTTGGACTAGATGATCTCCAGAGGTCCCTTCCAACCCCATGTGATTCTGTGAAACCAGGGGCAGGAGTGAGCTGAGACCTTCCAGTGCGTGCCCCCGTGCCTTGCCTTCACCCAGCCTGGCCAAGCTCTGGAGGGCTTGGTGCCACAAGAGCCCAGACCAGGAGCCTCAGGGTAGCTCTGCAGGGGCAGGGAGGAGGAGGAGGGAAATGCCATCACCTCTGGTGCGGTGAGAGGGCAGCCCCCAGCAGCAGGGCCAGCAGCAGGAACCAGCACCGCATGGCGCAACCCCCCATTCCAGCTCCACAGCGATGTCACAGGGGACAGCCCCCCCCCCCATGGTGGCCCTGGGACACCAGCTGGGGTGGGCAGGGGGCAGGTTCCCCCACCCAGGTGTTGCTGCCTACCTGCTCTAATGCATGAGCTTCTGGTCCTGCCCAGGCTCACAGCCCTCCTCACGCTGGTGCACATCCCTCCACGCAGCCACAGGGCTGCTCCCCTGTCCCTCACCACCACCCTCTGCCTCCCTCTCAACCTCTCCAAGAACAAAATCCTTCATCTCCATACCTCCCCCTCTCCAGCTTCCAAGATCTGCGGGAGGCTGGCAGCAGCCTGTGGGGCAATCCAGTGCCACCAGCTGGCTACCCCTTTGTCCTGGCCGACAGAGCCTCCACAGCAGCTCACCGAGCAGACCGACGCCTCAACTATCCACCAGTTCACAGAGCAGATACAAAACTATCCACGCCTCTCCTGCACCCTTTATTAAGTGTGGCGCAGCAGTATTTGCCGAATTAATCTCTTCATTTCTCCTCTGCCCTTGGCCAAGCCTCCCCCGAGCGCTGGCTGGCAGCCCTTCTGCAAACCCTTTTAGCACACAGAAGGTGTGAGGAAAGCAGCCTGGCAAACTGCAGCTCTCCATGCCCCAGGGGATCCCCAGGAAACCAGGGGCTGAACCAGGCACCCGGAGTTACCCCAGTCACCAGCTGAACAACGTGCTCTCACACAGGCCAGAGCAAAAGGCTTCCAAGTGACAGCCATATCCCAGGGTAGACAACTGCAGAAGCTGCTCTTTCTGAGAGAGAGAGACCTGCTGACAACCAGGTCCAAGGGGAGCCCAGGCAAACAGGGGAAGAGAGGTCCTTCAGCTCAGGTTCTTTCCGTTCAGTCAGTTTATTTGACAGACAAGCCCGCTCCAAGCAGATGGGCCAGGCAGGGCCAACACAAGCAGGCTGCAGGTCAATCTCAGCGCCATCAGGTGGGAGACGATGCTCTCCAAAAAACACTACACTGGCAGCCGTAAAAAAATGGAGAAAAATCAAGTGCTTACAAAAAAAAAAAAAAAAGGAAAGAGGTTGTCCCATCACCATCGCTGCAGCCACAGAATGGTCCAGAGAAGGAGGTGGCCAGGGAAAGAGGTGGCCAAGGTCTCTCCGTACATGTAGTGTCCATCATTCACAGCTAGACCCATTAAAAAAAAAAAAATTACATACACCCCCCTCCCCACCCTGCAGAACAGGAGCTTCTCATTGATGGTTTAACTGAAAATTTGCCATTATCAACATCCCTCCCCCAGCCTGCTTGACCCCTTTAGAAATGTCCAGCCATGATCTTAGCAGAGAATAACCATCTTCTTCTCATCAGCCCCAGTTATAGAAATAGATTTTCTGCCAAGCAGGCAAGTAATCCATCAGCGGCCCTGAAAGAAGAGAACAGAGGGATTACATCTATCAAGGCAAGAACTTGAAGCCGTACGCATATGGGGCAGATTCCCCCCTTCTCATTACGATACCAAATAATCCCAAATCTCCAGTTCTACAGCTCAGATGAACCCAAGAATAGAACGGTCACTTTTGCTAGGATGGAAGACAACTTCGGGATGCGGTGCCAGAGATTAGATCAGGACCAAACTGGGGTGTGAAACGTGGTCAGCACAACCACGGTGTGGGACACCACTCCCTCAGAGCCGACGTGTCCAAGCTCCAGTGGGAAGCGAGGTCTGGAATTTGGGTCTACAGTGTGCAAGGGGGAAAACCCGCGTGCAGCGAGTCAGGAGGACGCTGCTGTGGCACAGGAAAGGAGACAACTCAGCAATAACAAGCAGGTGCAGACACAGAAGCAACTGCTGTAGAGGAAAAACGCTTACGTGGCACATGGCTTAATGCAGGCTCCAAAGCCTCTCCAAAACCACTGACTGGAAGAAGCCGCTCCTGAGCTAGCCAACTTTGTGACCTCCCCAAAGAAAGGACAGTGCCACAATGCCAGGTTAATCTAATGCCATATCGCTGCCATGAACCTCTCCGGGAAAGGCTTCACACCAGCAGGGAAGAGGAGGAGGTGAAATTCTGCCCCAGATGGTGAAGGACTAGAAGGTAGACCTGGTTCAGCCCTTTGATTTACAATCAGCTCCTGGCTGGGTCAATACCTCTAGGCAACTGTTTATCCCTCTCATCTGCACTGCGGAGCAAGGATCAAGGAAAACAGTTCAGAAACGGGGGTTGCAAAGCGGGGCTCTTGGTGCACCAGCTGAAGTGCAGAAAGAGATCCCAGGAGAACAGGCCTAGGCAGCAGAGACCAGGCACAGGGAGATTTACCACTGTGGTTGAGCACAGCTCCCTAATAGCCAGCAATCACCCTTTCCTGTTCCAATTGAAAACACCACAAGCATCAATACAGGCTTGCACCGCTGTTAACCATTCCTAGGGAGATGTCCCAATTCCTTCCTCAGGTTGGAAACCAATGGACAAATGTTCTCCTGATTTTTCTCCACCCAAAGGTAGACAAAGGGGGATATAGCAGCAGGGGCCACTTACGTGTGACAAAGCCAACTCCAGGCACATAATCAGCCAACAAGCGCAGGAGGAGGAGGATCCTGCCCCTAGGAAGGGAGAGAGCATGAATGAGTCCAGCAGAACACCTCCTGCCCCAGCTGCTGAATGCAGGAACAGCAGTGACAGCTGTTAGGCAAAGGCTTGGATTAACCTGGTCACAGGCACCCAGACCTCTTCAGATCTACTCACCCAGTCCCCTGATGCTATTTCTGTTAAAAGGGAAATTTTCAGCAAAAGCCCAGCAGGGGCCCCTTACTCTGAATATCGGTCATAGAAAGGAGATCTCAGCAGGTAGTAGAGCAGCAGGATGGTTCGTCGCCTCAGCTCTGCTCGCTCTCGCCTGTTCAGGTCTTTCAGATCACTCAGCAAGCTCAGGCTGGAAGGAGAAGGGCAGAGGACTAACTCATGGCACTAGCAGCCAGCAGGGAAAAGAAAGCGAGTCTCCAAATGCCCCACGTTCTCAGCTCCACGCCGAGCAGGCTGCACCAGCTCCGAACAGAGAGCATCGCAAGTGTTGCAGAAAACACCTAAATGTGTCAATCTCCAGCTAAAGATCAGGCCCGGAGCGTATTTCTCTAAGGATTGGGGAACAGGGGGAAGCGCGATGCTCAGCCACCACCAACCTCAAGCACCTGCGAGAACCCTTCCTCAGACTGACCTTGAGATGTCCAGGACTGCTGAGAGGAGCCAGGGTTTCCACGATCTCTGGCCCCACACTCCTAAACTCAATACTAGGAACAGAGAGTCAAGGAACGGGAAGAACCAGAGATGCCTAACCAGGGGCACACGGACAAGCGATCCCCTGGGGGATCCCCAGCAAAGCTCTGCCGAGTGCAGGAGAATACACTCTCGGGCAGCGCCCGGGGAGGCCAGGGAAGGGGGCTGGAGCACTTGCGCCCCCAACTCCAGCAGCTCCAGCGGCTGCAGCAGCAGGGAGGGAGAAGCCCGGCGTGGCGCTGCCCTGCAGCAGGGCCGAGCACCCAGCACCCTCTGCCGGCACTCAAGGTACGGTGTGAGCCTGCACGCAGGCAGGGCAGGATACGGTGGAGCAGGGGGCGGGTAATGTAGATGGATTCCGCGATGGTTTCTTGGAGACCCAGAGGGGTGGGAGGCTGGTTCATCTCCTCTGCTCTTCGGCTCTGCGACTCCTCTCTCTGCTGGGGAGACCCCCAGTGCCGGGACTGCAGGGATGGGGCTGAAACAAGCAGATCGGGTCACTAACACAAACAAAAACCTTCCTACCGCGCTTCCCGGCTCCGCCGCCCCGCCGCTTTCTGCACCGTGAAGGTGTGAAAGGGGAAGAAAGCTTGGAGAGCTGTGCACACAGCAACTGCTGCAGCTGAGCAGCGCCCTCAGAGCTTGCCTCCGGAGGGGAGGGAGAGATACGCGTAAGACCTGTGCTTCTCAAAGCATAAACAGCTCAGGCAAGGACAGAAAATGTGCTCAGGTACTTACTGCTCTGGAGAGAGCGCACAACGCGGCTGGAACGCCTGCCAACATAGGTCTGATCCTTCCCTGAGGAGCTGTCGTCTTCCATGTCTGCAGGAGGAAACAGCCACAGGGATCAGGCTCCAAAGGAACACGCCTCACCCCGGAGCTGGCAGCACCATTCCCTGCACTGCCATCAAAAAGACCAGGCAGAGAGTTCAATCCTGTGCAAACTGGACCATCCTGAAGCAGTTAACACTACACAGAGCTGTCAGAAGGTTAAAAGGTAAATCTGCTGGACATTGCCCAGGCCTAGGATCTCCTTCCTCGCTGTCAGACCACGGGACACACCACTTGACTCACAGATCAGCCAGTGGTTTCAGGCTTAGACTCCTCCACCTCCTCCTTCCAGACTGTAGGACAACCCTGCCCCTAAGCTAACCTGTGCTCCACAGAGGGTGGAAAGTGCAATGCCACTCAGCTTTGCGTACCAAAGCCTTACGGCTCCCCGTGACACCCAAGCCGCTGCTATGACGAGTCATTCCTAGCAGGACAAGACATGTGGACCAGCAAGGTGCCACACCAACGACGACAGCACCGTGGGCTCACCTTGGGGGCGGAGAGGCTGCTGCTGCTCCCTGTTGAGTGGCACAATGGGAGGAGAGGTCTGGATGCCGGCTTTGTACCACAGCAGGAGCAGGAGACGAAGGATGGCTCTGCGGGCAGACACACGGAAGCCTTCAATACCAGGTTACGGAGCTGGGCTCCTGTGGCGGTGGAAAGGTGGCTTCCACAGAAGAGAGAAACACTCAGGTCTGCTCAGGGCAACTGGCAAGGCGAGAGGGGTAAGTGTCCCCTTCTGCAGCAGAGCATCCAGCACACCGGGGGGCTCCTAATTCCCCCAGCCTCAGTGACCGACCGGCAGCTCAGTCCTGCTTGGGCTTTTTCTCAGGGTACTGCCGAGGAGCCCCCTCCAGATCCCCTTTCCGAGCGCACGCTGCCCCTTCCCTTCCGCCCGCGGCACTTACTTAGCCAGCTGGATGAGGACAATGATGGTCCACCGGCCCATCTCCCCCCACACCCTGGCTGTCCCCATCTCTGCAAAGACCTCCACGCATTCTAGCACGCTCAGCCAGGTCAGCAGCTTCTGCTGGGGCAGTGACTGCAAAACACAGAGGGGAGGAGGGGGACAGGATGCAGGTTCTGCTTGGGAGTTAAACGGGGCAGAAGCACGGCCCAGACTGGTGGGACTCTCAGAAGTAAGTACTGGATGGCCTTGGAAAGTCACAGCCCCAGAAATAACAAGTGGTGCTTCCACCGCGGCCAGAGTCTACACACAAGCCCACTTCTCTACCTCCAAGGAGGGGCAGACGGAGACATCACAGCGTCACACAGAGCTGCTGCCCCAGAAACAGGGGCACCCCGGAACAAATGCCTGCTAAATACAGCATCAGTCAAGATCCCAGGAGTGAAGTCCAAGACAGGGGGTGCCCCTCCAGCCTGGATCCCTGCTCCCCACATGGGCACTTGCCAGTGCTGTCAACCATAGGATTTAACCCATTGAAAAGCATCAATAAAGACAATACAGCTGAAATTCACTTCAGCCTTGAACAACCAGGGAAGCAAGCCCTCTACATTTCTGTTTGTTACACACCTGACGCTCCAGCCAGAGAGCTGCCAACAACCAAACCCACGCAGCACGGCAGGCTTGCAACAGAAGAAGCCTGTCTGGAAAAAAAACCACCCTCCTCATTCCCTAAAGGGCCTAACAAGTTCTGGGAGCCAGCCTGGGGCTCTTGCAAGAGAGACATCGAAGCAAGGCGCTCGTGTTTGCTTTGCTCAATACTACATGCAAAGGAAGAGTCCGAGAGACAGACTCAGAGCTTCAGTGCTCCAGAGCTACTCCTCTGAAACAGCGATGGTTGTTCGGCAACACCTTTGCCTGTCTCAAGTTCTAAGCTTCTCAAAAACCAAAATGGAGTTCCCGGTGCAAGTCAGGGCCTGATTTCTGTGGTCCAGGGAGTGCTCTGGCCACTCCTTCTAGCCAGGAACTATGAGGCAGGGCTGCTGTTTACCTGCATTCAGAGGTTGCCTCTGGCCTCTACATACCTGACAGCAAAGAGAGGCCACAGCAAAGACCTCTTAGTTTCTACAGACACTCCCTGAAAGCTTCTGCAAGGAAGAAACCATGTGTCCCAAATTCTCTTCCCACACACTCCAGCCTTACCACGGGCAGGCTCCGCTGCAGCTCCTTTCGGAGAATCCAGTCATTTAAAAGCACGAGGAGGTTGGAGGCAGAGTACACTAGAAAAAGAAGAGGAGAACACCACAGTTACGGGATGCACGGAAAGCAAACCAAACCGGGACTGCTGCCTCTTCCCCCCAGAAGGGGGATGAAGGAAGATGGGCGGAAAGACATGCAGATTCCCCCTGGTAAGCTGCCGGAGGACGCAGCCAGGCGTGAAGAAAACCAGGGGTCCGGGGAACGGCCCCGCCAGCACCCGCCCAAAGGCCACGCCAGCCCCGCAGCCGGTGGGTACGGGGCTACACACACACCCACCCCCCGCCCAGCTCCCCGCTGCCCACCTACCCAGCTCCGACAGCGCGTGGGAGTCCGAGAAGCGACCTGCGAAGGGAGGAGAGCGGCTACCAGCCAGCGCCCGGGGCGGGGGGGAAGCCCCCCGCTCCCCAGGGGCAGGTGCCGGCCTAGGCCCCAGGCCCCGGTGAGGAGGGTCGAGGGCCCAGCCCCCAGCCCCGCCCCCCCCGCACCTGGCAGCAGGTAAGAGAGGCCCCGCACGGTGCCTTCCAGCTGGGCCGTGGCGGCCGGGTGCCGCCTCACGTACTCCTGGTAGCGCTGGCACAGAAGGCGCAGCCGCGCCACCGGGCCGCCGCCGCCACAGCCGAGGACCGGGGCCGCCGCCGCCATGGCTCTCCCGGCG
>JAOXJK010000040.1:24240542-24253015 GCA_025774025.1 Xenus cinereus | reverse complement strand
GGTGTGTGTGTCCCCCCCCGCCTCTCTTCTCAGGGCTCCCCCGAGGTGGGACTGGCGCGCCTTGGGGTGCAAAGATGGGTGTCGCGGCCTCTGGCAGGTCTCCCCGGGAGCAAACAGAGCTCTGCCCAAGCTGCCCCTCCTTCCTCCTGTCCGGTTACCTCCGCACAATGGACGCAGTGTGTGCCTGCAGCTTCCTCTGCAAGAATTACAGTTGCATGGGCAGGCACTTCATCCTTCCTCAGCTCTCCGCTTCTTCCCCCCCCCCTCCCCATCATCATCATCGCCCCGTTCCCCGGAGGGGTTTGTTTTCCAGCAGGCTGAGTTCGACAAGGGCAGGAGATATGGCTGGCAAACAGGCTGGCGCTGAACAAAACCTGTTGGTTTTTTTTTTTTTTTAGGCGGGATCACATGGATTAGACCCAACTTTCTGCTCCCGCGCGGTGCCACCTGTGAGCTCCTCGGAAATTGGGGGGTGGCTGAGCTGCCACACTTACCCGTGGGCTAAGTCTAAGGACCCAGGTGGGTGAGGTAGCGCCCCTGAAGCCCCCGGCAGAGGTCTAGGAGAACCTTCTGGTGGCTCTGGGGGCATATCCAGTGCAGACTGCCGGAGTGGCTCTCCTTCAAGGAGAAGCTCTGGCTCTGCCAGGCAGCAATCTGAGCGCCGGCCGCCTGGGAGGCTGCCCAAAGACACCTTGTCTTCAGCCAGAGGTGAAGCTTGATGCACAAAGTCCTTGGGGACGCTCTGAGCAGCGTAGCTAGATAGGGCACCTCTGTCCCCGAGAGGGAGAGAAGCTTGTTTGGCAGACGCTTCTTCTTCGTCCCTTGCCCCTGGCCTCCCTCCCACCCCCCCTGTCTGCCCTGTCCCCCCTTTCTGTTCACCTCCCCCCTGCAGTGAGCGAGTTTGGAGGACAGTTTGAGTAGCATCACGCTGCCTTTTTATGGTAAATATGCTGCAAGGGAGCGCCGTAGGAGGGGTGGCTTCTCGGAGCAGCGGCGGAGCCCATGAGATTGGGCAAGACTTGGCTTGTAGTGCCCGGGGAGAGGGGGGGTAGGAGACGAAAGGCTGGGTTGAGGGGCTAGTTTCTCTCTCGACCGTACCCTGAAAGCTCTCTGAGCAGCAACTTTCTTAGCCCTTACTGCCAGTCTGGGTTCCAAGGGCTTGTGCTTACTGGAAACCCACTGGCTGTAACTGAGGCCAAATCGTTGCTGTGCTCTGATGGTGAGAGGTGCGGGCTCAGCACTAATGGCAGGAAAAGAAGCAAACCAAAAAAAAAAAAAAAAGGCAAAGGCGCTGCCAGCCCATCGGTGGGTACGGTGCTGGAGTCCAGCTTGCTTGGCTGCCAACGTCTCGCTCTTTGCTCATATCCGTGAGACCACGTGGTTTCTGGGGAGCCTGACCCCAGGCAGAGCCCTGCTGTGGGTCTGAGGCAGCTCATCCTACGGATACACACGAGACGTCGATGCGTGGCTGTGTCCTGGGAGGTTGGTAGTTGTGGGGGGAGTGGATGTGCTCCCCAGCCATGTTTTCCTGCTGTCCTTCTCCCACCGGGAGAGGAAGGAACCTGGCAGTATGAGGTCTGGGATGTGGAGCTTTACGGTTCTGGTTGGAAGGGAGCAGTCCTGGTGTGGGGTGAGGTGGCCTTTCTGGCCCTGTCTCCTTGGGGCATCCCTTCCTGCCCACGCCGTGGTGTGACCGTCTATTTTCTGCACTTCTGGATGAGCTCAGCCAATCCTTTGGGGTAGCTGGGGATAAATTGTGACCTGCTCCAAATAACCTGTAGACAGAGGGAGTATTTTAGTCCCTGACACGTGAGCCCTGCCTAGAATGGAAGGCCTGATGCACCCAGGGCATCTCACTGGAGGCCAGCGCCTTTCAGGAGAGCTCCAAATCTCAATCCAAACGAGGAGAGGAGCACACCAAGCTCCGAGCATGGCACTGCTGCTGGTGGGAGCTTGTACCTCTGATCTCCGACAGCCCTCCAGGGACCTGGAAAGGCAGCAGCTGGCAGGGGCTGGTGGTGGTGTAGTCCTCGAGGTCCTGAAGTGTTGCTGACAGGTCTATTGCTTGAAGCGGTAGTCTGAGGGGAAGGGAAACCCGGGTCAAACAAGCTTAAGGGGCCTTTTAATGAGTGTTTTGACTTGAAGGCATTTTGTTGCTGTTCTCTGTCAGGGTGCCCCTGCCCTTCTCTTCCCAGCTTAGCTGGGACTTGGCATCTCAGGAGAGAGACTCTTTTTTGGCTTCCCAGGAGGAGCGACACGCCTGGCAATGCGTGCAGAGCCCCGCTGGGAGATGGTGACCGCCTCCTGCCTCCAGATGCCTTTTCCAGAAAGCCATTTAGAGCCCCAGGCTGTTACTTGGATAACTCCCTTCCCTGATTCATGAGCCATGTGCAGTCCCTCCTGTAATATCCCAAATCTGCCCGTGCTAAAGGCTGAGAGGGAGAGGCGATATCTTTTAATAACCGTGTGATGCAGCTGGAAAAAACTCTGGCCATGCAGTTCTCCAGTGTCCCGGGTTGATGGAAGCGCTCCAAGGGAGGGATGCAGCTGGGCCCTGAGGGAGAGGGTGCTGCAGCCGCTTGTGGGCGAGGGGGGCATCTGCTTGTGGTCTCTGATCCGCCTTTTTCCCCAGCCTCCCCCAGGCTCCCCTGACCCCACCTGGAGAAGGCAAGCAGACCCGGAGATGGGTCCCACGAGGTCTTGCGGGTCCCGTGCGCGGTGCTGTGTAAATAACTGCTGGTGGCTTGGGTCGTAGGCGTTGGATGCTGGCTCCACCCTGGAGGTGGTGCGCGTGGCAGATTTGCTTTCCCGGTGACGCTGGTGGCCATGCTGTGGTGGATCCCGCCGGGCAGCGCTGCCGTGCATGGCAGGCACGTGCCCGGCCCTCCCCACTCGGGATTAGCTCTACTGAAGGTGGATTTGGTTTTCCAGCTCTTGGCTATTGAAGCTACTTGTTCTGCTGCTTCCTGTTCCAGGTGGGCACCGGGGACTTGGCTTTTACCTGGTGAACTGGTCCCTGTAAGAACATGGCTGTGGTAGCACCAGAGGGAGGGTTGTAACTGCAAAGGGGATGTGTGCCAGGCAAATGTGGCATCCTGGTTCCCCCTTCTCCAGAATATCCATCTTTGATGTTCCCCCCCCTTAGACCTCTGAGGTGGGAGCTGATACCTCAGGATAAGTGGGGTGGGGATGACGGAGGGGACAGATGTCTGTTTACTGACGCGTGCCGTAGTGTCCATAGGTAGTGTCCCCTCTCACTGGCTGCCACCTTGCAGTGGGACACTGTGGAAGACCCACAGAGCAGAAGTAATGTCAGGCTTTGTTGTTGGAGGAGGGTTTTGCGGAGCAGTTGTGCCGCTGTGTTTCTTCGCCGGAACTGGTGGGTTTTGCTGTTGTGAAGCTTTTCTTATCCCCGGCTGTTGTTGGGATTGCTGTTGTCTCCCTTTTTGGATGCTGTGCTGTGCCAGGCTGGCCTGGGGTTTGCTATGCCTAGAGGGATGCAACGGGTGCTGTGGCAGGGCTGGTGCCCAGCACACTTCCTCCTCCCTTTGGGGTTTTAAAGCAGGTGGGACAGACCAGAAAGATGGGATTTGTAGCTTTTACCTGCTCTGAAGGTCCCATTCCTCCTGCATCTTGGAGCAATGATGTGTGTGGATAGAGGGGCTTTAAATCAAAACTCCCGATTCCTTTCCGATTCCTTTGCCCCGACTTATTTACGTGGCTCTGTGCTTCTTGGTTAGGCTTTCTCCAGGACTGTCCCGGGTATGTCGTGGGGGCTCAGGTTACTGGACACACTCGTTAATCCCTTCGTTGCCTCACAAGCTAAAGATTTGCTGCCACTGTCATGTTTGGGAGGGGACCCGGGAACTCCCATCCCTCCCGCCAGCTCCCCGTCCTGCTGAAGAGTCAGTGTGAGGACTCGTGTGTGTGTGTGTGCTGCGGTGGAGCACGGTGGCCGTGGCTCTGCCAGCGCTTCTGGGGACACGTGTACGGTCCCCCTTGCGTGGGTGGGGAACGTGCTGAGGGACAGTGCAGCGACCTGGGACTAGGAACATGCGGCGTGCCGATGTTCTCCCATGGGCTGTCTGGGAAGCCTTGGGTGACACTGAGCTGTGCTCAGGAGGAAAGGGACAGGACCAAGGCATGGGGTACTGCTGGTTTATGACTCTCTTGGCGGTGCAGGGGCCTGTCCCCAGAGCTCTTGTAGGCAGTAGCTCTTCACGTGACTGTTTGTCTTTTGGGTTTCAGGTGACGGCAAGCTCCCAAACCCTCAAGTACAGCCGGGATGTGCTCTCTGCCCTTCAAGTTGAGAATCCCTGGTTAAAGGGTGGTCCTTACAGCTGCTACCAGCCCCTGCCAGCTTCTCCAGCTGTTCCCAGGTACCCCCGCAACATTGGCAGCCTCCAAAGGTCAGTTATCTTGCTTGTTAGGTAGCCGGTTTACAAGTGCTCGCTCCCTTCCCGTTTTAGCGCGTCTGTACCCAAATTGGTAAACTGGGGGTGGCAGAAGGTCTTGGCTCTGTGGGTTTCCTCTCTACTGAGCAGGTGGAGATTTGGGACCTGTGGGGAGGTTCTGGAGACAGCACTGGCCATTATAAGCCCCTGTGGCCCAGTTCTCTGGAGGGAAAGACCAGATTCCTTGCAGGAATCCTTGGAACAAAGTGTGGTCCCATCTCTGTGGCTGTTTTAGTTGAGCTTCCCTTGAGCGTGCACATCTGGATCCTTCTCCCCAAACTGCCCCAAAGTGGGAAGTAGGTGACTGGGACCTGGGCTGAGGAGCTGGAAGAAACTCCCTGGGCCAGGGGAAATGCGAAGACCCCCTTTCTGAAGGCTGGGAGCTTGTGCTGGCACTGTTGTGCCCAAGCAGCTCCTTTTCCCTCTGTCCCGTAAACCCAGTGTTTCTGTGGGGCTGCTGTTCTCTCCTCTGCCCCTCATTAGTGCAGGGCTTGGCACGCCAGCGGGAGGGAGCCTCAGCCTGTCTGCGCCTTGATCGGATTTGTCAAGGCTCCTTCCCTTTTCTTCCTGCTCATTGAGGGCTGAAACAAAGCAAACAGAAGAGAGGAATTCCAAAGAATGGGAGCCAGGGAAGAAGAGGGGACGCTGGAGTGACAGCCTGCCCCCCTTGCACACACCCCCCTCCCCGTCTAGGTCTGGTGGGGCAGAGGTTGGAGACACGGCATTTCGGGAGGCGAGGCGTGCTCCTGTCCCCGCTGCCGAGGTGGCTTCCCTGGCGAGGCTGTCCCTGCTGAAGTGCCAGCAGCGAGGAGCGGAGGCTGGGGCTCACCGCCTCCTCTCGGCGCAGGCATGTGGGCCCGAATGCAGCTGGAGGGAAAGGGGCCATTATTTGAACTGCTTTGTTTGTCGTGGACGGCGGTAGAAAGGTTTCCTTCTTTACCTGTGCCAGGAAAGTTTCCCTTGCTGGGCAGCCCCGAACGAGAGGCTGGTGGAAAGCTGAATGTCCTGCCTGGGTGCCAGGGCAGCAAGGCACCGTCCCCTCCCCGGCGTGGAGACAGATAAGTGCTGGAACAAGGGCTTTCTGTGCAGACAGGTCTGGGAAGTGGAGACGAGCGCAGCCTGGCCCTCGTATCGTTTTCCAGGAGGCCGGGGACTCGGGAGGGGAGTCAGGGCCGGCCAGGTGAGGCTGCCACAGGTAACGCTTCGCTCTGCCTGATGGAGCCCTTTGCTCCCTCCTCTGCCATCCCCAGGCCATATTGCAGGTTCCTCTTCATCCTTTGGATCAGGGGAGGCAATAGGATGCTCGGCAGCCCTGGCGTAAAGCACTCGAGGTGAAACACATCCCCACCAATTTAAGCCACAAGGAACAGCCTTTAAGCCACACTCTCCGTTTCCTTTCCTTCTTCCTCCTTGTTCTTCCCCTTCTGGCAATCCCTGTACTCTGTGGTTTAATTAGAGAGCGGAGCGAAGTGCTTCGACTCCAAAGTGTGCAGATTAGGGGGTTACTAATCCTCTTCCTCAACGGGTGCTCACATCCTGCCCAGTCTGTTATCGAGCTTCTGTCCCCAGAATGGAAGCTCAGCCAAACTCAAGACCTCTACCTCTCCTCTTGCTGCGCAGAGCAGGAGGGGTGAGGGGGGGACAGGAGAGCCGTGGGGGAGAAGGGAAGGGAGCGGTGGGCTTCCCGAATTCCCAAGGTGGGTTTGTAGGCAGCATTGGCTGTCTTGGCTTCTTGTGTCCTGGCTGGTTTTGGTGCTCCAGGAGCAAGAAAGCAAGGGGTTTGCGTTTAGGTTTTGGGGTGGGTTTTTAAGTGCCGTCTTCCTGTTCTGACACAAAAACCTTTCTGTCAGAGGAAGCAACTGCTTGTGTGTGTGTGTGTGCGTGTGTGTTTATGTGCTGGGTGATTTTTCTTCAGGTCTTCTGCCTTGCCTGTGTGTGCAGAGCTCTCCCCACGTTCCCAAGCGTCTCTCCCGGTTCCCAGCGTACGGGGAGGCGAGCCGTGCTGCGGCACCGCTGGGAGTGCGGGGCTCCCCGCCGAGAGCGGGAGGCTGGTTGGTGCCTGCCAGTGCTGCTGGAGGTCGGTCACATCCTCCTCTGCAGAGGCTGAGATCCCTTCACAGGACGTGTTGCTGAGGAGTACGGGAGTATTTGCTGTTCCAGATGGAGGCACCAGCAGGGAAGAGGGAGCGGGGAGGCTGGGTGTGGTGGGAAAGGCTAAGGCTCTTCCTAGAGGCAGGAATGGAACTTGACTCTGGTGATCACGGGATGGGCTGAGCTCTTATGCCTCCCTGCCACTCCTGGTGCAGGCTGGGCGCTGCACAGAGGTTGCTGTGAGTTGCAGAAGACGTGAGCTTTTGTCCTGAGCCACTCATCTGCGGCTTGGTTGAGTTGAGGTATGCTCTTTCTTCCCTGCCTTTGTCCTCTGGTGTAGGAGTTCAGGGTTTAGCCCAGCAGTGTGAGAAGCCCCAGGGATGGGAACACAGGGAGCAGCAGGAGGCTGGGAGCAGTGCTGGGAACGGTCAGTAAGGAGTTTGAGTGTTGGGAGCATTCTCTTTTCCACTGCCTGGCTTTGGGAACTGCCTCCCCTCTGGGATCCACTTCCCCTCCTTTTTTTTTTTTTTTTTTTGCCCCCATCAGTCGCTACCTCATTTCCAGTTTGCAAAATGCCCCATGTGCTTTTTGGCAGGGGAGTTCGCAGTCTCTGAACCCAGCCAGCAGCTCATCCTCCACGGTGTTGTCAGAGCCTATTTGCAGCTACACAGCAGCCTCTCCGTAGCTCGGGTATCGCTTCAGGTCTTACAGAATGCCCAGGGTGCCCTGAGCGGACAGCACTATTGCTCCTCGGGCTTTTTAGAGCCTGCCCCGAGCGCTCCTGGCTTGCTATTTATAGTGCAGTTGTTCCATTCCTCTGTGGACGAGCTCTGCTTTCAGCCTTGCTGGGGCACCAAGGGCACCGGTGCCAGGAATAGCTCTGGGCAAGGAAGACACAGGAGTGGCTCCTTAAGCACAGCTCCCAGTTTGGGCCAGTGCCTGGTGGGAGAGGCACCAGGCTGCGTCCTGGCTCTCAGTGAGCGTTGGCCTCCTTTATGGCACAGCTGCTTTTCATGCAGGGGAAGTGAAGGGGTTCCCTCACCTTGGCAGGTGCCCTGTGTCCGTGCCTGGCTCCCCTGTGCTGCCGGAGCAGAGTTTGGCCACAACTGGAATACCACGTCCAGTTCTGGGCTCCCCAGTTCAAGAGAGACAGGGAAGTGCTGGAGAGAGCCCAGCGTAGGGCAACAAAGATGATGGAGGGATTGGAGCATCTCCCCAATGAGGAAAGGCTGAGAGAACTGGGACTTTTTAGCCTGGAGAAGAGAAGGCTCAGGGGAGACCTTATCTATGTGTACAAGTATCTAGAGGGGGGGTTGAAGGAGGATGGAGCCGGACTCTTTTCGGTGGTTCCCAGTGACAGGACGAGGGGCAACGGGCACAAGCTGGAACATGGGAAGTTCCACTCAAATCTGAGGAAGAACTTCTTTGGGGTGAGGGTGGCAGAGCCCTGGAAGAGGCTGCCCAGGGAGGGTGTGGAGTCCCCTTCTCTGGAGATCTTCAGGCCCCGACTGGATGCAGTCCTGAGTAAGATGCTCTAACATGCTCTGGGCAATCCTGCTTCAGCAGGGGAGTTGGACTAGATGATCTCGGTGGTCCCTTCCAACTCTAAAAATTCAGTGAAAAATTCAGTGAAAATTCGGTTCCTCTTCCCCCACGGGTCCCCAGCGCATTTTCCCCGTGGCTGCACAAGCACTCAAGCCAACACAGTAGGGAGGGCAAAGGAACAAAACCACTACCCTTGGTGGCAGTACTCGCTTCTTGCCTCTTTGCCCTGTAGTCAGTATCTTCCCTTAACAATTATACAACTCTCCTGCAAGGATGTGTTTGGACTAATCCTGTCTGATGTGTTTGGACGAATCCAGACTGTCACCGCAACCAGGTGCTCAGCTCCAGCTCTCCCCACCCACCTTGACTTTTTCCCTTTTGAGGCTACCACCAAGTATATTTTTGAGCCTCAGGATAGCATTCAATGCAATACTGAAGGTACAAAAGGACAATCTTAAGTTAGTTTTAACTTCCCTAACTTCCCCTCATTTAGCATCAGCTGTTTTCCCAGTCATGTTTTTCCCTGTCAGTTCTTCAGCCATAATTTTCACCATCCAATAGACAGAGGGACATATAGGAAATTAAAAGACATAAACGGGATCTACTTTATACAAGTGTGACAACTGTGCTAAAGAGAGCAAAGCTCCTTCTGCTGCTTCATGTCTTTTGATGCACTCACCCGTTTTGGTCTGCACAACGCTGCTGACATCTCACCCTGCCCTGTTACTATTCCTGTCTTGATCTACACCACGAATGCCAAGCACTCAAGACCTACACGGTACTTTTCAATACAACTGCAACATCAAACATACATACTTGTTTTCGTTTGTTTTCTCCCTGGTGCTTATTAAATTACTCACGGCTTTGGCTGGAGTACACACAGCACACAGAGATACTGCGCCAACTTTCCCCAAAATAGATTTTGCTACTTGCAAGCCGCAGATGGTCATGGCACACTCCAAATCCAGGGCTCCCAGAGACAAGCTGCTGAACTGACGGAGCTCTCTGCTGAAGTCCAAGGTGGTAAGAAATGAAAGTGGTTTAAAATGCTCCTCTAAACAGCACGTAAGGACAAAAGCCACAGCCAATGCATTTCTTTTTAAAACAGGTTGGTTTAAAATGAGCCACTCTCATTTCATCTTCCCTGTTTGCCTCTTTCAGGGGAGCAGAGAAAGACATAAAAGCCGCAAGACTGAACACAAGCCTCTCGGGGAACACCGCCAAGACTAAAAGAGTAACTCCTCTTCTAAGAGACTCATTCCTAACCTCCTTAATAACCTCAGTTACTTTTCAAAGCTCTAACGTCACTACTAGAGCATACCACATCACTTTATAATATGCATTATTATTCAGTAAGGCATATGCAATAGTATTTGGATACCTGAGACCTTTCAAGGTGCACTACCGTAGTAATGGCCATTGCTATAAAACACTGAGGACTTTGGGCAACAGCCTCCTTACACTACTAGAGCCAGGCTTGTAATGACTATTGCTATCTTGTAATGACTCCGCTACCCTTGCTTGTCTAGCTTTCACTAGTAATCTAAAATTTGCTCCCCAATCAGCTTCTTCACATAGGATTTATTAGCAAGGAGATAACGTAGATAACTTTCTTAAACAACAACAACAAAAAAAAAGAACAAAAAAAACCAACCAACCAAACCAAAAAACCCCCAAAAACCAAAAAACCCCAAACCAAAACAAAACAATACTTAAGATGGATCCAGTTAACAAGCTGGGTACCATTTCCACACACCAGATGGCTGACACGGGGAGTTAGTGGGGATCCACACGTTCACCTGTGTTCTCCCCTTTGTATGACAAACCTATACGGAAGATGACTTGGTATTAATTTTGTTGATGAGTTGGTAATTAATTTTTCTACGGTTGCTGGGTAAAAAGGGCAGGATCCGTAAACTATTCAGATTACTATCCTCCTGGGAAAATACAGAACAGCACATTATACAGCAGTAAACCAAGACTGAAAAGCATTACTGGTTTTGCACAAATATCAGCGGAACAACGCGTGTGTCTCCTTGGGTGGATGAGCACTGGGAGGTTGAATCACTCCGCAGCGAGACCCGGCTGCCAAACAAACAAGTGGAAATTCTGAGCGAGAGGTTTTGTGTTTTGTTCGGCTGTTTCAACCTGCAGAGCAGGGATGGGAGCCAAAGCCTGCTAAAATCAGCAGAAGATTTCTTACGGGCTCCAATGGACTTCGTGATGGGCAAGGAGAGCACCTTCTTCAGTCATGGAAAACAGGCCTGACCTGGGACACACATGAGCAAACCTCCGGCAAAACAAAGGAAAGTCATCACTTGGACATTACACAGCAGCTCACAAGGTTCAGTTTCTGCACCTTGCGAAAAAAAAAAAAAGAAAACAAAGCAAAAAAACCCTACACCCCTCACCCCAAAACAAACAACCCTCAAATATTAAAAGTTCATTTGAGTTCATAAATGTTAATCATAAACCAAAGCATTAGGATAATATTACTACTCATATATTTTGTCCTCTTTACAATAACATTAAGTCTTAATCATTAAGACAAAACAGGACACGTACGTGCACATGCAGGCACAAGCAAAAAATTCACTGGAAAGGAGGCAAGCAGAACACCAGTCTGACATGTTGGAAGAACTGGGGAAAACTGGGCTATTTTTATTTGTTCTCCCAGGATAAAATCTGCTGTCAGCACTGCCCAGTCAGGGCTCTTGCTTTTTCACTATACCTTGCTGTAAATGTCTCACTAGATCTCAACTTAGAGCAAGAGAAGCCCATAAACTTGTAAATAGTTTAAAAAGTAGCAGGAACAATAAAAAAATAAAATAGAATTAAAAAAAAAAACAAACAACAAAACACACAAAAACCAACCAAAAAAGCGCTCACCCCAAGCTGCATATTATGACCCTGCAAATTGTTTTCTACTAAAACCCTGTGTTACATCCATGTGGAATTACAGATACCCTTCTATTTCTGGGCTGGCGAGCATCCAAATTCAGAGTAATCAAGCTGTTTTGCTCAGAGATTCTGATTACACTCAAATAAAAAGAAAACCCTAAACAACTCTAATCTGTATCTTTTGTAACAATAATATTCACAATGAGAAGGAGCTATCTTTCCTACGTGGATTCCAGCACTGAAACATCTTACGTACCACTCGCTGCAAAAACAGCAGCTGTGATACCTCCAAAGGCCTTTTCTTTCCCTGAACCTTCCCTTCCTTGACCCCGGAGCTCTCTTCCCAGCAATAAATCCTTTTTAAAGAGCGTGTGAAGAGAAAGAGAGGAGGGGCACCTCCTTTTTGACACAATGCCAGCTCCTGCAGGTTTAAAAGCTGACGAACGTGCCCGCTGCAGGACAGCCTTGCCGAGATGGGTTTTCTCTCGTGCACAGGACCGCTGGGCGCTGCTCAGCACGGCCAACCCTGAGCTGTCACTGCTGCCGTCACGGTGGCTGGTGGCCACACACCATTGACTACTCCTTCAGTCAGGCCAGAGGCCATTCCCCTCCCTTCTGCTCTCCAGGATTGCCATCTACTCTCTGCCCCCCCCCCGTTCCGAAACGGATCTAACCGTTTCTCGCTCCGAGTTTTTCCCCCCAACTCCAGTGCACAGAAGGATGTACAGTTTTAAAAGCAGAAGGATAAAGGGATATAAGATTCAGAGGAGGAAGGAGAAAGGAGAGTGGAGGTGGATGGACAGATGGACAAAATCACCTTTTGGAAGGAAGCTGAAAATTAAGTTTTTGTTCAACAGAAGGAAGGAAAAAGACATTTTACAGCCCTAACATAGCTGAACTGAAGCTGCCCTCAGTCTTCAGCATTCGCTGAAGCTCCAGATGAAGCTTGCAAACGTGGCTGTCTCCAGAACCTACAGTCCTCTTTAAAGAAATAGGTAATGTAAATATGCAGTAGACCAGCATCAGCTGTTGATTTATTTTGATGTGGTACCGACAGGACTCCTTTGGGTCCTGGGTTGAGCTCATCACAGCAGAAATCCCTATGTGGTCAAGATGCTGCTGAGATGGGCGCAACGGGAACCTCACCACCTTGGCTGCTTTTGTGGAGCACTGGCCTGGGTGGCTCCAGAGGGGGCAAGGAGGAGAGGAGCCCCACATCTGGTGGGGCATGGTATTAATACAGGACTTTCTCTCTCATAACATGAGAGAGAGCCATGTGGGCATGGCTTGTGCAGGTATGAGCGAGTTTGTGTCTGCAGTATGGATGGGAGTCAAAACAACCCCCTGCAGCTCTACAAGGTTGGGGCAGAGTGGCTGGAGTTGCCCTGCAGAAAAGGACCTGGGGGTGTTGGTGGACAGCCGGCTGAACAGGAGCCAGCAGTGTGCCCAGGTGGCCAAGAAGGCCACCAGCATCCTGGCCTG
>JAOXJK010000040.1:24200112-24220984 GCA_025774025.1 Xenus cinereus | reverse complement strand
GATAAAAAGAAATACAACACGCAATTAACTTGTAAAATACATCGCCACAGGATATAAAGGAACGCCTTCGCTACACCGGGCCCTCCTGGGACGAGCTGCAGCTCTGCTCTCCACTGCAAAGTTGTTTTCCTTCCTCTGCAGGAGCCAACAGGTTGGCAGTAGCCATCTTCCTCCCGGTTACCTGCTTAAATCTTGGCTTAACGTCGTCTGCGACAGCAGCCCCCGTGCCCTGCTCCCGTGGGACTACGAGGGGGGGCTCTGCCATCCTAAAAGGGGGGGGCCCTGTGGCTCTAACTGGAGTTCAAGCAGCCCCCGGGGCACAAGCACCTGCTGGGGGGGGCTGCCGGGAAGCTGCCCGAGCCTCGAGGGGGGGGTTTAGGCGGTAGCAAACCCCCCCCCCACACTCCTTAAGGGGGGTCTATGGCCGCCTGTCGCATCCGGCATTGGGAATGATTCGGAGACGACAACAACGTACCTTCCGGAAGGGAGAGCTGGTGGGTGTGATGCTGCTTCTGGCTCTAGAGTCAATCGGCGTTTTTTTGATGCCAGCGGTAATTAAAAGTAAAGAAAGGTAGGAGACTATGATTAGAAATTACACGTGAGCCCCGAACAAGCGGAAACAGGCAGCCTCCTGCCGCACCCAGCGCGACTGTACCTCCTCTGCCAACAGCCCACGGAAAACAGCCCTGGCAGCGCCGGAGCTGCCGGTACCCGCTCTACCCAGGGGAACGCGAGGCACAGAGGGATGCTGCTTGGCTTTTTTAAGTAAGTGCCCTCCCCCGCTCAATTTTTGGCACGCCCGGCCCGATGGATCTGGATAACGAGCAAGGGATAACGAGCCCTGCCCTTGCTTGCACGGGCACAGCCTCTCCCCAGCGCTGCTGCAGTCTCAGCCCTCAGCGCCGGGGAGCCAAAATCAAGGGTGGCCACTGAAACACAGCCCCGGGAGCCCAGTGCTGGACCAGCATAAGCCACAGCCTCCCTGCCCACCTCAGCTACACCCCCAAGGCCATTCTGGTTGCTAAGAAAAAAGTGCTTTCTCCACACTCAGAGGCAGCAATACTTGGCGTCTCTTCCAACAAGACAGATAAATGAAGGCAGGCGACAAAAGAGCAGGAATTGGTCAAGGTGTACCTTTTCCAGTGTAAATTTAGGAGAAAAGGGAAAAAAAAAAAAAAGAAAAGATGCAAATTCCCCAGGCGGTGAAAAGCCTGCAGAGCGCCATCAGCCCCAAAGTGCTCACTGCTGCTGCCTTTCCGTGCCACCTCCAGCCAGGACAGACCCAGCCAAGCTTACCAGGCTTTGGAGCTCCCCAGTAAACATGCCCTTAGGTACTTCTTCCTCTCTAGATGTGGACTGGGCTGAGTTTCTCTGCCTGAAGCATTGGCCACCTACTGGGATACTACAGAGCGAAGAAGAACAGACACAGAGAGCTTACTACTTGGCTCCAGCCAAGACCAGCACGGCTCTCCAGGCTCAGCTCCTGAAGGGTGACGTTAAAACTTGCCACACGCTCCCGTCCAGCTGCTCTGGTGAACTGCCTTTTTACACGTTGCCCCTAAATAAACCAGATCCTAAGAAAACAGAGAGGCATTACCGCACGGAAGGGTTTTGGCACAGAACTGCCGGGCGCCATGGCCCAGAGAGCAGGAACCTTGCAAAGATAACTCCAAGAGAGAACCGAGAAGTACCTGACTCGCAGGTCCTGCCCGGCATCATCTCCTCTGCTCACTCAGGACCCAGGACCTCTGGGAGCTGACACTGGTTTCAACTGATCGTGACACTCAAAAGTAGGAAGGTTTAGACCACGCTGGCGAGAGCTGAACCTCTGGCTGGTCCCGGGAATATTGCTAGCCAGGGAATTTTTTTAATTATTTCAGTCCAGATTAGAGCAGGCCCCAAGGTCTGCTTGATCTGCCTTGTCCCATGTTGTAGCAGAGGAGTCAAACAAGGCTCTGGTCAGGATGGGACGACTCAGCAGCAGAAGCAGAGCTGGGGATGCCTTATTGCCCACTTCCTTCCCCATCTGGAGCTGAGAAACTCCCTTCCACCACGCTTTGGAACACAGATCAACCCAAGTCAGAAACCGAGGTGGCATAAGGAGCCTTTTTTTGTTCTAGTCTTTCCACTGTACTTTCAAACCCTGTACCTGCAGGGATACTTGTCTCCTCACAGTGGAGCCCTATTTCACCTCACTTTCCCTCCTTCTCTTTTTCCACTTCTCTTTATCCCATGCAATCTTCTTTTGCTCCTCCTGCTTCCCTTCTTCCTTCCCCCGTCTCCAGCCCTGTACCCCTTTCTCACTGCCCTCGCTTCTCAAAAGAGGCTTCTGTCCCTTCCCCTGTCCCTGCAGCGCCCAGCTCTGGCCAGGGAAGATGAGAAGCCCTGGCCCGACTGTTCTCACGGGACAGACTCCAGCGCAGCCGTTTTTTCACGGCACCGACGCTCCTGGTGGGCCTGGTTTCCAGTCGCAGGTGGTTTAGTAATACTGACAGTGGCTACAGACAGACCCTCACACAGGTAAGGTCTTGGTTTTTCTGAAAGAAGCCCACATCTTAAATTAACCTCTAGGAGAGGCGTTTGTCTTTCCATGGGTCTATAATTACCAAGCTTACCAGCGCATGGTATAAATAATTGTCTTTATTGGCAAGTTTCAACTATGTGCTCAGCCTATACAAGACACAATGATGCAGAAAGTTCTTGTCCCAGATAAAAGATAAACAGGGGGGAAACGGGAGCTAAAGGTAAAGGATAGAGAGAGTCATATTTTTCAAGTATTACATTCCGTTCTGGAGGCGTTACAAACAGGACTGAGGCTTAAGGAAGGATCTGAGTAAGACGGCAATAACCTGGAGACAAGATGCCTGCGGCTCTTGCGTTTTCCTCATCCCACCCGATTTTTAGGGCATTCCCTGGTCTAGGGTCTGACCACTGGAAACAAGGATGTAACAGCAGTGTTGCTGCGAGGCTCGCCCGCCTGCCCTCAGAGAGCAGTACCTAGCTGGCTGCTGGAAGGGTTCTTTGAAGACCTCTTGCCTTCTGAACGCCCGAAACTACAGAATCCACATAGCGCTTGGGAACGGCCTTTGCTGAGGTAGTTTGTTGGCCAGGCGAGCCCAAGTGCCACCTGAATGAGCTGCACGACAAAACATCTTCCTTTTGTCTCCAGGTTCCTGACTCCTCTGAAGAGTTTCTACACAACTCGTCAGAAAACTCTCTGGAGTAACCCAGCAAGGCTGAACTTGCCCTGGATCTTCAGAATCCCAAAGGAGGACAAATGGAGGTGAAGAAGGGTCAAAGCGGTTCTGAGAAGACATTACAGATTCTGCCCAAAGGTGCGCGGTCCACAAGGAAGTGTAATACCAGCATTTCAGCGGTTATCTGAGCAGCTCACTGAGAGAGGCCCTCAGTCAAAGAGTGAATTTTGGTTTGACCTCTGAATACGCTATTTTAAAAACATGTTTCATTAAAAAAACATGTATTCATCATTAGTGCTTCAGAAGGAAAGAGAGCAGGGTGCAACCCAGCTGGGGAAAAAAAAAAAAAAAAGAAAGAGAAAAATACGTGCACTGCAAATTCACAAATATTTTCCACTTTATCCACAACATGGGAAGGAAATTTCAGAGTTTACTCCCTGTATTGTAGGCTGCCCCAGCTTGGTGGGGCTAAGGGGGAGATTTCACTCTGGGTCCTCCTGAATGCTCATCGTGCTGCTTTTCAGGGCTGCCTCTGCAACAGCACAGGGAAGAAGATGATTTGAAGCCAAAGAGGTCAGAATTAGGGTTCACATTTCTAAACACCTGGGATACTGATGTGCTTTCTTAAGCCTGGTCAGCCAGGAAGGATAAAATACAATCTTGGTTTTTCTACCAGCAACGAAACCAACAGATCTGCCCATAAAATTATCACCTCTTTAATTTCTAGGTTAGCGGCTTTTAATTCATATCCCCACCGACAGAAACCTGCTAGCAACAAAGAACAAAGTCCTTGGTTTGCTTTTTGCTCATGCAAACCATGAGCTCATCCTACCAACGGGGTAACTCCTGGCTAACGATGGCTTTGAAGGACCATCCACGCCACTCCCCCTGCCTGCCGGTCATCCCGAGAAGTATCTTCTTTTCCGTGTTTCATACAAAGTTAAAACCACTGCCGGCTCTAAACCCAAGGCAATGAGAACACCAAATATAACACTAATTCTTCTAGCCAGGTCACGTGCTAGCTTTCCCTCTCTGACCACAACACACTTTTCCAGCTGCTTGAAGAACAGATTGCAAGGAGAAGGGGAAAAAAAAAACCCAACCCTACTTCTGCAATGCTTACTCTATTTCTGAGCAAGGAAGCAGGGTGACTTCTTAAAGCCCTTCGCGCTGGGCTGAGAGCCAGGACTGCCTCTGATATGAGCTTCCTCTGTGGTCTCACCTCCTCCTTTACAACAGAGATTGAAAAGCCACTTATTTCCTACCAATGACACGCAATGACATAAGAATTAGTGAATATCTTGAGGCTGGTTTGGAAATACAAAATGCCAGTCATTATGACAGCTTCCCGAAGAGCAGCAGTTTTAGTACAAAATCATTCTATCTCAAATATTACATGAGGAAAAACCCCAAATAATCCAAACCGAAGCCAAGCTTGAGTTTTAAGCTGTCAAAGAGTTTAAATTTCTCCCTTGACTGGAATACCTTAGAGCAGCTAGGAAAAAAAAAAAAATTTTCCTCTGTATTTAGTAAATGCCAATTCACCTTCCACCCTATTGTTGCTACTTGGGCGGAGATAATGCCAATTTGTTTGTGTCTATGTAGCAGCATCGTTGCAGTGTCAGTGCAGCCCTGGGAATGCTCCTTGCCTATTGATGGATACGGCTGCAGAGCCAGGAGGGAAAGCATCCAATCCGGATCAGGAAGAGAGAGAGAAAGCTACCTACCAGCATCAAAAAGTCCAAGTTAAGATCATTTCTCTGCCAGGTAATGATTAACTAGAGGCATCCTTTTACAGTCTGGAACACAAACGCTGTAACAAAAGGGACACAAAAGTCTATACTTATCTACTTGGATTCTGGAGACAAGCAGATGCCTCAGAAAAGCAATAATGGCTGTTTTAATATCTCCTGGGTGGTTAACTGTGCTCAAATTTAAATATGGCTACCAGTGAATTTCACTTCCATCCCCTCCTGAACTGGCAAAGAAAACATAAGGATGATAGAGTTGTCAGGCATAGCTTGCCACCCCCAAATAGTGCAGTCCAAGAGAGCTCAGAAGACAACGCCAGCAATAAGGACATGAGAACCATGAAAACTCAGCACACTTATCCCTAGAGACTGTGTCTTACCAGGAACATACTCAGTGCTTCAAAAGATGATGTTAAGAGTTACCCAAGTGCTCAACTAGAGAACAATCTGGTCAAAGAGAGTTTCTCCTGAGTGGCCGTTAGCTGATGGCTCATACTCTAAAAAAAGAAGTCTCACGTTCAGTTTGTTTTTTCTCTTCATCCCTTGAAATACGCAGTCCTTTGTCTAAATGCTATGGGTTGCTGACCTGGTGCTGCCCTACAATAATGACCCCCACTGGTAACCGGGTTGATGCAAGGACATTTTTAGTGTGATCAGTTTTGACGTCATCTGCCCAGCTGTCTCCCTGCCACTTGTGCTAACTTATCCTTCCAGCTCTGCTAGTTCCAGAACAGAACTCAAACATCAGAAGACAGAGTCTAGGTTATCACAGGTTCAGCTGAGAAGTGCACATAAGAGTCACTTTCCCAGCTACAGACAAATGCGAGAACTCAGGGTATCAGTTCTGAGCTCAGAGCTGAAAATAGTGCACACTCCTATAGAAGGAATAAAAGTCCTTAAAGGGCAGAAGGGCAACCTAAAGGAGAACGAAGAAAACGGCTCCGAGAATCCCACAGAAGCATACTTGGCTGTGGCAGCAAAAAGACTCTCTCAGGCTACGTAGCATCTGGAGTATTCACTTGGTTTTGCTCAGAAATGCATCCTTGAAATCCAAAGCTTTTCTGTCTTCCACTAGAAACAGCTGAGCAGCTCTGCCTCGCCACCCAACGCACGCTCTCCAGGGCACCACACCAGGGACTCTGCCTCACCTTGCGCGTGTAGTGGCTCAACTCTGCTCCCACTGGAAGTAAAGGGAGTTTTCCCAGTATACTTCCAGTGCAAACGGGGTTTTCCCGAATGTTTATGCAGCTCTGGGACACAACCAGGACCAGCACTCCAAACTGAGCCAGCCCCCACAGTAACAGGCAGCACAAGGCAAGCTTTGCGATCTAGAGTCAAAAGATTATACATGAGATGAACTTCTTAAACAAGAGGATATAACAGAAGGCGATTTCAGTCCAACCAACTCGCTCACTGTCCTTCTTTCTCGAGCTCTAACCAGTCCATATCACAAGAGTAGAAAAGCCTTAACCAAGCACGCTGCCAATTGCTTTTCTCTGGGTTACAAACATACGAAAGAATGGGGGAGATACGGTAACGGCAGATCCTCCAGGCAGGGTGAGATCCAGCACTGTAGGATTTGATTCTCTTTAGAGTTTAGCCAGTAGCATGTATTGTATAACCTATGGAAACTGTCCCATCGGATTTTAAAACACAAACACAGCAGAACGTTGTCATAAATAAGCAAAGTCTGTGTTAAAAAATTCTAAGTACACAGCATTTTCTCCAGTTCTGACACCTTTTTAATAGAAATCACTTGTTTAGGAAACAAATAGCACTTTTGTAATTTTTTTTTTTTTACAATGTTTCTTACCTTGTTCTTATTTTAAGTAACACTAGGAAGACCTCAATATCTTTTATTTTCCTTTTTAATTTAAAAAAGTTGGTTTTTTCCCCCAGATACAAAGATTTTGCCCTTGCATAAAAAAACAGTGCCCAAAACGATGACACAAGGACTCACAAAGACTCACTGTATCTCACTGACACTATTACTTCTAATCTATACCATGCAAGGTCCCATCTACCTCTTTAATTAGACTGTCAGCCTGAAAAACAGCTTTTCTATTCCTTATTTAGTTCTTGTTACCAAAAGAAGAGAAAGGAAGTGAAAGAAAAGGACATTTCTCTGTTCAGTTCACACATCTGGGTCATGTGTTACTTTGTTCAGGATACCTTTGTTGTTTATAAATATAGAAAAGGGTTGGAATCTCATTTTCAAGTAATCAATGCACATTTTCTCTTGGGACACCTCCATCCAACGCTCCAAGCTGACCCTGGATTCTGGCCCTCTATTTCCCCATTCCCAACTTAGGCTTTCTGGATGAGAGTGAGGACCCAAACCAATTCTGCAAAGCATGTCTGTTGTTTAACGTGAAGAAATAGGATTAACCTAAAGCTGTTGGGACAGTAGATCCTCAGCCTGTACATGTGCTGGTTACTCAGTGAAAAGTCCATCTCCTTTCCTTTTGTACATCTCCTGTCTAAACAATAGTAAATACTGCTTATTTGATAGACTTGTCCCTTCTGGGCACTGGGATTTGATAATTTATATTTCTGGTTTTTTGGTTTAATAGTACTGAGAGTTTAGAAACAGGAAAAGCCCACAGGCTCTTTGGACTTGTTTTTGTTTTTCCCTAGCTAAACAAACTGTTCTGCAAATAAGGATTTGAAACCTGCTCTCCTCCCTCATCCCTGCTCCTCACCCCAAACAAAAATAAAACAAACCTATAGTGGCTGTGGAGGCTGCTGCAGGCACACACTGGTGTAAAATATAGAGAGAGTAAATATATTATTTCACTTGGCATGGTGCTGGCAAAGAACCCCCAGCTGGCACTATTCATGTAACGTGATCCAAACTTTGCATGTACACACAGAATAAGAAGGATCAATTGGCAAACTCCGGTGCCGCCTGGCACAAGCATCTTCACGCTCTCTCTGGAACCAAAGAACTAAAGAATTCTGCACTTTCCAGAAGAAATCCGGTTTTGCTTTTCTAGAGTTTCGTTATTTTGCTCTTCCTCCTCGCCGCCACCTCCCTTGGCCCCTTCTTAACTTCGCTGTGTTATTTAGTCTCATCGCTCTTGTTACAGTTCACCATGCAGCTCTGGGAAGGGGAGGGGGCTAAGGTGGAGGTGGCAGCATTAGTATTGTTAGTGGAGTCCATGCCATTGGAGATGGCTACTGAATTGACTTCAGAGTTTATGGGTTTTGAAAGGTCGATGCCTTGGATGAGGCGGATCAGCTGTTTTACCTTCTCCAAGGAGCTGTGCATCTCCTTCTGTTTTGCAAGGATGGTATTCTTCATTTCCATGCATTTCTGCAGCAAAACAGAAAAGCAGTAACAAGTTCAAGCTCCAACTTCACTTTCCCAGCCCAGAACAAAAAGAGTCTCAGGTCTGTGTTCGCAGCAGAATTCGTATTTGCAGGCTGAGGAATTACACTGCCAGTACGTAGCTGTCACCTGGTATGGCCCCCTTTCACCCCAAGGTGTTTCGCAAGTCCACACAGACAGCTCCATCCTTTTGTGTTCCTTTTGAAGGGAAACCTCCAGGTATATGTTCTTACTGTTTTTCTATTTCAGCATTGCTGAAATTTCTTTAGCTCAGATCTGCAAACTCAAGCATCCTGCTGCAGCTGACTGCTGACAGCGTGTGTGCGTGCTGCTAATGGGATACAGCCTTTGCTTTCACGTACATTTTAGCAGGAACATCACTTCCTCCTCTTAAGAAATAAAGGGGCACTTGAAAAGAAAAACAAGCCCTTCTTCACTTGAAAATCTTATTTTGTGGCCACTTCTTTCTCTTAGAAGTGGTAGTAACCTAGCCAGCTCATCACTTAAGAGTTCGGGTAAGATAACTTGAAAAAAAAAGATGTTTCAAGGGTGAAAAAGTGCTTATATCTATATTTGAAACTCTCAAAAAGGAGGAGATGGTAGCTATGACTGTAACATTCAGGTTCTTACATGAAGATGGCAACCTTCCTGCATTTTTTAAACCTATTATCCATGCTGATCTCTAGGCACTGTTGGTTTCAGCTTTACTATTTTCGTATCATAAAAACACCACAAAACTTAGACCCATTGTGTCTTATTTGGACAGTTCCAATGAACGTACAGACAGTGACTCGATCATAGAAAATAAACCATTCTGCTTACCTACTGTCAATCTCTTACATTAAGGGCTTGCATCTGCCTTGGTACATGACTGAGAAACAGTGTCAGTGCTCTACTGCTGCTCAGGTTATGCCCAGCTACTGCTAACCAGAAGATGACAGCCTCCAGAACTGCGAACCAGCACCTCTCACCGCTTCTTTGCTCACAATCATTTTATTTGTATCGTCAGCGTTTAGGGGTCTTTAAACACGGGACACTTACTTTTATTCTAATAGGTAAAGACAGGCAGATCGGAAAGTGCATCTGTATTTAAAAAAAAAAAAGTCTGTACTTCTGTATCCAGCCTTACAGATGCTGCCACGTAAGAGATTTCAGTATCTTTCATTCTATGATACTGACAAAGGCTATGCTAAGTGAGGGACTCAAACTTTACACTGGCAACTCAAGATCCTGATTTGGGTATTAAGGTGAGAAGAGAGAGCAAATTAATAGGTATGCTCCAATTACTGCAATAAGCTAAAGTGGAAACTACAGCTTCTGGCTAGAAGTATGACATTGTCTAATTAATATTATGCAGAGGCAGGCACAGCGTCCAGCTGCTGACTGCCAAGGCAATGTGTCAAGAGCCCAAGAGCCACTCATGAGTAAATGGTCACCTTTGTATTAGGAAAGTCTGGAAAGCACACCAAGACTGTAACTCACGCCGAGGCCCAACGATTCATATTTACGTGAGCCACTGGAGAATTCCACTTAATCTACTGCCCACAGAAAATAATGCTCTGTTTGTCACCTACTGATATTATAGTCAGTGCGCATCTACAATATACAGTCAGCATGGATCATGTGTAAGTGACTCCATCTAAGCACACGTTGCCTGTATTTCATTCCTGCTCCCCAAAGTCCTAGAAAAGCACAGGTAAGTGCTCACTCAATTCTCAGTAAATCCAGCGGAAGACAGGTCTAGTACATGGACTCCCTCTCCAGAACACAGGTGCAGAGCTATTTAGCAGAGCAATACTCACCGTTATAGAATTGCTGAGCTGTTTGACCTTCTGCTCTAGTTGTTCTCTTTCCTGTTTTAAATCTGAACTCCATTTAAGTAGTTTCTGTTTTTCCTCTTCTTTTGCTACAAAACAGAATATTAATCAGAATACTTAAAATGTTCCTGTTAACATCAGTGGACAGAGGCTCTAAAATGGTTCACATAAAGGGGTAATTGTGTTTAAAGTCAATTCAACAACTTGTGCACTAAGTCACCCCAAAATTTTACGTACATACACAAGTGCCACAGAAGGCTTAACAAATATTTAGACTGCTTCACTAGTTATTAAGGTTCCTCCCCTTTAATTTCCTTTTTAAAGGAAGTGCCATTCTACGCCATTCCCCGAAATAACACCTTTCATTACTAAAAGTTAAATGGAAGCGTTGCTCCTTATTTTCCTACCTGCTTTATATGCAATATATGAATGAACAATTGCTAAAGTTCCTGGCCATGGGATTGCTTCTTCCTTCTTTAGCATCTGAAAGAAAAGCATTTAGAGATTTAGCTGCTACACAGTCTATCTCTAGAAAAGCAAAAAGGAGATAGAGGGAAAGACAGGGATTTTTTTTATGGCTATCATTAGTCTCAGCCCTGTTAACATGAAGCTTCACAGACCTCTTCCGAGATTTAACAGAGGGAATTATTCACAACTGTATTGTGGCTCCCACAAAGCAGGCCTGTTTCTTACAAATGTCAGCATTTTCTCAAATTCCCTCCATAGCCACAAATAAACTCTACTAATGAAACCCAACAACTTAAAAGAGGAATGAAAGGATAATATATCTGAACTCAAACTTGCCAGGAGACATAAACATTATTTCGCGGTTCAGACAAATTGCTGATCTTAGTTGTTCTGGGAGAAAACTTTTCATGGCACAGAGCAGTCTCCATGCCGTATATTCAAACATCACACTTCCTGGCTAGTAAAACATGAAACCGTCCGATCTCCTCTTCTTACCAGAATCACCTTAATAGGGTTGTCAAACCCTCTTTATAAGGGTAAGCACCATTTCTACCTTTCAGATCCTTCCTACGTACTCCTTCCTAAAGCTTTATTTTGAGAGGAAAGACATGTATTGTGTCTTTTGAATAAGTGAATCAGAGGTGTGCTCTGTCACTTTACAGAGAACTATCTCAGATTTTTCCCCCTTAATTTTGTGGGAAACTATCACAGAGGTATGAATAGGAGGGATAAAGCCAGAGCAGGCAAGAGCAGGAGCAGGGAAGTGGTAACACCCCCTCCTCACTTGCAACTACTGACCAAGTCATTTGAGTTTTGCATTTTCATTCTTCTGAACAGCATATTCTGAACAGGCTGTTTTTTTATGTTACCATCTGGCCAACCAAAGGTCACGTGGGCGACCAAGCAATATGCTAAATCAGACAGAACGCTAACAGCTTCAGTCTGCTGATTATCAGCAAGCCTTTGCAGCTTCTGGAGTTCCATGTTTAGGGTTAGGAATACAATAGCTTACTACTTCGTCTTGTAATCTCAATGCAATTATTAAAAAAAAATATATATCAACATATCCTCTGTTCACTTCAATTTTGTGCTTTCAGAAAGGGATCTGGAAGGAAGAAGAACCAAACTGTTCACCTGTCCTCGTTATACTCATGCTGGATGATATTATTAAAGAGATCACTGAAGACAACCTCTCTGATATTTGATTTATATGAGCAAACAGGGGCTTATATTTGCTCTGTCTATTGAGGTAGGCTTGTGCAAATGCTTTATTTATTTGTTCAGAAGAATATACTAATAACTTCTGAAGAAACAACAAGCTTAAGATGAACAGGAAAATTCCTACGGGTCATAGAGAACCTTTCCCAAAAGTCTGTGTGCTTTGGCCCAGAAAAAGAGTAAAAGCAAGGGTAACAAATAAGGACCCCGAATCTGGGAGCAAGACTTAACAGTTTTGTATTTGCACGCATCAGCAGAGGTCATTCGATCAAATGCCCTATTACAGATCATATAGATTTGTTCAGTGTCGGACTGTCTTGATCCAAGTAAACCAAAGGATCTGGTTATTTCCTTTAACGCGGAAAAATCTTTATAGTGCATTGTGTATAACTCTCCCTGTCTATCAAACAATACCTGGTCTTGACATTTGGGACAGATCCACATGCCCTTGGGAATGGTTTTCAGAGGCGGGTCCAGACAGTCCAGGTGATAAACACGTGAACATGTGTCACACATCAGCAACTGCCCACTTTTTCTGCAAACACTGCAAAAATCCTCATGGATATCGCCCTATAAAATTGAGGGGAAGGGGTGTGGGTGAGAAAAAGAGAGAGAGAGAAGGCAAAAAGTGAACTTTGACCTTTGACATCTACATCCTAGTTGAATGCAAAGTTTACAGCACAAACTAAGGGGATTCCCAAATGGTCAAACCCCTTTTTAGGACACGAAACAGGAAAACCAGGCAGGATGTCAGAGACACTGACATCTCTTCTCCCAAACACTCCCTCTGTCCTCCCAAGGCAAAATGTCACAGCAAACAGTTCTTACCATAGTTTCTCTTAACAACTGCTACCCCATAGCCTGCCTTCTTCAAGATTCCCCCTTTATCCTGTTTGGTTTTTTTTTTTGCCTAAAGGGATGAGCTACCCACTTTCTTAGCCCTTCTCATTTCTGGATGTAAGCACAACTCCATTTCGGGAATGCTGATGAGGCTGTCTCTTACCAGTAATGGTATGTAAGAAACCCCAATTGAATGACTTAAAAGAACACTGACAGATATTTAGGTCACCTTTAAAAATGAAACTGGAAGGAAAAGCTGTTGTGCTTGTAAATGAAAAAGAACAGAATGAATTATGTTCTGAGACAATTCCTTTTTACTTCACTTAGGTTACCTCAAATTGAACCAAAAAAAAGCTGTGACTCAAAATTTTCTCATTCTCTATAGAGAGCGGTTTATGTTTCATCACTAACACAGGCTGAGAGCCAGGATGAGGGAATACCAAGAGAGATTTTCGAACCAAGGGTTTTTTTGAAGTAAGAATTGAAACTACTACCAGCAGCATCTCCTAAGAAAACCAGGTTTAGTTACTGGTTTGCATCACCATCAGAGATTTCTACAGCCATTAATTTCCCAGAAAGGTAGGTCTGATTTTTGTCACTTTTTCTTCTCTCTCTCTCCTCCTGTTACTCCCATCTCATGCTTGGGGTGGTGGTGGTGGTGTGTCTGTTTGGTTTTCTTTGGGTTTTGGATAGTTGAACAAAGAGGCATGACAGACAGACGGCTCAGCATCCAGAGAGGGGTAGAGGGACACCCCAGCCCTCTCCTCTCACCACCTACGGGCTGTCCTACCAACTTGACATATTCAAGGTCTGAAATAGGCACTTCTCACCAACTTCAGTCAAAGTTTCACACGCACCAGATCTGCAAGATGGCCATCTTAAGATGTGTGTGTTGAGCCAAACTGCACGTATACACTCCCCCTGTATGAAATACCAACGGGCGCAAGGTTTTCGCTTTGACCCGCACAGTCTTTTCACGTGCGTGAATAAGTTCTCTCAATTTGGAGGGAGAGCAGACTTGGCTGTGCACTCACACGTGAAGTTGCCAGGCAAGAAAAATGACACTAATCTCTACTATGGATAAAATATTAAACATATTAGAAGAATGACACACAAGCAATCCGCTCAGGTTTCTATTCCCTGTCTCTACTGCTGATGAGGCCTTTCTTCAAAGGGAAGGCTATTCTTCTCTTAACTCCCAAGGTTAGCACTGATGTCACGTTCTGCAAAGGATCGATCTTTAGTGAATTTTCAGTGCCATGTTTTGGTTCCCTAAGTCTCAGGGATCATTGAGAGCTGGGTTATGGTATTATTCCATCCTTTAACACCAAAGAGTTCCTCAGTGTTAAGTGAAAAATTAAACGAGTGACTTTTCATGCCTCTTGTGTAGTGTTGTGTGTAACCAGGCTGGGAAGAACTTCTTTTCCTTTGTCACGTATTCTGCGAGTACAAGGAAAAGAAGGCAGGCAGGACATGTCATATAAGCTAAAACAAAATCCTCTGTAACCTAAGGGAAAATTAAAGAGGGAAATTCTCATATTTTAGAAGAAAATTCTCATTCTCGAGAACTACATGTGTCAAGGTGCTTTGGTTGCCACAGACTACACGATGGCACTTGGTGACTGGCTCAGGTGCAAAAATACTGGTGTGTTGAAAACCCAACCTATTTTGTCTAATGCCCTGCAGAAAGAGACCTACGCAAGAGACACACATGCAGTTGCTTCTTGAGGGGGAGACACTTAGAAATGTAGACCCAGAACCTTCTAAATTCAATTGAATGTTGCAAAACCTGAAGTGACACAGCTGGTCAGCGTGCAGTGCGGCTGAACGCATTGAGATGACAACACAGACGCACAAAATCCACAGTCCTATTTTCGATAATGCAAAATTCAGGGCATTTCCTCAGAATTAATAACCGGCCTTACCAAAATCCCAGCCGCTGTTTGATTCCAAAGAAATGCCCCGGGTTTTACGGGCAGTTAATAAATATATGCGGGGGTTGGGGGCTGGCTGGATGTGATGTTGTGACATGCACCCCACTGATCTCAGCTTCTGGGCCAGCTCCGTGAAGGCTACAGGCGGCCAATTTAGGCTAATGCAGAGCTCACTGAGGCTGCTCTAACACATGCTACAGGCTGAAGAGACTGAAGAATAATTTCAGAACAGAGACCGTAAGAGGTGATTTAACGTCACTTTTTGCTCTACTTCCTCCACACCAAGAGACCAGGAAAATAAATGAAAGCTTTTTGGACAGCTAACAGTTTTCTTTATTTTTATAAAGTATCTAGAGCAGCAGGGCCTGGCTTTAGGCAACAGAACTGAATAATACAGTATCAAATCAGAAGTACATGTAGTTTCTGTGTTTGAATATGTAATACCTATATTTATATCTAAATATTCTGCAACAGGAATTGTTCATGACCATATAAATATATCTATATATCATAATGTATGATGTAAGTGAATTAAGTTATCAGAAGCAATAATAAAAATAATTCCAGAATAATAATTCTGGAATTTCCTAACTGTTATGGACTTGACTTTGCAATCTGAATGTTCACTGATGCTCCTCTCCATTGAAACGTTGTTTTGATATAAAAGGTTTACTAATAAAAAGGCATTTTGTGACCACAGACTTGAACCATCACTAGAATAAGAGATTTTTGCACTACTCTTAGTGCTGAGTAATTGATTGTCAAAGGCAATCGCTATCTTCCAGGTGAATACGCTACTACTGCGTAAGGGAGAATCACACATAACCAAGTGGTTCACAGCCAACTCCCAAATAGGAAAAGAAAAAAAAAGAGAGAGGTAAAAAAGAGAAGTTTTGCTCAGTCCGGCCTACTGCATTCCTTCCTTCCTTTTCCTAGCTTTTATTCCTACCTTCTACCCCTCCATCCTCATCACCAATCCCATCTCAAGTTCCTGCTTCATCCTCCCTCCAAACTTTACCTCTGTCATTCAGAGAATGACAACTCAGGAGAAAGGCAAGAAGGCCATTGTGGGGCATGGTGCCTGGTGCCAAGTGCTCGGCCTGATTTATAATTTTCACAGGTTGCCTAAATACAAAGAGTACTCAAGTGCTAAATATCAAACTTCCATTCCAAATCCTACAGGAATTTGACCTTCTCAGCAAATTAATGCAAAAAAATAGTTTGAAGATGGGCAAAACTGCTGTTTTCTTCCATATCTGTCTGAGGAACTGCTCAACTGTTTTAACTGATACTTCTGAAATAGCCTTTTACTTAGGCATGCCCTTGTCTTGGTTTCATTTTTAAGTCCCCAAAAGCTGGAGGCTGTAATTACAGACGACATCTTCTGTCCTATCTAGCATAAGGAGACCTTTCTATATTCACATCATCTGCTAACAGTGTAGACCCTCTTCAACATGATATGGACTGGCCTCACTGCCAAAAGAAGTGATCCTGCCTTCTCCAAATGCCCAGACACCCATTTCTGTCCCCTGCATGAGGTTGGCTCAAGACGGTGTGTGCCTGCAAAGTTAACCAGGTTAGGGTACAATCTTGGCTAAGACTAACAATTTTTAACTATACCAGTTCCCTTATGCAGATCACAACGTGGCCTCGGATACGTCTGTGCTGGAAAAACATAGGAGGCCTTTAAGGGATGAGAAAAGACTGCTGGTGACAGGCAGGACAGTTGTTTTCAGTGGTAGCACTGGTCATTAACTGTGGCATCAGCACTTCGGTGTATATGGTATTCTACATCTAATTAACCTGCAAGTTCCTGAAATGCAAAAAACCCCTAATTTTCCTCTTTGTCTTAATCTCCAGCATGGCTTGTACTGTTGGTGTTTAAATATATAGTACTTTTCCAGCGTTTTATACCACTTTTCTAGCCAAGGATGCTAAAGGTTTTTACAAGTGTTGCTAAGTTCTCAAGACTCAGATGTAGAAATGGGGGAAACCTAGTCACAAAAAAGGGATGCGACAGCACAAGCTTATACAGAAACTTTATGAGAACATATTAATAGAACACTACCTTCCAGCTCATGATGGCAATGGGAAACCATTCCTCTCTTTATGATTAGCAAGTAAGAATTACAACATGTAATGATAGAAGAACGGATTTACTTCCTTCCCAATATTTTGCTGTCTGAAGGTTCAAATTTTGTTTGTCTTTTAATTAAAAGACTATTTTTATGAGTACTTTGAAATATATTTTCTGCTTTTACATGTATTTTATTTTATATGGAATTCAATACCAAATATTTCCGAAAAATTTACCGAATCAGCCCGATTGATAGCAAATATGCACTGAATGGGACTTTGGGATAACATTGTTTCAAAAAATTAAACCCACAAAATGTTAGTGCTGCTGCACATGTACAAACTAAAGGAATTGTCTGGAAACATGTTACAGGACATTTATATCTGATTCTAAAGGGGAAAGAGTGTTACTGTGTTATATTATAACGTGCTCAGGTAAGAGATAATGTTAATTAGCTGCTGTGTAAATCTTCCATTGTCTCCTTGAAAATACTTCTATTTTCATTAATTAATGAATATTAAAGCAATCCAGAACTTAGGCCGAAATACTATCCAAATTCAGGGCATTCAGAACTAGATTTGGATGCTACAGAAATTCACAATTCCTGATCTAGCTTGCTGCCACCAGGCACTGCAGAAAACAAGGCAACAACTCATTATGCTGTTTTGAGAGCTCTTAGACAGCAGGAAAAGACTCGGCAGCATACACATACAAGTCAGAGGTGGAAAAGACCCCCACCACATTATCCAGTCCTTCTCTTGGGGCCAAGGTAAAAAAAAAAAGTGCTCTCCAGCACGTTTTCTTGTTGTTTGTACTGCTTGCTTTCAAAAGGCCCCAGAGATGGAGCTGCTCCACCTTCCCCCTGAGGGGCTGTTCCACAGCCGCGTCCATTTGACCGTCAGGAGAGGGGTTTTACAGTTAAGTGCTATTCTGCTCTCAAAAGTGACTATATAAAAGAGAACCTTTTAATTTCACATACGTACTCCCTGGGTATCGGAATTGCATCTATTTATTTCAGTGCCTCAGACACACTAGTACTATTTCTATTCCTCTTACCTCTGCAGAACAAATACAGTTCAGAGGCAAGAAGTTGGCTTCTATTTCCTCCTGTATGTGGCCACTAGAGTCGGGGTCTCAGTCTATGTATTTACAATGATGCAATTACATAGATGAAAATAAAGCAGCCCCTCTCTTTCTTAAAGCCCATTTTAAACGGTTGCACCTCAATTCTATGTGATAATATGTTTTTTAACAAAAAGAGGGTGGGGGAAGAGACTGCTCTGACTCGGATTGCAGAAGGAGTTTGCAGCACTGGTATGAAGAAATAAGCAAACACCTTTTTTTTTTTTTTTTTAAACTGTGCCCAGTAAGTAGTAGTCATTAAAGCACAAGCACTTTACTGGAAGGACACTTACAACTGAGATTTTTTGTGCAATGAATTGTTTCACCCCTCCTGAAGAGTCACAGTACACTTTCATACAAATCATAGTGTACAGTCCCTTCATTACGTCATTTTGGACCTACACAGCGACTCAGTCCAATTCTTCCCACACTATTTATCTTTTAAAGTTTATGCAAGACCTTTAATTTGTTTTTTGCAAGAAATAGAAAGAATGAAATAACTGGCTAGTTCTCAGCAACTGAAAAAGGTTGTGCTTTGAGTAGCAAATCTTATCTTTGAATTAACTTAAAATAAGGACACTTGGTTTTTCATAAATTGTAAGAAAATGACCAGATTTCACTCAAGACAGATTTTGTGATCTGACTGCAGGGGTGAGGTATTTAGCTATGCCAGGACACCAGAACTGCCATAACCAGCGCTGTGAACACAGGTCCTGGTTGTCCTGAGTGATCCAAGAGGTCTCCTTCCTTCTCTCATTAGAGAAACACACCGACTTTTTGTTATTATGGTCTGTAAGTAATACTTTTCACTCTCCCCTTCCCCCCTTTTCATGGATGACAGACTCAATTCAGTCAGACAAGATCTCAGACACCGCACAAAGGAAATGAGCTCATCTAGCACGCCTGGTGCCTCCCGATGTTTCAATCCACTGAAGGAGTTACGAATAAAATCTCCACAGGATAAGAACATAGGTGCAGGAGGAAAAAGGAAGGGTGTTAAAAGAACGCTGGACCGTTTCACTGCACTGAATCAGGACAAACGATGAGTGAGCCTAAAGAAACAAAGTCTGCTGTGATTTTTCCTTGTGGCTGTTTCGGCGTATCTTTCTAAAAGTAACCCCCTCCCCAAGAGTTACTTACGTCTGTGGAGCTGGGGCTAGGCAGGGACACAGGCTGAACAGCTGCGGGAAAAGTAAATGTGGTCTCTGTCTTTTCATTTTCGGGGGAGTCAGGATAACTGGATAGAGGGGACGTGGGGGTCAAAGCCCCGAACCCCAGCACCGTGTTGTATTTAGGTGGACGACCTACATGTTAACAACAGGGAACACAAAAAAAAAAAAAAAAAAAAAAAAAAAAAAAAGTAAAAATGATCTTACATACCTTTGGCCAGTGGTCCTCATTGGCTAGCGTGAAAAAGGAAATGATGTAGCACAGAGAGGAAGTTAATATTAAAGTTACAAGTGGAAGGACAGAAGCAAAGATTTAAACATTTTTAGGAAATCTTTCAGTAGAATTTGCAAGGAAAGAACATTTAAAAGATGTATTTCAGAAGGAAATAGAAATAAGCTCTGTAGAAGGTCAAAGAATCACTGCCACAAAAGCAGCGTGGGGACACTTGCCACTCCTTCGAAATGCGTCTATTCAGTTTTTAGGGAAAACATGTTGGCATCAAAGCTGGAGAGAAGCTACAATAACTACTATTAAATCCTTTCTACTCTTATCCCACACCTTCCTATCTTTCTAGTGCCAGCACAAATCTACACAAAGGTTAAGCCCTTTATCAGAGGCCAACATTCACCAGCCCCCACCTCTTCTTCCCCTTTTTTTAAACCCACTCACCCACAGATCAGCACTTTCTACCCTACTGGTATGGTTTTTTAAAATTAGGCTACCTCAAGAAAAGGTCCTTTTGTCTGATTCATAGCACCAGCACTACCAGTTGTAACCCACCACTGGTCTTCCCTCTGTAACTCTCCTCAAATTCTGTATTCTTTCTTAGACTTTGTCAGTCAAGTATGTTTGATTATGCACAACTCCTATATGCTCCTTTAGACTAGCAGAAGTGCAAAATGTCTTTGTACCAATTTTCATTAAATTACATATGCAAAGCAAGACGGCAAAAAAACAGTATGTAACCATCATTTCTGCCCCCCTTCTCCATGATAATTTATGGATATGTAAACATAAAGGAGTTAGGATCTAGAAATAATTCCCCAGATCTTATGTTTACAGATTGTCAGTCTATAGCTATTAACAGGCAAAACCTTGCATTTAAGGTCTGGATATATTCCAGAACTAAGTATGTCCTTGGAAACGGATTTCTGATAGTGATGTCCATGGCTGAAATTTCTGACATGCTCAGCACCATCTAGAATTAAACTAGAGCTCTCAAGGGCACATGCTTGCATAAGCTTTTCACCTAATATATTGCTATACTAAATCACAAAACAACTGTATACATCCAAATCTTTTGTCAACTGAAAATGTGTGCTGCTAATTCGGTGCTGATGCAAGGCAGAGGCTCACAACAGGGTGTGAGAAAAAAAAAAAAAGAAAGTATAATAGCAGTCAGTGTGCAAAAACAGGCTAAGAGAGTATCAAGTACAAAAGCATGCAATTGTTTTCATTGATACAGTACTTGTTCACAATGAGTTATAAAACAGAATTAAGAAATCATTACTAGCAGAAGGAACATTTACTTATCCACAGAGTAAATGCAAAAAACTCTCTCTCTCTCTAAAATCTCCATCATATAATTTTAAAAAATATGCTTAATGTTATTAGAGGATGGCAGTAGAGGCAGGTGTTTTTATTTAGAATCCGCATAGCTGCAGAATTGTCAGCTTTGCCACATTGCCTGCTGGACTGAAGAGGTGTATCAAAGAGAGCACATATCAAATGAATATTTGACCTTGTAGCCAAAACCCAAAGATAATGGAACTGGTCAGTGATAGGCAGGATTGTGGTTTGTTTAATCTGATTGATTAATTTTTTTTTTAGACAGTAAACTCAGGGGTAGAGAAGGCATTAAAAGTCTTTAAAGACTGCAAAAAATCATCAAAAATCAGGGAAAGAATGTGTGCGGCTGATGCCAAGCACAAAAAATGGTATCATGTT
>JAOXJK010000040.1:24183668-24196245 GCA_025774025.1 Xenus cinereus | reverse complement strand
CATTACAGAAAACACTAGACAGTATAGGAAAACTAACAGTCATTTTAAGAAAAAGCATCCCATGGAAGACTTCCATGTAGAAACTATTCTGCGTGGCACATGCATTCTTTACTTCTCACTTCTCAGTCTTGATATTTCATAGAATTATGAATGGCTCAAAAAATGTCTCTCTGACTCCTATGATCTCATATATTTCTGAAGCTTTTTTCTTTTCTGAAGTCATAATCCTTCTGCAATAAACCCTGCACGACAGTCTGCAGCCCGTGGCATAGCTGCTGAGGCTACAAATGGAGTGAGGTGAGCTACAGAGAGACAAGCTTTTCCCCTTTATTATATGGAGAAAATATACAGAAAAATTCATGTATTATTTATTAAACCACCACCATTCTTCTACGTGATCTTCAATAGTTGAATTGCCAGTAATTATTCAAAGAGCAAACGAATATTGCTGACATCAAAAGGAATAGGCATCAAAAGTGTAGTATTGTAGAAGTACAACTTCAAACCATACGAAAAGGGCAGGCATTGCTGAACAACTTGTGGAACAGCCTTGAGGTAGGCAAGAACCTACGCATGAGAATTCATAAGCAGAACTGAGCATGAGCGTATCTTTCATGCGCATGATTTTCACAGTCTCCATAGATGACTTCAAAAGCAGAAGGTAACTTCAAGGCACATTAGTCTATGAAAGAGTTATAAATTAAATATATACTACAATTACTTATATAAATTACAGAAATATTGTATGTTATAGATGATGTATTATATAGTACACAATATCATACTAACATATACTACACGAAGGAGTTAAAAGTGAAACAGAAGATAGCTTTGCTTAAACTGAATGGCAAGGACTTTCAGTTGCAACACACACCGACTAAAGCCGTGTTTTATTTTATAGAAGTCTTTTCTGGAGAGAGACTTTAAAACTAAACATCTAGAATTCTCTGTTTCTGAGGGTCTCCTTTCCACTCAATCAATCCAATTTAGTCACGGGGAGCTATCAGTCTTCAGAAGCTGAGCGAGACTGTTTTGCCTCCAATCAGAAGACTGCAAGATCAAGGACAAAATGGGATACACTTATCATATCAAATACCGCTATGATTTTGTGTAAGTTTTGCCTTTCACGTAGCCACTCTTTGAAAAACAGAAACACAGAAAATGTTTTTCCAGTGTTTCTTAAAGGCTTGATATGAGCGTGGACTTCAGCTTGTACTTGGTCTCCAAGATACTAGTAACTTGCTTATAAACTGCTGAAGTTAAGACAGTAGGGGGAGCATAAAAACACTGAAGAATGAGAAAAAGATTCCAACGGGACATATTAAAGAAAATGGTAACTCTGCCCCAAGAGTTGCAAGTCACTCCATAATTTGTACTGTTGTCGGAACATGAGTATTTCCAGTACCCACCGCAAATTTCTCCATGGTTGTCATCCTCTCCAAACCATCACAGAAAAGCAATAAACCCAGTATGCTGCATTAGTAGAGGCTTTCTTATCTGTACCTGTTTTTCAATGTTTGGTTTGCTGATCTGTACAGTCTGAGGTCCAGCGAGCCTGGTACCCGGTGCTGCTATCACGATGCTGGTGAGCTGTGCCATGGGGAAAGTTTTGGCTATGGTTGCTGTCTGCCCGTTAACTACGCGAACAGGGTGTATGGAGTTCTGAGAGTTGGGTAAAGAGGTGGGTGTGAACTTTGTTGTCAACATCACAGGCCTCTGAATAAGCTGAGGAGCTGCAAGCATTGGAGGAGGTGCTGGGGCAATAGGAATGTTATTTTGGGCAACTGGTTTAGGTCGAACCTACAAAATAAAAAAAAGAAAAAAAAAAAAAGAGAGATTTGTATATTAGTATTTCAGATGAACTTTTTACTAAGTCTTTCAATTCAGCCTGTGTGATCTGCAGAAGGCTGCTTGATTTTATTATAGGATGTAATTTTTAGCATAGTGCCCTAAGTATGCTACGAGAAGAAAAAGCCACATTTTCAAACATACTTGCATAATACCATCCATAAAATTTGCATATGCAGTCACTGCCCCTGAAATGGTATTTGGATGCACAGACATTTACATTGCACGTTTATTGCCAAGTGCCTTATTGATGCAAAGAGGATCAAACATGATCATCATATGCAGATGTCATCATCGCAGACTCCTGCAGGTTGGAAGGCAGCTCAGTAGGTCTCTTAATTTGACCTCCTGCTCAGAGCAGAGCCAACACTAAATGCAGACCAGGCTCCTAAGGGCTTTTGTACATACAGGTCTTGTAAAACTCCAAGGATGGAGCTTCCACAACATCTCTGGGAAGCCTCTTCCACTCCTAATTGTCCTTAAAGAGAGAATTGTTTCCTTTATACCCAGTCTAAACCTTCCCTGTTCCAATTTATGATCATTGTCTATAATTCTCCTGCCAAACACCTGTCTCTATCTTCTTGTTAATTTCCTGATTGATATTGGAAATAAAGGCTGTTCTCAGGGTGCCCCAGAATCTCTTCTCCAATCTGAACAAGCCCAGATCCCCCTGCGTCCCCTGCCAGGTCGTATATTCCTGTCCCCCAGCTATCTTAGTGGCCTTCCTCCCCTGGATTCATTCAAATTTATCAACTTCCTTCAGGTACCAGGGGGGCCAAAACTGCACGCTGCATGTCCCCAGCCTGTACCTATGCAGAGGCTTAGTCCATTCTAGGTGCAAGACTGCCTTTTTCCGTGCTGAAGCTCAAGAGATTCCTGCTGGCCCATTCCTCTGTCCTGCATAGGGCCCTCTCAATGTCAGCACTGCCCTCAAGAGCATTGACTGCACCCTTACATGCGGCATCATCCACAAGCCAAAGTGGATTGGGGATGAATTGTGTCCTCCACCAGGTCACCAATAAAGACTGACAAAATGATGTTAATAGGAAGTACCTCCAATCTATACTATAATTAAGTTCCTTCTCCTATTGCTTGTTCTCTGTACACTCACCTGTGGAAGAAAATTTGGACGAGGAGTAAGTCTGGGAGGAGGGATGAACTGCGGCACTTTTATGGGCTGAGGCGTAGCCTGAACCTGCTATGAGAAGGTAAGAGTTCAGTAAGAGGAAAACAGCTTTGAAGTTGTTCACCAAAATCAACATCCTGAATGTATTTTCAGACCTGCTGTCCCCGGTTTTCCACTCTGTAAATAATTTTTCACAGTAACAGGTTCCTCATTAGAAATGTATTAAAGAAAGACCTAATCTTACTTTCCAGTTCCTACACACCTTGCTTCATAAACTGAAGGTGTCTTTCCTTTTAGTTTGACTGTACCGACTACAGTGCTCTGCAATCTAAAACCGTTTCATCTGAAGACAATGAAAACTCCTATTTGTTTTAACAGTTAAAAATCAGCCGGATTGAGCTGCCACATGATTAACCTCTGAACAGCACCACTAGCTACCCTGAACCCCCTCTGAAATTAATGTTCATGTGAGTTTCCACCCTTCTGTACTGCTGTCCACCCACCTAAGATTGCAACTTACTTCAAAAAGGTCTTGTACTGATTAATTAATGCTTGGGAAAATATTTTGAGATTTTTGATGAAACTTGCTACAGAAACATAAAACATGGACTATTATTAAAACAGAATCACCTCTCCAAACCTAAGTGAGTTATTCAGCAAAGAAATGAAGCACAGACAAAAAGGACAGATGAGAGTGGTGGAAGGGATGACGTGGGAAAAGAGAACAGGAGCAAAAACTCCACTCAAATAGCCTTCTCTATTCTGATTGCAAACATATACCTCATTAGGAAAAAAAAATTACTTCCATTTGCATTATTAAAATAATAAAGATAAATCAGATTTAGGTTTAGTGGAGCCTTAGCCTTTACTCCAGAAGTAAAATTTCCCTGTCACGATGCTATACAATGCCTGGTTTCCTGACCAAGAAGCCTATATAACCCAATTCTAAAATGTTGCTTCTTTTATTTCTAGGTGGCTAACTATTCTGGTAAAGACTGTGTGATGTAATCAAAGCACTTTCCAAAATATATGCTTGAAGAAACAGGATCTGTGTACGTGTATGAAAAAGTAGTGAGTGAAGACATGGTCGTGGGCAGAGTTAAGTGATGTGTCAAACACCAGAGACTTTATCATGCAAAGGAAAGGAGAGAGACTGACTCTAAGATGAAAACCCAAACTGATCAAATGAAGAAAGTCTGACATCTCCTTTATCAAAGGAAAGAGTAGGAATTCTGCAGAACACAGCCACATAGATTAGATAGGGGCGAAACAATCATTACTTCCCCGTGACTAACAATTACTAACAGGGGAAACTTTACACAGAGGTGATGATAGTACTCATTTAATTCTGTAAGGCAAAACAGTAATAACAACCCATGTAGATAGTAAATGCTTTTCTCTTAGATTACTATTTTAACAACGTCAACTAGTGAAGTTCCACGACATGTCCCTCCTATCGTCCCTTCTGTGCAAAAACCTGACCGTTTATTAATTTTCTTCCCAGTAGCCCTCTCGGAAACTAAACCCACACAAATCTGCAGGGCAACCACGTGAAACGCTTACCAAAGTTACTGTGTTTTTTGCCACTATTTGGACTGCCTCAGCTCCTGGCCCAGTGACCTTATTTGTTGTCTGGAGGTTGACTGGTGCATTCTGCGCATCAGTGCTGAGGACTGCTTTCTGATTGTTGTTGATAGCAGTAACCATGGCAATGGTAGGTCTCTGACCCACAACAGAGGCAGGCATGGTCGCAGTTGCTGCTTTCAAGACGAGAGGTAGTGTCTTAGTGGTGATCATAGAAGCTGTAGTTACAGTTTTCTAAGGGAAACAGAAAATACACTGTAAGAGACAGAGACACTTTGCATCAGACAGGACGTGGGCTGGTTAGTCGGAAACAATAGACAGTAAGAGAAAGAAAAAGGCAGCTCTGGGTCTATCTACCTACTGTTCAGCAAGCACATTATCTTACACCTCTGAAAACTGAATAACTAGAAAGGATTCTCATTTTTGAGACACCCGCTGGGTCTATTTTAATCCTCTGCAGCATTACAGATCGATTCAAAACAAATTCCCAAGAAAATGACAATCAAGTGTTAGTAGTGGCACAGGCATTTTTGGATCTTTTGGCTTCATACTACTTCCAAATATGTACTTTCAAAATCAAACCTATAAGGTGTAGGTTTAAGAAACACACTAGCAAACCAGCTTCTCACCAATTAACATTCACATTTTCAAACGGAAACTTTATTTAGGGATCCTCACAATCAGAGGAAGAGGGGAAAAAACATTCATAAATTGGTTTCTTTAAGAACAAAAATGTAGTTTGATTTTGAGTATCCCAAATTTCAGTTTTAGCCATACATACAGTTATTTAGCCCTCAACTTTCTGTCCTAAGAACAACAGTAGGGCTATCCTGAAGTTCTATGAGTTGGCTGTTAGTCTGTCCAGCCGCAGACAATTAAATTTAACTTGTGTGGAATGGGTTGATTTTGGAACGTGTGTATGTGATGCCATGATTGCTCTTGGCCTGTTTTTTAAAGAAAAATCACTTTTGAATCACTTAATGCCAACATTTATCTGAAATGCCTGAATACACTATGCCCACAAATTCCAAAGTTAAAACCAACTATGATTTCATAGTTTTGTTTTAAAATGTGCTCTCTTCTAAGATGTTAAGGGAAATGGACAATTATGAATCTCATTCCAAAAGCAACAAGGCAAGAGAGTCTCCATATAAAACCAGAACACAATGTGCACAGAAAACTCATGACAAGTGACACTCAACAGAATGGAAAGTTAGCTTATTTCTTTTCTTTTTAGAGTAAAAAAATCTGTTGTACCAATGGCACTGCATCTTCAAAACAGTTATTGGCATGACCAAATGCTCTGAGTATGAAATAGCCACCACTCCTTCCCAATGTCAGCACTCGGCTCTACAACAGGAAAAAATGGACAACCAGGGATCCCACAGTCTTTTTTCTGAACGTGCCTGATTAAGACTGCTTAATTTTAATCACACAAGACCTTTCTCTTCTTTCTAATAAAATAATATATTTCCAGTTGGATTCTTCAGTATTTTGACCAATTTATTTCCTTAAACAAAAACGCAGTTTACTTTCACACCTCTAATTTCATAATGCTTAAACTGTATACCCTATTAATTACACACAAGTATGAAAAAAAATTCCAGCACTGTATAATGCCAAATCAGAGGATAATTCATGCTTCAATTTTATACGTTTATACAAAATCCAGACATAATTCACTTTTCCTTGTTGCAACATGAACAATTCCCTTAACTCTTTATCTGAGATTCAAGAGCTTCTTATTGACCTCTGCTGCACCTTCTCCAAAGCAAGAGGCTCCACTCCCCTAATGCAGCAACATTATTCGAGCTTTTCCAATGAGATGGAACGTGGTATCACTTTCACAAGCATCGCATTCATCCATAAACATTTTAAAGAAAAGCGTAATCAATCATGTAATACAAGACTGTGACTCTTTCAAGGGGTTCTAGTAAGTCTGTAAGTACTAAGAGTATAGTTTCAGTCAGCAGATCACGGAGCTTGAATATCCTTGTTACTTTGCTGAGCACTCATTACCTTGGTTTTTCTAAAAAGTCTTCAATGCGTGAATTCATGCTGAAGTGGCATTCATCGTAAGTCTGCATTATTTCACATAATAACATTGCAAGAATATGAAATTTTAGCAGGCTTGCTGCTTTACGAAAAATTTAAAAAGCCCTTCTTACCGGACTATATTAAATATATTAAAATGTCACTATTAAGGCAGCATATATACCTTGACTCCTAAATTCACTTACTCTGAAAATAACCATTGAAAGCATTCTCTTTAATGACACTGCCTTGAAAGATGTATTATTTACAAAAGTAAAAAAAAACTTTCAAGAGAGACAAAATATTTGACTTTTCCTTGCTGAAAGAGATCGAGGGGGAACAGGAAAGAGGCACAATCTTAGATGCAAAATGTGGAACAGAAGCAAGTAAGCTTACTTCAGAATTACACCAACATAAACAAAAATAGAAAAGTCTTAGGGATAAATACTGGCTTTTTTATTCAAATGAGAGGACGACCTGCCTTTTAGTTTATGATGACTTTCCAAGTACAACTGTATCACTGATAATCAGAATGGTGTCGCAGTTTTTTGACTGTTTCACTAGAGGGCTCTTTAACTTTGAACAAAACCTCAATTTTTACAACCCAGGAGATGACCTGGAAGTTAATGCATGAATGCAAAGTGTGGAATTAGGAGAAACACAGTCATGTTTCCTGACTGAAAAATAGAGAGCAGTGATACAGCAAATAGTGATCCATTGTTTGCCTGTAAATATTTTAGGACAAAATAGTATTTACTTCTTTGTTCTGTTTTAGCTTTGATATAGATGTTGCTCACCAAAAATGCCTTTTCCTTAGTTAGGGTTGCTTCATTGCTTCAATATTCTCTTATAAAAAATACTATTATCTAAGTCTCTTAAATACACTTTTAGAAAGCACCCAAACCAACCTGTTGAGTTAACGAGAAAATTAACAGCCCAACCACTTCTCCCCCCTCTACTTCCAGGAAAAGGGAAGACAAGGACCACAACTGGTCAAAGCTATGGTTATGATTCACTACAATGTGTATAAAATAAACTTCATGGGTGAATTCTGCCATCTGCCTACCCCAGTAAACATGGGCTGCTGGGATTGCATCAGTGGGGAAAAAGACCTCAAGCACACTACTTTTTACAAAACACCTGCTGCATTTTCTTGATGTTTTATTAGCATAATTTGGGGATTCTAAATATTTGAACAGGAGAGACTTTGAATCAGCTTGGAATTCCCCTCTCAGCAATAGCAGACCACTTTCCCTGGTGAGTTCTGGGATTGTCTCTAATCCTATATCGTACCTTCCCAAGAAAGACACTACTTTCTAAAATTCAAATTTAGCAATTACTATTGTATACTTTTAGATTAATCCTTGAAGATTCAGGTAAGTATGATTTGATACATTCATGCACCTGTGGAAAAGACAGGCTCATTTGCTAAACTTTCATTTATTTTTAAGAAAGGTGATACTCCTCGTTATGATCTGACTTTTAAACACTAGGAGGGTTGGGGTTTTTTGACTCAGAGAGCAGGTTATTCCTGAAAAAAACCACACGACTCATACGTGCACATGCATAAAAGGAGACAATCATACTGGTACTCTAATGGGTGTAAGTGAAAGTTTGTCATTTTCTCTCTGTACCTTTCTTTGTGGTTTTTTTTTGTTTTGTTTTTCAGTGAACTTCAGCTTCAGCAAGGAAAAGATTATTGTAGAAATTTTTACCTGTGATCCGATCACGTTTGGAGAGGGTGCAGTAGATTGCTGCTGCTGTTGATGGTGGTGTTGCTGTAGCTGTTGTAGTGGTTGCGGCTGTGGTGTCTGTAGTTTGTTTTCTGACTGTGCCAATGGCTGTATTTGAAACTTACTGTCTGGCTGTTCCTGCTTCACTATCAAATTCTTTCGAAGCTGTTCCACCACTCTTTTCTACCAGATAAACAAAAACATAAACAGAAATGATGACAGTTATTTAGGTGCACACATTAGAGAAGATAGTAACACCTTAAGTCACGTTTCTTTAATGTAAATAAAGAACTGCTCAGAAGCCTAGCGGGACTTCTCTTTTTGGCATTTTAAATATTGGTGTTATCTAATGGGCAGAGTATCAAAACAGACCACAGATTAGTGCTGCTGCTCAGCAGGGCGACCTTGCTGTCCTTGCAGAAACCCACCCATCCAAATTCAGCCTATTCACAAATCACTGCCGGACCAAATTCACGTGAGACTTGGTAGCATTCAGATTCCAAAGTTTTTGACTCCTTCAATCACGCATTGTTCTTACACAGTGCTGAAAAAGAACTTCCAGTTGAAGCCCGAGGGCTGACTTGAAGGCAATGGGGATGCCGTTTTGTACCAGGCATCGAAACCGAGTGGAGTGAAAGTCAGTTTAAGCGCAAAGTAGGGAATAAGAAGGGCATGGATAATGGGGTCGTTCTGCTCGATGTTATTGCCACCTGAAAGAAAATCAGATCCGGCTACCTATACGGGAAGAAAATTGCACAGATTTATTTCTCCTAGCTTAAAGACTTCCTATTACATTGTAACTTCCATGAAAGTCTGAAATTATTTAAAAAAGAAATTTCTTATCCTGGTAGCCTTTGTATATCTTTCGACTGTAACTCAACAGATTTAAGAGCAGACCAGGTGACCTGCAGGGTAAGGTACCACGTCACAACACGGGTAATAAGGGCTTACAACTTATGTTCATGCTGTACTTTAGTATGAACAAGGGTGAAAACACATTCATACTTTTTTTTACCTTTTGCGGGCATGATAGAAAACAGACATTTTTTTCCTACACTCCAACCACCCCCAAATTAGGACAGCTTTGAAAAGATTTAGATGTATACTTTAGCCCCCTTGATCAAGAGAGCACGCATACTCCAAAGCGGTAATATGACAAGGTTGGCTTCAGAAGAGGACAATGAAGTCAACAGACGTGGTAGGGGCTCAGCTGAGAAAGCTCCAGCGGAAACACAAATGGTCAGGAAACCTCTACCAGAGCCAGGAGTTGACAGAGTGGGCTGCCCCAAGCAGTTCCACTTACATGGAAAAAAGAAATTCTAACGATATCATATGCTTAGATTTTTGTTTTGAAGCATTAGTATTAAGACACAGTATGAAACAGAGAGATGGAACAAAGAAACTCAACCCAAAATCCAGCTATTTACAAGCAAGGGAAACCTTTTTTTCCCCTCAAATTTCTTTCACACAGGACTATGAAATTCTGAGCTAACAAAGTATCTGTCCTCTGCACAGTTCTTGTGGACGTAGTGTAGACTTCTGATTCCGAGCATCTTGCTTATGATGAATTAAAACTGTGCTGTCCCTCACACCCTGAATGTGTACCTCCAGCCCAGAAGAGGATAACAAAAGGCGCGGGGTTCCAAATTGGCAGTTTTGAGAACTGGAACTCTAAAAAGCCAAACAAAATACACAGTCAACAAAACCCCTGTTTCATAAGGTTGAAATGCATGAGCTGACACGATGGAGCTTTTTGCAGCATAGTGAATTCAGCGACTCAGAGGTGTACAGAAGGAGCACTGCTGGGCTGGGGATGGGCGTTCAGCTCCCACGGTGAGAGAGAACAAGGAGAGTAGAAGGCATTTTTCTAATTCAGATATTTTACACAGTTTTAAATGGCCTGTGTCTATCAGCTCATTCGTACATGTAATAACAGAACAATCATTTTAAATTGCTTTTCTGAAAAAGATCAACCATGTTAACATGCAAACCAAACTGCCGTGTCAGCAAGCAGATACAAGAGCTGAAAAAACGTTTCCAGAGAGTAACCTGAGGGGGGAGGAGAGGAGAACGGAGCAAAGTAGGAGAGGAAATAATGCAACATGCCTACGGAATATCTGCCAAAAAAAAATGGACTGAACATACACTGCACAGGAGGCTAAAGAATTACCGTTCCCGGCAGGAACAGGAAAGGAGTTTTTGTCTTCCACAGCTGCCTGTATAAAATTCAGCGGGAATGGGGCTCTTCTACCGATTTTCTAACTGGTGGAAATCAACATCAATGGCCCAAGAATTTATTTCCATCTTGTTCTTTACAGTGGGAGGAACACCAGTGAAAGGATTTAAAAAAAAAATAATAAATTAAAAAGAGAGAGAGGAGAAGGAGAGGCAGGCTGGAGGACTCCTCTGCCATCCTGCTACGGCAGGGCGAGAGCCGGCGAGGAGGGGAGGTGAGTCACATCGCCTTCACACGCCGCCTGTTCCACCCCCGGGGCCCGAAGCACAACTTTTATTAGTGGCTTGTGCAAAAACTGAGGCTCAGCATATTTGGCACAAGATGGACAACGTGAGTGGAAAAACGCCGTTGCTCTGGAAGTCTACGGTAGCCAGTTAGAGGCTGCTGAGAGCTGCCTGGCAGCAGCATATCCTGCCATCCATATCCATTATGCAGATATTAAATTGGAAGAAGCATCTAATGCTTTTAAGATTCAGAGAGGAAAACTGAAGTTTGCAGTGCATGCCAATTGCTTACGCAGTTTATTAAGCCTCTTCTCCCAACTGTCAGTAAAAACACCACACTGAAACTACAGAAATCCTTTCGCTACCCGCAAGACTGCTGGGATTATCTCTCAGTACTGAGCAAGCGGGACTCTGAACACCACATTCCAAAATTACTTAGCTTAATTAGCACAAGCGGGCGAGACTCTCAGGGTTGCACCTACACAGGAGCTAAGAGCAGATCCATCCCCGTTTCCAGCAGTACCCTCCTCTGCACGGTCTCATCCCAGGCTGTGGAGCTGGCACCTCCCGGCTCCTCCACGGCTCCCGCGGGCACCGCTGCTCGGCAGGGGCACAGGAGCCCCGGGACGTGTCTGTCTGCAGCAATGGCAGCGGAGACTCCTCTTCTTGGGGATTAAACAGGAAGGCAGCAGGAAAGAAACTCTCGTCTACTGTCAGACTCGATACTTCATTAGAAACGTATTTTAAAATCGTTCCTCGGACACTTGACTGTTCTTAATCAATTCCGAAGGCGGTGCGTGCTGCAGAATGTACAATGTGTACGACTGAAATTTGCCAAGGCTGGTATAAAGTCCTAGCTATGCGCCTTAGAGGTTGAGTGCCAGTGAGACTGAGGTTATCTAAAAGTACCACAGAACTCTTAAGAAATATTCCTTATTCTTTAGATGTAATCATTGCAATTTTCCCTTCCCACTCTTATTTAAGGATATTTAATTTAATTAAATTCTTACTGACAAATTCGAAATTTTCAATCAAGATTAGCTCAATCATAAACACCTCATCACAAACACAAGGTAATAGTTTTCTGCACGTCAGAAAGCTCTAACCCTCCCCATATTCCTAAAATAGTTCCTTCCCCTGCATCGCTACAAATGTATGAAAAGCGTTTGGCTTTCAAGTTTTCTGAATTCCCCTCAAAGCTGAATGCCGGTCCTCTCTTTACACCCAGGATGTGAAAGGCATTAATAATCACATCCTTTCTTCCAAACTGTATTCTACCCAGAAAGCGAGCGCTAGCCCTCTGCAGCGGTTACTCTCAGACTACTTCACACCCCGTTTGTCGGGCAGTAAGCGTACCGCATCATCTCAGCGCTCTCGCTGTCTTGACATCTTCTCTGCTAATCTCGCCCAGAACCGTTCACACCACCGAGTTCACAGACCCCAGATATTTTATATGACCCTTTCTCGAAGGTAATAATCGTAATCGATATCGTGACATTCAGCGATATCATTTTCTCATTCAGATCCTAACACAGCATTAGAAGATTATTTTGGTTTGACTAAGCAGAAAATCTGCCTCTATGTCCTGTTGGCCATAGATCTGTGCTAAAAGGTGTCTTCTCTGCGCTCATACAAAAAACTATCATTAGTATGTTGCTGTAAGATAAGGGAAGTCCTTGGAACAAACTTCATAGAATCATAGAATGGTTTGGGTTAGAAGGGACCTTAAAGATCATCCAGTTCCAACCCCCCTGCCCTGGGCAGGGACACCTCCCACCAGACCAGGTTGCTC
>JAOXJK010000040.1:24138449-24180015 GCA_025774025.1 Xenus cinereus | reverse complement strand
TCCAGCCTGGCCTTGAACCCCTCCAGGGATGGGGCAGCCACAGCTTCTCTGGGCAACCTGGGCCAGGGTCTCACCAGTCTCACAGCAAAGAATTTCTTCCTGAGATCTCATCTAAATCTCCCCTCTTTCAGCTTAAAACCATTATCCCTCATCCTATCACTCCACTCCCCGATAACGTGTCCCTCCCCATCTCTCCTGTAGCCCCTTCAGGTACTGGAAGCTGCTATAAGGTCTCCCCGGAGCCTTCTCTTCTCCAGGTTGAGCAACCCCAACTATCTCAGCCTGTCTTCACAGGAGAGGTGCTCCAGCCCTCTCAACACCTTCGTGGCCCTCCACTGGACTCGTTCCAGCAGGTCCATGTCCTTCTTGTGCTGAAGATTCCAAATCTGGTAACTCCTCATATTTTTTTTGAATAACCCAAGTGGAAAGGATAGTCATCAAGTAATTTTACAGCGTACTATTGCACAGTAACGCAGTCCTTTGAATAAAAATGAATCAGCTTCAGCAGGATTCTTATGCATCCTACTGCTATTCCCACGACTGAATCACACCTCTCCTCCTCATGAAAGGCAACACACAGTTCATGCTCCTGTGCTTCACGCGTGATGGGAAGCATCAACTAAGATGACTAGTTTTATTTCACCAGAGAATGCAAACTTGTTCTTTCGTGAACAGAAAGGTCTGGATGCTCAAACTATATTGTACAACCACCTGTTGGTTCCTCTGATGTTGTTAACAGCAGCTAATACTTCATTTCCGCAGTTGCTTTACAAACATCACAAACCAACAGCAGCAGACAGGCTTTTTCCCTATCTGTGTCGTCAACCAAATACCGTTTAGCGCCAATTCAACTAAAACCCGTCACCAGCAACATCACAGAGCAATTCAGTGTTGATCTCTACTCCGTAGGCAGAATGAGTTAACAGAGCAAAAAGTCATAGTTTCACCTCGCTCAGAGGAAAGATTTTTCTCCTCTTCCTAGTCATCTGAAGAGTGTAGCAAACACAGGTTTTCTGTCCAGCTAAATATACCTGCTATGCTATTCTCTTTAGTTAACCAAGCACGGTCAAAAGAAAGAAAAATCCCTGCTTCACAGAGAAGGCATCAAATTAAATCACTGCAGGAAGACCAAAATTGCTGTTCTTCAATTGTATCAAGGTTTGTGGATCAATCAACAGTGATTCTCTGCAAAATAAAGCAACGGTTCTTCCTTAGCCTCCCAATTTAAATGGCAAGGGGAGAGGGGACTTTGTCCCTGTGTTTATTTATCTCAGCGCAAAAAGGGCCTCACTAAGTAAGGCTGAAACGACTCGACAACTGAAGATCTGGTGAACTTCCACCTCTCTTAACAGCACCCAAGAACTGGCATTTTGCCGAAAGACTGGAATACTACCTTCTTCCCAAGGGATGCAGAGCTACTGGAGACAGTTCAAAGGAAAACCGCAAACATAATCAAGGACCCAACAAATAACGCTGTGTAACGTGAGGCTTACTGGGGCTCGGCATATCCAGTTTATTGAGAGGTGACTTCTCACTGAGTATAGATATTTACGCACAGAAAAGAAATTTGATGATGGGAGGGGTTTTTAGTTTCTCTGAGAAATGTAAAACAATGATTCCGTGGCTGCAAGTTGAAGGTAGACAAATTCAACCTTGAAATAATACGCAGAGATGGTTAAATGGCAGAACAGCCCAACAGAGAGGTAACGGCCTACCATGGTTTGAAGTCTTGAGGACAAGGTTATAGAACTTCCTAATGGGAATGCTTAGTCTAAGTTTTGGCGGAAATTGTAGAGTACAAGTGAGGGGGAGAGGGTCCCAGAACACGGGAAGCCTCTGATCGTTCCCGTCCCTTACCAGGGACAGGGACAGTGCCAGCACTGTTCCCAGCGCGCTTCTCCAGCACTGAAACTCGCGTAAAGACAGCCCCACTCTTCAGAACACGAACATGTCCAGGGGCACAAACCACCAGATATACTCAAGGTTGTTTTTTCACCTTCCTCTAAAACACAAGATATTGGCCACAGCTAGAAAAAAGAAACTAGGCAAAGTAAGCTTATCTTCTTCCTTTGATGCCTTCTATTTTATGCCTTCTTTACAGACTTAAATTCTTACTGATTTTAGATGTAGGATGGGAAAAAATTTCCTCAGGTCAGACTTGCTGGAATGTTGGTTTTTTTCCCTTCCACTGCAATGCAGGATATGGACTGCCTGCTAGGATTAGCTGGGCAAATTTCCCCTAATCAACCTGCTGACATTGCAAGGGCCTTCAGAATAACTGGCAGCCCAATCCACCACCTGCTTTCTGGAACACAAAGACGTGAAAGACAAAAACTTAGTACCCTGATAACCAAACTCTCCAGGTCTCCCTGAAGTCAGAAGATGTCACACAGGAATACCGAGGTAGAATATAATGGCCTCTAAGATGCAGGAAGTTAAAATGGTTAATCTCCTTGTCCTTTTGAGATTTGATGTGTGGAGTCTTCCCTCCACATCCTAGATGCAGCTTTGCAACTGAAGTTTATAAGCATTCTTTTAAAGAAAAAAAATATCTGTGTGCTAGATGAAAAACGAAAGACTTTTTATGAGGATGATGGTTTTCAACAGATATATGTAGGACATAATGTAATTAACAGGATCAAGCATCTGATCTAAATTTCGGTTAGTTCCTGGAACATAAGCCCTTGCTTCCACCAGAACTCTTCTCTGTGAAAGCTTAATTTCTTGGTATCAAAATGCCTTAGGAAGGTGCCATCACTTCATCCTGCAAGGTAACAGTTACATGAGCTGCAGACATGAAGAAGCCACACACAGAACACAACGATCTCTCCAGCTTTGATGGACACCTCACAGGAAAATGCATTTCAGACCCGTTATATCAATATGGACAATAACCAGCATGAAAAAAAAGTACTAACGGAGACCACATAAGGGAATGTAAACATTCCTATCCCTAAGTTCATACTACTTCTTCACAGTGTGCTTGCTTGTTTGACAGCTATACTGTCATAATTTTAGGCTGTTAAACCCCTGCTCCAGGGTTTATAAAAGATCAGAGCACTTGTCACTCTCAGTGCAGGTAGAGTGAGATAGAGTGGTTGAGCAGTTCATTTTTCTTTCTAATTACACTCCATTAACCTTCCACATGAGAGCTCCCCTGTGCTTTCATACCAGCAGCACCAACTGGCTGTGTTTGATAAGGCTCAGCAGAGCCTGCAAGACCAGCACGTGTAACTAAAGGAACCCTTCAGCGACGCAGACTTAGCAGGAGCTGGGCTGGAGCTCCGTCAGAGCCGCAGTCACACGCAGCTAAATCACACCCAGATGGACACCGGCCTTTCCCTACCCGCTTCCCTCTCCTTGAACTTCAAGGATACGTGATGTAGCATTTGAAAGCCAAACGCAGAACTAGGGAATTACTCACTATAGGGAACCGAACAGTTACCATGCTTTCCACCTCACTGCAGAGACCTGCCAAGAGAAATGCATTTTAGAGCATTAAAGCATGCAGGGCACCAGAAAAGAAGTTGTCGTTACATTATAATTAGATCATGTTAGTGTATGCAACCAGAGTACAGAGAAGGAAAATCACTTTTGAAATTTAAATCTTTTTTTAATGCGCTTTCAGTATCCGGGGTTGTTTGTTGTATGTTCTGAAGACCACACTGTTAACAAAAAGCGTTATATTTATCTATAACCTTCTCAACGGTGACCACATAAATGATAGGCTTTTCTAAAAAGAGAGGCTTCTTCGATTAATAATATATTCTATGGGAGTTTTAAACTCAGAGCCAGGAATGCTATTCTCCATGTGCACAAAGGTAGATTAGCATTTGTGTATACTGAGCAACAGTGTCGGCACATGCTTACACAGATAAAAGGGAAACAAATTTGGAAGGAGGGATTATAAACAATCTGGAACGGAATCCAAATTATTTCAAAAATAAATGAAACACCACAAAATCTGCACTTTCAAATGACATTTTATACTATCCGTTGGAATTTTTAACTGTTTCAAATGACTTCAGAACATAAAGTTGCATACGGAACTGGCCTATATAAGTGAGTGATGGTGATATTCTTTTTGCTATTACCTCCATTATCCTTTCCAATCCCTCTCCTGTTGTTTAACATATTGTGATACTCGCATCTGCATGCATGTCCATAAATAAATATAACTTACTTCTCTTCGACGCTACGTTTCCCAACCTCCAGCTAATATTTTTAAATGATCTGCTGTTTTCTAAGTCTTGGTAACTTTGAAGTGTCTGAAACGAAATCTGTTTGTGCTACAAGCCAAGCGATGAATCCAGCACTCTCCTTGCTCAGAATGGTACAGGAAATTTATTTCAGAGTTCTGGTGAATGTTGTCAAAGCTCCCCTCCAGTACAAAGGAAATGGAGGTAGCCTTTCTCTTATAACAGAAAGGTAAACACTGCTACTGAACCCAAGAATTTGGTTTTCAGAGCGATCATTAGAAGCTCTTCTCGTAAGACCCACTTTCTATGTTTAACTAATTTTCTAACAGATTTTGGACCTCCTTTTCTGAAATTTAATCTAAAGACGCCAATTCAGTCTTTAATGCAATTTAACTTGTGCCATCTAAGCCTGTAACGTATGACCTAAGTCCAGAATTCGTGGACGGGACCGAACACAGTGATTCCAAAACTGTTAAGCTGCTGAGGTTGCCTCAGGAAAGCTGAGTAGTCAGAGGACGGTTAGTTCTTCCCTCGAAGACGGGTTTGCTCAATGTGAAGACAGAGGTACATCTGTAACGATAACTTCTTGGATGAACAATGAACGCTGTTGTTGGGATGCATTTGATATCAACTAAGACGCAAGATGAATTTTGTCAGATATAATTTCTCTGCTAAAGATGATGTTCACTCTCAAACCTAATAAATTTGAAACAAACATGATTAGGACATCGAATAAAATTATCTAAAGCATCCATAGCTCTTGTTCCGTAAAAATCTATCTATAGTGCCTCCATGTTGTAATGCAATGAAATCTTGTTTGAGCTGGGATTAAAATTTGTCAGGACAGCCAGGATAGCTCTGTGAAGGAAGGCAGAACCCCATTTTGGTGCCACACTTAGCTCTTATCTCTGTAAAGAAGAACTTTGAATTTATGTACACATGAATTGTACTTAATGCCTCTATAACTTCTGTCTCATCTTTTTTTTGGAGTATGTACTAGAATCATGACCGAAAGCTCCAAAATTCTTGGCTGTAAGCATCGAGCGTTGAAACTGCTTTCAGAAATAAAGCACTGCAGAGGTACTTTTGCTTTCTCGAGCAGTCAGCCACTGCTGCTAACGCCATTTGGAATATTGTTTTCTGACAAGTGGGCCAAGCTCATCTCTGAAGAATGCAACACTGCAGTTGATGGGACCTTTTTTTAACTCATGACCTGAGAAACATGCCTCTTTAGAACTTTTTGGTAATGTCTGTTCTTTTCCCAACACCTCTTAGAAAATATTTCAGAAGGGAATATTTTGCTCAACGCTGGCTTATCATTCTCTTTTTACAGAAGACCTGTCAAAAATAATGCAAGCACTTTTCTTTTTTATTATGTCAATAAAGAAGATCTCTTGAGGGCTTGGGGGGGTCACGAGGTGGGTGAATAGATCTTTTAACCTAACACACATAGAAATATGCAGTCTGGTGAAGGACTCCTGGGATAGAAATGCTGAGACTTTTCATACTGTAGTAATAATCCTTGAAGACTGAGGGACTGTCCGTATCACAAATACAAATGTGAGAATCCCATTTTAAAAGGTGGGAAAAATGTCATAGAGCAACTGGCTAAAACCCTCTCTATTTTAGGGGTTTTTTGGGGGTGTTTTTGTTAATAGTATTTTGTTCAAACTTTTAAGGACAGATTGTAAATGCTACAGCTACAAAATGAAGTCTGAAGAAGGCTTTGATGAATTTCTATAATTCTCCAAGGAGTTCTCTGTCAAAGAGAGGTAAGAAATAGAAAATAAGGTCTCTTGTCATTCCTCTTTATGCATGTTGCACGCACAAAACAATAGCTCAGCATCACTGACGCCCTGGTGCCCAGAAGAGACACAGGGACACACAGTGATTTGTGTTCCCATAGGCTCCGGGGGTACAAGAAGCGAGGTGGAGGCCGCGCGGTCCCGTTCTCCTGGTTCCCACAGGAAAAGTTACAACCACTTTCAAGAGATACACAAATGCTGACAGCATAACCATAAAGAACAATGGCTTGACCACAGTCCCACCCACTCACTTTGCCCAAAATAGAAGTATTACTACAATTTCATGCCTAAGGTGAGGGATAAGAATCCGATGCCAAACAGCAGGGACACATTGATGGGTTTGTCCTCCTCAGGGCCCCCAAAAGGGATGCTTTTTAGTAAGAGTTGCGACCAATGCAATACTAAACTTATATAGTAAGGGAGACCAAGATTTCTTCCGTGCCTCTGCAGCCCCATATTAGATTTAAACAGCAAATTAACTTTTTTTTTTTGTAAAAAGGATTAAATAAAAACACCTGCATATTTTCACCACACAATGAAGTGAAAGTTCTTCTTTTAGACCATATGCTTGACTTGCTACTTATTGCAGAGAACATGCAATATATTGCCAGATGAACACATTTCATGCGAGAAAACCGGTCTGACCAGCTAAACCTGCACTCGGAGGTATCAGCCAGTCCTAGTGAAACTCAGGAGCGTTATTTCATTGGCCCTCACTCGGCATTTCTTGCGTGACGGTTCAGCGGTGAATATCTTTGGAAGCATTAGCTCAGAATGCACGGACTTCTAAAAACAGCAGGTCTCTCTTGGGTATCTCTACATACACCTATCACACCGCTTTCTAAGAGCTGTAAATCACAAAACAGTAGTCTTCTTCCCCATGGTTTCGCACTGATGGATTTTTTTTATTTTTTTTTTTTAAGGGAAACACATGTTGCGCTGTTGAGAAAGGCTGAAAGATGACAGAAACCTAGCAACTGAAACACAGGCTGTTAGAGCAAGCCATCTTGCTTTGTGTCCTCGGGTCCGGTGACTTTACTCACACTGGGATTTCAAGCTCCATTATTAACACCGAGAACTACCTTAAAGCTGCACTGTCCTTGCAACCAGAGTCTAATTAAAGTTTCATACACATAACATGTGCCCTTTTGAATTCCAGTCCATAAAAATAAACCCTCTTTCTCTGATAACTTCCACAGAATAAGAAGCAGAAAGGGAGCTTCAACCTTAGGGAGCCAGTTCTGTGGGCTCTGTGGTCGGGGGGCCATTAAAGGAAAGAAGCAGCTCAGACAACGTTTTCCCTCCTATTACCTCTAAAATAAACCAAACTAATGCTGAGATGCAGGGGTGCTTTGGGGGGAAAAAAGCTTCAAGGTTTCTTTCCGTTTTCTAACAAATACAACAGGGCACGTATTCAAGAAAACAGGGCATATTTATTTGTTTTGATAAAACCATCCTCTGTTGTATTTCATCCGGAGTTGGGGCAGGATGTAAGCAGAGGAAAGAGGCTTTTAAAAGATCTATACTACACACCCACAGACTTATATCGGTAAATACGTGCAAGGGCATGAGAATAACTAGTGATCTAACTTTACTTTAAAAAAAATAATCGTGACCCAAGGCTGAGAAAATATTAACCCATTGTAATAAAAACGTCAATGTGTGAGAGATGTTGCAGAAATGCAAAAAAAAAAAAAAGCCAATATAAAGATTTTAACGTGCAAACAGAAATACTTGACTTCACAATATAAAGGCAGTATTCGTTATGAGCAGAGCAGGATTTTCATGGTAATTGTTCGGCGGATCATGTAAATATGTTGGTATCAAAACCACACTTGATCCAAAACACGTTTGTCAGTGTGCATAGGAAGACAGTCAAGCTGTCATTGATTGTGAGGAAGCTCAGAAGAAAACAAAAAACAAGCTCCAAAAATAATACAGCAGGAAACACAGAAAGGAGCGAGAAGAAACAGGTTCACACAAGCAAAGGGCACTCACAGACAATGTAAAGCTGAACCAAGAGGTAGTGAAGTCTGACAAGCAGAAATTAGTCCTTTCTCACTGGCAGGCCAGGCTTGCAGGAGAACACATTCTATTTTATCAGATTGACACGGAAAAAAGGGCACACTTCTGGTCACACAAGCTCCTTTTAAAGTCCCTTCTCACTGACACGTCAGGCCTATGCCCAGAGGGATCTCTGAGGTGTCACAAGTAGCGCAGGGCACACTTTGAGGTTTCTTTCTCAAGCTATTAGAAATAACTATCTCGCTGAAGAAAGAAAGCGTGTACTTCACATACACATATGCAAAACCAGACCAGTAAACCATGCCCGATTTAACCCCACAGACCCACACTCTTAATTGTTTTTCCTCTTTTGTTTTCCTGATGGTAGGTTGCCCAATTAGCTTGTACACTCTGCAGGCCAAAAACCTAGTCTGCAAAAAAATCTTTTGAAATATTTAACACATACTAGTACCATGTAAATAGTAATAATAATTCAGTGCTCTGCATTTCAAATGTATTTACTACGAGCTAGAAAAATAATGCTGGATCGGAGCATTCTGCCTCCACATTCCTCATCTTCCTCTTCCAGTTTACCAGAGCAATGACGAAAGAGGAGTTTTTGCTCCAAGCCTTTAACACTTTCAGCACAGATTCTCACCCGGCGTGGCTCTCCGCACCGCAGGCTCCCTCTTTTGCACAGGAGCAGAAACCGATTTCCTTAATTAATTTAAAGAAAATCAGAAGCCTGCCCAGTGACCCACATTGCTCGAGAAACGGCACCAGCAGCAGAGGCTGTAGAGGCAGCTGCTTTTAGGCCAGCAACAGCATGCTCAGCATGAACAGACTGTACTCAGATTTTTTTTTATTTTTTTTTTTTTTTCTCCCACACACAAAACCAAACTGTTCCTGTGCCCCCCTTTGTGCTGATGGAGCCTGTCTCTCGGTTGACGAGCAAGTCGCTATTTAGAAAATAATTTCACAACCTATTTTGGAAATCCACAATTGGCTGCCCTGGGTTAGTATTCAGCGGCGATTTCAAAGGTTCTTTGTCCTGGGGAGGAGATACGGCCATTCACCAGCACGCCGGCAGAACTGCTGAGTACACAGCTGGAGCGTACGTGGCGGGGGGAAGGGAAACAGCGTATGATTTCACAATTATATCCGTTAAATCCATACAGTTCTGCGAAGTGATCACTTGGCATTTCTGCTGTTTTGCAGGTGAAAACTTTTAATACGTTTGCCAGGATTACTTGGCTGGTTTTTTTGGGGTTGTTTTTTTTTTTTTTTTTCTTGCAAGAGGATAGAGGATCGGTGCAGAGAAATGTTAAGCCCCACGTCCGTGCTACATAATTGGTTCTTTCAGCCACTTGCAGCGCAAATGATTTGCGGTAACATGCTCCGCACCTCCTTACTGGTTAGCAGCCCGCTCCAAGACAAATACATCAAGAAAAGATAGAGAGGGAAAAGCTGTGGACAAGATTAACCACACAAGCTTGGCTTTTTCATGATGCTCACATTTTTTCTATTACCCAGCTGCCGGATATTCAAGAGAAAACAGGGTGTACTGTAACAACTGTTAAAACGAGCCACAAGAGCATAAAACCAATAAGAAACCTTTCTGTTTGGCTCTTCACAGGGCTCTCGCTTGTACTAGAAAAACGTCACTTTGATGCCCTGTTTGCATTCCATTTCCAACAACAAGGAGGAGGATGGAGGTCTCCGGTTTCTATGACAACCCAGATGGGCCACAATACAAGATACTTCGAAATGTTCAACTGCGGGAATGCCAGATCAAATTAAGCTAGAGTTTACACTACTTCATAGGAACTAAAATGAAAGAAAAAAACCCAAACAAAACATGAATGTCAAAGGAAGGATGACATTTCCTCAGCACATTCCGAAAGATTTCTGAAAGTAGATGATAAAGAAAGGAGGGATTTTTCTCTACAAAAATAAATAATAATGTCAACACAAACAAACTGAAACCCTCATTTACATGAGTAAATGTTTTCATTAAAACTAGACTACTGGAAAATTACCATCAGACATTAAAAGCAAAAAACAGGTCCCAAAAATAACATGATTTTATTAATTTACTTAATTCATTACGAACTGGCAAATTTGTCATCCCACTGTTTTGTATGGCTTGTTTAATGCCATGAGTTATATTTTGCGGTAGTTTGCTTTTCTGTTGCTTACCTCTGATCTGGTCTTGTGAGACCTTTTGCAAAAGACACTCAGACATAGAAAATACTCTGTATGCTACCTGAAGAAGTGAAATTAGCAATAGTGAGATATTTTAGCAACGCTAGCAAAACTGCAAACACATTTAATGCGTGTTCTTAGCAACTTAACTGGTCAGTTGTTAAGAAGGTGGGGTGAGCTTACTTCTCAAAGGCGATGGATGACTCCATGTGCTGGGAAGGTAGGCAACTGCAACAGGCAAGCCAGTTTGGGCAACGTTAAGTAAAACGCCTTCTGAAGAAACAGCTGTAAAAGCTTTTTATAAGGTCTTCAGATGCGGCATACGTAGATGTGGTTCCCAAAACAAATCAAGAATTTCTTAATAAATTGTGTGTATTTTAAGGCACATTATTTTGAAAATGTGTGTTTTTTAAAATCTTCAGACACAAGCTAGGAATTTTCTTTCTTTTTAGTCACTGTCCTATTCCAAGTTACTCTCCTTCCTTTCTTTCAACTTAATCACCAGGTAGTTAATAGCCTTCGTTAAATGTGTGATAGCCAGCAAGACTCACAGTAAGACAGATAACCGTGGACTTTTAGAGGCTTATGTTCTTTGAGGAGAGGGGAGGCAGAAGAGGAGAAAAAGGCTTAACAGCTGTGCCTAGTCAAAATAATCCAAAATTAGAGGGACTGTAACATTTAAAATTGGAACAGAGAGCCTTGAAATCTAGGTCTGTGCAGATCTCTTTAAACACTTTATTAAAAACTGCAGACACACGCTCTTCATAAATCATTCCCCTTTGCAGCCCCACTAACCAGTACTATTTACACAGGGACTTGTCAGCCTGGCTTGGAAGTGCCACCTCATCACCCCGGAGCCCCCGGCTGGGAACAGCCACCCCTCGCACCGCTCGGCTGTGCCTCTCTCCCTGTTTAACCTACGAGGTTTGGGAATTAACTGGAAGTGACAAATTAGGATGGAGAAGTGTGACTAAGGACACAGCTGGGCATGATTAGCTTTAAACTTGGACTACGCTGCTTTAAGGGGTGATACAGCTGAGGCTGTGCAGTCACATCCTATAACCGTTGCCGGTGCTTGACAGATAAAGCAGAAGACAAGGAATGGCATAATGAAAAAGGGAACTTGCAACGTGCTGATGCTTACCAGAATTGTAACAGTTTAATGGGAAGAACAGAGTGAACTGGAAACAGCAGCAGGAAGGAGCTACAAGTTGCAAGGGATGGCAGTGTGGCAATGACGAAGCCGCTTGATGCCACACGGTTAAAGGGACTCTGATCATAATTTGGTGTTAAGTATCAAGAGCCTGGGACAGATAACCAGGCCAGTGGATTCCTCTCAGAGACCCTATTGCCAATCATGCATCCCAGCCATTTGAAAGCCTGAACTTCCACTCGGCACTGAGACGGCATGGAAGGAAGTTGTACTTGCACCTCATCCCCTATTCCACCGCGTTGTTCCACCGGCTCGTTCTACTATCAGTTTCATGCAACCACAGCAGCCTAACCGGTTCCTGACCCCTATAAGGAACTCTTTCTTAACAAAAAAAATTAAAAGGACATGGACAAACACCAAAGTTTTAAGAAAATTCAGCCAAAAAGATCTTTATTGACTTTATAGCTGCCTGGTGCTCTTGCTGACTATCAAACTCAATGAAACTCAAGTATCTGAAACTAAGAAAGCATTCAGGGTACATACCCTTGCATATTAATTTTGCCCTTTTGGGACCCTCATGCTCTGGATACCATAAACACTAAACGCAGAGTACATTTTTTTCAGAAGTAGCTGGGAATGTATTTGCTGTCTTCCAATACCTTAGCTGACCACAGCACAGATACTTTCAGAAAAGCAATCTACGTTTCGTACCTAGGACTGTATTCAATTCTTCTAATACTGTAATTAAAAATTAAATCATCCTTTGCCTCCGTGTATAGTCAACAGAAACAGACGGATGGATGGCTGAGTAAGTAATGCTCGGCATGTGCCCTGTTTTCACAAATTCTGGACAGTTTAGACTACTTTTTACACAGCTGAAATTAGAAAACCTGACCTCTGACGCCCTAGACAGAACATCTCTTCCTCAGCTCCACAGAACCCTCTTTCACTCCCCCCATTACTTGTATGCATATACGGCTGTGTGATGTTATAAGCTTAATCTGTCCGTCATTAAAATCAGCAACCACGCTCGTCCTGCACTCTGTGGCTGACAGCAGCAATCACTTAGAGATGCACACCCCGACGCTAACACGGGCAATACGACGCAGCACCTCTGCCCTCCCTGACGCTCACTCTGCTTCACAAACACCACCCACCTCTTCCTCTCCGACTGACAGTTTTCAATTAAAATTCTGAGTGACTGTTCTCAGCCTGTTCGTAGCTTGAAATGTGCTTTTTCCATTTTGCATCTAGAAAAGGCTTGCGTTCCTGACGGGGTGTATTTTCCCTGAATCAAAGATATAACCACTTCTTTACAAACTTTGCCATAGTGAAAGGATTCACAGCCGATCTCCCTGGATGTATGTGCATCTTGCCTATTTGGTTACAACCACAATGGAGAAACAAAAGGGTTATCACAGAATCACAGAATGCTATGGGGTTGGAAGGGACCTCTGGAGATCATCTAGTCCAAAGCCCCTGCCAAAGCAGGTCCACCCAGAGCAGGTTGCACAGGAACGCGTCCAGGCGGGTTTTGAATGTCTCCAGAGATGGAGACTCCACCACCTCCCTGGGCAGCCTCTTCCTAACACTGAGTCTTGCTGAAGTTTACTTTCTGCAAGGGCCCAAGGTACTATTGGGAAACCTGTGTTAAAACTTCTAACACTGTTCATATTTTCAGTATCTGTATCATCACATACTGAGTTTCAGCCAGAATTGACACACTTTGGGGGGGGTAAATCAAAAAAGTAGATAAACTCTCCCGGCTTATTAGAGCCCATGAGACTAGAGAACTACAAGGATCACTAGACTTGCAGCTTTCCCATCTTCTTGGCCTTATGACTATACTGAAATACAGAAAATCTCCTGCACAAGAAATTAAAGCAGCATGTTTTTCAGCAGCTGGTAAATGATAATTTTAGAACTGAACCAGTATAATCAGTCTTGAAGATGCACAAACAATGAAGTCAATAAGAGCTCTGTTAAGTTCACATCCAATAAAAACACATGAAATAACATCAAAATTTGTGGAACAGAATACAGTGAAGCAGATCAAAAACAGATAACTTACCTGCTTCTAACAGGCTTTTTACAAACAGAGAAAACCTGAAGATATTAAAAATTATAAAATGAAAAACAGTTAAAAGTAAGCTTTTAGATGTCCAAACATGTAAGTGGTTGCATCTGATTTTTCAGAGTTATCAAATCAAGGTTCACGTTTTCAGTTATGTGAAGTCCTGACAACATTGAGCGAAGAGGTATTGTTGCAAGACAGCTAAATACTTTTGCTGCTGTATTTTGTCCAAAAGCCAATCACAGTACCAAACACTTCTGCCTATTGTCTTCTGCTCTGGTACTTTTTTTTTTTCCCCCCCAAATGTACTCAAAAAAACTTGCCTCCACAGAATCACAGAATGTTTCTGTATTAATTTTCAATCAATTAGGGTCAAAGTAAAGAAAGCTGAACGCTAACAATCTGTCAGTGCAAAACAAGCACTAAAGATAAGCTCACGCTGTTCAAAGCACTGGCTGTTCCATGCATCTGGAAGAATTTGCACTCCTCAAGTGTGTTTGCACAATCAGACTAAAAATTACTTTAACAGAGTATGGAAGCTGTTCTAGTAGCAGGAACCCTGACATCCTCAGGAACTGGTGTTCCAAGAAATGACCTACTTAATGCATGTAAGTAGGCATTTCACATAAAAGCCCCCCACCTTCCCACCCAAAAAAACCCACGCTAAAAAACTTGCACAAAGTTTTGAATTCTTTAAAATGAGCTGAAACTGCAACAAAACAACACCCGCCCCCAAAACAAAACATCAAAAATTCATCTTTCTTACACAGAATTAAAAATAATAGACAGCGGGAAAAAAAATAAATCCGCAAAATAAGTAAGAAGCATCTCTTCTACTTCACTTTTCTAGTGGCGAAACCACCAAAATGGCTAACAAGTCATTTAGCTGTTCATCTGGTTATTGTAAACTTTCCCTTTTCTTGGAAGACACTGAGGAAAATCCTGTTTTAACAGAGAAAGGCGACTTTCTACCTTCACTTTCTAAAATCCCAACGAATCAGAGCTCGGGAGAAATTATGTAAATCATTAAAAAAACCAACTACCACATCCCGCGTCAGTACGTAGGGTGCGTACCACCGCGCTATATCCTCACTCCTGGGTTACAAAAGGCGGAGGATGCAGAAATCCACCTTTTTTTTTTCCTCCCAGAGGAAGGGGGCCTTGTGCCGGTCCCCCCCTCTCCTTCCCTCCCATCCCATCCCCGTCCGGCCCCTCCGGCGGCCGGAGGGAGGGATCGGCCGCCATCTAGCGGGGTTCCTCTCGTTAGGCATCATCCGAGACGGAAATTTGCAGCGAGATTTAAAAAAAAAAAAAACCAAAACCAACAAACCAAAACAAACAAACACAACAAAACCAATCAAAGCATCAACACAACAAAACCCACCGCTGCTAAATTCCTACGAGGTTCTTCAGATCTCAAAACCCGTCGGTAGCCAAACGGCAGCATCGCCGTTAACGCCGCCAAGTTTTCATTCACGTGAAGCTCCTCACGAAGTCGTTCCCACCCTAAACTCAACTCTGCAGGCAGCACTAAACCTCTCTTGCGTGACATTATTTACTCCTGACGCACATTACGGTATCTGCAAAAGGCTCCAGCTGAAGACCAAACAAGACTTTAGAGACTTCCATCGCCGATCCCACGCCAGCTGCTACGCGCTGCTCCAGCGGCTCGAGGCAGCTGGAAAGCCGGCGGGAACAGCAGCCCGGGCTCTCCACCAAGGCAGGGGTCCCTCCCCAGATGTGGCACAGCTGGCACGCGAGCTCGGGCACTGCTCGCTGCCAGGCACAACCAAACCAGAACTTTACACCCACCCTCGGACTTAACCACCCTTGGGGTCAAGGGAGCTATAACCAAGCAGATGTCTGGCAAAAGGCTCCTCTTAAACAAGGACTAGTCTACTTTCATCTGTCCTCGAATGAGAAGAACGTAACAAAGACACACTCACATGTATGCATCGGGCATGCCAGCAGGCTAATATTACAAGAAATCTGGTTCTGCATTTCCACGAGTTATGGTAAAGTATGATTTAAAATGTGCTCTGCATTATACACAAAGTCCCAGATGCCTGAAAATAAATAACTAATTTCCACGTGCCCTTAACGGCAATCTACCTGGTCACATCCATATACACAAAAGGCTTTTCACACCTTCAGACACCTCCGCTGCTGCCCTGCCAGCCAGGCCTCCAACCAGCACCAGTATCAGCTGTCCGACAGGTACTCCAGACCTCTCAAGCATCGCAGATTTCAGTGTTTCAGAGCCTGAGTCAATCAATCTCCTCCACACGCATCCCTGCTAAGCAGAAGTTGAGAAAAAAGGGTGTTCTACAAAATACGTGGCCTTAAGGAAGGTTGCAGTGAATTATAAGGCAAGGTATGCTCACCGCTATTCATGTTTTTGTTCAGTTCTAACATTTTAGTATTGAACCTGGCCACAAACCATTCAACCCGTAAGGGTGACAAATTATTTCTTTTGCCTTAATAGATGAATTAACATAGATTGCACGAGGGTATTTCTACGACATCAGACATGAAACACACTCCTAATACAAAAGAAAAAAAGACTCACCCAGTCCAGCCTCTAAGACGCTGTGTCAAATTCAGGTATTTGACTATCCTGCATAAAATCACAGCTCAGATGAGGTGCCTCTCCTCAAAATAGGAGGAGATTCTAGGAAATCCAATGCACATGCAAATGCTACTTTAAAAATAGCTGTGCTTTTGGCAAAAACACCACCAAATTGCTTTTGTTACTTCTCCCACTATCCCATTAACTCAATCAAGAGAGAGCCATGCTGAGAGCTAACGAAAGGTCCTTGTTTCAAACCTTCTTGTAATCCACTTGCACAAGGACAGAAAGCAGCACATTTATTATGGTAGCCAATAGCAAAATCGGGTTGTATTTTTTTTCTCCCCAGTTTTCTTTCATAAGTATCTGATTTAATCCACGTGAATATTTTCTTCCAAAAAAAACCAAAAAACAAAAAATCATCATTGACAAAAATACTGCCACTGAAATTAAAAGGACGCACAACAGAAGACAGGTGTTGGAAATTTCAATCGCTTCTCATGTATTTTGATGATGTCCCACACACCGTATGTCACCGCGTGTGGAGGCTGAGACGCGCCGCCCTCCGCTGTCCCAGCAGCTCTCTGGCAGCAGAAGCCCGAGGGGCTGATGGGATCAGCAGAAACTCCAGGGTCGCAGAGAACAAGAATTGATTTTTTTTTTTTTTCTTAACTTCACAGGTGTGAGATTAATCTGCTGCTCCCAAACTTTATAGAAGACCGGTAAATTGAATCCACACACTCTGAAAAAAAACTCCTCCTTTCCTCTCTCCTGACATTTTTGCACTGTTTTCAGACAAAAAAACCCCACCCCTCCAACTATCACTACAATTGTTCAATATACCAAGACTTTAATTTTAACTACGCTTCTTGGCTGTTTATATTAATAACCAAAAATATGCTTTTAACAGTTGGAAGAGCTGAGCTGAACTGATATTGGTGAATGCAAAAAGATTGAAACCATTTAACTTTTTTCCCCTTCAATTTGGGTCTGAACACTTGAGGAATATGCTACAAAAAATTCTAGATAAAATTAGAATCACGTGAAAAGGAAGTTTATATAAGGAAAGGAACTTAGCTAAAAATAACATCATAGTAATTAGAAAAATGCATCAGAACACGTGGAATCAAACAGAAATGTAACAATTTTTCTGTCTCATCTCCAGTCAAGAGCATCTCTCTGCTTAAAACAGAAGCACTTTTTAAATAAAGCATGGAAACAGAAAGAACAGAGGTTTTAAAAATGAGAATACCAGACGTTGAACGTAACACTCTCCTAAATTGTTTACCTGGATGCTGCTGGAAATGACGTATTGAAGAACTTACTCCAGCAATCTTGTTTCAGGAAACTACCGTGTTTGTTCCAGTCCTTTACTGACTTTCTGAGGTGTTATTAATAATTAAACTTTTCTTTTAAAATTATTCATTAATATTAACTTTGTCTGCAATCTTCCTGGAAGCTAATACTTTTAAAGGAAATAAAAGCGTAAAAATGCGCTAACCACAACAGTTAAATAAAAGAAAGTATTTAATTTGAGAAAGGAAGTTACTTCTTGTAAATTCACTTTCCACAATTCATACTCAGAAATACAGTAACAATCCTGCAACAAAAAGCATTTTCAGCCTTCACTTTCTACATCTATGAGAAACTGAAAAGCAATGGCAATCTACCAACCCAATCTCCTCCTTTGCTTTTGATTCCTCTAAACTAAGAGAAGGTAAAGTGAGAAAAAAAGTGAAGTAACATAGGTGAAATCGTCATACACGAGCCTCAGAAACCTAGTAAGTTAGCAAATTCTGTTTGACACCACTTGCATGCGAAACGTGAGGAATAACCACTAGTACTGGATTGGATCCAAACGAGTTGTATTACAAGAAAAGCCACTTCTCTACCTCCTGGAGCTACTGAGTTCCAAGTTACTTAATTCTTACTTTTTTAACCTTTTTTTTCCAACTGGCCAGTGCAGCACAGCTCCACGTTGTGGAAGCAAATGCATCTTCCTGGCTACAGACAGACAGACTCAGATGACCATGCTGGGGAACCTCCATACCTTATGCAGTGCTTAGGGAGGGTTAACACAAAAGAAAGATTTACAACACCTAGAGTCCCATCCGTCCTTAACTCTGCCTAAAGGAAATCCTAAAGAGAAAGAATGCCTGAAATCTCATCTCTTCTGCACACTTAGGCACCTACCCACATCACTCCGGCAGTGCTTGGCTGCACATGTCCTTGTGGTTGGAATACTTGCCCAAGAAGTGACAGATGACATTCATTTCCCCTTTCAGCTTGCGATAATACAAAAGTGCTTCTCTTTTTCCCAAGAGCTTTCTAAGCGCCTGGTAGCATGTGAAGTTGGGCCAGATTTACTTCTTATCTCCCCTTCTTAGCCACAATGTAGAAGAGAACCCAAGATTCCCAGGGATGGAGTGAGAAGCAAAGAGGGAGAATAAAGAGGAGGGATTTCCCCCAAGAGAGAATGCTGATCCCTGCACCAGCATCTGTTTATTTTAACTTTGCGTTTGAAACCCCCAGATACCATACATATGAAGTATTTCCATACAGTCTGCCTTATCAGGACCCCCCTCTCTTGCACTCCACTGCACACCAACTATAAAATTCCATCTTCTACCATCATTCAGTCACTGCCACATCTCCTCCCCCAGAGCAAACAAAGCTCTGCAAGACATCCCGGGGACACATTGGTACCCAGATTCCATGGAGATTCACATGCAAGGGCTTCTTGCCACACTGCAATTTTGGGGAGGGATGGACAGACACGACTGGGTCTTGAATCTCCACCTGGAAAAGTTACATGTTACCCACAGGTTACCCTGCTCCATTAGAAGAACTAATTAAGTCAATATTATTCCTAGGTCTTGTTTGGATTCATTTATTAACTTCCGTATAAAATATTTCTAGAGTGTTTATTTTACTTTCCTCTTAAAAGACCGTATACAAAGTAATGAAAAAAACACGTACAGAGTGTTCTGAGGAGAACTGGGCTCTTCTCTACCATCACCGCTCAGAAATTCAAGGCTGCAAAACCCACTCTCTACAAACTACAAGCAGAGGACGACTGCGTTGCAATATACGCAGCCTCAAATTGTTTAAAGCTGTTCAAATAAGTCTCACAGCCTTTTCCCTTAAAAACATTTTCTATCCTCAGTTGCCTCAGAAAACAAAAATGAGGTTGCTATTCGGGTGTAACTGTACCCTAATTCTACAAATATTTTTGCCACCGTTTCTTAAGGAGAAGACACAATGCTACAAAAGATGACGGCTCCCAGCAAACAAGCACTGTCAGATGAGTCCAAGCGGCTTTCTCATTTGCATTTTGCCCGTAACACACTCACTGAGCGCTGTCACGTAACACACGCCGCTAACTGCTGCTCCCCCCCTTCCAAAAACCTTCCTCCCAAGCGCAGAAACCCAGAGTATAAGCGGTAGCTTTAAGGAGGAGGTAGCAGTGATACAACTGAGCCCTGTCTGTAAAGGGTGGCTGACTAGCAGGGCATAACGATCCCCTCTGCCACTCAAGCTGAGGAGAGGCAGCTCCTGCCCCTTCTCCATCCGTACGAAACTTCTTCTGAAGCATCGACCATGCTCGTTAATATCTTTTAAACCTCTTCTTAAAATAGCTTGTCAAGATCATTTTCACATGAAAGTGAACTCCAGTACCAGCATACCGAACCCATTTAAACCAGCTACAAAACCCCCAAACATTTACATGGACTAGGAAAAATCCAAACGTTGCCTCTTGTTGATTTATAATACATTTATTGAACGTTTTGTATTCTGAAACGCACTGCAATACCACCAATACCTTGTAACCTCAAGGATTCAACCATACGGTCAACTCGGCCAATGCTGTCACCAACTTGAACAGCTTTTCCTGGGTTTAACTGCTAGTCGGATGAGGCCAAAAAGAGTAAAAACTGCATCGTTAAGTTTCAGTCACAGCAGAAAGGACTACAGTTCCCCAAAGAGTGATAATGAGTGTTTGTGTACCTATGGAGATGCTCGGCGCAACTTCAGGTAGACAACGTGAAAGCAATAGGAAGAGTAACGGAACGGATGAGGGCAGGATACCACAGCACTTTCCTTTTCTTTATTTCTAATAACCTGCAGGAGCCCCAGCCTGCTTCTTCCCGAGATGACAAATTACAGTAACGCAGCTCGGTGCAGGGCACTGGCAAAAGCCGCAAGACTTGTCGCAACAACTGCAAAACTGATAACGTATCACGTGTAGCTGTAGCACCAGCACATCTCCACTGGGACAGGATCTCGGTTAAAGCTACGAGAGAGCAGGGAGACAGCAGTAATTCAAAACTGGACTTTTAGAAATATACAGAGGCCAGTATTATCTATTTGTAAATCAGCTGCTGGCGGGAAATAATGATGTTTTGACAGTCTAGGCCTATCAATGGGTATCGAGAAATTTTCTGAAGTTTGGCCTGGGATACATCAGCACAATATGTTTTTAAATACCTGTTTTCAAAGTTGTCCTTGATGCTTAAAAATTAATATATTTCCTTTGTGTGCACGCTATGAGATACACATTATATTGGCCGAGGGTCTACAATTTCTCATTTTGAGTAGTTAGCTTTTGCTTTACCTTCTTGAATATACAGAGGAAAGCCGCTTCTCATGTTTTTTTAAAGCCTTCTAAAGCATTTCTGGGATGTCAGCACTCTCATTTGCCACGAGAAGCTCTTTCTGATGAGCTCAGGACTTCAGCTTCAAATCAAGTTACATCAAAATGACATCAGCTGAATATTAATCAGGGCAGCATGCACAAATAGGTGTGTCAGAACCAGAGTGTGACTAAAATGCGAGACTTTAATTCATTATCAAGCCTCAAAAAGTATCTTATGTTCGTCCATTAAAGAGACCCGAAAACCTACTGAACATATTGAAACAACCCATTTGTTCACCGACAAAGTCGCGCACTGTAGAATCATCCTCTTAAGGAAAAAAAAATAATCAAACAGCAAAATGTAAACTACCAGGTTAGTGCAATTCAAGTATGGGGAGTCACACATTGACTTGCGGATGCTCCTGGCAAGTCTGTGGTTACACGGTACTATTCCACGCTACTACATTAACTGATAAATCCAAGATTTAACCTTTCTGGAGGCTTTCTTCAGCCCAGCTGGTTCAGCTGTGGCTGGAATAAAACACACGTACGGCACCGAGAAGGAAAGGGGCAATCTAATGACCGGCAGAAAGGCAGCAAGAAACTGCCACCTACGACATTGCAGCACAAGCACGGCGCTGCCGACCTTTGCTTCTACCCGAACCTCTCTCTCCAGGTATTCAGACACAAAAGCGAACATCCACGAGTGACACCATAAACAAAACAGATCATAGGGGTACAAAGAGATAAGACTCAGACAACACCGTCGCCCTCCATGACTCCTAGACACGGAGATCTATACGTATCCCTACGTTATCAGGTGTGTTAAATCAATTAAAATCTAAGGGTGCATTTTATCCATTAGGACGCACAGGGAAGTTCATAAGCTTTGATTTTGATTTTTCCTTTGAACAGGAAAAATCTTCATTTAACCAGCTGGGTTTCAATCTTTTCTGAATTTGCATTTAACTTTTTAGAAAAAAGCTGGTTCTCACTGAGAATGAATGTAAAACAATATAAAAAAAAAAAGTCTCTAAAATTTTAACCTGTTTTTGCTAACCAGAAAATAGCTCAGATCAATATAATTTTGAAGTAAAAATAAATTTAAACAAATTCATTCAAATTATTTACATACAGATTACTATGTTCCAAAATGATTATTTCATGTTACTAGATTTTTATTCTTTTAACCTCTCACTATAATTTGCAGCAAGAGTAATATCAATATTGTACCAGAACACTATACATTTTAAAGAAAATCAGTACAAATATATTGAATGTGTTGTGTATCTGAGGGGAATGGGAGTTTATCAAGGCGTGATTTGCATTTAAAACAGACGTATTAAACAGGGAAGGGCCATCTGACAAGGCAAAATTGAACTGCTTTTAGGGAACGTGTCCTTCCAAGATTTTAGAATGAGTAGATCTTGCCCTTCTTCAGCTGTGTCTTACTTACAGATTAAGATAGAAAAGTTTCTCCATCATTGTTTTTCAGCTCTTTATGAAGTAATTATAAAACTAAATTAACTGAATACACATAAACGAGGAAATATGCTCTTTACCTGCAGAAGGGACTACTACTGTCGTTAATTCAATTTAACACATACATACTAATTCCAGCAGCGTACCAAGTGATTTCCGTGAGGTGTTTCATTGGAGTTCTTTAAGATGTCAGAAACAACCTTGTATTGTTTAATATTGTCTTTATTAAAACCAGATTTATTCAACTTGAAATAGCGTATGACATTGATTTGCAATAATTTTAAGTGGGTACATTTTAAAATAAAAGGAGGAATTTAAATTAACAATCCTTTTTTCTTCTTTTTTTAAACTATCAACTGCTAACTATTCATCATTGAACATTACACATTTACCTATAGGATGAACCGTGGAAATACCTAATAAAGCACAGTAATACTGCTGGCAATATTCAGGCCTTTATATAATGTTTACAAGCATAATTAATCCTCACAATAATCCTGTAGTGTTGGCAGGGTGTAAAGTATTCATTATTCTTTAACTTCACATATGGGAGAACTGAAACAGAGAGATTAATTTTTTTTAAAAAAAAAAAAAAAAAAAAGCATATGTAGGTCCCCCAAATGTAAAGTCAAGGCCTAAGCAAAAAAAGACTAATTTTAAAGGCACTAAAAATCAATAAAAGCAGATGGGGCTCTGAGCTTGTGAAAACAAGTTCTCTCCAGGAGCATAACATTAGACATTTGACAGTCTGGGCTAACGTTTTTATTACAGTTTATTTTTAAAGTTTTGTTACATTATTTTCCATAATTAATGAAACGGGTGTCCAGTTCTGAAGCAAGATTAGCCAGGTCCTGTTAGAGCTTCTAGACCATAATCCTACCTACCTTTTTATAAGAACTAATTTCGGCTAAGAATGCATGTTAGTTCTTCTGCTATACAAATGGAGAAACACATTTAATATTACACAGAACAAAAAAAAAATCATACACTGAGTCAATGCCACCTTTGTCAGAATTAGGGCCACCAAGCCTAAACCATAGAGATACGGTTTAGTGATGTTTTTTATCAGAGTTAGGTCGGTGGTTGGACTTGATGATCTTAAAGGTCCCTTCCAACCTAGACAATTCTATGCCTCTAAGCACCAGCCTGGGTCCACTTTTGTTTTGGTGTTAAGAGGAAGCAGGAAAAAGGTGGCTTCAAACCTACCTGGAGAGAACACCTTCATGCATGGATTTTTATCGGACAGATCTCTATTCTAGCAGGACATTGTTGCTCTTAAATTGTTTCACTCCTCTTGAAGGCACGGCCTTTTTTTCCCCCGATATAATTCTTAACCAGTGAACACACTCTCACCTGACATCTTAGAAATATATTTTCATTTTTGGGACAAAACTTGATACTGTTTCGGGTCAGCACTTTCACCGAGACTTTTACTTATTCCCACCCCCCCCAAACAGGTTTGTGAAGATAATTACGAAAGAAATTATCTTTCGTGGGTGCCGACTGGGGAGTGGTGAAAGGACATCTATTCCACCATGCAGCCGACGTGTGTGAGGACACGCCAATTAAATATACGTGTACCCCCCCCTGGAGCTGGGCTGGTCTTTTTGTTCCTGGGCTGGAAGAGATTCCTGCCAGGGATACCAAATCCAAGGAGAAAAAGTGCAGTAGCAGAGAGACGACACAAGGTGGTGGCCACTGAAGCCTGGAGGAAAGGAAAGGGAGCGGAAAGCCTGCGTGGAGAAGGCTGTGAAATGGGAATGTTGGCTCCAACCCTGGTATCTGACTGTGGGGCAGGGGACGCTCTAATGGAAAGCACTCCCTTTGAATCTCAGCCAAAAACTTAAAAGCATCGCCACAGCTGCCTGCATTGTGTTACTGCAGATTTCAAAAGGGGAAGAAACAAACCCAGAACTAACCCCTGGCTGGGTTCACGAGCTCCACCAGTTTCTCCGATTACGCTTGGAAGCTCCCACAGCCGCAGAAGACAGCTAACGGGACCCAGACACACAAGCCTGTACGAATGCTGCCCAGAGAGCAGCCCTCTGGGTCGCACACCTGGAATTCCAAACATTAACCGCTACCTTAAAACTGGGAAACGTGATGTGGGCCAAAAGGCCTTACAAATAAAAGCAGGGAAACTAAAACCCAGAAAAATTACCAGCTTTTTTTACCAAGTGAAAAAGACTCATAGAAAGCAGAAAACAAGAAAAAAAAAAAACAAACATAAAGAATCGGAAGCAAAAAAAGTGAGAAATAAACCAATTTCATCAATGGTGTGATTGAAGAGGTTATTAGAGGCAAGAAAACATGTATCCTTCAAAAGAGGGAAACTGACCCTTAGCAAACCAATGGCAGGAGGGATCAATTATGGCAGGTGAAATGAAAGATGGAAATAAGGAGAGAGGAGAGGAAATGTGACCAGCAAGTAACAGAGCTGTAACAGCAATACCGAGGCATTCTTGAAACGTATCAAAGCAAGAAGCCACCAGTCTGCCGGGCTGCTGAAGAGGCAACAGACAGCTAAGGTCAAAGATTTGCAGAGAAAACCAAATTATGTCTTTCTATCAGGTCTTCATGGAAGAGCGATACAGGCCTATAACTTTACTTTTCATATATTTTGATACGGTAACTGAGATGCCAAAGAGACGATGTTGGAATCAAGATGATAAAATTACAGAAGAAATAGTCACTGAGAATATATAAAAAATACCTTAAAAGTATGAAGGAATTTAATATGAAAGACTTGAGCAACTGGGAGAAACAGGCACTTTACATACACCAGCATATTAAAATGTAAACTCTAAAGGATGCAAAGAGAAATCCTAGAAATTACAGCTGAACCAGCTTCACTTCAACATAAGGCACTCTGGATGCTTACCAGAGACGATCCAGTCAGCAATGACATAGCAAAATCAATCAATCAATCTATTTGAAATTAAAAACCTGGAATGTTTCTTTCGGAATCTCAGTTTTACACAATGTGAAAGATTATTTTAAAAAAGAAGATCTAATACACAAATGATACAGCACTATAGAAATTAGCAGTGAACTTAGGATCCTGACTACGTATTTTCCTTAATTCTGTTCTCAGAAACAACCAAAATGTAATAAACAACATAAATAGTAAAAAGCTTAGGAAGATTTTCATGGGAGGAAAAAAAATAACTAGGCTCATATAACTGAATCAGATGAAGTTAGTGAACAAATGCTACAGAAAAAAACAAAGTACTCAGTTCTTTTAAAAATTGAAGAGCAAAAGAATATTTTAAAAATGGAAAGTAAACAATTTAGATTGGAAATCAATCAGTTTTGTTTACTAACTCTTAGAACTCACAGCCACAAGCTGGCACGGTGAAGATCTTACATTCACATTTATTTAGGTAAGTACATCATTATGTAAAGACTTTTCCTACGCCTTTATTCCCCCTTTTACTCCCCAAAAGACAGAAAATCTAGTTTTTCTTAAGGTTTAAGGTATCAAATCAATTACAATCTCATAGCACACTTTGATAAAGAAGGAAAGTTAACTGCCTGATCTCAATATCTAAAAATATTTTACCTTTTTCGTTGTCAGGAATACTTTAAACAGCAGATCAGTTCAAGATGCAATGTAATACTCTATACTGCTTAGTTGCACATCAGCCTGGACAGAATAATCTTTCCATAAAACAACTCCTCTGTATGTAAAAATTTAAGGGTTTTTTTGGGGGGGTTTTTGGGTTTGGTTTTTTGGTGTTTTTTTTTTTTTTTTTTTTAAGATTTCTGAAGCTTGCCAGAGTTACAGAGTAAAGGAGCATTACGGGTACTGGGAAAGGTGAGAGGCTGGAGGGAACTGACTTTTATGTGAAATTATATCAATTGGTAAAACTCCTGCATCTGAGTAGTGAAACGAGTCACTTAGGCTCTATGCCCTTGCGTGTTATGCAGACATCTAGCCGGAAATTACCTCCACGTGGAATGAATGCCTGCCTTTATAATTCCCCCAGGTGACTTGTGAATGGAATTGCCCTAATATTTAAAACGGTAATTTTAAGGTAATACCACTGCATGTGTTTAAAATGTCAATTAAAAAAGAAGGAAAAAAAAAAGCAACACACGAAACAGGCTGGTAACTGTTACAGGCTTATTTTCATACACAGTTAAGATTTGCGCGAGGGTCAATCTCACCTGACCTTATCATTTCAGACAGCACTCAGGACATGTAAATCTTAACATGTTTGATTCATGAAAAAATTCAGTAACAAACTGTTAAACTAAGTTTCCTGATACGAAAGTACTACACCATTCTAAACTATTTATAATACTGAAAATTTTGTTTGGTCCGTTTATTTTTTTTTTTTTAGAACGGCAAAAACACACAGTGCTTTAAAAAAATAAATAAATAAATGTTTAGCGTATATGTACAAACAATCATCACAGGTATCTGATATGTTACAGTCAAGCACAGCAATCTAGCCACCAGCCTGCCCGATTATAAATAGGCTGCCAATCCAGGCAGCAGCAGCAGCGGCTGTCTCTCATCATTCTGCTTTCTCCCTCCATTTCTATTAGATTTCTAACATGATATAGTAATTTCTGCGTATTTTCTCCAAGCTCTGTAATAGGTGTGACAGGCACAAGCACAAATACATTTGTTTTTACGATTATTCACCACGAACACAATTCTGTACTAACCTGTTACTGTTTACCTGATTTATATATGTGTACAGACTAACTGGCCTGCACACTTGCATTGTCTGTTATAAATTAAATGTTTACTATTATAATTCAGCTGTCTTTAGAAAAGCAACTAAACTGCCTGTCCTACTAGCAACTGGAAAATAATATATGCACCTGATTATATAAAGAATGACTCTCAGAGTACAATTCTTATTACAGAAATGATAAGAAGTGATCTCCCGTTTTCTCTTTGCAACACATTAAGCCTTGAAAATGTTCCCACTTGAACAATTTTACTTTTGGTCCTTAAAGTATTTTCTCTTGACTATAGAAAAATTACTTTGTCAGATAAGTATTAGTTTGAGGGGACATGGTTTAGTGGTGGTTTTGGCAGTGCTGGGTTAACGGTTAGACTCGATGACCTTAACAGTCTTTTCCAACCTGGACGATTCTGTGTTGATTTGATTTATCTCCTCTTGTTGGCAAAACTGTATGTTTAGATACCACTCTATCAGACTATATCCTTACAAGTAGTACCAGTGTTTCTAAGACATAGTATACAAGTGAAAATGTTCTGGAAAGGCTGTTAATCGCTGTAACGCTCCAAATAATTGTGAATGCATTCATAATTCTATATGCTCCTTGGCCAAAAAGTTCAAAATCCACGAGGTTTAGTGGCTATTTCCAGCAAAGGCACATTGTTTCATTTCAATACATGCAAACGTTATTACACAGCTTGTATTTGAGAATTTTCAGTGGGATCAATTAAAGACTACTTTTCCTCTTGCATGCTTCCTGTAAAATATTGAAATCAACACGTACAATGCACCTACTGGTGCTTAAAGTAAAGTTCAAGAAAGCTGGAAGCAGATGCTCTCAGTAAAAGACATCAAGCTATAGAACACTGACATTGATCAGGGTTAATTACATCTTCCTTCTTTTAAAGCAACACACTACAGATCCGTTTGCTTCAGATTTTTTCAGACATGGCCCTACACCTAGAGTCAAAACAATGTGGTATCAATTAAAAAAAACCCAACTAAACAGAAAAAAACCCCAACAAACAAGAACCCCTAGACCCAGCTGCCTGCACTCTTCACACTGTGCTAGCAAGATCACACTGAGCTGAAATTTTCAGTAGGTGCCTAAATTTTACCATGACGGCAGTATCAATATCGGTGACGCAGACACATGAAAAAATAAAATGTAGAGCTTCTCACACGTCCTTCAAGTTTTGTCAGTATTAGCTTGTAGAGATTCCTGTTCCTGCCCAGACACTTACTGATACCACACATCGTATAGAAATTCATTAGTAATCTTTGCAGGCGTAATGAAAATTCTGAGGTTATACCTGTTTAAACCCGTTGTATATATCACCGATACACAAACAACATTCTAGTGGCTTTCCAGACAGCCCGGGCTCCAGCAGATACCATCTTGAAAGTCTGGCTACATCCCTTTTAGAAGTTACTGTTTCCCATTCCTACTTTTATGCTCTGCTCCTCCGCAGACGAAAACTTGAGGCCGATTTGCCCCAAGTTTTGTCACTATCAGCTTGTAAAACGTTAGAATTACTGATAAGCTGAGGTGCAGAACATGTAACTGCTGCTGGTAACATCTTAAATTATTCTAAGCATTTTTACCAAAGGGTATCTGTCCAGGCACTTAAAAGGAGGTGGTAATACGAGCAGTGTACAGTTTATGGATACAGCAACAGAAGTTACAGAAGTAGGAATAATAAACAGGAAAGATTATTTTTTAAAAACTAAAATCCAACTCAGCTCCATAAAAGCGGCAGAGACAAAGCGTGCTCTTAAATGGGACTTAAACGTGGCCAAGGTAAGCCCTTCTACAGATGAGTCCTGGGAGGTCACAGGATGCATTGATGGCAACATGGAAGATGACATGGAAGCAACTGCTCAAGAAGTGACAGATGGATGTGTGGGAACACTAAAGAAGTGGAGCGAGTGGGGGAAGAGACAGGAAACTCAACAAGGGAACATAAGTAAGGAAGGGCAGAATTATATAGAACTTTGAAAGTACCGAAAGAAGCTCAAATCTGATGCAAATATGGGTGGTGAACAGTAGGGGGAATACAAAAATAAGAGTGACAATTAAATCAGCAAGCAGGAAGGATTATTTTAACAGCTACATGTTAGGAAGTGAAAGAAGTCTCTACTCCTTCTGTCATAATAGACATGTCTAGGACAGAGCTGAAGTTAGTGCAGTGGTTAAGACATGGCATGAAATGAGGCTTGCCCATAGGGATACTAAAAAAAAAAAAAAAAAAAAAAGCTGTGTCTTAAGCTGCTACGAAAGCAAGCACCAGATTTATAGCTGACCTAGATGACCACAACCAATAGAATGAACATACTAAAAAAAAAAAAAATCTCTAAAAATTGCACACCTGAAGAATATAGAAAGTGAAGACTGTATGGTCAGTAGCAGAGAAAGACAGAAAACTAAGAATCTGGGATAGAAAGAGGACAAGAGATAAAACTGTGGCCCCACTGAAATAAGCAGCAAACTGTACAACAGCTTCATTGGTATCTGGATTTTACAAAAGGAGATAATTTTTGGCCATTTTTCAGCTGATGACATAGTATCTGAGAAACATCGTATGAATGACTACCTAATACTGGAAAATGAACCTGGAGTTATCATGGAGAAGCAAAATAAAACACAGTTTCTGAACACATTCATTTTAGTAAGATCTCATGGAATAACCGGGGGAGATTCAAGAGGTTACAAAAGAAGCTAACTTTTTTTTTTTTCCCCAGTTTTCCACCAGCTGACTACCAAACCTCAGACAATTTTCACTACTTATATCCTAATTTAAGGAAGGATTATTCAATTTTAATTAATCCATTTTACCAATGTTCAGAACCAAAAAGGACTGCATTTGTAACAGTCCAATAAAAGACTAGAATAGCAACACTGAAAAATTTTGCAAAAGCTTTGCTCTATGTTCTATTCCAAAGACCTCTAGAGATTGGCTATAGTTTTACACTCCATTACATCTGATGCAATCTTTAAAAAATAATTTGAAAGTTAAATAAAGGCAAATTTTCCACAACGGCCCAAATGACTATGAAGTCTGTTTTCTGTTTGCAGAAGATGAGTAGGCACTTCAAATCTCCACCTTCACGAAAATCAGGGAGTCCTAATTTTGCAGATTTATTCCATGGCTCCTCTCAAATACTAAATGGACAAAACAAGGCTGAGGCTGACTGTAAATAAAATATATTTGAAAGAGAACTAAGACCTACAAAAAGCAAGATAAACAACTCATTCCACAACTTAAAAAACCCCACTATTAAAAGCAGTTTTGTTTGGACAGCAATTCCTGTGTTTGCAACACATATAATTTATTAGAATCAATAAAGCTGATCAGAAACATAAATTATTATTTACACAACTAGGATGTAATACAAAAGTTGGCAAAAAATACAGCAAATAATGTTATTACATAAATTGCCTGGTTTAACTACTCTTAGGGATGCTATTAATGCTGTGCTTCAATGATTTTTCTTTTACTTTCTTTTTTGCATATGAACTAAATCCCTCAGCTACTCAAGTGTTTCTCATTCCCAATATTCCAAGACAATTTCTCACCAATTCAGTGGATATTCACCCCAAAACACTTCAAGAATTGACTCTAACCGACATCTTTCCAAATGCGGTTGAGAGTTTCATTTTTGAATAGGTGAAAATTGAGAGCAGGACTGATAAAACAGCCTAAGAATGCACGCACTTCCACTAAGAGCCTGCATTTCACATTAATGAAAGGAATACACTACATAGTTAAGAAATACGCTATACAGTTAAGGTATCAGCTTATCTTAAATCAAGTCATTAACAATAATAATTTTTAAATATTTATCAAGTTCTGTGGTTGGTGTAGTGATTTCTAAGTGTTATAAACACCGTCACCTTTCTACTATCCAGTATCTTCAAGAGTAAGCTGTCAATATTATTCACGGTGGCTGCTGGGAATGCTGCTCTCAAGGCTGCTCTGCACAGGCTGTCCGTGGCCGGAGCACGTTCCTGGATCCTCCTCTGGCCCGTTTCCATTTCAAGATCTATTGTTTCATTTCCTCTGCAAATTTACTATTTGCAACTTGAAGGGAGACTTAAGAGTTCAATTATTTTATTTCTTAGTGATATCATGTATCAAAACTCAGAAAATAGAAGAGTTTGCCACGGAAGCCTTGATTCTGTACCAATTCAAGGGAACAGAAAAATTATTGATTTTAACTGATAAGAACCAAGCCTTGGGAGGGGCTGAAATGTGCTACACATTGTACTACGTAATTAGCAATACCCACAAGATAAACTCTTTGATACATCACTCAGGTAGAGTAACATAAATATTCTGGTCCATTTAGCCGATCTGACTTTTTGTAAATTATAAAAGCTAAATAAAAGTTTTGTAAACTTTTAGTGTTAAATACTGTTGAATCCATCCATGCAGAATGTATTCAATAAAAATTATGTATTGCTGCTTCACATCAAGTCAAATTCAAACAAACTTTGAAAGATACTGTTCAATAATTTTGCTCTAGTTTTTTTATCTTCTGTCATTTCACTCCATCTGCTTTAAAAGCAAGAAAATATTTGTTGAGACATTATATATATATTTTTGGTTCACAATTTCTCCTCCTAAATTGAAATTAAGACAACTGTTTTTAGCAAAAAAAATTAAAAAATAGGCTGTCCTTTTGTAAAATTAGCTCAGCTTAATTTCTGCAATAGCAGTACAGAAAGAATCCTTACAATTGATCGGAAGTGAATGTTCAATAGTTACCAATGACACAAGGGCAGTAAAGAGAGTGTAATACGACGGTGCTTGTGGCAAATAACTTCCTCCCGCCTCATACTGTGACACACATATAGTAGATTTAGCTCTCCCATCATATATGCCAACAGGTAAACGGGGTAGGCTTTTAATCAAAAAAAACTTTGAATATCATTTTCTGGGCCATTTTTATTCTGATGTTCATGAGTGGTCTGGAGTACGCTGAAATTTCCTGAATGAATAGCATAAATTGATGTACAAGTTAACCATTCTATGCACTGCACCTATTAACCTAGTATTTTTTTGGTATTTTAGTTTAGGAAAAATAAATCAGTTGATAGAACAGAAGATAACTCTGTTCCTCAAGCACGCCTGTTCACAGTCTGACATCTTGCTGTAAATAATAACTCATTAGCACCAGTTTGAGATCTGATACAGGACTGGATTGGTATTGTCTAAACATGCAGGATGTTCCTTCCCTCTCCTGACAGAGCACTGACTTGCAACAGAGAAATACACTGAGCCCTACCTGTAGAGCTGCCACTCTTTCTGTCCTTTCGACACAAAATGAGAGCACCCTCTCACTAGCAAATAACTAAAATCTATTACTGTTTCCATTGTCTTCTAAGAGTTTTTTTCTCAAAGCAAAGGAAAACCATCATCAAAGAGAAACAGGCAAACCAAATATAAAGAACCACTGAAGGATATAAAGTTCTGGATTTTTTTCTGAAGAAGCTCAAAACTTTTGAAGTAAGATTAAGTAAAAACGTCAGAGTGAAGATTACCAGCAGTCGATCTGACTATTTTCTTCCCTTCCACGCTTCATTTCGTAGCAAAATGAAGCATGAAAGCATGTTCCAGATTCACAGGTGAAACTGCTGAACATTTAAGACCTTGTCCTAAATAGGTGTTTATATTTGTAGGTTCATGTCTACACAGATCGTTCTCCCACGTACACGTATCTAGATGGCGTCCAGACACCGTGGCATTACACCAAACCAACGGTATTGTAACAGAAATTGCCCTTTCTTATGTATGAGCAACCAAAGTAAGTTGTAACACTATTTTGTCCCTATTGCTTATGAGGCAATTTAATACTTCAAAGCACCACACAAACATTAACAAATTGATCTGAAGAGTCTTTTATAAGCTATTCTACAGAAGTAAATTCTACAAAGTAGAAATTCTACATTCTACAACTCTACACGTTGGAACAATTTTTCTGCTTTCATTTCATGCACTGGGGAATAAAATCTTCATTTACACGACTTCCAGCATAATTACTTCTGAATGAATTAGTTAAAGAGAATAAGAAAACAGCAGAACAAGGCAAACAATGTCCACACCACAAAACGTTGCTTTTTTCCCCATTTGCAGCCTGCTTCACATGGCTGTGAACGAGTCCGTGTGGGGGGCTGTCAAGGTATCTGAGTTTCAGCCGAAGACATCTATGGACAAACACTGCCACGTAATTCCCCAGTTTTGATGTAGCATTACATACACATAATGAAAACTGCCAAAAGATTCATTTTTAAAGAAAATTATCCACTTTCAAAAAATCAGCACTTTTTTCTTGGAGGTGAAATATGAATATTTATATATAAAAGTGATGATGCCAGAAGCAAACATTGCAAACGGGATTACTGACGTAAGGATTTCACTTCGGCATCCTGAAAGACAATCCTCTAGTAATTTTCCTAGCCCTTAGAACTATAAGTTGTAGAGAGGGTGGCCACGAGTGAGGAAAACAATGAAAAATTAATTTTTAGAAACCTTAAAATGGGCATTTAATGATTTATATCAGACCATTTGGTGGTCGAATTTGCAGTAAATCGGGGGAACTGGGCAAGTTTGGGTTTGTGGTTAACAGCTTTAAACCTGATTCTGTCTTTGCCACACGTTAACAATGAGTTCTCATTGGGCACTATGGTTCAGACCAGCATAAACTTACTGAAATCCAGTTCAAACCCGAGATCGGTTGCTCAAGGACAGATTGATTTGGACAACTCTTAATACAGCATACTTGAAGAAAATAAGCCGAGAAACATCACATCCTACACAAATCTGCACAAAAAAAAAAACCCTTACATCAAGACATTTTATCTAGATTATGCCCTGTTTAAATTCATCAGAAAGTAAAACTGCTTGCTAGTCTTTGATCAGCCTTCTTTGAACTGATCATCCTGCTGCAAGGAGCTTCAGCTAAGCTTAAAACCCTCTAGTTTAACGTTAAGGCAGGTTTGTTTGCGAAGTATGTCTTGTTAAAATGTTGCCCTTAACGATGTTTAAATTTACAATTAGCTTAGAGTTGGTTTTAACTGCTTTTGTTGGGAGAGGAGCACAGATCCTGCAGAAGTTCTCTCTCTTCCCCTCCTTAAACATGCTATTTAAGCAATGCCACTCCACAGCATCTTACTGCCTAATGAAAAAGCTTTTATATTTTCCCTTGGAAGACCGGAATAGGTTGGGAAATTTTCCCACATACGGGAAGGATTTAAAAAACACAATCCTAAAAAAGAAATATTTTGAAAAATTAGATGATGTACTGGGGCAATGTTTATACATTATGTGTAATGTCTATATATTACAACATTTATATATGTTTATAGCTACGGTCTATATGGACAGCAGGGTGCTTCCATGTCCATGCGTGTAGTATCAGATCGTTTATATTTAATAGTAACATAGCTCTTTGCATAATCTACTTAGTTTGTAAACAGGAATTAACGTATCTTCAGTGACTTGGTGACATACTCTAAGCCATGTTTTTTAATTGATCAGGGACCTGGCACAGAGAAGCAAAAGGCTTTTGTAAGTACATCCAGTGAATGACAGGAAAGTAGGAATTAGAATTCAGAGCAGTTCCTAACTTCCAGACTATGAATTTTTACCGACTCACTGAACAGAACGTGCTGTAAAAGCGTTCTGTGAAAAAAGAATATGGTGAAATCACAAAGGGAAAATACAGACAGTAAACATCTTTTTTCCCCTCTTTTGATAAACTTCACAATGAAGATGACCAAAACTGTAGCCCCCCTTTCCCCTTGCTTTCGTGAGTACCTTCTCAGTTCCTTCCTCTTTCCAAGCCACTGAAAATCACCCCGTAAGCAGCTGGGATGCTTTAGGGTGAACAACAGGAATCAATGTACCGCAAGTGTAATTAAATTTTAAGCCAGCCTTTTGGGGACTCTAATTAAAGAGAAAGTCCACAATTTCCTTTGTATTTTTATCATCTCAACAGCACTAAAAAAAATCAAACTTTCAAATGTGAGCATCCCTGCTCTGAAGGTTGTCCACATCACAGAGCACCCGCGCGCCCTCTCTACACAGCCGTAAGTGTGCTGATACACCCTCTTTCACAGCATCTCGGGGACTACCTCCTGCCTCTTCTTACTGAAATCCTTTTGCCTCCTTCTCAAGCAACTGTGCAAAACCTGGAAGCATTTGGAGATGGGATAAAGAAGCATATAAGTTACAGGAAAACCCTGGAGGTCCTACGTTAGTTGGTGTGCATCCTTAACTACAGACTGGCATCTGTCAGCTGGCAGTTAAGCAAAATTCACATTTGAATTCATAACTCCAGTGAGCCACCTAGTCAAGAATTAAATCATATCACATAAAATGTATATCCAAGAACTGTAATAGGACTCAGAACAAGCTTTTAAGTTCAAGGGCCAGCCCACACCTAGGTCACAGGCCCTGTCACAGCAGGGCAGTCCCAACAGCCAAAGGCACACAAAGGAACCGATACAATCAGCAGACACGGCTGCCCATCATGAACGATCAGGGAGTCCCACTATCAAGGCAGCACACGCCAAAGGGAAAGGTTTTGGTGGAAGTTCAAAGCAATGCTAAAACTCACACCTCCAGCTGGACGTAAGAAGGGCTTTCATTTCTACACCACCACATTCCTGAAGGTGAAATAAGCACCTCGCCTATTATCACTGCAGGTTGCTGCAGTGCTGGACTGGCGTCCAGGTTCAAGCTGATGTGTGATTGCCATATCACAGCTACTATTGTCTTCTCAAAGGTAAAAAACTACCTACAATTTGCTGATAGGATTGCAGGCCCCAGCACAGGTTGCTTTTGTGTTGTATGCATTAAGTGGTGTGCCTTTCCCAGTTTTAGAACTTGCCTACTCTTCCAGATACACAATGGAAAGAAACTACCAAACGCCATCAGAAAACTATCACAATCCAATGACTCCGATGTTATTCAGAAGTGGCTGATTAAAAGGATGAGTGTTAAAAAAGATACTGTCCCTGCTAAATACAGGCTCCTAGCTGCAGCAGCAAAGGTGAGCTTCAAATCATACCAAATTCTGTGAAAGTTTGGTGCGTGCATTTGTATAGAAGTTTGCATAGAAATATGTGAAAAACCCTGAGAATGAGCTGGGTTAATTCCACAGTAAAAATATACACTAAAGGAACAATTTTCTTTCTCTTTCATCACACTTCACAGGCAGCTTTGCTGTTGTGAAGTTTTTCTAACTTTCCAGAGTTTGCATCTTGTCTTGTTTTAGGATTGCCTAAATTGATGTTTTAAGAGCACAAGTCAGCCCTTTAACAGTTACTTGTATGAGGTTACGGAGTTACTCAAGAGTTTTCAAATGCTTGAGATACTGAAGAACATTTCGAGGTTATTAACGCTTATAATCTATTATGGTTCACTCCTAAAGTAACATCTTAACAACTGACTAGTTGTTATCATACAATGGTAAGTCTTCTCTGTATCAGATATAAGCCATATCAGTTGTAACTGAAATCCCCAATTTTTGCAAGCTTTAGCTAGCATTCAGCATGACAAGATTCTGAAGCCCCATGCTACCCCCTCACCTTTCTCTGCGTTTCTTGGAGACTCTCTCTCTCTCTCCATACGCCTGCACGGGAGTGTATGTTCTTCAGTCAATTCACACACATCATTGAACAGCAAGAGCACATATCTAGGCCCACAGCAGGGGGGTTAATTAACTGTACAAGGGACAGAGCTAGCTCTAGAGCTATCTTTTACACGTATACAGAGAATAAACAGAGCTGATACTTAAGGGAAAATGCAGTAAGTTTTGCACTCCTCACTTTCTCATAAAAAGACACCGATTTAAAAAAAATATATATTAGCAGCAGCTCTAGACTCGACTTGACTAAGAAAGTTCTCAAACACTAACACTGGAACACTCAGTTTAAGACTTTTCAGACTGGAATAAGACCTTGCAGATGGACAAATGAAAACATTTATGTCCTTGTCGTAGGGCCTGCTCAGATCTACTGCAGTTAATAATGGTTGGACGCACAAAAGAAAAGAGCTGGTTGCTTACTTTCAGACTAAGGGTTAGCAGACAACACAGTAAGAAAACCCCTTTGCATACAGCATCACTCCTCTTGGTGTCAGCACCAGCAGAGCTACAGCAGTGGTAATGTCCTGGAAGAATTTCAGGAAAACAACAGTGTTTTCAAAACATTTTCCTAAAATGCTGCAACGGAGGAAACTTTTCAGCCCAGGAAAATAAATTGTCAAATACATGAGTGAACATATTAAGACTGATGGCACATGCATCGAGCTCAGACAGGGATACTAAGTGATACAAATGGGAAAACAACTCTTATACTTTTATTCAAATAATGCAAGTCCAGGACATCAATCCCTATTGGGAGGCTGGTATCACTGTATCCGTGAAGTACACATATGCTTTGATCAGGAAGTTGGACTAGATGACCTCTGGGGGTCCCTTGGTACCTAAAGTTTTCCATTTACCATACCCCATCAAAACACCAATTACAGTATCAGCCCTGAATGCACATCACAAAAATAAAACTTGCATTATATACTCTTGAATGTACTCCATGCCTGAACTTCTCCATCCTTTTCACTTTCCTGTGTCATAACAATCTTATTTCTTATCATTGAGGCATAACTCACTTCTCAGAAGCATCAGAAGCATCCTGTAGGAGTTTGTGTCTCTAGAGTTGAACCATGTGTTCTATTAACAGTGCGCTTTGGGGGACTGGGAGGGTTTATGAAATGTAAGCTCGGGTTAAAGGATGCTTCCTACATCCTCCACGTAAAGGAGCCTACCTGTGCTTACAGTCAGTGACTGTCTCTGAGAGTTTCCCACTCTTTGGAGTGTGACGATATAGGTTGACAGTTGGAGGAGACACTTTTTCTCAGGGTTTCTTTTTTCGTCGTACTGGTTGTGTTAAATTTCTTAATCAAGAATAACTGCTATGTACTGATCCAAAATATAAAGATGCCCTACAATGTTAGGTTGAAGTTACCATTTAGAATTCTTGATTCTGAAAGTGATTTTGTGTAAGTGATGCTGCTAGCTTTCTGTCACAGACTCAGCTACACTTTGAAACCTGAGTGCAGAAAAGTTGTTTTCCTTAGTACCTCAATCATCACATACATTTAAAGCCTAAAAAAAACCTGCCAAAAACAAAAAAAAAACTCAAACAAACAATTTTACTATTTTTATTTATGTTGAATCAACTCTGCAGAACTTCACAGGAAATAAACCTTGTCTCTATTCCAATTAAGGCATAAAAACCCCAACACTTTTTAACCTAGCTCCAAGTACAGGACAAATTCTCAAAGTAGCTACACCTGTGTAAGACCACTGAAAACAAAAGCAGCTGTGGAAAATTCACATCCTTTTTGGTAGAATTTAAGGGTTTCCTCCTTTTTTGTAATTGGGCAGCAGGAGTGAGGATACCCACAGTGGGCTACCATTTGGGCCCGATTTTTTGTTGTCCATGAATAGTTTTATTCAAAGGCAGAGATTAACAACGTAAATGTGGTGGTTTGAGCCCTCAGACCAGGACAATAAACAAAGGCGTTGACTGTATGATATTTCAAAGACACCCTGTTGCTTTCTGCTTAGCCCCAATGTACATGATCTATATTGAAACGCTCAGGACTTGAAACGCAAATTCTCGGGCAGAATTTAAAAGTTCTGTCTCTGAACAATTCAGTTTGAAATTTGCTAAACAAAAATCATGATGCCTTAGAATTCGGGGTGCTCTCTGCTGTCAAACAGCTTCCAAAAAACCTTCTTAGCTGTTCTTCCTGTGTACAACTCAAGTTGTATAAATTCAGTTCTTCAAAGAACACTCAAGAACTATTTTAGAGTTCTTTTTGTGCTTCATCTTAATACTCCTTGTGTCAGGCTACACTGAAAGCAGTATCAATGGCGACAAACAAAATGCAAATCTTTAACATAAATTTTCTATGTCCAACTGTGACAACCTCCATCCTCTGTAGTTAAATCCCAGTCATTCTGGTCTACCGTCACGTGTTAACATCTGCTTCATGCATAGGGCTACTCTATGGATTAGCTGAATAGCTGGATTCCACTGGAAGCAGTGGGAGAAGCAAGACAGACACAACCCTGCCTTCCTTTCTGCCCTTTAGGAGCTGCCCGTACATTTAACATAACTGCACCCCTGAAAAAGGAGACTACCAAGCCACAGGTGGGGTTCAAAGCTGTGGTTACACAGCTGTTAAACCCAGGATAAATTCAGGCAGCTGTCAAAGGAAAGCTGTTTCAACCCTTCCTTTGTTTCAGCCCTTCCTTTCTGCCACTTCCCTGATGCCAAAAGCAGCGTTCATTCAACCGCACGCAAGCCAAGTGAGCAAACTGGAACACGCTCAAAAACTAGCACATCTCAGAGGTAGGCTTCAGCCAGACAACTTTTTGACGCCAGTTACCGCACAGCAACAGGAACACTAATTCTGGCACAAGAGAGGGGCAGAATTAAGTAGTTAGACCAGGCAGGAAGGCAGATCACTACTTTTACAGCAACAGTGTAATCTGAAGCTTAATCAACATGGCCATACAGTCACAACCTACAAAACCACCAGGTATGGGATCCTAACTCAGTTTTGCCTCTGAAACACAGTGAATTTGGAGGCTCAGAAGCACAGCACTGGAATCTCTGGTTAAAGAGGAAGACAAAGTAGAGAAGCACAGCCTGACTCTCCTCACTCCTGCGCAGTGCTTCGGTAACTCCAGATAATGACACTGCAAAGTGTTCTCATCAGCCCAACCACAGGATGTTCTTAAGTAGGTATTTCTTCAGCAACCTGCTCAGGGTCTTTCAAGGACCATTAGGAAAAGACAAATAAAATACTAGCTTTTAAAAGGCAGGTTTGGGAGGGGTGGGGGTATTTTTAATACAAGACAAACATTTACTAAAAAAGCAGGTACTTCCCTAGTGTGAGTTATTGCTTGTTGCAAAAATAAAAGTACAAAAGCTTCCTAAAAAAATGTTTATCTTTTGTAATAGGCAACACAGACAGAGATTAACTCTTTCCATAAATTATATGCTCAGCCCTACAAAATAAAAGATTTCAAAGCAACCTGTATTTTTAAGACAGTCAAGGTAACAGAATGCACTGGGGGAAAAAAAATACTTTAAAAGATACTTTCTTGTTTCCTATAGAACTTAATCTGACTTCTTACCAAAGCAGTTTAAACACAAACATTAGATTACCTGAAGCCTTGTAAGAGGTAATTCTTATTTCTTATGACCCTACATTTGATGCCTGCTGCCTTTGCAGCGTTCCCAGCACCCTGAAAGCCCAGGCTGGCTTTAGGGACGTTACACAGTTGTAAACCACTGCACTGTCCATCAGTGCAAACACGACACGCACAAGGTGACCTATGCTCTCGGGTGATGCATCCCACTCTTCCCTCTCCAGTTTCTGCCCTTTGCTGACCTCCAGAAACGAGAAGCGGGCTGAAAAAGGGCTTCATCTCCAGGGAATAGGAACAGTCTGAGTAGGCATGCAGTGTAGTAAACACATGGCACAGCTGGACACCTTCCCTTAAAAGCTGGTTTGAAAGCAGTAAGGGACGCTGGAAAACGCTGAGCAAATCAAGATTAGATGGGCAAACAGGACTGCAGCTGTTCTGAAGAGTTTACAGTTCTTTTGGGTGCAACTGCTCTTATAATCCACACACTAGAAGCAAATTTCTGGCACCAATAAGCACTTCATATCGTGACATCTTCAACACGGGAGAGTAAGCTACAGCCAGAGATACTCCTCTTCCTCCTCCCGCAGCAAGACAGACAAAAGACCATCTGAGAATGGGCCAAGCTCCTACCAAGTCTTCAAACAGGAGTACACATACCCCAAACCCAACCCAGCTGGTAAGAAAAGGTACCCCAGTAGTGCAACATCAGCCCCGGTGCAGAACCAGCCACCAACGGGGCTTCCCCCAGGGCCTCTGCCATCCTGCCTTCCTCTTGCTTCTGGTTCAGACAAACCCGTTCCGGTCCAAGTTAATTGCGTTCATCTTTCATCTTTCAGCCTGACACAGCCGTAATGATCACGGGTCTTCGTGGAGAGTTTTGTCAAGTGAGCCCAAGACTATTACAGCGCCCGATACTTCGGCATGGCCTTAGAATTTGATGCTGTTTAATTAGACACTGTTAGAGGAAAAATTAACTTTATAGAAATTCATGAAACTATTTTTCAAAATACTAGGTGGGGTGGGAGGGGGCAAGGGCTCTGTTTTTACAGATTTACTAGCTATCTCAGTCGGTCCAAGAGAGCACAGACACTCTGTCCTGTGGGTTGTAGGAACAACTGTTAATAGAAAAATAAAATAACAAGAAAATACCACCACCCTCCCTCCCTGCATGCCTCAGACTGGGATCAAATTTAAGTCCACAACTCATTTCTCCCCTCGTACAGAAGTTTATGAGAGATTATGTGATCAATCAGTCAAACTTTGACTTTTCAAGGAACTGACTTCAACTCAGGAGGTCTTAGAATATTTAATATGGTTTGAGACATGTAACTAAACACAGAGAAACCCTGGGTACCATAAGTGGTAAAATGAACTTTTTGTCTCAGCATTTCTAGTCTTAATCAGCATATTGCGTGAGCAGATCATTAATATTTTAAAGGCAAATAAAGGATGTAATGAAATTTTGGAGACATCTGACCCACTAAAATATTTTTGAAAGCTAAGGCT